>VWND01000075.1:1214408-1821612 GCA_009599575.1 Blumeriella jaapii | reverse complement strand
GTCCTTCTTTCTCGTTCTTTTTTCTCGTCCTTCTCTCTCGTCCTTTTCTCTCGTTTCTTCTTTCTCGTTTCTTTCTTTCGTATACTCTCTCTCTCGTCTTTCTCTCTCGTCTTTCTCTCTCGTCTTTCTCTCTCGTCTTTCTCTCTCGTCTTTCTCTCTCGTTTTTCTTCTTTTTTTTTCTCTCATTTTTCTTTTTCTTCTTCTTCTTCTTCTTCTTCTTCTTCTTCGGGCTACATTTCGGGCTACATTTCGGGCTATTTTTCAGGCTGTGTTTGGGTAGCTAGATGGGTCTGGGTAGGTAGATGGGTTTGAATAGATAGATGGATTGGTTTGGGTTCGTGTGCGCGGGTGTGTTTGAGTGGGTTTGCGTGGGTTTGCGTGGGTAGGGTTTAGGTAGGGTGTTTTTGGGTGTTTTTTTGGGGGAGGGGGGAGGATGGATGGACGGGAGAGAAAGAAAAGGGATAGAAGGGAGGGAAGGGAAGGAGAGGGGAGGGAAGGGAAGGGAAGGGAAGGGAAGGGAAGGGAAGGGAAGGGAAGGGAAGGGAAAGAAAGGCTTGGTGGGTGGGTAGGTAGGTACATATGTAGGTAGGTAGGTACTGTGCTGTAGTAAGTAGACTTAAGCGAGCAGGGCAGAGCAAAGCAGAGCAGAGCAGGGCAGGGGGGCAGCGTAAGACGGGAACAGGTCAGGACACGGGCGGCATAAGTCGTATCGAGAGTATCGAGTAGCGAGTTGCGAACAGCGAAAGGCGAAAGGCGAAATTAAACATCATTGCGAAATGTACAGATTTGAAAAAAAGCAAATGTGCAAAATGAGATATAAGAAAATAGAAAAGGGCGACAATGCAAAAGTGTAATGTTTGTTTGGTCTTTACGGTCTGTTTTTGGTTTTGTGCAATGGACGATAAATCGGTGTGGGTTGATGTTATTGATTGATGGTTGATTGGTTGGTTGGTTGATTAGTAGGATGGGGAGGGGGATAGAAAAGGGACGGAAGGAATAAAGGTAAAACCAAAGGGGGGTGAAGAAGAAGCAGGGAAAGGATAGAAAGCGGGAAAAAGTTGTGTGTTTGTATAGAAAAAATAAATACAATAGATACATACTGTAGGTATAGGTAGATAAGTACACTTGAGCGAGCAGGACGGAGCATAGCAGGGCAGGGCAGAGCATAGGCATGGGCATAAATGGGCATGGGCGCAGAACGAAACGGAAACGGGCAAGAACGTAGGCACAGATAAGAAAAAGCGACAAGTGAACCTATACACAATTAAAACTTAACAGAATGCAAAAGGTAAAAGTAGATTTTGAAATACCAAATAAGAATATAAAAGTGATAAATGCAAAAAGTGCAATATTTGATTGATACGATAGATATATATATATGAAATGGATGGTTTGGTATGGTCGGTTGATTGATTGATCGAAAGAAATGGGAGGGGGAGCTGAGCATGCTGTGTTTATGTATCATATGATATGTTGTATTTGTATGTTGATATTGATAATAGTATAATTATTTAACGTCTGGAGGGGGCAGTGAAACTGTGCTACCTCAAGCCTTCCGCAGAGCTTTGGAAACGTGCTAAGCTGAGGATTTTTATGTATATTGAAGCTTCGAAAGAGCCGTTGTATTTAAAAAACTAATAACAAATGTCCGCTGTTTAAGCTTTTTCTAAAAGAGGGATCGTTTTCTTATTAATTTATGAATTGACCTTCGGTAAATCAAACAAATATAGCTGTTGAAGCTGAGTGTTTGGTAAGTCGTAAGTCGTACCGAACTGATGCGTTCAGCCAATGTAAAGCAAGTATGATTACAAAAAAATCTAATGTAACCGATTAAAAAAAAAGCAGAAGAAACTGAAACTGAAACTAAACCACCGTTAATACCGAGAAAAAAGTTTGTAGTCAAAGATGATCTATTCTTTATGCCCCAAGGGCGGTTTGTGTAGTCATGGCTGTTCTAATGCTATGAAAGGCGCGAGCTTTCAGATATGGAAAATGCGTTGATGACTTCTCGTCATCTCGTTATCATGTTCCTTCCATCGTATTAAAGGACACTTCATGCTGCATACCTTATATTTATGTAACCGTTAATCATACAATATTTGGAAACGTTCTTCCCGAACGCCAACTCGCTGCTGCTATGAAAGCTATCCAAAGCAAATAAACGAATAAATCTCGGTGGCGTGAAATAACTTCGCGAATTGGTCCGCGTTGAGCTTCCATTAATAGTTCAAAGCTTCGGTGTCCGAAAAATAAGATAGTCAGGCTTCTTCGGCCAGTGTCGAATGCGCTTTCGTGGTTTTTTGCATTACACGATATGCAAAAATGCTTTTGCGTTTGCCGCGCAGAGCATTTCAGGTCCACGTCAGCGTGTCCGAATTCGATATACTATCAATAGAAGTTTCCGAGAATAAAGCGAAGTGCTAGATTTCGATATGAAGCTGGGCGTGACAGATAGAATGTTGGTGGGTCCACGATACTTTCGTATTCGAGCTCCCATCTCTTGTAGTGCCGTGAAAAAGAGCCTTGATTTCTAGGCCACTGTTTAGCCCTAGCGTGTGTTTGTGGATAGATGTATGTACATGTACATATGTTCAAGTACGTATGCATTTGAGCCAGAAAACCACGCGTTGAATAGCGAAGCTGCCGAGCTAGGAAAGGCCCAGGGGGGTATGAACGACACGTTTTTAGCTGTAGCATTCATACTGTGTTTCGAATTGCTGCGACCAAGCTCGGCCCGTTGTGGTACAATTGAAGCACGCGGCCATTTCATCGTAGAAGCGTTATTCTGGTCCCGGAGGAGGGGGGAGGGGAAGAAGGGAGGGGTCGATGATGGATGGATAAATGGTTGGATGGGAAAGCTGTTACGACGGACGAGTTTTAGTGTGTTTTTAGCTTTTGGGTTAAGCGTACTATTATTAATACTGATAATATGGAAAGCGATCTTGTATGATACGTTTGATTGATAGGTAAGCAAGGGTCGGCGGTGCAAAGAAGGGAGAAAGTGTTGGTGGTTCAATTGAGGTTTCGGGATGTCACGTCGAGTCTGCCTTACTATAGTCTTTGTACGCCAATCACGTGTGGTGATCGACCTTGACAAAAATGGCCAGCCTCGAAAAATAAAGTTGGCACGCTGAAATCCATACCACTACCAAATTACTGAATCCATAGCAAATTGAATTCTTGATACCAAATAACTACTCCTTACAATATCGGAAGAAAATCTATCGAGAAAGACACACTATTGGCCACTGCTTTAACCGTCCATCATAATAAAACTGCCGTGTAAAATAATAGGCTTTTGGTGCAACGTCGTTTTGATTTTGATATGCGTAATAAAAGAGCTTTTCTCCAATTATGGTTTTTACTTTTCTAATATGAGTATCAAATCTTCAGCCTGTAAATTACTTTAGGTTCTTTCTGAATCTTCCTTGTAACAATACTTGCATTTATCACCCCATGTACTCAAAACCGTCTTTTCTGTGACAGTTCTGAACACACTATCAAACGCATCCGAAAACACTGCACCGATTTAAAAAAGATATGCCCTGCCCGCAACCCATGCCTTATATAAGAAGAAAAGAAAGGAGGAGTGAATGATCTATGTGGTCCTTTTTACTTCGTGACAAAGTTGTGCAGCGAAAAGGGATGGATCCCACTTGGTCTCTTCTGCGACAGATCTGAGTTACGCGTTCTAATGCATCCAAAAATACTGCACTGATTTGATAGAGACATGCCCTGTCTAAAACCCATACCCTGCTTGAGGGGAATGTGAAGGCGAAGCAAGCTATTCATATGGCTTTCTGAAATATGCTTTCCCCGCAACCTCGTTCCCAAAGGGCACATCTACAACTATTTTTCCAGAAGCACTTTTTGGAAATAAATATTCAACCACGCCCTTTGGGCATACTTTCTGTATTAAAATTTTTATTTCAGATTTTATTTTAAGCTTTTCCGTATTTTTTACGCGCGATTTGGGCCAGAATAAAGTCTGCTATTTTCAACCGTTTTTTTTCGGTGGCTTCGAGACTTTAATCCACGCGAATTTTATTCGCGATTAAAAGCTATCTTTTTTTTATTAATTTTAATCAGCGCTCGAAAAAAGCAGCAGCAGCGCGATTAATTATACGATTTTTTTTTTTTTTTTTTTGCGTTTTAATAATCGGACGCTCGCAAGCCACGTCGCATCGAACGCTATTAATAGCCGTTTGGATGCGATCGAACGAATAATTTATATTCGATACGCCGTTGTACGCGATTTCGGCAAATTAATCGACGATTTCGTTTTTTTTTATTAGCAAAAAGATTAAAAAAACTTCGTTTATAATATTGAAAATAAATTTGTTTATTTTTTGTCCGCGTTCGTTTTCGCAAAAAACCAGCAATTTCGTTTCTTTTCGCTTTATAAGCCAAAAAAAAAAAAAACCTTTTTTAGCGACGATTTTTTTTTTTTCGCTTCGGCTTTTATTATTTACGCGAGTATAGCTAAGATTTTGAAAAAACTCGGAAGCAGACTTCGATACTGCTAAAAATAAAAAGAAATTTATTACGAACGGCGGCGCTTCGATTGAATTTATATTTAATTAAATTGCAAGCGCCGCTTTTAATTTAATTCGGAAAAACAAGCGTATTCTAGCCATTTTTTTTAGCGAAAAGCCGCGAAAATCGAACTTTTTGTAGCGAAGCAAGCTTTTATGGCCAAAATCAACGGTTTTACTTTTGGAAAGATTTTTTTTTATAATTTTAACTAAAACAAATTAAGCTATTAATTTATTAAATTTTACGGTTTGCGATTTGTTTATATTATAAAAAAAACAAAAAGATCGTAATACGAATGCTTAGCTACGAGCATATGCGCTTGCCGAAAATATAATATAATTACGCTGTTTCAAATGTTTTTATAATATTCCGCTCGTATATAAACGGCGAGATTCTGAGCATTTCCGAGCTGATCGTCGAAAAAGTTATTGCTTAAACGAAAAAAGCGTTTTATTAGCTGCCGTCCGTTTCGATACGAAGCTAATTTAGCTAACGGCAAAATTACGTAAATCGTTTTGTTTATTAAGCCGGTTCGGGCTTTTCGGCTTTTTAACGTTAACGACGCTTTTAAAGCTATTAAGAAAAAATCTTTTATTACGATTTACAACTTCGGCTGCCAAAATTATTGCAATCTTTTTAAATGCATCCGCTATTACCGTTATTAAAATTGCGAGCAACGAAACGATTACTACGACGGGCCGATTGGTTTTAATTGCATTTATAAAATTAAATGCGTTAATTGCTATGGATTTTTCGTCGCGAAGCATATGAATTGCTTAACGGCGTTTAAAAACGACTACTAAAAACGGAAAAATTTAAAAAAAAAACAAAAAAAAAAAATCGACGCGATTCGCAAATACGAATAATAAGCGTACGCAGCGGCTATTGCCGTCGCTAATGCGTAAGTTTAAAGCCAGGCGGTGGAGCTTTTTATACCGGCTTTTAAAACAGCGTTAATTCGCAAGCGTAAGATTTTTTACGTTAAAACGGCTGTTACAGCTTACGAAAATACGAGCATCGTAATTAGCTTTTTTGCTTTTTTTTTGCTCGTTGTTCTAAGGATCAGCGGACTTCGGCGGAGCGGCTATTTTAGGTTTATTAATTTTTTTTTCGCAAGCTTTTTTTTAAGCTATTTCGTTTGAGAACGAAATTTTTAAGCCGATTAAACTTCGCTTTTCGCGACGGGCTGCGTTTAGTCCGATTTATAATAAAATCGAACTTTCGCAGCAGTTCGATATCGACGACGAAATAAACGTATGCGTTTTCGAATTTCGATATTAAAATATAAATAACGCATACGCAACCGCGGTCGTAGCCGCGATCGATATAAGCTTAATATGCTTATCGTAGCGTAAGCAAACGTAAGCAAACAATATTTTGCTTATATTATTATTTTCGAGCTATGCTTTTTTAAATAAATTAATATTATTTACATATAAAAACCTGCTATTTATTTTAATATTATTATTTAAAATTATTTAAAATACGATTTTTACGCTTTAGTACCGGTTTGGGGCATCGGAAATAAAAAAAAGCGCGAGGCTTAGCGCTTTCGAATACTAACGTATATTCGAAAAAAAGCAAAAAAATATAATTATATAAAGCAGCGACAATTTATTTCGCGCGATTTGCTATAGATCGTGGTTAATAACAGGCTTATTTTTAACGTATACCGCTAGTTTATTATTTATAAAATTATCGATTATATTAAAAATTTAGTTTTTTTTAAAAAATTGTTTAATAAAAAAGCGATTTTAACGTTAGCTACGATATATTCGATCCGGGCGTCGCTTTTAGCTACAGCGGATCCGCTATCGCAAAATAAGCTTCCGAAAACGGCATGGATTTCATCGGAAATTTAAGAATAGCGATATACCGTTTAAGCAATATTTTCGATTTGATTTTTTTTAATTTATTTTTCGCTAAAAACGATTATTCGAAGCGATTTTTATTTTATTTTCGATTATCAGATTTAAATTATTACGATCAAAAGAAAAAAACGGGTTTTTTTGGAACAAGTGTATTATAAAATTCCGGATTTTTAGCATTTCCGATTTTTTCGGCGCTCGTATATACGGAAGTCGTTCGCTTGCTTAATTTTAAAACGTTAATTACGCCAAAGCAGATAAACACTTATATAATATAATTCGCAGTAATAATAGACTCGGCTATTTAAACAGCCGGGAAAAGAAATATAAAATAAGGCTACGGTGTTTATTAATAAACGCCGGAATGCAAAGCCGCGCACCGGGCGTATAAGCTTTTTAATATTGCTAATAATCCGATCGCATCGTTCGAATATCGGAATTTCAAAACAATCGTGGTTAAAACTAAGCAGGATTATTAGCGTAATCGAATTAACGAATATAAATCGGACAGGAATTTTTATTTGCTAATTAGCTAGCATAAATTTATTACGAATTTTAAATCGTTATTTTTCGAAATCAACGGCCGATTAATCGAAAATTCGAAAAAAAAAGCTGAAACGTTATATACGAAAATGCTTTAACGGTTTAATACGGCGGACGATTTATTCGACGATTTTTTTCTAAAAAATAACGACCGAAAACAGACTTTTTTTTAAAACTAAACCATTTTTTTAAAAAAGATCGAGCGTTTTATAATTAAAATATTTAGCATATCGCCGAGCGTCGACCGCGTTACGGTTCGGCTGCTTAAAATTTGCTGAAAGCATATTAAGCATATTATGCACGGCATTTTTGATAAATGCTTCGCTTTTAGCTATTTTCCGCAATTATAAAAGCTGGCGGAAATAGCGATAATGCTTAAAATAGGCAAGCAAAAGCAAATGCATTCGGTGCGATTTTGACGGCCGATTGCTTTGTTATTTTGTGTTTTTAAAAGTTTCGAACGAATTATAACGAAAAAACTGGCCTGGACAGTTTTTACTTACGGTATTTTTAATTCGCAATACGATAGCGCGTTTTTTAAGCGTTTTAAAAATAGATTTGATAATTTCGTTTATATACGACGTAAAGCAAATATTATTAACGGGTAAAAAAATTATTATAATTACGATAAACGTTTAAAAGACGTTCGACGCTTTTTTTAGTACGAAAATTATTTTAACGAATAATTTCGCAAAGCTGGCCTAGATTATTTTTAAAACTGGTACAAAAGTTTTTTTTTCGATCGCAAAATGCGTATGAAATTAAAACAGATTATTATACAGTTTTACGACGTTAAATGTAAAACTTTTTAAAGCTCGTTTTTTTTTCGTTAGTTTTATATATGTTTTATTTCGCAAAGCTGATAATATAAAATTCGGAATTTCGATTCGGATACGCTGATAATATTTGCTTTTATCGGGTATTTGATTCGTTAAATACAAAAACGTGCAATTATTATTCGAAAATATTAAGTCGATTTTGCAATAAAACAACGATAATAAAGTTTTTTTTGCGCTAAAAAAACAGAAAAAATGATTTATATTATTAAGAAAAAATACGATTACGCTTTTTTTTTTTTTTTGTTATCGACGAAAATAATACGATCGAACTAATTACGACCTCGAAAAAGCGAAAAAAAAAAAAACAGCCGGTTTTTTTACGATAGCTAAAAATTTGGTTTGATCGCAAATTGTCGTTTAAAAGATACGTATTTAAACAGGCTATTAAAGCTCGAAAGCTCGCTTTTTATATACGAGGGCTAGCGAAAACGATACGAGGCTTTCCGGTTTATTTATTCCGAAAAGCTATAATTATTTGCGTTTTTCCGTTTATTTTGTACGAGGCGAAAGCGTGGTATGGTAGTCGTATTAAAACGGTCCGGAATAAAAAAGTTAGCATAAAAATAAATTGGCATTTGGATATAATAAAAAAGTACGATTACGTTGGCCGTCAGAAGAAGCGTTTTGCTAATATAAAAGACTATTTCGAATATTATATTTTTTCGGAACGCAAGCTTTTTATCAGCGGAAAGCGGCTTTGAAAAAAAGCCAAATTAAAATTCGCGCTACGTTTACAAATAATAAATAAAAGTTACCTTTTAATTAAACGTATGCTTTTATTATTAATTATACGAGGCCGCGGCAAAAGCATTCGTTAGGCTGTAAAAACGAAAATAAAGCGCGCGGCGATTTGATTTTCGCTAATTTTCCGATTTTAATTCCCGATTATTTTACTTTTTTTTTAAATGCCGAACGGATTTCATTTTAAAAATAAACAAAAAGAAAGCCGCGAAAGCTTTTAATAAATAATAGAACGAATTGCTTTCCGATGATATTACGATCTTTTTTAATAATACGGAACGATACTTAAATAAAAATAAGTTGGTTGGCTACGGTTATATAACTTATTAAAATAAAAAAATGATCGGCTCGGGCTGTGAAGCGATTAATACGAAGTTTTACGTTTTCGACGCGGAGATAATAAAGGCCCGTATAAGATTGGCCAGAATATTACGCGCGCAGCCTGCTTATACGTACGGCCGTATTTGGCTTTGCATCGATTCGATTTCGGTAATTTAATATATTCGAAAAAACGCGTTATCGATATTATAATAAATGTTTTACAAAATACAAAATATAATGCTTATATACGACGTCGGAGTCCGGTGGGCCTTAAAATATATAAGTATAATCGGCAATAAAGCAGCGGATAAACTCGCTATTTATAAAAGCAGTTAGCTTTAGGATCCGGGCATACTTTCCGAACCGACGATCTGTAAAATACGTTTTTATTATAAAACGATAAAAAAAACGACGCTAGGATTAAATAATAATTTAGACATAAGGATTTTTTTTTTTCGGAATTATTAACGGTAGCAATTCGAATACCGTATTAAAAACTTTTTAAAATTGCATTTATCTCGCCCGGTGCTTTATCGATTTTTGGCGCTTCGCTTTTTATACGGCGATTTTTATTAGTATTATATTAAATTCAAATACGCAAACGCGAATTTAAAATGCTTTTGCGGCAAACGCAAAACTTTATTGCATATCGTAAAATGCAGAAAGTTTCGGAAACGATTCCGTTATTGGCCGTTGAAGCCGGATTACTTATTCATTTCGGACACCGAAGCATTGCGATATTTTAAAAAAGCTAAACGCGAAACAGTTCGCGGAACTTTTTTATATTATTAAGTTTTATTTATTTACCTGCCTTAGATAGATTTTGAGGCAGCGTATTGCCGTTTTAAAAAAGAAAAGTTTTCAAATATTGTATTACTAACGTTTAAAATTTAGAATTTAAATTGAAAAGTTTTGGATTTCTCGCGCTTTTGCTTTTTTTTTGTTTTGTATAACCTCGCCGATTGGCTCGACCATTGGTTTTACGACTAATAAAAACATTCAGCGTTTTAATTTTGCATATTGATTTTATTCGAAGTTTATTTTACGAACATAATAAAGAACCATTCCGCTTGTAGGGAAAAGGCTTAAATAGCGGATCTTTTGTCATACATTTCTTTTATATAATTGCTTTCTCGAGGGTCTTTTGTATGTAAAAATCCCTAGCTTAGCACGTTTCCAATGCCCTGCGGGAGGCTTGAGGTAGCGCAGTTTCACTGCCCCCTTCAGACGTTAAACAATATTATTATTATTATTATTATCATCGTTCCCAAGGGGCGCAGCGAACAGATATTTAATACCTATCGACTGCCCGTTACGTTTATTCTTTAATCACATCTGAAAATCAATCTTTCAACGACTATCCAATCCACCTATCCTTCAATCTTTCCCATTATTTTACAAGATGAAGCTATCACTTATCACCTTCGTATTGGCACAAGCCTTTGGAGCGGCAGCGTTCCAAAAACAGTGTAGCAAAGATCCAGCTGAATTGCGAAAATCATTGGTCTGCCAAGATGGGGGGGTATTTTTTAACCTATAAAAATAAGTGAACTAAGGCTAACAATTTCCCTTAGAAAGGTTATAAACCTTATTGTGTAAGTCGAATCGAAGAAAAGCGTATATGCGAAAATGAGTTTGCTGACTCATAACTTAGTGCGCGGAGTCTTCGGCACCAGATAAAGAAATGTTCCCTAATGACAGAGGTGACTGTTTATTTGCACAGCAAGCGCCGGGTTCTAATAATTACAATTTCCAAGAGTGCGCCAATAATAAAGGGGTAGGTAATCATCTTTTTTCTGTACAAATTGCTACGAACCTTTACTAATAGTATGTTGTATAGATTGTTGTTTGCGTAAGTGATGTTTGCTATACTATTACATCTGTTATACTGATGTTCCGTAGTGCAAGCCATAACACTGCTAAACAACATGCCAACCACCTTTTTGAAAAGGGGAGGAAAGTAGTGCATGAAGTTGATCTATGCGCTGTTGCCTTTACTGTTTTGTTTTTGTTATTGATTTTGTTGTTTTGTTATGATGGATATGATAGAATTGTTCGGGATTTGCAATGCTACAATTATGATAAGAAAAGGAGTTTCCTATTTCCTACTTATTGCGTGACTTTCGCATCAGTGCCAATTCTCAAACTTCACCAACAGTTGTTGAAATACTATAAAATGAAGTGAAAAAAAAAAAAAAAAAAAAAAAAAAAAAAAAAAAAAACTAGCTGTCGCTGTTGGCATGACGAGGGTGTGCACACAAGGGGGCTGAGATGTGCAATATCGTTGTATTGCTGGTGTCTGGTCTACTACTACCTACCTAGCTAAGGTTTCCTGGGACATATGTGCAGCTAGCGCGGTTGCCTCGTGCAGCAGGCACGCTAGCACGTGATCTTTATAACACGTGATCCGCCGTGATCATCATCCCGACAGTCGCTGAAAAAAAAAACAATGAAGAAGCTTAGCTACCAGGGTGTGGGATATGAGAATCTGAGGGATTGTTCACCGAGCGCCATCTGTGGATGCATCTTCTGGTTTCTTGATAAGCCTCCAATAGGAATGCTGCCTACACTATCCAGCTTGGATCTGTACGTTCGAGTGGAAAATGAGCGATAGTAACGAGGTCGATAGTAACGGGAAGGAGCAAGTATATCGGAGACTCTGCTCGCTGCGACCTTTGTTTCGCTTCGCTCCAGAGATGAGGTTCCTGGGGCGCGAGTAGATCGAAGACCGGCCGGCCGAGAAAAGAATTCACGACGAGAGCTCCCACGCGCCGCTTTGTTACTTCTTCAGACGGCCCTTCCTCATGCTTTTCCACTCAGCAACCTTTTGGATATGCCTCCCCCCTCGCGCGTTCGTGCTGGACACTTCCAAAGAGAAAGTCTCGCTGATCAGCAAGGAGTAAATCCTCGTCAATTGAGCAACGATCTCGTGGGGTAGTCTGATGGACACTGCGATAATCATCACGATCCCATAACCGCCCCTGAACTTCAACACTGAGAAGTTTGGGCTCTTGAGTTTCGCGGCGCTGGCGGCCACCCTCATCGCCCTGCTCTTCTGTATCTGACCTTCGATCAGCTGGCCGAGTACCTGACGAAACGGAGTGATGGCGTCTACCAGCTCAGGTTGCGTCTCTGGTTGATGATACCGCCAGCCGTTACCAGCTTTGTGGCCATGTACACTTTTGAGATTATGGCGAAAGACACAGCTAAGTACGGCGTATGTAGAGCCTCTGGGTTTATTTCCGTCGACGTTTCAGGTCCTCGGCTATCAAGAAGGAGATAGAATTCGAGAATCCCAAGACACGATCAAATTCCAGCAAAGCTAGAGATGGCGCTAACCTCCGTCTAGTGGTTTTTGTCGGCCTTTCCTTTTCGCACGCAGAAGTTCGTGCTTGCCGTGTTTCGTACGTATGACAATTTCCCATCCTCTCTCTCCGGTAGCTAACTAAGTCGTTCTGACCTCGCACAGCAGAACTCTTAAATGAAATATTCATCATGCTTATGATCGCCAGGAGCATGACTGTTTTCTGGGCGCTGATAGGAGCAGTAGATTAGATCTCAAGTGGAGTGTATAACAAGCTGCTTAGAAACGCACTTGTATCGCTTGGATTGTGCCTGCTCACGATACCTCTGTGTGAGTTCTTCTGATGTTCGACCTCCTCCGTACATTGCCGCTCCAGACATTTACGGCATCGAATACCGTCGCTGAATTTTTTGGATTGTTGGAAAGAAGAAGTAAGCATGAAACCATCTGTAGATCAGTGAAAACAAATTTGCCGCCTTTAACCTGATCGGCATCTTGCCTATCTAGCTTATGTAGAATACCTATGAAAAATTAACAGAAGTAAAAATTACATGTTATTACAGTACCGTAGTAAAGTTCGCCAGTGTTCTGATTCAGAGAGCTTTATCCAGAGACACTTTCACTGCTCTTATTACAAACCGTGGAACACCACTCCGATTAAGTTTAGCTCACTAGCATTCCCACTCTCGAGGATCGCTCCCTCCCTCATGACCAGAATCCGGTCAAACTCCGCGGCAGTGTTCAGTATACGAAGATTGACGATCAAAAGCTCATATGGTGACCGCACCCGGACCGTAGAGCCCCTGAATATCTCCGTTTGTTTCTCAGTTGACAGCAGGGGTCGCTTCGTCACGCATCATGAACTGCTAGTAGCAAAACGGCGTGGGCTAGGCCAAGTTCTCGCCACTTGCCTGAGGAGACGTCCATGCCCTTTCTAGGACTGCATAATCCTATACTGGGCGTTCTTCACTCCATGCGTGGCTGCCAAGTAAACAAATGCCAACTTAAGCGAGGCCGCGAAAACATGAAACCGTCGCAGGTGCCAAGACATAGGGGAAGATCGATATACTTGCTATAACAATACATACCTATTGTCTGCAGCTTCCACATGAAAAGTTCTGCTAGTTGAGGCCCAAGAAGCCAAGTGAGAGGGTACACGTCTCTCGTGAATTGGTCTAGTAGGCGGCCTGGCGGGACAGCGCAATTGTGCCGTTTAGCACACTCAACAGAACACTTCTGTTGAGAACTTTTGTCACACATTTCTTTTATATAACTGCTTTCTCGAGGGTCTCTTGTATGTAAAAATCCCCAGCTTAGCACGTCTCAAATGCCCTGCGGGGGGCTTGAGGTAGCGCAGTTTCACTGTCCCCTCCAGACGTAAATAATATCATCATCATCATCATCTGTTGAGAACTTACGATCTAGCAGAGAGGCGATGCTTAGGAGCCAAAATCTAATTTAGGGGTGAAAAATCAACGTTGAACCATGCATCTGTAGTCATATCTCGTTGACAGTTTCATCGAGCTTATGGCAAAAAATATACTCTTTAAATATAGAGGATCAGTAAGAACATGCGCCATCAGAGCTTTCAGTAACAACGAGAGGATCGCCGATGCAAATGTTCGACCTTGACTAGCCTGCACCTGGGTGAGTCCAGACACTGACCCACCATGTCATTAACGCCATGGCACCAATTCACGAAGCATATGGTGAGAACTCTTAGTGATCTTACGACAAAGCACGTACTGCATCGAGAATTGTTTGTATAGCTAGGTCGTAGAATCCGCATTTTCCTATAGGATATTCATATCCCTGATACTTTGTCCTACTACAAGGTCTTTGTTTTCCAGAAAATGCCTGGGGGGAAATCGCCTACACTAGACAAGGACTATGGCTCTGGGTTTGAAGGTAAGGACTTTCTGTTCCTGGGTTGCAACAGGATCGGATATTGACTTTGGTATCGATTACCATTCAAATAGGCCCACAATCTGGATTGTTCGAGTCCGATGAGACGGACAATTGGTTGGTCTGTCGGACAAATCGGGAAAACCCATTCGCGAGCTCCACGTTCAACTTGATACAAGGCAACGTCCGACTTCTCAAGCACAACAACCGTAAGAATGAACACTGGAAATGTACCGATTGAATTGCTTCCACCTGTGACGAAAAGGGCCATGCAACACCTTGCGCCCTAAAGCCAGTAACGGCAGATCAAACAGGGCAGCAATTTTTGGGGCTCTTGATCGCTGGAAGATCCTCGTGAGAAGCTTCAAGTATGTCTGATAAGTAACGAAACGACAGTTTGAGAAATTGAGAAACGCTACCCATGGCTAAGTACGAAAATTCCGGACACGTCTCACTTGCAACCTGGGTAAAAGCAAAGCATCAACCAAGACAAACCCGCTTGGTTTGCACGTGATCTGGCTTCCGCCGAGAACAGGGGCCGATACCGAGTTGTCGCGGCTCGCCACCTCCTCTGTTTCTGTTTCGTTTCAAGCTCCCAGATCTTGGGTGGAGATATCCAAAAACATTTGGCTCGTATGTAAGCTCTTCCCTTTTCCTGGGCTCCTCTCTTTTCCCTTCTCCTCTCGTAAATCAACTTTCTATCGCATCACCAATCATCATGTTCTCAAAACTCACCACCAAGATAGCTCTCCGCAAATCTGGGATTCCATCTAACGCGCTGGCTGTACCGGACTACCCTGGCATCACCAGCAACTCCAAAGATGGCAACAATGCTGCTCTACCATTTGCGAACCCGTTCAAGGACATGCAAGTCCCGGTAGCGTTGAAATCATGGCAGACGCCTCTGCCGCCCCCAGTGGCTGTTGCGAATACACCAATCTGGGGGACTATTGCGCCAAACTCTAGACTCTTGCAACTGCCAGCGGGAGACGGACGATGCACAATTGTGGCTTTCTTGAGACACACTGGATGTCCTTGTACGTACTCTGCCCGAGTCCCAGATCTAGCACGAGAGTTCGTTCTTTCAGTAATGGTGCTAACGTCTCTTTTTCAGTCGCAGAAAAAACGTTTCTTGAACTCCGCCGCATAGCGAACAAGTATCCGGGTATTCACTGCGTAGCTATATCTCACGCCTCGAAAGACGCAACAGACAAATGGGTAAATGCAATTGGCGGTGCATGGGCAGTCAAGGTCATCGTGGACGAGGAGAGAGAGGTGTATGCTGCTTGGGGACTCGGTGTCAGCACGGCATACCACCTACTCAATCCATGGACGCAAATTGCGGCCAGGAAGCTAGGAACGAATGAGCAGATTTGGGCAAGAGAAGTGGTGAGTCCGGCCCGCCGTCTTTATTGTTTCGGGGCCAAACTTAAAACTTGAAGTCGAGGCCCCAAAAGAATCCTGGTCTTAAATCCATGTCAAATGTACGACTAACTTTGTTGAAGGATCCGAGTGCCAATCGTTGGCAAACGGGAGGATGTTGGGCCACGGACGAGAGTAAGTCGAAACTCAGTTTTCTACCACTTAGTCTCTGTGTGGATTTCAGTACGAACATGGAAATGCCCAACGGCAAAGGTCTTTCGCAGCTGCAAACTTTATTTTGTGGACGAATCTCCGATTCAAGACTAGAACAAAAGTCAACTTCGGCTGCCATAGATCCAGAGAAGTCTCTGGCTCTGATTGTTGACTTTATCCCTCCTTCGGCTGAGATGTTAAAAATCTGGTGGATTCACGCCAACAAATTAACATTTAAACCGAGGGCGGGATCACACTGTTTGGGTCGAAGTCTAGAACGTCCATTGTGTTCCGACATCTATAAAATGCCCTTGGAAATGTGACAATTTCTCCAATTCATACTAATTCTATCCAGAGGGCTCCGTGCAATGGGGCACTGCCAACAAGACAGCGGATTCGCTTCCGGATCTGGCGGAAGCCTGCATGACGCTCGGTTTCAACTGATCGATACCCAACCTGTTGTTTCATGTGCTGTGAGTATCTCACTTCCACTGTTATACTTTCTGGTCTAATGAACTCATAGTAGCGTGTGTGTGTATTGTACAATAATTTTGAAGCAAAGATCTGAATGGGATTTTCTCCTATTCCCATGTTTACAACGGTCACCTCAGTTTTCCAATTGTTGTCACATTTCACATGTGACATGTACAGGCAATATCCGACGACGGGACTGCTGGTAGATCATAGCGGCCGCTCTGGGTCTACGATGTACCTCCTTTTCTGCTCCCTTACATATCCCATAGCCTCGACAGGGCTCAAAAAGTGGAAGGTCGTTGCGTTTGAGGAACGCTATAGTGCAAACTTCGCAACGTAAGCTTTCGCCACACCCTGTTTCGTGAACGTCTGCAGGGCCCCAGTTTCTCTGGACCAACCGGAGGACAAATCTTCAAGCTCCCGAGCAAAGTTTTGCTTTTTTTTCATGCGTCGACTGGCCCTGTCTCAATAATGCTGCGTAGAATGTGGATTGCTCTTCGTGTTTTTTTTTCATCCGCATCACTTTGCCCGTTGTGTCTTTCTTGGCCTTCCATTATACTTTTGGTTGTCCCTCCATGAAGTGACAGCAGCATCTTCCTGATACCACAGTCGCTATTGTTTTCATCCATACTTCAGCATCATGGCAGACGAACCAAGGCAAACTGCGAGCCGTGAACAAGGGGGTAATGAGACCAATGGAGGTGAGAGGCAAGACACAGTTCGGTTTGCGGATACCGAGCCGACCACGACTCCTCCAGCTGCCTCAACTCCTCCAGTACATTCGCCGACCACGGCTCCTCCAGCTGCTTCAACTCTTCCAGCACATTCCACTCCTCCGGGAAGTCCAGCCGCTGCCTCCCTCCACAGAGCTGGGACTCTTCCCGTCAGAAGACCCTACAATGGAACTGAAGATGTAAACAGACGCCGAGGACGAACAATCAGTTCACGATCGGGACAACCGGAAGGGCGCCAGCTATCTCCTCGCTCGCAGTTATTCGGGAGGGGCACCGCTAATGTGAGGAGTGATAACGCCGGTGATGGAGGTCTAGGCCACATCCCCGAGGGGGAAAATTCCAGGAGACGTGAAAGCTTCGTGTCGGAACGTTCTTTCGTATCACCCGGCCTTCGTCATCGAACGACTACTGTACGTGCCAGTGCCCACCTCTATTCGTCAACTGTTCAATGGCTGGCTCCAGGACATGTCTCTGGAATCTACCTAAGTATCAGAGCCTAGATATCAGTGCAACGTCGGATCAAAGCTCCCTTACAAAACCACTTGCTAACTTTGTTCAAGTGGAATATGACTCCGGGACGTCGAAGGGGTACCACCCTCACCAGAAGGCCGACGATTCTCATCGATGCGCAAGCCCAATCTTCTGGAAGGGACTTCGACGCGATGTCGAACAACTTCACTTTAGCAGGACCCGCGCCTATTGAAGCACTGGTGGCCAATCAGCCATATGTTGATCCAGGCTACACGGAGTTGAACCCAGCATATGATCAGCCCCAGAATACAAGGCCCGTATGGGGTCTGGCAAAGCCGCTGCCTCGTGTGATCAGACCTGGCATGGTCCCATCGAAAAGCGAATTGAATATCCAGATCCCAGACGCTCAGCAGCAGGCACAAGATGCGGCAAACGCGGATCTCGAGCAAGGCAGAGTCGATGCAACGCTGAATGTGGGTAGAATTGGCAGCCAGCTGCAACAAGCTAGACACCAGAGAGAGTTTCGCATGCTCCAGAGGACCAATACGATCTCTTTAACGCCAACGTCGCCTGTGGCGAACGAAAATGCTTACAGCCAGGGCCACCAAGGCGCCCAGGGTGCTCAAGGTGCGCAGGGTAGCAGCCCGCGACCGATTAGCAGACAGAGTAGAAACTCGCAGGTGATTGAAGAGGAGGGTGAAGAGGACCTAGAGACTAAGCGTCCCAGGCCATCGCTCGAGCCAGTCCCCGAATCAGTGCCAGCACCCGCTCACTACTATCCCGACGATGCAGCGTCTGCTATCACAGAGAAGGCGGGCGAGGGAGATCTGGAAGGCGGGTGGATTGGCGACGAGTACCTCTAGCTGCCTATGATGCCGAGAGTGATGAAGTTCATAACCTGCACACCCGCTGGTCGGTCATCAGGTTGGCTTACAGGGAGCCGCTCGCTGAATTGCTTGCTGTCAGTCACGCCCGAACCACCAGTGATGCTGTCTCAGTACTAACGAAGGCAGGTTACTGTGCAACTCACCCTTGGCTTTTGTGCCAACCTTTCCGCTGTGACTACCAACAGCGGGGCTAGCACTGACGCTGCTTGGGGTCTGGCTACCATGATCGGTATTTACATTGCAGGTGGTATTTCCGGTGCCCATCTCAACCCGGCCATCTCCATTATGCTATGGATTTATCGTGGATTTCCTCTTGGAAAGATACCCGGGTACGGTGAGTGTTCTTCCTCCTAACATCTTTGCACATCGTCAGCGAGGGCTAACTCGGACTCTCCCAAGTGCTGGCGCAGATCCTCGGCGCTTTCACAGCGGCCCTCATCTCATTCGGGATCTTTAGAAATGGCATTATCGCCTACGGTGGCTCTGACCTGGGTCTGGGAGAAACCGCGTCCTCGTTCATCACCTTCCCACGACACAATTACCTCAACAATGCGCAGTCATTCTTCACGGAGTTCACTGGCACCGCGATCCTCGCCGTCGCCGTCCTGGCGCTCGGAGACGACACCAACGCCCCGCCCGGAGCAGGCATGAGCGCCTTCATCCTCGGGCTGATCGTCACCGTTCTCGGGATGGCGTTCGGCACGGTCACTGGCGCCGCTCTCAACCCTTCCCGAGACTTGGGCCCTCGCCTGGCTCTGCTGGCTGTGGGTTACGGTGGCGACCACGCCTTTGGGGGCCGCCGGGGGTACTTCTTCTGGGGCCCGTGGTGCGGTCCCATCGCCGGCGCCATCTTCGGCGCTTTCCTGTATGATGGCGCTATCTTCGTGGGAGGCGAGAGCCCGGTCAACTACCCGCGGAAGAGGATCATCAGGGCGAGCCGGAAGTGGCGCAAGAGAATGGGGCAAAGGTATAAGAAGGGGAAGGCGAAGTTGAGAATCGGTGGCGTACGTGGCGCCGATCAAAATGAGGGGGTAGGAAACGGGCTATAGATGTGACTGTGAGGCTGATGAACAACGCACGCTTGACGGACGGATGGTATTGCATTTTGCGCAGGATGCACCTATAAAATTTCGGTGTTCTTGGGACAGATACAACGCATAGTATCCACACATGGTCTTAGACTGGGCTCTTCCTGTACACTAAGTCTGACCAACACCTACCAGTGTGTTGCGTGAGTAGTTAGTGTATTTACTCTAGAAGTAGAAATAAAAGTTGGATAAACTTGGAGTGAACATGTAATTCGTGATCATAAAGCTGTCCCTTCCAAAGTCTTCGCGGCATTCTGCTCGCACTCCGCTACCTACGTCAATCACCAACACCAGAGAACACCAAGCCGTCCCGTCCCGTCCCGTCCCGTCCCGTAAGCCAAGATGGGCTCGATCGTGTCCGGTCCTTCGGCACGGAGCGAAACGAAGCGAATCACTGAGCTTCGCCACGTGGCCGACGGGGCCCTGAGCAGTTAAGTGCTGTCATCGCACTAGCTAGGGGGGATCAAAGCTTAACCCAAAAGGATGACATCGCCGAAAATGTCACGGACACGCGTCATTACATACTGGGTTTTGAATACAATTCGAGCCAGAAAGTTCTTGCCTCCATGGATCTTTAGAGAAACCAGAAGACATCATTACAAGATATCGATGGTAAATCATCATCACCTTGATGTTTTCTTCCCCCATTTTCCGACTCGGAGCACGCTAGCCGAAGCTCTTGCAAGGTGTTGTATAGTCTAAAAGTGAACTTGAATCTACCGAATTCTTCAGAGTCTTGGAATGAATACATTCATTGGTGGATCTGATAGATGTGAAATACAAGTTAGGCCAGTGTGATGCAGAGAGAACTGCGTTTCAGACGACGTTCGTACTCCACGAATAGCTTCAGACAAAGGTAGATGGGAGTGGTGACAGTGGTTCAACTGAAATGTGCTTCAAGCTTTGATATTTGATTCGGGGGAATTTCGTGGTGAGAGGTAGAGTTACATACAAGTGCCAGGAGATTTAGCAAACGTCTCTCAGGAGCGAAACGACGTACACTAGTGGTACTGTACTATTGCGTAGCCTCTCTATCATTCATCTTCAGGAACTCCGGACTTAGTAACCAAACTCTGCGATTCATCACACATGTTAAAATAACACGATTGGCAAAAATAACTAACCGACTTTGCTGCTGTCTGTTTACTTTCTCGCTCCATCTCAGGGGCAGTCTCGCTTAGCAGAGCCCGAACCAACGATGACATCATCGAAGCTCTCACAAACCCACCCCGTGAACTTCACGCTCCCCACGACCTCTCCTCCACGCCCACAACCACGCCCCCAAGCGCCATCTACGGTAAAATGCCGCCCTCGAGAGGCTCCTCCTCCTCCTCCTCCTCCTCCGCCCTCCCCAACACCACAGAAGACCTCTCCTCAAGCTCCCCCTCCTCCACCGAAACGCGCGCCGCCCTCCACTCCTCCCGCGCCCTCCGCGCCGCCAAACAGAACATCCACTTCCTCCTCGCGCCCAACTCGCCCGGCTCCCCCCGGCCCGCGCACCGGCGCACGCGCGCCCTCCTGCGCGCCCTGCGGCACATAGGCATCTTCGTCTTCTGGCGCGTGGTCCGGTACGCGCGATACGCCGTCGTGGGCACGATCGTGGCCGCCGTGGGAGCGAGCGCGTTCGGGGGCGCCGTGTCGGGCGTGGGTTTCCTGCTGGCGCCGCCGACGCTGCTCAGCAGCGTCGGCATCGGCGCCGCGTGGGCGCTGGGGAAGTGGGGGTTCAGGAAGATGGGGGTTCGGGAGAGGGTTGTGGAGGGCGCAAAAAAGAGGGAGGGGGGTGTTGGTCGGGAGGGCGTCGGGACTGATGGGCTGTGGAGAGATGTCCAGGCGCCGAAGGCGACGCCGTGGTAGGGTGTTTTGGGGGGTGTGTTCAATGGGATGCACTTCTGTGTCGTACTGTTGATGCCGAAATGTTGGATAGATACAGCATTGCATCCGGTCACCCTGGTCCGAAGAGTCTTTTTTCTAGTTGATCTGTACGCGGACTTGTTTTTCTTCCTTTTTCGTTTTTGGTAAAAAGTATTTTCACCCCACAACTCTTTTGCAGTTACCAGTCAGTAATCACACAAGTTCAAAGTACTGTTTTGCAACTATCAATCACGCAAACTTGAACTACTTGTTCATTTTCCATCTTGGTTTTTTTATTGCCAATTACAATGCAAATAACAGATGTATTACATATGTATGATACTAAATAATCAATTTGATTGCTTTTGATGATCGATATGTATATAGTATTTGATAATCGACAATGATATTACAGTTAAAAACCATGTTGCTGATGTATGCGGAGGAGATGAACTGGCGGAAAACGACGATGGCTAGCCAGTGGTAGAAATCGGCAACACAGGTATCGCGACCCGGGACCGTGTCGGTGTCCTCGCGATGAATCATGCGGGCTGGGAAGCATTCCAGCAGCAGTCGCTCAGCACGAAGCTTCTTGTCCTTCAACTCCTTCGCCTTCTTGACAACGAGACTCCACATCGCCGTGCTCTCTGCTACGCAGGAACTCTTCACGCAGACGATCCGTCAGATGGAACTTGCCAACAAGGTGGACGATGCATTCCTTGAAGATCAGAGGGGATTGGAGACGGGCGGCATTGTGAACCCAGCCTTCGGGTCTGGCAGCCTTGTGGGCCCAGAGAACTTGCTGGAGACGGAGGGGGTGGGCTTCAACTACGAGACGGACACAGACAGGGAATGGCATCCAAGTAAGTAGCAGCCTGGAGCAACATCGTAGCATCCCGAATCAGCCCATGAGCAAACGATCGTTGTCGGTGCAGAAGTCCGGGGCCATATTGTAGATGCATCGGAACAGATTATCGTAAAGCTTGTTGAATTCGATCTTAGCTCCCAAGCCGTTGTAATTGGTGAAGGAAAATGGCTGCTTGGTCTTGCCAGGATTCTGAGAAGGTATTGGCATACGTGAGCACGGCATGAGGAATGTAGAGATGGCCTACAATTTATTGAATGAAAAGAACTTAAGACCCTGTTCATCCAAGTTTGAGGCCTTTGGCTCTGGAAGGAGTTCGATCTTCCACCTTTATCCAACACCCTGAGCCGCATCTGCCTTGGTGATCTTGAGAGGCGTGTGCTTTCTGAAGAGCTCGGCCAACGTCGGGGAGGTCGGGAGAGAATGGCACTGTGGAGTTTCCATTGTTTCCCAGTTGGACTGATGATAAGAACATCGCCATCTCATAGAAGGAGTAGACGTTTGGCGGTACGGCTGGCTGTTCAGTCGTTTGGTTTGGGTTCCTGGAATCCATGACTCTGATACCCTACCTTTCGACGTTGCGCTTGACACTTGAGACCAAGGATATTATCCGAGGAGAAACTGACTTTGAACTTGCGTGGTTGTCGATCACAAACACGCACCAGAGACCAAGGTGACAACGGTCTGAGGAAGAAAACAATTTGGGACAAAGATGATTTTTGAAGAAAACTGATTTTGAATTGGTTGTCGATCACAGAGTTATTGTCGATTGCAGAAAAGCACTTTTGACCCAAGAATTAGCAAATGCAATTTATAAAAGTTCAGGGATACTGGCATGAATAGTCCTAGTAAAGTGAGCCGGGGTCTATCCAATCCCTTTGCGATTTGTCATCCAAGTTAGGCAGGAATGTTCATCACAGCAATCTGTGAAATGGGCAAGTCAAAGTGGATAGGAGCAAGAAGTGATTGGATGTATATGAAAGCAAGCAAGAAGCTCTGGTAAGAAAGGCCCGGAGCATGTTTGGCGTCAGCTACGCCAGTACCTCTCTGCACTTGGGTATTGGAAAGTGATCGGATGACACAGTTTCTGCTGACTGCGTCTCTGGTTCAAACGATTAAGAAACGAGGGAATAGGCTGAAGCTTACCAGGCGCGAGTCTGTATTTATGGAGGTATCAAAGTTGAAGAAGTACTGATGATTCAGGGTATCGAGGTCGAGGTTGAAGGGTGCAAGGGCGTTGGTTTTCAAAAGGTGAGCGAAGATTGGCTAAATACACCGACGTTATTATAAGATAACCGTACCTGCCTTATCCTCGCTTTCCCTTCTCGAGCATGAAAAGGTCGAAGAGCCTTCCGGCAAACAGCGATTTGCAACTAAAACATAAGATAGCTCTTTTGATTGGTTAATAGAAAAACCCATTCAGTCCAAGGCAGATCCTTCGTTACCGCGGGCAAGCAATAAGCTCGATTACAATATCTCGAGTACCATCTAAAACCGATTGGTACAACACCCTTCCTGGAGCCATTCTGGATTAGCATCCCTTTCTTACCTTCTTCCTTCCTCACGATCCATTTCATCTCAGATACAAAGCAGCAACAAAACGAAGCAGGCAAAACAAGGTCACTCTTATATCCCTAGGTCCCTTGTCAACGAACCGAAACGCAATGAAAAAACAGCAACGAAAAATGCCCTCAGATTAGCTCTCAAGTTCTCATAGCGAACACTTGCCTAACCTCCATCGCCGTCCCATCCCCCGAAGGAGGACTCGGCAGCAACGGAGGCAGTAGGTTGGCCTGCAATTTTGGCTTATGACATTTTTTTTTAGTCATCACTGGGCGATTTTTCTTTCTTCGCATAACGAAAAGAGAGGAGAAGGAAAGAGAACATGACTTCCCGGGCCGCCGCCTGACATCTTCTGAGTATTCGCACGCCAGGGGAGAGCTCGCTGGAGAGGAGGAGGAGGAGGACCTGCGGGAACATGGTCAGCCATGGCGGGTTCGAGAGCTCAAGATGGAGAGGGAAGATGGGATGGAGAAGGGATACGTACACCCCGCTCCGATTGAAAACTTTTTAACACTCTCACCAATGCCCCTCGCGCGCATCAACTCGCTCCCTCCCCAGAGACCTCGCCCTGCAAGTCGTCACCCGGCTCGGTCCCAGATCAGGAATTTCGCATCCGCGGCTTGGGCATCTCGAGCAGGTGCTGGTTTGTCTTCCTTGCAGCTCGACAGCCCCCCAAACATCCCGTCCCAGATCTCACCCTCCCACAGACGAACGAACATGATGATGTAGGCGTGGTCGGTAGAGAAGAAAGGGAGAACCCAACAGCTCAGATCTCTGTTCAGAAAGCACGCATGTTCGACCGTAGGAGCCAGCTAGGGCTCGGAGGTTGAAATCGTTGTAAGCTCTTGATGGGTTTTCGTCACGGCTGCGGGTTTTGGCCCTTTGGAATGATGAGGTCGTGAGATGGACGCGTTGTCGGTTTTGTGGAGCGACGCGTCTTGGGCTAGCGGCCGCCCGACATGCGTTAGCGAGGTGCCCATTCTCAGCCTCATGGAGGCTCAACTTCTCAATCAGTATCAACCGCCTCATCCCAGAGACACGCCCACAACCCAGACCCTCCCTCCTTGAGAGTCTCCACGGCAAACCACCGCAGCCATGGTTCGTACAGCCCCCAGGTCGTACCCCTAAGCCTCCCAACACGATCAATTCGAAATGCAGATGACTGACCAGCAAACAGGCACGCAACTCCGAAAAGGCGCAATCGATGCTCTTCCGCTTCCGCGAGTCGCAAGCGGCCGACCTGGGCATCCTCGACGCCGGACGCACGCGGCGGCCCAAGATGATCACGGAGGTGTCCTCCATCCCGGCGTGCGAGAAGTGGCGCGGCCAGGTGCTGAAGGAGATCTCGCGCAAGGTGTCGCGCATCCAGGACCCGAGCCTGAGCGACTACGTCGTGCGCGACCTGAACGACGAGATCAACAAGCTGATGCGCGAGAAGCACATGTGGGAGGTGCAGGTGCGCAACCTCGGCGGCCCCAACTACATGCGCGGCGGCGGCGCCGTGTACGACGAGGAGGGCAGGGAGATTCCGGGCGGGGGAAAAGGGTACAGGTGCGTCACTCTCCCCATTTCCATTTCCCTGCGACCACCTTCGAACGAAAGGAAAGCCGAGAGAACACACGTCAAGGTCCAACCACAATCTCGAAAGATCCTCGAGCTGACCCTGACAAACCCAGGTATTTCGGCCGCGCCCGCGACCTCCCCGGCGTCAAAGAGCTCTTCGCATCCGCCACCAAGCCTCCCCCCTCCTCGTCAACCAAAAACCCCACCACGGACCTGCTGCGCAAGAACGTCGACGCCTCCTACTACGGCTACAACCTCGACGAGGAGGACGGCACGCTGCTCGCGTACGAGGCGCAGAAGGAGCGCGAGGCGTACGAGAACTTGCTCGCGGCGGACGACGAGGGACGGGCGCCCAAGGGCTGGGAGCCTCTGCCGGGGGATAGCGGGGATGGGGAGGGCTGGAGGCTGCCGAGTGCGGCAGAGGTGCAGGAGGAGCTGGTGGAGAGGAGGAGGCGGAGATTGCTAGACAAATTAGGCTAGGTAGCGAGTGGAGGGGAGGGAGGGATGGATGGGGTGTTGCCGGATGCAATAAAACGGTTGGAGCACTCGACTCCGTGAACCAGTAGACGGGTGCATCAGAATTTATCACCAAGTGAGAGTATAACCGGGAATTGGGGTGGAGACTCCGGAAGACGCCAAGTAAAAAAGCATCACATTGCCAAACGCATCTGCCACAAGTGACGGAAACCATCGTTCATTCATTCGTTCGACTGCATGTCGGCGTTCGTTTCTGTGGACACATAGGTACCACCTCTGTCCCCACTCGCCCTCCGTATCTCTGGCAAGCTCAGCAAGCAAAATGGTATGTGTGCAAACTACGTCAAAATTGCCTCGATCTTGGCCTTGAGGATGTCCTTCAGCGTCACGGCGTCGGCCGCGAACTTGGAGATCCCCTCGCGCAGCTTCTCCACGCCCATGGCGTCCTCGTTGAAGTCGAAGCGGAAGTCGGGCTCGTTGTTGATGTACGATTTCTTCTCGATGTCGAGGGAGGCGGCGCCGGCGGCGTCGAGCTTCTTGGGAACCGGGGCGGTGGAGCCCATCATCTCCTCGAGGAGGTTGGGCTGTTGGATGATTAGTTGAGCGTGTTGAGGATGTCGGTGGAGGGATCACTCACGGAGATGGTCAAGTAGTCGCAGCCGGCCAACTCGGTAATCTCGCCAACGTTTCTGAAAGAAGCACCCATGACAATGGTCTTGTAGCCGAACTTCTTGTAGTAATCGAAAATGCTCTTGACCGACGCAACTCCGGGGTCCTCCTCCTTGGAGTAGGTCTTGCCGGTGCTGGCCTTGTACCAATCAAGAATACGACCGACGAAGGGAGAGATGAGGTATGCGTCGGCCTCAGCCGCGGCAATGGCCTGGACCTTGGAGAAGAGGAGCGTGAGATTGCAGTTTATGCCGTGGTCCTTTTGGAGAATTCGAGCAGCTTGGATACCTTCCCAGGTGGATGCGATCTTGATCAGGACGCGGGACTTGTCGATGCCGACGGACTTGTAGAGCTGTTCACATCAATCAGCACCGCCCACCTCCAACGAGCTACAGGGACGGAGCGTACCTCGATGATGTGAAGAGCCTTGTTGACGCATTGCTCGGTATCGAAAGAGAAGCGAGCGTCAACCTCAGTGGAAACCTTTCCGGGCACAATGTTCAGGATCTCCTTTCCGAACTCAACCAAAAGACGGTCGAGGGTCGCATCGACCTTCTCGTCGAGATCCTTGCCGTGACTCTTGCCGTACTCCACCGCGGCGTCAATCAGCTTGGCATATTCGGGCTTCTTGGAGGCGGCGAGGATGAGAGATGGGTTGGTGGTGGCGTCTTGTGGCTTGTACTTGCCGATGGCTAGGAGAAGTCAGCAGGTTGCCCGTAGATAGGCATTGCCATTCTTGGAGGTCTAGGACAGGTCCTGAGGCTGCTGGAAGGGCCTTACACGCAAAATCGCCTGGAGAAATGGTCAGCGAAGTTCCTCACCACACAACGGCGGTGGAAGCTTACCAGAGTCACTGACGACAACCTGCAAAGTGATAGTCTCATTAGCAAGTCATTCTCTCTAGATGTGGTAGAAGCACAAGCAATGGCCGCCACCGACAAGCACATCTCGACGCCCCACCGACGTCCGGGAGATGCGCCATGGGCAACGAGGGGTCACGTACGGTACCAGAGGCCTTGAGTTGCTCGAGAGAGTTGCTCATGATTGGTTATGTGATGGGAGAGCGAGTTGGAGTGGATTGTTGAAGTATTGGATGGTTGTGTTGAAGAGAGAGGGCATGTACGAAGGATGTAGAAGAGAAGAAGAAGAGGTCCTAAAGGTAGGGTCGGACCGATCGAAGCGAGAGGACAGCAGACGACCCCTCCAACGCTAAGCAAGTAGTCATCCCATCCCGGCCCCAGCGCAGGTTACTCTACTACTGTACTGTACTGTACTGTACTGTTCGTACAAAAGTATGACGACGCGTTGGCGGGGTGGGATGGAGTGGGATGATTAAGCACGCAGCCCGCCCGCCAGCAGCGCCACTGCAATCGCGGTCCTGGAAAATCCTCCGAGCGTGGTACTGCACTGCACTGTCGGTAGACGATGGATTCTCTATTCTCTACAGAACAGCCCGTAAGGAAATTCCCACTACCGCCATCTACTGTATGCACACGAGACAGCTGTGCTGTGCACTCGGCATCTTCTGAGATGCGCCACGCACGTTCACGAGAGGATCACATCCATCCCACGTCAACTGCCACCAGAACCGCGGCGTCGAATCTACAGTAGCAGGGTCTTCAGTTGAGGAGAAGACGAATGTCCTGTTATCGTCACATACAGTGCTGCACAGTACAGTACCTACCTTAAGTGTCATCCTACCTGGCTGGCTAGCAATGGCTCGGAGAAACGAAACGACACCGGTCAAGAGCTTAGATCACGTGATAGCGAACCGAAGTCAACAGACCAGGCCTAACCCCTAACTTCGTAAGCTCCTACAGTGTACAGTCTGGACATACTGTACAGTACCTACCTATCAGGGTTGGACCATCAGCACCGGGAATGGGCAAACTGCAACCCACATCGGCCACGGCGGCGGAAGCACTCGCACATCGGATGATGATTCTCCTGAACGACGGTGCTCGCTTCTGCGCAGCGCGGATGTCGTTCCAGTGCCCGCCCGGTGTCGGTGACGGTGACGATTCGAGACATTGAGACTGCAAGTTTCACCACGTTCGGGACGATCGTGAGAACCTGCAGCAGCGAAGGGTCCTACGGTACATAGGTACATACGGTACCGGCATCCACGATCTGCTGGAATACCCTCCGTAGTGGCATGCTGTTCGACATTGGCTCCGGACTGTCATGCAGCGCAACTCCAGGGTCTTTGCGGTGTGCACGCCCGCGCACCTGCTCGCCGCGTCGAAGCTGGCTGGAGTATCAAGCCGCATTGAAGATGGAGGGCGATGCAAGCCAGTTGCGATGGCTGGTACTGTCCTGTGTACTGTACAGACGTGATGCAGCCCATCTTCGGATTTTCTCGCTTGTCTCTCTCGTACCGCATCGTACAGTATGTACAGTAGGTGGTACGTACAGGCTGTACAATCATTCATTCCACCGTACCTGGACCCTCGTCGCCACGCCGCTCCTCCGAGATTCGAGTCCGGCATTGGCGACTGAGTAGCCTTGCAGGATAGATGAGCGTTGTCTCGTCTTCAGCTGGACCGGGCACAGTATGGCTCTCGCTTCTTCGCCGCTGACCGCGGAGCTTCCCCAAACGGTATTTTTAGATGTCTGGGCGACCTTCACACTCAGCCCTGTGGATGGATTTACAGTACGTACAATACAGTACGTACAGTGTACAGTACGTACAGTACCGTACCGCATCGTAGAGTATCGGCCGGGTTCTCTCATGGAGGCCTCTCGTATCGGGAGAACAGAGTCGGACCCGGAAACAGGGCAATTTATCTCGGATTCTGGCACCTGCACGTCGACCGTTTCAGGAGGAAGGCAAGCCAATCTATCGTGCGCATCAGCCACCCACCGTTGGCTGGGGACGCAAGCTTACCGCATTTTAAGCCGGTCGAGGGATCGTTTGGGTTGGTGGGTTGGTGGGTTGGTGGGTGATGAGATGCTTGGCTGTGTGGCTGCTGACAGCGAGGGAGCTGCGGAACGCGATGGGCACGATGGTGGAGAGCGAGGAGGAGATGTGAGATGCGGGCAAGTGAGGGAAGATGGGACTGTGTGTGATGCGCGGGGTTCGTCCATCGTGGCAGTCGGAGTGGCAGCAGCAGGAGTGGTAGCAGTGATGGTCGCAGTCGTCGTACAGGAGCAGTCGTCGTACTGTGGCAGTCGTAGAACATGCTGTGTGTGTGTAGGACAGAGCAGTGGCAGTGGCAGCAGCAGTAGTAGCAACAACAGCAGTGGTAGCAACAACAGCAGCAGCGGCGGCAGCAGCAACAGCTTTGCTCAAGACTGTCGAGAGTTGATCGCCAAACCCAACGGAGGGTCGTCTACGCCGCATATCTGGTGGACGCGTCCAAGCTTCTCTGGACATCATCTCATGGAGGCCCAAGATGCCTCTGCCTCTCCCTCTCCATCTCCCCTCTCCCTCTCACATGATTATTTCAGCTACATACACACAGCGCTGTACTGGACATACATCCCTTCCACGCCGCCGAGCCCGGTCGACCACAACTTCTCGCCCACCTGCCGTCAGTCCCTTTCGCCCACCTCGACTTCGACTTCGACGCGCACCTCGACCTCGCCGCCGACGCGCGCCGCCGACGTCGAGTCCTCCAGGCCGCGAAACATGTCTTTCCGATCCAACGGGCAGCAGCGACGGTACGGGCATGTGCCGCCCGCGCAGTATGCCATAGCTGGAGCGCCGGACCATCACCACCACCACCACCCCAACAACAACAACAACCACCACCACGGCGGCCTCCGCCGACAATCGAGCTTCGACAATGGCGACGACGGCGCGTTCGTCGATCACAACAGCAAGAACAGCTACGCCGCAGGAAGGCCGCCGGAGGAGCTGTTCATGAGCAGCGCCAACGGGCAGGCGCCGCAGTCGCCCGCGCGAAGTCCTGTGGGCAATGCGAACCCGGCATCGTCAGGATATGAACACCAGTACGAGTCGTACCCCGCGGGCCCGCAGTCGCCGTCTGTCCTGCAGAGCCAGTACAACCCTCAGCTCTTTGCAAGGGCGCCATCCCAGACGCAACCGGCGCAGTACCGATCTCAGCCTGCCTATGTGCCGACTCCCACGACGCACCAGCCCTATAACCCGGCCTTGTACCAGGCGCCGGCGCAGTCGTCGCAACCAGCGCGTCAGGATACGGTCTCGGGGTACAGGAGCTATTCGCCCTACAGCCCAGGAGCCATGCCACAGGCGCCGCAAACATCCAACTTGTGGCCGTCGTCCCCCAACGCACACCAATTCCCCCCGCCGGTTCCCAGCCGGCCCCCGTATGACCAGCCATTGGCGAGTCCGACATACGCACCATCAGGCTCAGCCCTTCCTCCTCCTCCTCGGCAGCCGCTGTACAGTCCATCTTCGGCTCCATATCCCACAGACGATGACTATTATGGCTCGAGCAACTACCACCCCGCCTCCGCGAATCAGAATCCAGCTCCGGTTTCCGAATACGGATCATACCCACCCTCTTATGACCCCTACGAAGAGCAACACTCGTTCTCCAGCAATCGGACGAATCTAATACCCGGCCAATCACGCGTGGGCGCACAGCCAGCGGCGGGGTCTGGACTACAGAGACACCCGACTCTGAAGCCACTGCCGAGTGCCCCGGTAGATGCAGGGGACGACGACGACTGGGGAATCGATCAACCGGATTGCGAGCCTTCTCAGGATCAGTTGTTTGCGGATATAGGAGACGCTCTGGGACAACCAGGCGCGAGGCATGGAAGGACCGACGGACTGGACGCGAGAAATGGAGATCTCTTGGACAGTGAACTCCAAGATCACCGTTTCGAGTCGAGGGATCCCACGGTGGGGAATGGGGGTGCGCCTGACAGGCATCCATTCACGGCGACGACTTTGCACGACGATTACGAACAGCAATATAATGATTACGACGATGACAGCGACCCGGAAGCCGCTGCTGGGCTTGAAGCGATGCGGATTGCCGAGGAAGAGGACCAGAGAGGTGGCACGGGAGCGTTGAGTTTTAGTAATTTTGATCCGCAACCAGCCACGCAGCAGACGTTCCTGGATGAGAGCAGTGATAGCGATTACAAGAACATGGATCTGAGCCTCGTGGGAGGTGGATACGATGCTCAATTGTCGTATGGAGACGATCTGAATACAGGGCACAGCAGTGAGATGGATGACCAAAGCCGCCCTTTACCTACCGCACAAGATTTCCGGTCGGATGGTCACACTAGAATCCCGCCTGCTGGGCTCGGAGGAATGTCGGATTACTCGATCCCAGGTGTCGGAGACATCCATCCATTTCCAGCATTCGAGGGAGCCCGAGTCGATGTTTCCGGTACAGGTGGCCTGGAGCATCCTACGTCACACTCCCACCGACTTAGTTTCGATGAAGGCGATGAGCAGGTCTCCCTCTACTCCCGCCTGTCCGATTCGCGACTCAGCGGAAGGTCTGGTAGCGAAAGCCCGACCCGGGACGATATGCCAGAGCTGTTCTACCACCCTGGCATGAGCTCATCGCCGTACAACAGGCCGCTCCCATCTGTGCCAACCATGTCCGAAAACCACATTCCGCAACTCCCAGCCGGGTCATATAAAACCCCCAACCAATACTCTCATTCGTATTCGTCGAGTGCTGAAGAATCTCGAGCGTTCCACGCTCCTGCGGGTCAAGATGCGTACCCACCAGCGACTATGCTGGCACCTGGAGGACAATTTGTTCCCAGATCTACGTCCTTGTCCAGCCATAGCAGCACGCCCCAGCATTTGGCTCCTGTCCGCTCCAAGACGGATGCCGAGGAGAGACAGGCTAGGCAAAAGGCGGCACGACTTGCTTCGCGCCAACCCAGTGGTCTCGATGGATATGATGTTGGAGCTACCCCTCCGTCTTCCATCACGCTTGATCTCCCGGCCCTGCCCGCTGGGCGTCGGAAGAAGTTCTCTCCGTCCAGGCTGTCGTCTGGAGAGTATGCAAGATGCGAGGAGCCCTGGGCCTTGAGTGGCATTGCGGCGTGGATACGAGAGCTGGCAGGGGGAGAGACTGGAGAAGGGGAGGCTGACCTGAGACAAAAGGCCATCGAAGATGGCCTGGTCGCTCTGTTCACCCACAAGGTACCGACTATGAACACAGCTGATGCCGAGACCTTGAGCCAGAGAGTGGTCAAGTCCATGTTTGACGCTGGTATTCTGGTTCCCGAGGAAGAGTGGGTCAAGTTTGGCCACGGATCCATTACTGGAGTATTGTGGCAACTAACCGGATCCGGATGTTACTCTCCAAGAGTTCATGAACTCGAGGTACACGGGAGATGCTACTCGCATCACTGCACGCGAACCCTGAAAAAGATCAACCTTCAGGCCCACATCCTGGAGCCTTCGAGGAAGTCGGAAGACTGGGTCACTTTCTTCAAGATGACCAAGGAGATGCTTGCCGGGTCATCGAAGAAAGAGATCGAGCGGCAGAACAACTTGCACGAGATTGTCATGTCGGAAGATACCTACATGGATCAGATCAACGTTCTGCGAGTTCTCTATCGAGATGACCTTGCCTCATGGCAGCCTCCGATCATCTCCAAAAGCAAGATCGCGAGGTTCATCTCGTTTGTGTTCGGTAAGGTGGAAGCGATCAAGGAAGTCAATGAGAACTACCTCCTGGCACAATTGAAATACCGGCAAAAAGAGCAAGGCCCCTGGGTCATCGGCTACAGCGACATTTTCCGGGAGTGGATCCGGAAAGCTCGTGCGGCGTACGTGGAATACGCTACTGGCTTTCCGTACGCGGTGTACCTGGTGAGGAAAGAAGCCGACAGGAACTTGCTCTTCCGACAATTCTTAGATCAGGCTCGGGATAACAAGCTTTCCGGCCGTCTTGATTGGAATACCTATCTCAAGGCACCCATCACTCGACTGCAACGATATACTTTACTTCTCGGGACCGTGCTGAAGAACATGACGCAGGAAACCGAAGAGAAGGCAACTCTTGCTACTGCCATAGAGGAGATCAAAGCCGTGACTCTTGAATGCGACGCCAAGGTTGATGAGCAGTCGAAGAAAGTGGACATGATAGAGCTGGAGAGCAAGCTAATTCTCCGACCTGGGATGGACCGGGTCGAGCTCAACCTCAACCACCTTGGCCGCGAACTCATCTTTCAGGGAGACTTGCAACGAGCAGGTACCAACCGCTTCAACTGGTTGGACACCCATGCTATTCTCTTCGATCATTATCTTGTGCTGGCAAAGACAATTTCGAGGGCAGATAGTGCTGCTGGGCGGAAAAAGGAAGTCTATGACGTTTCGAAGCTCGTAAGTTGCGTTCGACTATGTTTTGCAAGACTCGCTAACGTGCCCTAGCCTATACCCATGCAGCTGCTTGTTCTGGAAAGCACGATCGATGATCCGGTGGTGAAATCGTCCGTCAAGGGCATTGGAGCTGTGACCACAGCGACCAAGAATGCCGGCTCAGAAACCAGACTCAATCGCATAGCCACGAATGGCTCCTCACAGAACGTGCTTGAGCATACCAGTTCCAATCAGTCTATCGCAACCATCAACTCCGCGTCGAACTTACCCCCAACAATACGAACGACAGCGAATCCAAAGCCATGTACCCGTTCCGAATCAAACATTTGGGGAAGGCAGAAGTCTACACATTGTATGCACCGAGCGCCTCAAATCGACAGGATTGGTGCGACAAGATCCTCGAGGCAAAGACTCGCTATGCGGCATCGCTGTTTGAGCAAAGGGCCGAGCCATTCCGAATGCGAGTCATGGCCGATAGCGCATTTGCCTATGAGATTGCTTCTTCAGTCTCTCAGAGAAGCGTTGTGTCAGTTCGAGGGACCCCTCTAGAAAGGGCAATCCGGAACATGGAGAAGGCATACACGGCTCCTCGACCGGGACCCGTCTGCAGGGCTCAAGTCAATTGTGCGACCGCGTTTACCTGCTTTGGGAAGGCTATGGTCGCCATCGGTACGGATTATGGTGTTTACACCTCCGAGGCATCGAATCCCCGAGGTTGGAATCGGGTAAGAAAGCCGCTCCAACATCGTGACAAGGAGGCTAACAAAACGCAGTCCATACAAATGAATCGAGTAACCCAAATCGCAGTTCTTGAGGAGTTCTCAATCTGCTTGATCATTGCTGATAAAGCATTGATCGCCTACCACTTGGATGTCATAGTACCGGTGTCCAGCTTTCCAGCCCCGAATCACGACAATGCTCGTCGTGCACCGCAGAAGCTTTCCGGCACCCGAGACGTATCTTTCTTTGCCACAGCGAGGATGAAGGACCGCACGCTCGTGTTCTACAAGAAGCGAGAAGGCTTGCATTCAACTTTCAAAGTCCTCGAGCCCGTGTTCCAAAAGTCTTCAGAGAAAAAGAGCCGGCTCTTTGGCAAGAAGTTCGGGAGCAACACAGAGTTCTTTCGCGAATTTGACGAATTCTACATACCGACCGAGTGCTTCACCATTAACCTGTTCCACACCTACATCGCCATCTCCACACTGAAAGGCTTCGAGCTCATGACCTTGGACAAGAAAGTACCTATGAGCATCCCCGACACCAAAAATCCCGCCATCGGAAACATTGCCAACCGCCTCAATGGCCAGAAACCGCTCGGCATGTTCCGCCTCTCTGACGCCGAGTTCCTGCTCTGCTACGAAGAATGCGGCGTGTACGTCGATAAGCACGGTGAAGTCTCCCGCTCCGTCATCATGGAGTTCGTCGGCCGGGCCAAGACGGCCGCCATGTACGGCGCCTACCTCGTGCTCTTCGACTCCGATTTCGTGGAGGTCCGCAACGCGGAGAACGGGCGACTGCGACAGGTTATTGCGGGGAGAGATGTCAGGTGTCTGGATTACGGCATCAACCCGCTCGGAGCGGGCGCGGCGACAAGCCAGGTGAATCCCCAGGGCTTTCCGGGGGGTGCAGAGAGGCGGACGCTGAAGCTGGCCATGGCGCATCCGGAGGTTGTGGGAAGTCAGATTGTGCTGGAGATGGTGCTTAATGAGGGCCATTTGGAGTGAGAGTGTCTCTAGCTGAGGGTTTAATCGAGGCCGTGGATTTTCGAAATGGCAGGACCGCCATGAGAGCAAAGGCACGATCACAGCTGCTCGCACAGGCAGACACGACATGGCCAAATGGACGACAACGACGCCGCGAAGTAAGATCTTACACCCCTGTGACAGGAACAGGGGTCCATTTTCCGTCGTCCGTGTATCTGTTCAGGATAGGAGCGGTCGGATTGAGATGCAAGCCGTTTTCTGGCTGTAATAAAGGCAGGGAATCCCGGGGAGGGGGGGTTCTTAGGGTATTCTGACGGCTCGGAATGGGACCTGGACCAAGAGTGGGTGGGCTTATTACGATCATGATGATGATGATGCTACGGTATGGTAGATGTTACGTGGCGTGACGTTGCTTTGTGTGGCATCTTGGGTGTTTGTATTGTTCTGGTGTGATGTGAGCGCCGAGGAGGGGTGGCCACTTGATCGTTGGAGGGAAGGGGACGGGGAGTGGGTGAGAGGGAGGGAAGGAGGGAAGGAAGGGAAATGGACGAAGGGCAAGGGAAGGAAGGCGAATCTCAATGGGCGAAAGACAGGACTGAAACGGGGCAGGAGAGCATGGGATATGTGTACGAGCTAGTTTGCTGCTTGCGTGGTTGCGGAGCGGGAAAAGCCAGGGAGGGAGTTGCTTCTCTCTCGATTGACCACCTACCTACCTACTTACTTCTTGCGAAAGGAAAGGAGAGGGGAGGGAACAGGGACAGGGACAGGGAGAAGTGGAAGATAGATAGATAGAAGGAAGGGAGCAGGAGGGAGGAAAGAAAGGCGCTTGCTTGCTTGCTTGCTTGCTTGCTTGCTTGCTTGGCTGGCTGGCTGGCTACTTCGGATCGGTGAGATCGAAAGGGCGCGCAATTGAATTGAATTGAATTGAATTGAATTGAATTGAACCGCCACTTTTCAGCACTTGAACGCTCGCTTTATCTTGTTGGAACCCGTCTGGCCTCTGTTTTGGTTCGGGCTTTGGTTTGGTTTTGGTTCGGGTTTGGCTTTGGCTTTTCGTTTCCCTTTTTTTTTTCTTTTTTTTTTTCTCTCTCTCTTGCCTACCTACGCGACAGCGCCTGGTTTTTTGCGGGATGGGAAGGGATGGAAGGGATGGGAATGGATGGATGGGATGGGGTGGGAAGGGATGGGAATGGGAGGGCGCGGCACCGGGGGGCGGGGGATGGATGGATGGATATGGCTTTTGCTTCGGGTAGGGAGGCGGAGGGTTCGACATGGGGATTGTTGGGCTGGGTTGGGCGTGGGTTGAGGGTAGGCTGGGGAGGGTTGAGGTGAGGGAGAGAGCGAAGTGGGCTTGCGGGCCGGGCTATGGATTGCGTACGGGACGACGACCTCTGCCTCCGGAAGAAGCAGACTCGTGCTTTCGACGTCGATGGCCTCGTTGCTATGGCTGACGCCGTCGGAGCATGCTCGCTTTGCCCAGTCTACTTTCCTTGACTGGAGCCTTCACGCCTGCCGCGCTCCCGTTCTGGGACTGGAACCGAGGTTCTTGAGTAGAGTAAATAGGGGACGGTGGAACAGGAGGCTGAGAGCCCAAACTTGCCTATTGCTTTGACAAGATGGAAATCACATTTTGCTCTTGTCATGCGAATTGCGTTGGTTGTGTTCGCTTGTTTACACTCACTCGCGGTTGGTCGTCCTACAACTGTCTGATTTACAACTTCTGTTTGTAGTGAGCCAACTAACTGTTTTGTTGGTTTTTGAATTGTAATTTCACAGGCTTGCTTTGAGTTCATTTGCATTTGCGTACAAGGCTGGCTGTTGAGCCTGATTTGATTGTTGATGCTGCGATACCTTGGGCTGTGCTAGTGTTTAAGCGAACAGCGCCAGTCATCCTTTGGGTTTTTTGATGGAAAAAATGATATCGGATAGGATCTGCCTTACACCCTTTCGAATTAAAAAAAGCCTTCCGTATAACGACTAGATATACCAATTGTTTTGCTAAAGGGTTATCTATCCTCGCTTCTATCGGGCGTAATGCGTGGTTGTGCTTGCTTTCTTACAATCGATGCCTGCCGGTCCGAGTGCCTGGTTGCCCATAAGCCCCTACCAACAGAATAAAAGGAACTTGCTGTTATACGACATCAACAACTGATAGAACGCAATTCAACTTCACGTAACAAAGCGTGTGACTTGCAAACCGTCGGTAGCATTGCATATTATTCTCTTGTAATCACCAAGTTCAAGTCCCCTTTCTATCGAAACTTGCTCTGGACTTTGTCCTCTTGCTTTCTATTTGTCCGCCGCGACCACACAATCTCCAGGATGACTAGTAACTGCGCAAAACCAAGCGTTGTTGCAGCCATATCTTCGCTGTACTTGTTGCTAATCGCGAAACGCAATTACAGTTTCCATCTCACCCGCCCTTTCCTCACCAACGGAAAAGGACACCCAGACTTCCGGATCGCCTTCTCTGGAAAGCCTCTGCGGCCATGAGCACACATCAAGTTGTCCAGGAGGAAGACAATTGATCTTGTTCCAGGGTGAGATCGTGCAGATGTGCGAAGAGTTTGGAGAAGCGCGGATCGTTGGAGGCTGAGAGAGAAACTTGAGCGTGCGCAAGTTGGAGGAAGAAGGGGACGTGGTCGTGGTCGGTCGGGTGCGTCACTCTCGGCTTGTTCTTTTGTTGTTTTGGAGGGTCGAGACTCGTGAGAGAAATCGATATAACGACAACTGTTCTTTGTGCTGTTGGTACTTCCAGCCCTTGGATGCCAAAGGATAACACGGTAAGCATCCAGAACAGTATGGCGGTTGTTGTTAGAACATATAACACGGTTGCCAGTCTCGCAAGCTGATCGATCTTTGCAGCGACTTGTCCGATAGCCTGGAGAGAGAGCTGCTTGCTCTGTGTCCTGCGATCGAAACGGCCTTTTCCTCAACGTATCAGGGAGTAGTGGGACAAGATGCTTCAACGATTATCACATCTGCCATCCAAGCTTATCGAAGCCGGCGCTCAAAGTTCGTTGGACCTAGAGATGCACTCAAAGCTACCAGCAACGGTCGGGTCTGCTGCCAGTCTAGTCCTGTAGAACCAAACCCTGTAGATACTTCCATGTTGGTGGTGGTCTGGTGAGCCGGGAAGCATGGGAATTCGAGTTCCGTCTTGGTGTAGCCCTCAAGATCGGCCCATCTTACGATACGCCCAAATCGGCAGTGTCATCCGATGTAATAGCAACAGTGTCTGCTGAAAATTTTCTCCTTGTAGCACGTCATCTTGTACGTCAGCGAGCCTGGAAGAATAAGAAGCGGAATCTCCGAGTCCTGCACCACGGTATGCGCTGAAGCCGATGAGATTTCGAAGCACCGTCATGTTGAACCATTCCGTGTGTCAACGGCGAGAGTACAGCAGCGCCAAACGGGAAGGGTTAGCCTGAGGCGGAACGGCTCGAACCGCAATCGCAGCAGGACCGAGAAGGTTGTAGTAATAGTCGGCGGGCAACGGAGGAAAGAGAGTTCTTCGCAGGCACGCTTGGACGGTATACCCATGGTGACAGGGTCGACAGGAGTCAGAGGAGAGAGCAACAGCATGACAAACACAGTAATCGCAGCCGATTAGACGACTTTGACCTCTCTGACGATCTCGCAAACGCCATCACGGCTTGTACGTATCCTTCAAGGTGATTCGCAAAATTTGGTTTATTATCAAACATAGTGTTTGGAAGTCATGTTATCAAACATAGTGTTTGGAAGTCATGCTCAAACGACGTTCTAATATAGCCGTAGAAATGAGAGCCAGGTGCTCAAACGACGTTCTAATATAGCCGTAGAAATGAGAGCCAGGTAAAAATGCCAAAGCGTTACGAATTCGGCAGTAGCCGACCAGACAATTTCAACCTTTTTTCATGACGTGAAGTTCAAAAGCAAGGGAAATCACCGTTTAGAAGTATTGTGTGACCATATTCGCAGATCACAATTTGTCGGTAAAAAGAGTTTCGGTTTATAAACAACAAGAGTTTTAGGAAGCACGCTTGCGCGATATACTTGTTGTGGAAGTTTCCACGGGAGTCAGAGCGCACAATGGATTTGGAAATCGCAACCGACCGTATGACTTGAGCCTCTTCCTCTAATGATTCGGGGTTTGAACACAAAACACATAAAGACTTGTAAGCAAGCATCCTTTAGAGGATACTCGCAATCTGATCTGGAAGAAGAAGGAAGATGAGCGGCTTGCAAACCTGGGCCGAGCCGCGACCAAGCTTCTACCGGCACACCTGTCACAAAATCTACACCAGCAATCCTTTGCTCGAGGGCGGGTGCATGACGCAGATCAACTAAACAGCTGGCTATGTGGCTATGGCTTACTCAGGTTACACAAGATCAGGTGCATCATATTCGCCCTTGGTTGTCTTCAATCTTCAACCGTAAGGTTCGTAATCATCATCACCATCGACATTAAACTCTTTCAGTGCAGTATAACCAATATTGAAGAACTTGTCTAAGCTTTAAAACATCGAATTTATGTAATGTTTCCACAGATTGCTGGGTGCAAATTAACTTTGATGTTTTGATATCTCTCGCTTATTTCCGCCTGAATCTGATCTCCCTCCCTATGCAAAGGCTAAAACAGCCATCACGTGCTGTTGTTTATACACCGAGACTTAGCTTAAGGCAAATTCCCGCCGATTCTTTGCTCGTCACACTCTTCAACTCGCCTCCTACCTCTTCGATCTCATCGAGCTTAGACCGCTGGCGGATCATTCTGATGATATACTTCACGGCACGGATCGAATTTCCGCTTCGCAAAGGAAACGTCAATGCCACATGGCTCAAATGGCTCAATCTCGGGATTCATCATGAAACAGTCGGGGAGTTCGCCCGGCTTGCGTGCTGCCCGTTTTTCGAATCGAGTCAACGCAAACCGAGCAATCATTTATACTTTGATCGCTGTGCATAAATCGCGCATAGGTAAATTCTGGTGGTGGTAATCCTCGCCCCGTTATTAATCCGGCTTGTCTATTGCTTGTCTACAGCTTAGCAGGCGGACTTCCCGGTGACCTGTCTCGTGGCGGGCACCATCGTGAGAAAGACACCCACTGTACGATACCCCGTACTATAGTACTACTGTACAAGCGATCGGGATGTGTACAACTCTCATCCAGAGCGGCCGGAAGCGGTAATTCTGATTTGATCCAGCGCGTGCATCGGTCGGTATTGACCGTGACCCACTCTCTATATTCTGACCCTTGCTGTCTGGCGCGATCCAAGAGCTCGCTCTTGGCATAGTCTATTTCAGACGTTAATACTATCAACACTTCTACAGCACCGGACTTCTACATATGTCCAAAGGATTTGCTAATATGATGATTAATCATCGGTTTATTCTTGCTTGTTCGCCACGGAAATAGTAAGTACACACGCCGGAAGATGTATATATCATGGCTCGCGCAATGTACAGTTCTCTGATCGACTTCTGCAACTCTCCAAGCTCGCAACAGTACGCTATAAATGGATACCCCCCGTAGCCAACAGTGGCCTCGGCATCTTTCTGACAAGTCTCAAGTATATACAAAAAAGAGTCCGAGCTGGCCTTCTCACAACTACAAGCAGAGTTTCGAGCACGAGAGGAACGTCAAATCTGCCGGTAGATACTCCACATCAATCCCATTCCACCATGATCCGCCATCCTCATCCACGAGATCTACCCCCGGCTCTAACATCAAACGGATGTTCACTTACTTCCCATGGCGCAACATGAGCTGGCTGGTCGGGGTGATCTTCTTCATCGGATCCATCTGCTGGCTTACCAACGGGATTCTGCTCGTCCTCCCGTTCGTGGCCCCGAGCACAGTCTCCGTCTCACAGACATACTGGACTGGCACCACTGCTGTATTAGGAGGCGTAATCTATGTAGTCGGCGGCTATGCCAGTCTTCTCGAAGTTCTGAATCTCAACCGTGGCGGACAGATAATCGTGACTGACGAAGATGCTCTGGACCAGCCGACCGTCTCCGAGCACGAATACCGCGGCAAGGAAGCGCCACGCAAATACACATCTTTCGCAGATCTTATGTCTGAGCGAGCCACTTTCTCAGACCTGGAAAAGCCCTGCAAGGAAGTGCAACGCAAACACTCATTTTTCGCAGATTCCGAATTCGATCAAGCCTCCGTCGACTTGGAAAAGCGCGGCAAAAAATCGCAACGCAGATATTTGTCGTTCTCGGAATCCATGTCTGATACGGCCACCATTGTCGAGCAGGATGAGCCCGGCAGAGAATTGCAGCAAAGTTTCCCCTCTATTACAAAACCCGTGTCTGGACACGTTGCCACGTCCGATCTGGAAAAGCGTAGAGAGGAAACGCAACGCGGACATAGAGCTTTCACGGGAAGGGATTACAAAAACGAATATCCTCCTCACCGACCCTCGTTCCCCTCCCGAAGCAGTCTCTCATCGCTGCAGTCTCGCCCAGCAAAAACCACAACGACGATCATGTCAGTGCCGGCGTTGTACGGCGCGCCCAATTTTCTCATGTGGCCCACGACGCTATCCGATTTCTTCCGGGACTTATACTCCGTTTCTGCTTTTATTCAGTTCATCGCGTGCTGTATTTTCATGATAGCCGTTATCAATGGCTTCCACGGCGTCATCGACATAACCAACTTGACGCTATTCCACATCAGCAACCTCTTCCCCGCGACACTCGGCGGCGTGCTCTTCATCAACGCCACGATGCTGCAGATGGTCAGCACGCAGCCGAACTGGTTTACGCCTCGTCCGCTAGAGGCTCAATGGTACATCGGGTACGTTTCAGTCCCCTTCTTTACTCCATTCTACCAAGCCTCCTCAAAAAGACTAAACTCAAACTTGAACCTGGCGCTTGAACTGCTGCTGCTCTCCCAAAACCCTAAAGCCCATCAAATCTTTACTGCACATGGCTAACCGATACGGTAGATTCTGTGGCTTGATCGGGAGCATCGGCTTCACGCTGGCAGGCGCCCTGCCCTTCCTCGGCACGACGGAAAGCAACTACCATAGCGCCATTGCGAGCCTGTGGGGGAGCATCGCATTCTTGTTCAGCACAATTTTCCAATGGTACGTAGCGGTGGAGCTGAAGCACTAGCATCCGGGAGTAAGGTGACTCCCTCGGGAGCTAAAGCAAGCCCGCGCGCTACAGACGATACGGCTTTTCAAACCCGACGCGGGGAATATGATCAAGGCATTTATCCTCACACCAAGCGAATTTTCTCGCTCAGAAAAAGTACTGCTACTGGCAGTCCTTGGGAAAAGATGAGGTTTCAGACAGGGCTGTCCTTGGTACGAATTCCCTCACGATGAAGTTTTTCTCGGTTAGCGAAAAATGGGGGCCGAAAGAGCGCTTCTTCTCTTAGCATGGCGTTACCAGGAGCTTTGAATGCAGCGATTCTGGTTCTGTGTATATATGGGCGGACTGGGCGTTAGGGGGATGGCAGCGACGCATAAGCATGGTGATACTGTTGTTTACGCACTAAGTGAAGCGTTCTGGTAGGTGCGTGCACTCTTGGATTTGCATAGCCGAGATACCTACGAGTAGACGAATGCTCGATGGGTAAATGTAAGTACTATATAATTTATTTCTGTTTAACTATCAGTTTCCATTCATCTTGTCTCAAGCTTCTGGCTGGGATTTCTCGGATGTTGTTTGTTTTTGTTGTTGTCGTTTTAAGCGTCAGCGTATGTTCGCTTAAACCAAATAAATGTACTTACTCTCTTCGGTACGTACTACCATACTGCTTTTGATAGCGAGACTAGAGGACAAGGGATTCATAGGTGAAAACAACACAAGCAAGCGGATTAGATGATTCGCCGGCTAAACAATAAACAAGAGAATCTAGCATATAAGGTATAAGCAGGCTTAAAATTTGCAATCAACCTACCTTGTTTCTTTTGATCCCTGGGAATTTTCTCAAAAAGCAGCATCTAATCAAAAGGCTTTCACACTGAATACCAAAGACATAGCACTATCTCAGTCTTCAAACCCAAGCTTTTCGTCTGACTCCATGTACCTTGGAAGGATATCTATTGATCAATCGACACTTTCACTACACAATTATCGGGATCCACCCAACAAATCCACCTTACACTCAAAACAAGAATGACGACCCAACCCAGCACAAGTATCACATGTCCCAGTACACGGTATATAAATACAAGACACACAAAGCCGGAGGATTCTGATGCTTGTGCCCAGCCCAGCGCGGCCCCACAAACCGGATCTTGCCTTGGAAAGAAGTCTTAGCATCGCTAAGCCAGGATTCCTTCCTAATCTTTATTTACAGTGGGTATCAAACCTAACTTAGAAATCCTTGGCCTCCCCACGCTGCGCAATCGGTCCAGGGCTCGCGAGAGGGTCGGTGCATCAATGATGCTTATAGATTTCCCTTAATTGCTCATTGTAACATTGGGCTTTTTCTTCGTCGGCTATTAAGCTTGCCAAAACAATAAATCCTTCGCGGGTTTCTTTCATCACGTTGTGATATAGGCGTTTACCGATTTAGCGGGCCCCAGCCCCAGCGCCACAGGAAAAGTAGTAGTAGTAGTAATAGTATTGATTATTTTGATTAACGTCTTAATAGCGCCACAGGAAAAGGAAAAGATGGTCTGATTATCTATCTTGTCATTTCTTATGCGTATTTGTACTAGTGAATTAATTAATAGCATGAAGGCTCCCATTTTTCTTTTTTGGCAAGCGCGTTTGCGATCGAGATCCGGGCACTTACCTAGATCTATGGATTGAATTCCAGCCGTTGTTATCTTCCTAGGTAGCCGTGGACCGTTCTTCATAATGCTCTACCTTTTTCTCCAACCAAACCACTTCTTCAATCACTTTTTCCCTTTCTTCCTGTTTTCTTTTTCTCCGTTTCTTTTTCTGCCCTTCTGCCCTTCCGCCCTTCTGCCCTTCTGTCTTTTTTCTTCTCTTTCCGCCCCCCAGTCCTTTCTCTTCACCTTCCTCTCCGACCCTTTTCCTCTCGTCTTCTCTCCATCCTTATCCCCCGGTATTCTTCTTGTTCCTTCTCTTGTTTCCATTCATTACTATTTCCCCTTCTTTTTACATTTCGTAACAAACTCGCTAATCCTAACAAACCAACAGAGCATAAACAAACAGGAACTAAACGCTTACTGCTTCGCCGCTTCCCAAACCTGACTACACGCGGTCTTCTCCTTGGACGTACAGCTTCTGACGAAACTCCTTGGACCTCCAGCTTCTCACAAATTAGAAGTATAAGTAGCGACTGATCTCAAGCCTTAGATTGCTAACACGTTCCAGTATATTCAAGCTGGGAAAGCTGTGCTTGAGGCTAACCAAAATCGATTAATCTGTTTTAAAAACATTAGAGAAAGAGAAAAAGAGAGAAAAGGAAAATCGAAAGCAGACGCAGAAGCTTCAAGATGTATGTATATATACATGAATATGTTTGTACAAGACTTTTGTTTTTCTAACAGACGGAACATCTCGTAGAGCTGAAGTGTGATTGGCGCGGTAGAAGCGATGCAAGAAAGCTTGGGACTAAATACGAGCTGGTACACACGTATTTAGGTATTGCTGGAACAAGTATGAGATTAATTCTGAATAAGAAAACGACTCACAAGAAAAAATACTGCTATTCAGGAATGTCTGTTTACATACGTGAAGACGGATATTATCCTGATGAAATATGATTTCGCTAGTTTATGACCCATGTTGTAGGATCTTAAAAAATCTCGCAATTGATTGACCAAACAGATTCACAACCCGTGACACGTTCTCTTGGTAATCCTATATTATCAAATCAACTTTCGTATATTGTGCATCGTTATACATAAAACACACATAATTAAAACTCTATACACTACATACTCCTTCTTCCTTCCTCACTGGACAGAGTCACGCGCGCTTTCCACCCCGCTTTTGTCTCGATGCACAGTGGCTCGGTCCGAAACGTAGGACCTCCCCTAATTTTTGTTAACTTGGTTTTGCCGGGGGCTAAGCATATATTGGTATAAATGTTCAAAAGGAGAAGAAAAACGGGTACAACGTCTGTTCATTTTTAATCTCCCGCTTAACAAGTATTACAAAATTTTCAGTTCTTTTTCAATCACGCCTACTTATCTGATTAAATTTCTTTCCGGGAAGATTACAATATACTTCTTTTCATTCCGTTCGTTTCTTTGATTCGGATGTGTGGAAAATACCAGCTAGCTAGCTAGATTTCAGTTTCCGATCCAGCTTTCCACTTTCCTATTTATAAGCTCTAAAAAACCAAACAGTGAGCATAAACACACATATATGTACCGAGATCTAGATAGGTATGAACGTATCAGACCCAGACCAACCAAGTTTCTACATTCTTTTTCGCCTTTTCCCTTTTGTTTCTCTCTTTTCCTCCTTCTTTCTTTTCTTTCTTTCTTATTCCGGAGGAGACGAGAAAACATCACTAGCTAATTCCACCAATCTCAACCACATCCGGCCTTTCTTCCCTTCTCTTTCTTCCTTTCTCTCTCCTTCTCACAATATCAACGAGTCTCAACGTGACCCGGCCTGTCCCGCCCCCCCCCCCCCCCCCCCCCCCCCCCCCCCCCCCCCCCCCCCTTCCCCCTCCCTCTCCCCTCCCTCTATTTCTACACCCTTCATCTCAGCGCTTAAAAAACACACACATACACACACACACACACAAATTTTCACCTCACCTCACCTCACCTCACCTCCTCACGCTCAACATATCCAAAACCTCACCCCCCCCTCCCCTCACGGTTACCATTCTTCCTCCCTCAGCTGAAAGCAAACCCCCCCCCCCCCCCCACGCAAGAAAATATAAATCCATCAGGTACTGAATAACGCATGCATATTCCTTGAAAACACACACAGCACAGCACAGCACGGTATAAGACGGGACGAGATAGGACGGGATAGGATAAGAAAGAACAGGATCGAACCAGACGAAAAAAAAGACAGGAAGAAGAACGGGTATATAAGTAGACAAATGCACATGTAACAACAACACAACACAACACACAACACAACACAACACAACACAACACAACACAACACAACACAACACAACACAACACAACACAAACACAACACAACACAACACAACACAACACAACACAACACACAACACAACACAACACAACACAACACAACACAACACACACAACACAACACAACACAACACAACACAACACAACACACACATAACACAACACAACAGACACGAATACCAACAACACAAGCATCGGTAAGCAAACATGATCACAGACCCAGACCCAGATAGTAACACGTTCCCGGATGCTGAAGATGAACCCAGCCAGCCTTATGAAGCCCAATTCTAATTCCAATTCCCATTCCAGCTTTCATAAAGAAAAGAACAAAGACGGAAAAGCAAATCGGTCTATTTGTCTATCTATGCATGTGCATACATACGTACACAACCACGACCGTATGTATTCATCTATCTATCCATCTATTCACCTGTCCACCCATCCACCCATCTATCCACCTATCCACCCATCCACCCATCCAAAGCTCACGGCAGGCAGTTGAAGCCAGCGAGTCCGCTCTACTCCGCAAAAAAAAAAACAAGCAAGGAACTGCTCTTTCCCCAACCACGTTCTAGAAAAAATCGCCCAATTTTTAATCTTTTTTCCTTGAAAAACTGAAGACATTCCACTCGTTCAAGATCCGCACCCAAGAAACTCCACGAATGCACTAAACGCTCATTTGCCTTGTTGAAAATCTCCTCCATGCCATAGCTTCTAGATCGATCGTTCAGAAAGCACCCCAAGTACGGGAACTATGTAGGGTTCGGCGCTGCGGCGCCGGTGATACCACCCTCTTCGTCGACGGGCTCGACGGGGCCGCAGGTACAGAAGAGGTTCATGTCTCCGAAAGCTGGGACGCGTTAGTCTGCTAAGCTTATCACACAGAAGGTTTAAAGAGCGAGAAGGGGAGGGGATGCTTACCATCGTCTAACCTAGTGACGCTGGGCCAGAACTTCTTCTCCTTGAGGTACGGAAGAGGGTACGCGGCCTGCTCGCGGGTGTACGGGCGGTCCCACTCGCCAACGATCAGGTCCTTCTGCGAGTGTGGCGAGTTCTTCAGGACGTTGCCGTCTCGTGGGACGGTGCCGTCTTCCACGGCCTTGATCTCGGCGCGGATCGAGATCAGAGCATTGATGAAGCGGTCGAGTTCATTTTTGCCTTCGGACTCGGTCGGCTCGATCATGAGCGTGTTAGCGACGGGCCAACTCATGGTGGGAGCATGGAAGCCGTAATCCTGGAGACGCTTGGCAATGTCGATGGCTTCAATTCCGCATGTCTCCTTGAAGCCTCGGACATCGAGGATGAACTCGTGGGCGCAGCGAGAATTAGCGTTGGTGTAAAGGATGGTGTAGTAAGGGCGGAGGCGAGACATGATGTAGTTGGCGTTCAAGAGGGTGATCTTGGTAGCGTGGGTCAAGCCGCGTCCACCCATCATCTTGACGTAGGCCCAACTGATAGGGAGAATGCTTGCGCTTCCCCATGGTGCACCACTGACGGGAGCGATGCCATGAGCGCCGCCGGTCTTGACCAGTGGGTGGCCGGGGAGAAAGGGGGCCAGGTGGGACTTCACACCGATTGGACCGACACCTGGTCCTCCACCTCCATGGGGAATACAGAACGTCTTATGCAAGTTCAGATGGCAGACATCAGCGCCAATCTCGCCAGGTGAGCAGAGACCGATCTGGGCGTTCATGTTGGCCCCGTCCATGTACACCTGTCCACCGTGTTGATGAACCAGGTCGCAGGCAGCCTTGACCTCAGGTTCAAAGACACCAAACGTGCTGGGATAGGTGATCATGATTGCACCAAGTTCCTCGCTGTACTTCTCACATTTGGCCTTCAAATCCTCCATATCGAGGTTTCCAGTCTTGGTGTCACACTTGACTGTGACAACCCTCATTCCAGCCATGGCTGCAGACGCTGGGTTGGTACCGTGAGCAGACACTGGGATCAGGCAGATGTCACGCTTCTTCCCGGGTTGCTGTTCCTGAAACTTGCGAATCACACGCAGGCCAGTAAACTCACCCTGCGCACCAGAATTGGGCTGCAGAGAAACAGCATCAAATCCGGTAATGGTAGCCAGATCGGCTTCCAACTCATCGATCATGAGTTTGTAGCCGGTAGCCTGATCAGTGGGCACGAAGGGGTGGATGGCGGCAAACTCGGGCCAAGTCACAGGAGCCATTTCGGTCGTAGCATTAAGCTTCATCGTACAGGAGCCCAGAGGAATCATCGAATGCGTCAGAGACAAGTCCTTGGATTGCAAGTGGTGGATGTATCGCAGGAGCTCGGTCTCGGAGTGATGGATGTTGAAGACCGGGTGAGTGAGATATTCGGATGTCCGCTTCAGCGAAGCGGGAATTGGAATTGATCCGCCTCCCGGTAACGACTTCATGATATTCTCGACATCGACCGTCTTTCTGGATTTGGCGAATTCCTTGAAGACCGAGAGGATGTCTTCAAGATCCTTCAGGTCAACAGTCTCGTCGATAGTGATGCCGACTATGCTCGTGTCGAGCTTTCTCAAGTTGATCTTGTGAGCTTTGACGGCATGTTCCAAAAGCGCATTTGCCTTTCCCATGCCGACGTGTACCACAACCGTGTCGAAAAGGACGCTCCCATCCTCTGCCTTGCCTCGGGTCCCGGTCTCAAACCCGAAGGACTTGACCCCCGCCTCGATAATCCGGGCGCCATTGATGACTCGCTCGGCAATGTTTTTCAAGCCCTGTGGACCGTGGTAGACGGCATAGAATGCGCTCATGTTTGCTAGGAGGGCCTGCGCCGTGCAGACGTTGCTGGTGGCCTTCTCCCGTCGGATGTGCTGCTCTCGGGTCTGCAGAGTGAGTCTCATGGCTTTGTCGCCCAACCTATCCTTAGACATTCCAATGAGGCGTCCTGGAATCTTACGCTTGTATTTGTCGCCCACGGCAAAGAAGGCAGCATGAGGCCCACCATAACCAAAAGGCACACCAAATCGCTGAGAGTTTCCAAACGCGATGTCGGCACCAAACTCGCCAGGCGGTGTCAGCACGGTCAACGCCAAAAGATCCGTGGCCACACTCAGCGTTGCGCCTTGCTCATGGGTGATGTCTGCGAGAGCCTTGAAGTCTTCGACCCCTCCTTCGGTATCAGGGTACTGTACGAGAACCCCCACGAGGTCCTTTCCAAGCTCCTTGACACGAGCGCTCTCGTTCTCGAGAACATCTCCAATCTCAATCTTGATATCGAATCCATCGGCGCGACTTTGCAGGACTGCGATGGTTTGCGGGTGGACCAAGTGACTCACGAAAAACGTCTTGTTTGGACTCTTCTGTCTCGAAGCTGGCAAGGCGTTCAGAGACAGCGTCATGGCCTCGGCTGCCGCCGTCGACTCATCCAGCAGAGACGCGTTGGAGATGGGCAGCGCGGTCAAATCACAGACCAAGGTCTGGAAGTTCAGCAGCGACTCCAAGCGACCCTGACTGATCTCGGGCTGGTATGGGGTGTAGCTCGTGTACCATGCCGGGCTCTCCAGGACGTTCCGTTTGATGACCTCGGGTACTCTTGTCCCGGCGTAGCCACAGCCGATGTAACTTCGCATGACCGTGTTCTGGGACGCAATGGTCTTGAGACGCGCCAGCAATTGCGATTCCGTGAGCGCTCCGACTCCCCCCGGCGTCGCCTGGTCAATCTCCAGATCCTTGGCCGACAAGATGTCGCTCGGAAGGACCTGCGCCACGAAGTCGTCCAGGCTCTTTGCGGGCGGGTCCAACGCTTTCAGCATCTGCTCCGTCGTGTTCGGCGAGGGGCCAATGTGCCGGCGAGCGAAGGCATCGAGGGGCAGGTACGCGCCGCTCGAGACGGCGGTCGTGGTCTGGCTGTTGGCCTCATCTCGCGCCGTGCCGGTGTAGAATGTGCGTGTGCCCACTGCTATCGACCTGGCGGGGGACGCGAGGCACTGGCGACATATCCACGGTCGGCTGAGTGGGCAGGGAGGCTTCGCGGCGCTTTGCGCTCGAGCAGCAAGACGTGCCAGCTGCGCGCGCACCGCAAGCGCTGAGTTGGCCATTCTAGGAGGAGCTTGTTATCCTCGTGAAGGAGGGTGAAGTCGGTAAGGTGAGGTGATGGGTGTGGTGGTGGTTGTGGTGGTGGTGGTGGTGATGGTTGTTGTGGTGGTGGTGGTTGTGGGGGTTTGATTCTTTTTCTTCCACAAGATCTCGTAGTGGTGGTGGTGGTGGTGGGGTGAGGGACGGTGTAGGAAGCTTAAATGCCCTCAGCAATCGCGCATGATCAACGAATGTGGATTGGATGTTGGATTGAGATACGAGGATGATGTCCCTCTGATTCCGACTGACACTGATTCTTTTTTTTGGGATTATCACGGACCGGCGAAAAGCAAGATAGAGCCGAGCCGGGGAGGGGGAGGGGATGAACGCGAAGGATATTCACGATTGGCTTTTTCCGATCGTGCGAGATAAAGACGTCAGCCAGTCAGTCGAAAAGTCAAGTCCGGGACGGTTTGTATGGACTGTAGAGAGAGAGCTGTACGCAAATGGATGATGGCTGATGGCCGGAGTTTAGCAGAAACTTAGAGATTTCCTTAAAAAAAAATTAGACATTTAGACATTTGACAGTGAGACATTTAGACATTTACAGTCCTGTACTGTACAGTACCAGCCACGCAAGTGCACGATCAAAGCCAGGAACATCCACTTCACTACCATCACCAACACCACCACCACCACACCACCTTGGCCCTTGACAGACCATCTCACAAAACATGTTCGGAGGACGTGAGTGCCCTCGAGGATGCCCTCTCTCCCTTCTTCATCTACGCATCTACGTTGCTAATGGACATCCACATCTGCAGCGCCCCCAGCCCTGAGCCCGGCCGAGTTGAAGGCGGCGGAAGACGAAGCCTCGCTCACCTTGCAGAAGGCCATCATCGGCGCCGTCATGCTGTACTTGTGTAGGTGTCTCCCGCCTCGCCATCCCCCGCGTTGCGTGCGCATTCGTCGCGGCCAGAGCGTGTGCTGACTGGCAACGTGTGCTAGCACCCTTCGCCATCGACGTCTTCAGCAAGCTGGTGTAATGAGGGGGGGATGGATGGGGGCCAGGTACGACGCAGGTGCAGAGTGACCAGGGACGGCTGGGCGTGTGGTCTACAATAGGTTCTGGAGCATCGCATCTTGGGCACAAGTGTCAGGAATGAGTGAGCGTCATTGGCCGGTTGGGTGGAATGGGCGAGGGATAGACGGTGTGTTCGACGACAACGGCGCAAAGAATTGACACTCTCCTCTAGCAGCGTTCCAGCAAAGATGCGTCGGTGCGGTGTTGAATGTGCTATCCTGGCACGAGTTGCTTCCATTGCTCCCAGAAAAATAACAGAATGGCTCTTCTCGCCTAAGATACGTACACCTCCTATCGGTTTGTACAGTACTGTACAGTACAGGATGTAGGTGCACAAGGTCCACTCCAATAAGCAGTAAGGCTTTCATCCAAAGCGCTTTGGGTATCTATCTTGTCAGCAACTGTAACAAGCCACTACAGAACCAACACGTCCTCCACTCGACGCAACCTTGAGCCCTTTCTGTTGATAAGGAAAATGCCACTTATCCACCCCCTCCCTACCCTTTCTAACCGATCAATCCCACGTCAGTATCTACAGTAAGTAGCATTGGCATAACCAGAAACTCCACCTCAACAAAGCCGAACCCTGCATCTCTCTCTCTCTCTCTTTCTCCAGCCACTTCTGCACTTTCACCTCGCCTCTTCTTTCTCAAATAAAGTTCCATACCCCTCCCCCTTTTCGAATCAGTCCAACCTGCTAGTCAGCCACATACACAATTTCTGACTCGCTTCCCCAAAGGAGCGGTGTATCAACCAAGCCTACGCTTCTCTCCCTCCTCTGCTCTCCTATGTACTGTACTGTACTGTACTGTACATACCATAGTATGTAATGGTATGTACAGTACAGCCAGTATCTACCCGCTTCCTACAGTAGGTATCCAGTCCTCCAAGCTCGCTTGCTCCAACGCCAAGGCTCACGTCTGTTCCGCGCGCCGCAGTCCCAACTCTGACACGCCAGCCAGCCAGCCAGCCAGCCAGTCCACGGGTCAAAGTCAAGCAAGTTCTCAGATCCATACAATACTGTAGGTACATACTGTGCTGTATGTATGTACTGTACGTACAGTACAACAAAGTACAGTGCCGAACCTAAACGGAACAGGCTTTTTTTTTTCTTTCTTTCTGTTGCACGTCGCATTTTAGGCCTCCTTCTTCTCTGCAACTAGTGGGGCCTGTCGCTTTGTTTTGTTTTGCTTTGTTTTGCTTTGCTTTTTTGATTTGTTTCGGTTTGGTTTCCTTTGGGCGGCTGGCACGAGGGAGGGGAAAAGAGGACGCGAGGTACTGTGCAGTACGGAATGTACTGGATGTACTGAACAGCAAGTGGCTCGAGGCTGACTTGAAGCTATCCATGTCGTATCCAGGTGCTTATCTGTGACTGGCGAGATGGCCGGGTCTTGTGTTGGGAGGGGGCAAGGGACTCTTGGGGGGTTAGGGTTAAGTACCTACTCAAGTAGGGTTAGGCTTAGGATGTTGGGTGATGCGATGACGAGGAGAAAGGAAGAAAGGGAGGGACGCTTGTGTGGTGTATGTACTGTATGTGGGTTGTACACATGTATTTCCATGCTGGGAATAGGTACGGAGGAGAGATACCTATTCGGTGGCTTGACGATCGCTTTAGGATATTACACTTTCATCTTCTGTACTGGATCTACAGATTTTTGCATGTATGTGTGTACACTGTACAGTGTATGCATGCATGTCTGTAAGCATGTATGCATGCATGCATGTACATAGGTACTATGTATGTATGAAGTAATCGAAAAGTCAGGAACGATAAGCTACAAAAATACTGAGCGAGCGCTTTGTTGACTGACAAGGAAAAGCAAAGTCTGTCTGTCCGTCTGTTTTGGAAGCGTCGATCGGAGCTTCGTGGTGTTTGCAGATGGTTATGCAGTGTTTTTGGGGCGTGTAAATGGCCATGCTGTATTATATTCAGACAGTAAGAGTTTGATACGCTTGAGGAATGTGATAACAGTGTGCTTGCAGACTTGCGATAAAAAGTAGTCACTGGCAGGTCACGAAGATGGTCCGTTGTCTACTGAGAAAGGTATTGTATATGGCCGATGGAACTTGTAGCTCCTGTAGCAGGGCGCCCCTTGGGTGCCGTGAAATGTACCAAGAGGTGGGTCGGCTTTCCATCCTCCTTACTCCCAGCAAGATCAATTTTCTGTATCCAGCAAGCACAGTCGAACCATCTATCGGCTCGCCCATTGCCCTATGCCTGATTCATACACACTGCTTCCTGAACACTTACATTGCTAGTAGTCGGTAGTCCAATAAATGGGAAGCAGCCAATGGGTCAACACATATTGGGTTGGTTGACTTGTAGAAGTACCGTATTGATATACGGAGTCGTGCTTAATTGCATAGGCCGAGGGCCGATTGCTTGAGGCTACCAGTCACGTGACCAATACGTGACAGCATTCACCTAGCGACAACTTACATCCTCCAGCCTCTTATTCTGCTGTGCCTCGTCATCGAAATTCCCCTCATGAAGTCACAGCTCCATCTTTAGACTAACGTAGTCATGCCACTCTTCGTGCTGGCAACCGAACCAAGCCGTGTCTCTGTGTCTGCCGTGGACGATCATGATAGTCACAAATCAGCACATCCACTTACACACCCCACTGAAGATTTGGTTCGCCCTCCTCCGGGGTCAGAGAGAAGAAAAGAACGCAAGGCTCACTGCTGTCTAAAACCCCCTCAACCCTAAATCCCAGACTCAGCGTCGCCCGCTTGCTCGCCTCATTGAAGTTGCTCGTCTTCCACTCCACCCGCAGACAACCCAGCTTCTCAAAGGCGTACGCCATCAGCAGGAATCCGCACTCGTTGCTCGCCGCCGTGCGCTGCGGCATCTTGCCGTACAGCGCGTTGCCGATCTCAACGCGGCAGTGTTCGGGCTACGGGTTCATGAGGCAGTTGATGCCTACAGGGGTGGCTTTGCCCTCCGCCGCTCCTTCGGCTGTGTTGTAGTCCTTGGTGGCCGTGGAGACGAATGCACCAGGAATAATGCGCAGGGCTGTGGATGAGGAGACTGATCAGTTCCGTCATGGCTTCGGCGGTGTGGACGGGCTCGTTGGACATTGTAGGTGTACAGGCTGTCCTTCTCGTGGCCGCCGAGAGAGGCGAAGAGACTGGGTGCGTGGGAGGTGGGAGGTGGCCAGTGGTGTTGGGGTGATGGCGTGTCGGCCGGTGAAGACAAGAGTTGGGTCTGGGAGAAGAGAGGGATCGCTTAAGGCTCGGTCGCCTTGGGGTTCGTGAGCGGACATGTTGGGTAATTTGGATGGGTGGGTTGACGCTGGGTCCGAAGGTGGTTTGGTAAAGACTCGGGGGGGGGGGAATGAAGTCGGGGTTTCTTGGGTAAGTCACGATTGTAGATGGGTGGTTGCTGTGGACTTGCCTAGAACATTCCCTTCAGACGGCAGTGAACCTTCCCTTTACCGTCGTGTTGGTTTGTGTAGCTCACCCTGAGTTGGTGAAGCTGCTAGTTGTCTTCACGTGACAAGATCGTGCTCGAGCGATTGTCTGTCAGGATGCAATTATTAAGTACAGAATTTGGTATCATACACGCCGTACCTGTATCCCACATGTTCCGCTATAGAAATTGGAGAGATCGGCTCTGGGTATCATTTTTCGCAGTCTCCTTGACTTTCGGCGCCGTTCCTCCCTGTTCCTTCTGCCATTCATCAAACTCCGTGTTAACTCTGTCCAGCTCCGTCTTCAAATGGCTCAACTGGGTGTAGTAATCCTCCAGTACCTAAGGAATGTTAGATGAATTCGCCCAGTCTTTGCAGGTCCAGACCATACCCTTTTAGCGTGCCCACTTAGCTTCTCGTCCAGCACATCCGGTGCATTCGCACCAGCCTTCTCAAGCTCGCTCTTCAATGTTCGTGTTCGGTCTTGAACGATAAGCATCCGAGCCCAGATCTCCTCCCCTCTCGCACCAAGACCCGGATCTGTAACGTTCTTTTCCAATGCCAGCAGCTTTGACCGCAGATCCTCTTCGTCCCCAGCCATCGCATACCCTCGATTTCTCAGCACTTGAACCTTGGTTGCCAAAGCTAAACATCTCTGTTTCAACACAATGTGCTTCCTCCGCGCGTCCATCACCCTAATGCTCGTCTTTGTCTCGTGGTCTTGCATCATTTTGCTCAAGGAGTTGTTGATCTCGTGGAGACGGACGTTAAAATTCGCTAGGTTTCGTTGTTGGAGTTTGATCCGCTCCCCCATCTGGGCAAATCCTATGCACAAGACAGGTATGTATCCAGGGCCCGGTTTCTTCGAAAGAGCTTCCTCCCATGCTTTCGGGTCTTCGTTAGGAGCAGGTCGGTAGTAGGGTGCCATGTTGTCATCAACTTTGTTATAAAAGTAGTGTTTGAAGGCGCAATTTGAATTTGCTGTGTCCCACTTCTCCAGAACGGTTTTCATCTGCTCTTGAATGTCCTTCTCGCCTGTATAACATTAGCTAGAGCCCAGACTCGAATGTCGGTCGAACATACGAGGTACACTACTGTTCGGTTGCCACAATGCTTGACTTTGACCTAATTGAGGGAGAGCCTGTTGAGTAGATTGCCCAAAGAGACTGTTCTGGAGACCGTTGGGTTGTTGCTGCTGCTGCTGCTGTTGTTGTTGTTGATTCTGCTGTGCGGTCTGACCGAACCCACCAAACAGCCCTACTCCTTGCTGCTGTAGGCCTTGATTCTGCGTGCTTTGGCCCAACCCGCCGAACAGTCCACTGTTTTGTTGTTGTTGTTGCGGTTGATTTTGCGAGCTTTGCCCAAATAAACCGCCAGCTTGGTTTTGGTTTTGGTTTTGGTTTTGGTTCTGCTGAGCGCTCTGCCCCAGCCCACCGAACAGACTGCCACCTTGCTGCTGCTGATTCTGCTGATTGTTCGTGCTCAAGCTGCCAAAGAGTCCTCCGCTCGCAGCTGGCTGGGAATTTGTATTGAGGGACGACCCGAACAAACCCCCTCCGGCCGGCTTGTTCAAAGATGCGCCGAACATTGTAAAGCGCTGTAGAACTGTGTTTGGCTGACAGTGCCTCGGATATCTCAGGTATGCAGCCTTGTAGCAAGGTGAGGTGTCTGTCGTCGTCGCGCAATAGGTAGATCGAGCGAAGCGCGTAGAGAGCTAAAGCATAGAGGTCGGAGAACAAAGAAGTTACCGGTCCAAGAAGAGGCTATCCGCAGCAATAAGTAGTGTAGGGAGTGGTGGAACGCTACCACTATTGCGAAATTGGTGCGATGGTGGAAATTGTTGTAGAAAAAAACCACCAGCTGGAGAGTTGTCGCGGTGTTGATCAAGGTGCTCTGCAGCTCAGTTTCGCGCTCCAAGAAAACTTCGGCTACCTGCCAATGGTCCAAGCGTCACGAAGCAACCTCACCTCACGACAAGCTCCTCCAAACCGTCAAAGCCACCAATTGGGTCATCCACAGTCGCTCTGATCCGTCCCAAACGCCGTCAAAATGTCAGGAAGACCAGCGAGGTATCTCGTCTATCGATAGAAGCTTCCCTGTTGCCAAAAATCCCAGCTGATTAATTCCAATGGCAGATTCAATCAAACCACCCTCATCGATACCACCCCTCTCCCCGCTGAGATCCCACCCGTCAAAGAGATTGGAAGCAGCTCAGCGCCATTGTTGTCTGCCAGCTTCTTTATCGGGGCGAGATGCAGGGCATATAACGATGACTTCATGCAATGCAAGACGGAGAACCCGGGGAAGGGAGAGCTTGATTGTCTGAAGGAAGGCAGAAGGGTCACAAGATGTGCCACGAGTGTGTAAGTGGTTATACTATTGAGGTGCATCATAAGCATTGTAAATGTACAATGGAACTTCTGGGATCCTGCTGGTATATGGGTCCAGCTCTGCTGCAAAGGGCATTTCACGGAATAGAACACGCTGGAGACGGCCATCGGGATGCTAATAGTTCTCTCCAGGATCGAGGACGTGAACAAGCATTGTCTCGCGGAGTTTCGCAAGCACTGGACCTGCCTTGACGACAACAATCAGCAACTCTGGCAATGCCGACCCCAAGAATGGAAGCTTAACAAATGTGTCTTTGACAACCTGGTAAGCAGCATCAGTCATTAGGTTTCGTAGTAAGCTGCTAAGAGGTTGATCTAGAAAATTGAAAAGGTTATCCCGGATACACCCAAGGGCGAGACCCCTGTACATCTCAGGACACGGCAAATCTATTCTCATCACGGACCTTAAGTATTTGAAGCCGGTTCGGTGTGATGGAATAGAATTGTATGTGTACGTAGGTTTGGGAATCAAATTGGAGTCACCTTAGCCTGTTCTTTGTGTATCTCTTCTGGAATCACCCAGATTTATTGCCGTTACTTGTCAAGCGATACAACTTCCAGGCAAGGATACTTGTGGACTTGCAAAAATAAGACAGTACGAGATTTCAATCTTGCTGAGTGCAGCACCGTTGCATACTGTTTCAGATATCAAGGCTGCTCCCTTGCTATTTGTTCCCCAGACTTACCTTTTTGCTTACGCTATAATAGAAACGTGTAAGGAGATGCTACCAAATCAGTAGGACACGCACCTCTTGACCAGCAATATTCAGAACAGAACAAAGCAGATTTTGGATTATGGGGCAACCTCCCGCAGCTTTGACTTCCCAACCCAAGGGCGCTCCCTAGTCACGGTCTCGAGGCTCTTATAGCTCTCGAGGCATGAAGTCATGGGCCTGGTTCAAAATGCTCAAACGGACATTTGAGCTAAAGGCTGCTTTATGAATGAAATACCTTTCGAAAGACACCCTTGACTCGTGTATCGTTTGGTTTAAATTAAATATTCTCTAACGTCTGGTTCTAGAATTAGTAAAAGGCCGTAGGAAATATCTGAGATGAAGCTTGTTACATTGGGACTTTCAGCCTTTCAACCAGCTCGAAGTGTAACGCAAGGAGCAAGCAATACTGTGTACGAGCTAGCGCTTTCAATTATTCAGTCAGTTGAGTACGAGCTTGCTGATATTCACAATGTTTGACCCAGATATCTGTTTAATTTACTTAGATGGGTTTAAGGGTTCTGCCTCAGGTTTCCTTCGCGTAAGCGTGCTCGAAGTCAATAACATCCTCATGTATTGGTAATCAACCCAAGATTTTGCTTTTGCGAATCAAGCTGAAATTTGCCAGGGAGTTTTCACAGATTTTCGAGGTCAAATGGAAGAGATCGTAAAAGGAGGACCATTTGAGATCGCTACGCTTCCTTCAAAATTGAGCTTTCGAGAGTGTAAATGTCAGTTTGTGGTGCTTAGAACGAATTGAACAATATCTAACTCTATCTCAACTACTTCAAGACTGAAGCTTCACTTCCAGTCATCACAAAAGCGCCCGCAAGCAACAATACTTCAACCCTTCAGCCCTTCAACAGCCCCAAAACACCACGCACATCATGTTGCTGCAAATCCCAGATTTCTGAGATCTCATGATCACAGTACATACATGTCCAACACTAAGACATCTCATCGATCGTACTGTGTACCTACTGTGCGTACCTATCAGAAACACCTGTGCAACTCTCCTGCCTTCTCTGGTTGGTAAGGAACCGTTTCCACGCCAGATTCTTCTTACTGTTTTCGCGGCTGTGTCAGGGAGCAAGAGGTCCCGTAGGTGGTTTGCCTTGACTACGGGGTTTCTAAGTTCTAAGGTTGGGCGTTCTAGAATACATGATGGATACAGGTGGTTGATCATCTAACCAATCGCGTGACTAAAACGTGACATCTAATCCTTTTAAGGTTGTTAGCTACAGCTCTATACCTCTAGCACCTCCCAGATCCGCCCCGCTTCTTTCTTTCACCCCATCAATAACAAATCCTCAAAGTCTCTTCCTTTTCCCTATAAATTACGACTTGCAAGTACGCACTCCACATCGCATCTCCAATCTCGCTCCAGCTCAACTTTCTTGACGAGAATCCAAACGATTTCCACCGCGTGCTCAACAACTTCCATTTGGAGCACCTCTAGCTCTCGTCAAAATCTCATCATTGGAAAATCTGCGGTCTAGAAAGCCCGTTTCTTCATCCCTTTCCAAAATCTAGTAAGTACTCTTCGTCTCTGCCAAGTTCTGCCGGCTCCCTCCATACCTCGCTTCTCCTAGCCAAAATTCTCCTCAAACTCATTATCACCAGCTCCTGATAAATTTCCCCGAATCCATTCATATTTGACCATCTATTCTACGCTCTCTGTAGTTCTTTATTCTAATCACACAGATCTGCGCATCATAGCTGCATCCCTCAGGCTTTGCCAAATGGACTGAGTCTTAATTTTCCATCGAAATCACCATGGCGGAACCCGAGGTAAAAGATGAGCGTAAATCTACACTAGAGGGCCTTCCTCGCGTACCCGCTGCGCATCCTGAGCCTCAAATCATCTCACAGGCTGTGATTGAGACTGTTACCAAGCATGGACCCGAGACCCCAAAAGAACCTGCACCGGCATCTGAAGTCAATTCCAAGACTGAGCGTGACTCTACACTTGAACCAGAAATCGAGCAAGACTCTTCCTATGATAGAGCCGACCTGGCGCCCACATTCTCGCGTGCGCCAACTCAGGAAGATCCCACATCAGTCGGCGTCAATCATCAAAGCGATGATGTCTCCCGATCAAGATTCACCTGGCAGCAGAGCGGAACGTACAGCCCAAGAATGCAAGTTGAGATTCGGGAAAAGGCTGTCACTGCCGGCGTTCAATTATTGGAAAATCTGATGACGCAGATGAAGCTCTTCAAACACGATGTTCCAAGTACATCAAGATGGATCGAGAGAATAGGTAAGACCCTATTCACAAGTGTTCAATTCTCAAAATTTTGCGATGAATACATTCGCCAAATTCTTTGGTCTAACATTTGTGAACCATACAGAGACCATCAAGTCAAATAGTAGGGAATGTCGCGTTTTAGTAGGCTTCCTCGGGACTACTGGGGCTGGCAAGTCATCTCTGATCAACGCTGTTCTCGAGCAAGAGGATCTTCTGCCAGCAGACGACGAGAAGGCATGTACAGCCGTCTGTGTCGAGATCTCTTGGAATCATATGAAAGATCAGGGTGGATTACCCTACCGCGCCATTATTGAGAGGATTAGCAAAGACGACTGGCGTGTAGAGCTTGAAAATCTTTTCAAGGATGTTGATGATCAGGCTCAAAATAAGGACGGCGATGACGGAGAGCCAGATCTTGAGCGGGACTTGAGAATCAAGACTGCGTTGCAGAAGCTCAAATGCGTTTACCCCCGAATAAAAAGCCCTGCTGACTTGAAGAATCGCACTGTTGACAGCCTCCTAATTCACAAAAATGTCAAAAGTCTAGGAACTACGATGACTTTGGCCGAGGACTCTCGGAAGAGGTTTTCTGCCAAGATTAGACCATTTATCGATAGCAGCTACTCCAGAGATGGAAAAACTGGCAATGCTTATGCGCAGTGGCCACTGGTCAAACGTGTGCGACTTTATGTCGTATCAAGTGTCTTGGAACACGGTATAGCCTTGGTTGACCTTCCTGGATCAATGGATACCAACGCTGCTCGTGGTGCGATTGCAGAGGAGTATCAGAAGAATCTCTCTGTCAGCTGTGTTATTGCTCAAATAACCCGTGCTATTTCTGATAAACCAGTGAGCGCTTTCGTTTTCTGGCAGAATCTAACTAACAATGTTCAGGCCCAAGATTTGCTAGGAAAGATTTCTCAACGAAATCTTCAGCTCGATAACAAGTTTTCTGCTGAGCATTTGTGCTTTATCGTGTCCAAGACGGATGTTTCCTTGAACATGGCTCGTTACATCAATACGCACAAGAATGTCCAGGCAGCTTTAGCAGGTGAATTCGAGAAAGAAGCCATAATTCGCGCTGCACTTCAAAGATCTCTGGATAATTACAATGAGACAATAGCAGCTGAAGCTGAGAAAAAAGAATCTTCCAAGCTGGTCAAAAAAGAAATCAAGGAGTTGAAGCAGCTTCCTTCAGTAGAGAAGTACATCGTTGATAGCCTCACTTCTGGGAAGAAACGGAAGCGGAACGAAGACCTCCCGGACACAAGTAAGCAGTTGCATGTAGAGATTGTCACTAGGCGCTAACAAGGCATCGCAGAGAACAGCAACCTGATCCTGACGGCGGAAGACTCGGCCCAAATCGAAACATTGCGAAAACTCCAGAAAAGTCTTAAAAGTACCAAGGGCATCATGGACCGGATACTTAAGAAACAGCTCCGGGGTACAAGGAAAATTCAGAAGCTTGAGAATGCAATGCTTGAATGCGAGCGGCGAAAAATGGCAGTTTGCATCAAGAACAGAAACTCCATATCGAAGCTCGGGATCAGAAAAGATTTTGAGGCAACACGCAAAGAAATGGGCTTTAATGGTAGCAGCAAACCCTTACCTGTGTTCTGCGTGTCTTCGTGGGCATTTTCCGATCATTCGAAGGAGAAGAAATCAATAGTCGGTTTCCCACGAAAGGAAGACACTGGAATCCCTGAGTTACAAAAATGGCTTAATTCATTAGGACTCCCATCTCGAGACCGTAATGCACTAGCATTCCTTGAGGATCTTGTCAGTCTCGAGCTATCGATGGCTCCATGGCTCGCTGGTGAGTCTGTTGAGTACAAATTGTCTGGCGTTCAGCGAAACAACATAGCCAATTTGTTCGCCAAGCGCTTTCAGAATCTGAAAGAGGTTTGTCCTAGCTTTCTGCTTGGGAGATGTGTGACTAATGGTATTTCTTAGGCGTTATCTAAGATTAACACCGAAGCAACGCAACGATGTGAATCTATTCTGGAAAAAGAGCTATTTCCAGCGCTACTGGAGGCTGAGAAGCGTGCGAGTGAATTAGCCGAACAAACCGTAAGAGGCTGGTCGCAGAAACCAATGCACTGGAGTAGCCATCGGGCTGCAAATCGAGGCCAGGGCACCTGGAAGACTCGAGGCGGCTTTGGAATCATGTGGAACGATCAATTGTGAGTTTCCAATTCCTAGAATCTCACAAAATAGCCCGGGCTCAATCTAATCAAAAGAAGGGCTGGCACCTACTTGAGTCTGATCGTTAAGCAATGGGACCGAACACTCTACCGGTATCTTCCAGCACAGCGTCCCATCTACGATGCGGCCGTAGAAGCTGCCTTTCATGAATTCGTAACAACCGTTGGGAGCTCGATCTCAGAGATGTGCCCGGATTTATCCCAGGCCGTTCAGACGTGGACAGAGAGCTCTCTTCGAAGCATCATGCTTATCCGCAAGCTATCTCTTAGAGTTTTCGAAGAGACTGTTGTAAAGGTTGCCCGTGATGCCCATCGATTAGTTCTACCAATCATCAATGGGATCTGGAAACCTGTATATGACATTTGCGGAGAAGAAACTGGTAAGTCATGATAAAATAGGAGAAGAATTCTACATGATCAAAGCTCAACTGAAGTTAGGTCATGGCCTCTTCAAACGCAACCAAGAACGACACATCGCTCACGTTCAAACGATGCGTCTCACGATGTACAGTGAGGCTACATCAAGCATCAAAAACTCCTTCAAAAAGCTTTTGAGAAAACTGCCTGCAGCATTCGAGAAAGGATGCTCGCTTGCCATTTCACAAATCAGGGAAGACTTTGAAGAGATGCTAGAAAACCAGAAAATCCGCTACGATCAAGAGGACTCAAAGAGTCCGGCTCTGTTGAAGTCCAAGCTTCGAGAAATTGCCCGAGGACTCATTGCAACAATGAAAGTCTCATGGTCCGAGGTCCCGTGCGTTACCCCCATCAAGGACGAAGACTTCGAAGCGGAAGAGGAAATCGATATCGAGAAGCTTCTCAAGGATGACGATTCGGACGATGAAGACTCCGAGGTGTCAGAGGAGGAATCCGACGACGATTAGAAGCGCAGATGATAAGATGGCATGGCTTCGCTATGAAGGATGATCTCGCCCGTTGATCTCCCTTTCCATTCTCGACGTGCATACTCAGTCTACGTCTAGTAACGATGATCTGGGTCGTCTCGAAAACTTTTCACAAGTCTGCATTGCATGAATCACACTCCCCAGAACCGAGCTTCTTAGCACCTGTCGATCGACTCGTTCGTACGCAAGTTTTCTTTGATTCGTTACGAGCTGGGGGCGGAGGGGACGAAATTTCGAGGCATATCTATCTACCTACCTACTTAGGCATATCTAGGCATGAGGGCGCTCCAGAGATAAGGGTGCACGTCGTTCACTTCCATTTCAGATACCCCTCGAAATAGAAACCGCATCTTCTTGTGATTCAATTTATCAAGTCACGAAAATAATGTAGTGCTTTCTGTTAGGTGTGCAACTGCCACACCTACGAGTTGTGGTTCTAAAACACCAGGAACTAAATCAGAGTTTTTTTGAAGAACGAAATGGAGGTTCGGGATTTATTGTTGGTGTTGCTGGTATTGGTGTTGTTGGAGGTGTGGAGGGAGTGGAGGGGGGGGGGGGGGGGGGGGGGGGGGGGGGTGCAAGCCCACGATGTTGGTCACAAGGACCAAGGAGAAGGTCGAGAGTACATGGAAATCCCGAGATGAAAGGCCATGAAGTGTTGTTGTATGCCCTCTGCTCGAGGGACTTCGTCTTTGATTATTAGATACGATATTAAGTCTCCTATGTTTCCCACCGAGCACACCCATGCCAGATGCCATGCCCCATAGGAACCAGCAATTCCCATTGGATTTTCACATCTAGTGAAAGGAACAACGTCTTCCTCTGGGCTCTGGTACAATAATCAACACACTGGCCAAGCAGCCACAACCGAACTGCTCCCTCGTCTCTCGTTCCCTCGGTCTGTTAAATTTCAAGTCGCTTAATTTAAAGGTTTCCGCGCGACCATCAAGTACATGGGCGTGAACAGATCCTCCTTGGCACCGGCAACCAGGCAGTCAGCAGCCACCGCCAAACTATCGGCCGTCTTCTGCGTTCCCCCAGGTGCAAGCCCGATCATCTCCAACGCACCCACAAATCTGTGCGTGATTCCCCGCCCAATCTTTGTCATGCGCAATATCGTGGGGAAATCCCAGAAAGAGCCCATCATGCTGAAGTCGCCCGCGAGCGGGTAATACCACGGCGTGGCATCGGGCCTCTTGGCCAGATCCTCGTGGAGTTCGAGCTCGAAACCGGCGGCCTTGATGGCGGCAAGACCATCGGAGATCTTGACCATGTTGGAAATGCCGTCACCGAGCTCGATGCCAAGGCGAATTTCCCGATGATGTTGGTTGTCGTTGTCGTACTTGTCAGTCATGAGCCATTCATAGACGCCGAAGACGCCACCGGGCTTGAGAACGCGGAAGATCTGGCTATAGACACCCTCGAGAGAGGGGGCGTGGACGGTGGCTTCGATGGCGTAGACAGCATCGAAGGAGTTCTCGGGGAAGGACATTTGCTAGGACGTGTTAGTGGGGGTGTGTAGAAAGATGGGCGGAAGCACCAACCATAAAGTCACCCTTGACGAACTCAAGTTGGTGAGAGAGGCCCTCCTTTCGTGCATATCTTGTGGCACGCTCGATTTGGTAGTCGTTGTTGTTCAGACCGGTAATGTGTGCACCGGTGAACTTGGCAATTTCTCTTGCCGGGCCTCCCACACCGCACCCAACGTCGAGGACTTTGTCGCCGTCCTTAATGCCGATTTTGGCGGCGAGGTAATGTTCATGGCGTGCAATGGCTTGGTGGAAAGGTTCTCCGTATGCGAAGCGGCAGAAATGAAAGGATTGTCCCCATCCGTACTCGTACAAGTCTGTCCCAAGGTTGTAGTAACTTCAATTGTCTTAGCAGGACTCAACGGCCACAGAGATGACAAGTACTTACTGCCTGGTGAGAGTGGCATATTCTGCTTTCCGTGCCTGGGAGTAAACCGTCAGAAAAAGTCTCCCAGCTCAGCCACCAACTCAGGGGCATCGCGGGAGATGATCATACCTCTCTGATCTCTGGCGTCTCGTCCTTCGCCGACTTGTCATCCCAGTGCTTGAAATACTCGTCGACGGCAGCCTTTTGCGCCGTCTTGTCTTTCTTCATCATAGCGCTAAAACCGCCCTTCGCGGCGGACGAATCCTTGTGCATGGCCTTGTTGAAAGCCGCATCGCGGGTATGATCCTCGGTCTCGAGTTGGGAGGGGGCCATTGTCAATACTGGAATGCTGGAAAGGTATTTGGAGTTGTGAGAAGTGGATGGATGTTGAATTGATGGAGGAAACAAGATGGAGGAGTTGTTTATTTTCCGAGGACCCCCCTGTGCACTAAACGACTCGCATGGCGTATTCGTGTTCGCGCTAGTCTGGCCCCTTTTTTGGCATTAGCTTCTCAGTCACGTGATACCCGTCAGCTGCCTGCGATAACGGCTCGATTTTCCCATCCCACATGCACCTCAGATATCACATCTCAGCCTCACTTTCACTTGTCTTCGGCGTACGACTTGGTACGACTGACTGAGTCTCTTCCGTTCTTCTCACAACCTGCGATTTCTCATACTAGCACTCACCCAGAATGCCTCCCCAGATCAAACAAGACCTGAATCGCTCCGGCTGGGAGACCACCGACTTCCCCTCCGTCTGCGAAAGCTGCCTCCCCGACAACCCCTACGTGCAGATGATCAAGCAAGACTACGGCGAAGAATGCAAGATTTGTACGCGCCCCTTCACTGTCTTCAAATGGAAAGCCGACCGGACCGCGCGCAGCAAGCGCACCAACATCTGTTTGACGTGCGCCCGCCTGAAGAACTGCTGCCAGTGCTGCATGCTCGATCTCTCCTTCGGCCTGCCCATCGTCGTTCGCGATGCCGCTCTCAAGATGGTGGCTCCGGGCCCACAGAGCGCCGTCAACCGAGAATACTATGCGCAGGAACACGAGAAAGAGATTGAAGAGGGTCGAGGTGCGGTCGAGGCGTACGAGAAGACAGATGAGAAAGCGAGGGAACTGCTGAGGAGACTGGCGAACTCGGAGCCGTATTTCAAAAAGCAGAGGAGGATCGGCCCTGCGGATAACGAGGGCGCGGAGGGACACGCAGCTTCTACGGCGCTGACCACGAATGGGCCCGGTCCGATTCGAACGAGAGATAGCAGAGGAGGGGCAGGCCCCCGAGGAGTGGGACGAGGTGGACGGGGTGGCAGAGGAGGCCGAGCATTTCCAAGTGCAGCGCAACTCCCTCCTACACAGCAGGATATATTGCCGCCCACCGATCAGTCCATCACGTCGTTGTTCGTTACTGGTGTGGAGGACGATTTACCCGAGCACAAGATTCGCGACTTCTTCACTCCGTACGGCAAGATTAGATCGTTGGTGTGCTCACACATGTCGCATTGTGCGTTTGTCAACTACCAAGCAAGAGAGGGGGCGGAAGCTGCAGCGGAAGCATTGCAGGGTAGAGCCGTCATCGCAGGATGTCCGCTACGTGTTCAATGGGGTCGTCCGAGACCTATTGGTACAATGGACAAGGAAGAGCGGATAGCGACTGGGAGGGAGGGTCGCTCGGCATTTGCAAGTCCTGCATCGGGTGGACGTGCAAGAGGTGGCCATTCGCAAGCGGCACTCGCAGCTCCTCCGAAGGACGATCTGGCGAATATGTCTGCCGTTGCGGCTCCACCCGGATCTGGAGATGTGCAATATGCTAGCTTGGCGGGCAATAATTGAAGGAAAGTTGCTTTGGATGACTTCCGGTAGATTACGTAATGCATCTGTCATGTATATGTTTTATTAGCGGCTTACAAGGTTCAAGAATCAAAACAGGCCTTCAGTGTGATGATTCTGAAAATATGATAATTTTCTAATACAAAACTAACAAGTCTCCTCCCTTTGGAGTCAACTCTGTTCCACAATGATCGATCACACTATCACATCAAGAATCCAAAACCGTCTGGCTCAACGACGTATCAAGAAGAGTTTTCCCATAGTTCTACAATGATTCGCAGCAAGCAGCACGCTTTTAGTTGTTCCACAAGTTCGCTATGTCCATCATACAACAAAATGCTCCCCTCCCAAAACAACATTCTTTTTACACATAAGGTATACACTCCTTCCAACCCTCTCACCCCTAACCTATCTATCTTTCAGAGCACTTCTTCCCATCAATGACCACCTTCTGCCCATTCGGCATCTTCACAGTATCATTGTCGCCTCTCTCGGTATGCTCATGAATCCTAAGTCCTACGCAACTCCACGTCAGCCCTTGCACCTACTCATTCCCACATAAATTCCTCAAAATTCAGCATCACTTTCCACCTCAGCCAGCAAGAGACCCGCAAACCAAGCAAAAAAAGCCACGAAAAGAAAATGGGAAGAGGAGGGGAAGGCGTACGATACCGATCGTCCTCCAGCGTGCCCTGCACGACATTCTCGCGCAAGATCTTGGCCACCTCATTCGCGTGCGCGATGGCGGGCGCCAGTGCCGGGTCGGTGGAGGCGAGGGAGGCGTTCTTGCGGAAGGCAGCGTGGGCTTCTTTGCGCGCGGCTTGGAGAAGGGGCGCGTCGCCTGGGATCGGTCAGATGTGAGTTGTGGCTTTGGAGATGAGAGGTAAAGGATGGAATGGGGGGTGAGGTATTGGGAGAGGAGAATAGGGATGAAGGGGAGGAAGGTGCCTGACCAGCGAATGCGAGGCGTGTTGAGCGGAGGAGGGCGCGGTAGGCTTGAAGGGCCATCATGAAGGTGCTCGTGGATGGGAAGAGAGACCTGGAGAGGTGGGCGTGTTAGCTTTTGGGTGCTGGGGGCTTTTGTGAGCGGTTTCTGAATTGGAAAAGGGAGATGGATCAAGTGACATGTTGATAATTAGGTATCTCAAAATGCAGAACAGAACTTAATATTCGATGCTGAGCGAATTTGAGATTGTCCATCTGAAGCCTATCAAAGGACTTTGACATCTTTGACTTTCGCTGCATGAGATTTTGATAGTTGGGACCGATGAAGATAGTTAGCTAAAGATTGAGCTATCCTCCATCAGAGCAACTCAAGAGAAGTAGAGGATGACTACGAAGCTGAAGGAGACTCCACTGGCTGCACACAAAGTGTGAGTCGCCCTAGACAAGCAAGAAATGCAGAAAAGAAGCAAGTCGAAACCTGGCTTCCGCAACGACGAAGACCACTACATGTTTACACAAAAAGCCAAACATCTACTGACCTCTGTTCAAAACGACCCGAGTAGAGGAATTGGGTAGTCAAGAATGATCGAAGAGAAAGAAGCGTTCCGAGGCCGGTGGTTGGATAAGGAGATGGGTTCAAGGCTTCGATTGAGTCCCTTCACTTTCCTACGGTCAGTTTATCTCTGACGCAAGCCTCATGTGCAGCGGAATCTTGCCTACCTATGATCCTTTTGCAGTTTTGCCCTGCCACACTTGGTTGTATAGCTTCTTGTTCTTCTTGTCTTGAACATCTTCGGCCTTGAGATAGTTCCCGCACGTGTCCGCTAGGCCACTCTGGGATTAGCGCTAGTACACAACTTTTGTCCTGTGCTACTTTGCTTTATCGTCGGCAATCTTTCTCGAAATATTCTGATCTCCTCCACAAACAAAGATGGCGACGCACACTCAAGTCGTGCTTCCTCTGCCCTTTCTTCCTTCGGGATGGGAGGCGGGTAAGGATTTCAAGGCCATCGGAAAGCTCTCAACACCAACGCAGCGCAGCATTGAACCAGTTGGTCCGCACTTCCTGGCCCATGCCCGCCGTGCCCGCCACAAGCGTACCTTCTCCGAAGACGATCGCATCCAGGCTCAGGAGAATGTCAAAAAAGTCGAGGACGAGGACTCTGGGGAGATCAGCGAGCCCGAGGATCCCTCAATGCTTCTCCGCGATGCTAAGGACTGGAAGGTCAGTTTGGTCAAGTCGGTTTAATCCATTGAGTGCTGCTAATTAGCTCGCAGAGTCAAGATCATTACGCCGTTCTAGGTCTCTCCAAGTACCGTTTCAAGGCCACCGAAGATCAGATCAAGCGTGCCCACCGCAAGAAGGTTCTGCGCCACCATCCCGACAAGAAGGCTGCTGCGGGAAACACCGAGGACGACAGCTTCTTCAAGTGTATCCAAAAGGCTACAGAGGTTCTCCTTGATCCCGTCAAGCGACGCCAATTCGACTCCGTTGACGAGAAGGCCGATGTTGAGCCCCCTACCAAGAAACAAGCGACGAAGGATGGCAAATACTACAAGTTGTGGAGCGCCGTCTTCAAAGCCGAGGGACGTTTTTCCAAGGTCCAACCCGTTCCCAAATTTGGAGACGAGAAGAGTACTAAGGAGGAGGTCGAGAATTTTTACAACTTCTTCTACAACTTCGACTCGTGGCGCTCATTCGAGTACCAAGACGAGGACGTCCCCGACGACACCGAGAGCCGTGACCAAAAGCGTCACATTGAGCGCAAGAACAACAACGCCCGAAAGAAGAAGAAGAACGAGGACGTTGCCCGCCTGCGCAAGCTGGTAGACGACGCTATGGCTGGCGACGTGCGCATCAAGCAGTTCCGCGACGCGGCCAACGCTAGCAAGAATAAGAAGAGGCTCGAGAAGGAAGCTGCCGAGAAGAAGGCTATCGAAGATGCCAAAGCCGCGAAGGAGGCCGAGGCCAAGGCTGCGAAGGAGGCTGAGGAGAAGGCCAAGGCTGACAGAGAGCAGGGCAAGAAGGCCAAGGAAGCTGCGAAGGCTGCGGTCAAGAAGAACAGGCGTGTGCTGAAGGGCAGTGTCAAGGATGCGAATTACTTTGTGTCTGGCGATGCTTCTGCTCCGCGATTGATGCCGTACTGAACGATGTCGAGCTCCTGCAGGGCAAGCTTGATCCCGATGAGACCGCAGAGTTGGCGGGCAAGCTCAATGGGCTCAAGATTGCGGATGAGATCAAGGGTGTGTGGTCTGGCGAGGTCAAGCGGTTGGTTGCTGCCGGAAAGATTAAGGATGGCGAGGCAAAGACTTTGGCTTAGTGGATTTGCGTTGTGCTCTTACGACTGAGATGTATCATGTACTAGACCAACATTTAGATCTGCGATGCAGTTTAGACTTGCTGCCGGTTATCGAAAAAATGTGTTGGAGGAACGTAGTCGCAATAGTCCATGTGTAATGGTACACTGCACTGGCACCTTTTATCAATCTCCAAATCAGGCCCGTCTTCAGCACTTTCAGTACCGGAATTCCCTATAAGCAAACTAGTACTGTGGTTTACGAATATTCCATGACGATCAATGTGAGTATTCTCAAAGTAAGCAGACCGCTTTGCCTAACTGATCTACAGAGCTGCTCAGATTGTAATGAGAGCTACGAGTCCACTTTCAGTTTATTATCGCCTGGGATGACGTTGTAGCATGTCCACATTTCATCAAGTCATTCCCAGAAGGTGTGCTTGCAGGAAACCAAGGCATCTGTCAGAACCCAGGTTAGAGTAGTTCTTCCACGCAGCAAATACGCTTGAGACGAAGATTAAATGTTTGGCTTTCACATAAGCTAAAAAACGCAATTCTTCCATTTGTATCGGATTCTGAACGGCAAACTTTCGTGGTATCCATAAGAAGTTAGTATGAGATTGTTTTACTTTCATCACTGGGTGCAAAGATACAAGATGCTGTTGCTTTCTGGCTGTGAAATTAAAAGCAAAAAGATCTATGTACGAAGTCTTTGCACTGCAGCTCTGGCTTTTTTAACTATATCATGGGTCGAGGCCCGGAGAGGTACAAAAGCTGTCTTTGTTCAACGCGTCATTTGGAACTGGTCAAAGAGCAGGATTTGCTGACGGGTTACGATCTAAGCAAATTTCTCGAGCTCGCAGCAGATGGTATGCTAAGCTGAGACTGCGACTACTAGCAATCTATATCTTTTATCAAAATTATCAGAGCAGGTCTAAAGGTGCCCATCTCGCTTAAATTGAGTTTGTTTACTTTTCTAGTTCCATTTCTGACACTCCCTACCCTACCGTACTAGCAAAGAGACGCAACAAGATCTAAAGCCCCGTTCAAAAGTTCAAGGAAGAGCTGAAATCAGTGAAATAAGCTATTGTTACTCGAATCGAGTATGCAAGTGGGACAAGTAAGCGTTTTGAGATTTTGAAAGTGTTCTCCATTATCCGGCAATCATAATAGCTGACCATCGTTACGTTTTCTTGCAAAAATCTACATCCAATCCTCCATTATTAATGTAGACATTTATTTAAACGGAATTTATCACCATGTTTTAGCGGTTTTGATCACTTGTTCATGATGATCCAACACAAACATAGTAGCCAAGCCAAAGGTTTGCACAGCTCGACCCAATGGCAGGATTCCATCCATAGCTATTATTTGCAAAATTAGCCTTCATCACAACGCTTCTGATTCTCGGAACTCACAAGTTTGACAAAGAAATCGCGAATTGGTCAGCAATTTTCTGGCAGAAGTCGCCCGATGAGACCAAATACCATCTGTTACACTTTGCTGAGACTCCTTGCTGGGTCGGCGAGACGGTCGGACCAGCGGGTGCTTTTGTGGTTGTGGTAGAGGGAGCGGTAGTGGGCGTTCCGGTGATTGCAATGCAGTAATTGTACCCGAGCCACAGCCCAGAACAGTCGCTGCCAACAGCTGGGTTCCAAGAGTAACTAGTCGGATGTTAGAAGATTATGGATTCTAGATTCCGTTGCCGACTTACAATTCAGCTAGAGAGAATGTCTTGTAGGTATCCACGATATTCTGACACGTGTCGCCGGAGACCGCGATATGGTATATCTTACCTACAGCATTGTTAGCAGACTTGTTACCGATAAGGGTCACGGAGATTGTTTACAGTCTGCTACGATCCCGCCTTGAGTTGGAGAAGGCCCGGAGGGAGCTGTTGTCGTAGGTATGGGGGCGGCACTAGAAGGGGATGGGGTCCCTGTGACTGCCACACAATAATAGCTTGAACATCAAAAGTCAGTTCCTGGTCTTTGAGAAAACTGCTGATGGGTAGATCAAAAGCTTACTAGCCGAGCCACAGTGCAGAGCAATCTGTTGAAGATATAAGCGAATGCAAGAATTGAGTAGATATGCATGTATGGATTGAATGCTTACCAGAACCTACACTGGGATTCCACGCGTAGAACTGTGTGAGAGTGAAGCCGCCGTATTTCGAAACAATTCCTCCGCAGGAATCGCCCGAAACAGCGAGGTGAAACTTTTGGCCTATTTAAGGTGAGAAATCTTCAAGCAATTGGTTACATTGTATTACTGACAGTCACTGGTAATGCCTTCTTGGGTTGGAGATGGACCTGAAGGCGCAGCTGTTGTACTGGAAGCAACAAGCGCTGAAGACGTCGAGGACTTCAGGAATGTAGTAGACGTGGTAATTGGCTTTGCAGACGATGTCGTGGTGGGGAGAGGGCCTGTCCACTCTACACAGTAATCTTTCCCAGAGACCAGGCCATTGCAGACCACTCCCGGATTGTAGCTGATGAATTCAGATTGAGTGATTCCCCAAAAATTTGCCACTGTGAATGTTAATATTCTTAAATTCGGAATCCCACTGTGACTTCATGGACGACCAGCGAGGACATTTTGCTGTGTTACCAGAGAGGATAGGTTCAACGTACTCGACAAGCACGTATCTCCAGTTGCTGCTGCCCAGGTGAAGGTACAGTCCCTTCGGACGATCGCAGCGGTACCAACATTGGTGGCGCTAAGCATCATGGCAATGATCAGATGAAAATGCATATTGACTGGCTCAATGCTGAAGATCAGACTAAAGGTGTTAACTCAGTGACTGTCAGGAATCCCAGGGCCGAGGGCTCGGCTTTGCAAAAGAGTGCGAGACTTATATACAAATTCACACGCGGAATATTCAATATTGCCGTCTGGATACGATGTTAATTATATCTCTCCTGTGGCACCTCGAGTGTGCCTCTCTCTTACATGAACCTAACAGATCCTTGATCACGAACTACTCAAATACTTTGGTCTCTCCATTTCAACCGAAAAGAAAATCATAATCCCTGCATATTGGTGTCAGTCTTGTTAACACAATTCAACCGACACAAGGATTATTGATGTTCGACAAGGAGTGATCATGGGGACCAAAACACTCAGTTATCATTCAAATTGGTTGGAAAACTAGAGATCGTCTCTTCATGAACCAGGGACTGATCATTCCAGCTTGCCAAAAGCTGGGTAGTACTCTTCCATTGCCGCTTTTACAGCCTCCAGACAATCCCGTTTGCGATAAGCATTAGACTGTTCAGATGACCAGCCATGGTCTCGAAAGATCTTTTGGAGCATAGGAATCATCCCATCTTCGGATGGAGTAAAGGTGGTATCAGCTGCAACAACCTCCCGAACATTTATGGGGATCCACTTCAGCTCTCGGTATTGCTTCTTCAAAAGCTCAAAGAAGTCTCTGATTGCCCAAGCCGGAGATTCACTGCGCCACTCAATCTCATTTTCGGGCACATGGTCGTCCACGCCCCAGACGGGCTCGATGAAAGAAGGGTCGTTGTCAAAGTTGGCCTGGAGGCTACCGCTTCCACACGACTCTGGCCACTAGTTGAGCAGCGAGTCAGTGGTAGTAAGAGCTAGTGAGGAGTGAGACGGAGACCAGAGACCTACATGAACGACGCCGAGCTCCGTGTCAAGGAGGAAGGTATGCTTGTTGTAACTATCGCCGAAAGTAAGGCCGACAACATGAGCTGGCACATTGTCAATGGAGCCCTCACTCATCTGCCTGAGGTCCTCGTCAAAATCATCCATGCATTCTCCGGCTTCGGCTCTCTTGATACCGTCAGCAGCCAACGATTGCCAGTCTGCCCAATAAGTGCCAGGACTCCCGTGAGGGGGGGTCATCCCACTCGAGAGCGGGTGAATTTTCGCGGATGTAAGGCAAGCCACGGAGTAATTGAATGACCTCGTCTGACTTTCGAAATAGGTTGTGCTGGAATTCCGGCGAAATGGCTGGCCATCCTCCCTTCGGCGGCTCGATAATCTCGGAGTCGTCCAGATAGAGATGGACGAGGAACTGGTAATAGTCGCGGACAGCCGCGATCGTCGACTCGCGGGAGTAGCTGATTCCGTCGAGACCAGGCATTTCGAATGCTTGCTGATATTTTCGATACTGAGGTTGGCAGGTGACAAACACATACCCAGCGCTTCTCCCGTGTTTATTAAGGCTGAATGCTAGCGCACAGGCTCCTTTGTTTTTTTTCTCGCTTGTCGCCTAAATGTTCCTCGGGCTAAGCCGCCTTCTTGGGATCCATCTGCAGGTACGATAGAGGTACAGCTGAGGCATAGCAGAGGCACAGCAAAGGCACAGCAGTGAGTCTTCACTGCAGAAGTGGCGCTCACAAGAGGAACTTGGCAAGACAAGCATGCCCTTCCTCCGTAGCGCAAAGACAAGCATGCCCTTCCTCCGTAGCGCAAAGACAAGAAAGATTCGCTGTCAAAAAAATTCTCGTGCAAGGGATGGAATTCAATCATTTGGCCGAGTGGCCTTATGTAAGGGCAAACTAGCAAGACTGCTTTCCTCTGCTTTTCCATCTCTCCTTCATCTTCGCAAGTGGGCAACATCCACCGAACAATATTGACACCACCATGAGAGCACAAACTTTCACCACACTGGCTGTCGCCGTAGTGATTGGTAAAGTAAATGCCTGGACAGACTCAGCAGTCCACGAGATAGTACTGCCAACAGTCGAACCCACAGCAACGCGCGATCCTTGGCAATGTGTTATTGCGAACCTCACTCGTAAGAACCTAGATCACCAAATCTTTGCTTCGCAACCAGTTCCCTGTTTCTTTAGAACATCGTTAAACACAATCTATATACATCTAGCAAAGGCTAATTTCTACGTTGTCCAGAGTATTTCGATGTACCCAAGCCAACGGGTGCCCTACTCGACGCCCTTGATTCGTACGGTGATAAGCTTATAGAATCATGCACCGTGACCGGAGTCGACCGCATTAATGGAGGTTGCTTTCCAGCGAAAACGAAGTGGTGCGATTTTACTACGGCTGCACCAACTTCGGTGCTTGCAGATTATCAACTGTGAGTCGAAAAGGCATTAGTTACACTCGCAATTTGAATGGCTCATGGGCACTTGAGTCCTGCAGCTGATATCGAGCTGCACGGGTTACATGTTTCTGCTGACTTGTTATTCTTAGTTACGGCAACGCAGCATCTTCTTGGTGGGCTGCGAGCAGTGCAAGTGCAGTTTCGCTTGCCCAAGAGTGTCCTAACGGCTGGTATAATGCTATGTACGAGCTGCCTGGAGGACCGACTTGGCTGAACGAAACCATCGTGTTTGCAGCCTGCCGCGCTGAGGCAGTGACCACAACCACTCCTCCCGGCTCGGGATCTGCGAGCACTAGAGCAACTGCAATAAGCCCACCGAGAGTGACTTCAGTCCCAACAGCCTCCGTGACGCCAGCTCCCGTAGAAGGAGTTGCAGGACGTGGTGAGGATATAGGATGGATGATAGCATCCTCTGGACTAGTGGCAGCAGCAGTGGAATCTATGTGGAATGGAATCTAAATTCAGATCATTGGAAATATTGGAATGCAGGCCAGACACGAAGAGAGAAATTCCTTATCTGATGTCGATTCTTTTACTGGAGGAGAAGGATTCGAAAGCTCTTTTGGTGTTAAGATAGATTCAAAGTAGAGAAATTTGGACTCTTCAAAGATTCCAAATCAAGTCAGAACGATAGCGTAAGTGTCCGACTTTCTTTCTTTTTTAAAACCATTAGAGCGCTTCAGTAAGATAGCATCACAGATTGCTGCTTCTGTCCAAAGTTACTTTTTACAAATTGAAGACATACTTCCGGTGTTTGTAATCCAAATTCCGTTCGTTGTTGCTTTCTACAGTCCAAACGACTGCAATCGCATCGAATTTGTCTTTGGCTTGGGGAAAATGGTAAGCAAGTGTTCCCTGTCCGTTCAACAATCAAGTGCTCGACAGCAAAGTGCAAAAATAGCTGAATTTCAATTGTGTCATATCTTCTTCGCCGAGCGGCCAAAATCTCAAGTGGCATTTCCCACGCATCTCTAGATTCTTACTCACATCGAAACCCCGTCGAAGCTAAGATTAAGGTGAGGTGTGAATTCAGCCGTTCCTTGGCAGAGATCTAGCTCCGCTGACGATGGGAGCTGATCTGTCAAGAGATTTGCCGTCCAGGGGTAAAATTGACAGCGGCTCGACAGCGGAAGAATGGCAATGCTTTAAATTGACTCCAGGTGAATTAATCTACATATGCAAGAAAACACAAATATGACGCGGGATTTCTTGAGACTAGGGAACTAAAATCTGGATAAGTGAAATGTGATTCTAAGCGTAATGCCTATTGCGGCTTCAAAAGCGGTTCTCAATGGGGGTTCTGAATGCGGTTCTGAATGCGAGTGAAAAGACGGCTCGGGTGAGATTTCCCATTCGTAGTTTGGACACCCCTTACTTCATACAGCCATTAAGCGAAAAAAGGTGAATCCCGCCACTCATCCTCCCCTTTCCCCCTATGAGCCAAAGACTGTCTAAGATACCGAGACCAGTCAACAAGGCATTATACCTCAGATGGCCGTATGATAGCTCCAGCTTGGAATCATTTGAGACTTTCCAGCTCGTGAAATGTGGCTGAAGATGAAGTAAGCAAGGGATCTTTTGTAAGCGAGATCACCAAGAAAAACCTTCCCTGCCAACAACTTATTGACTCTAAAGAGAATCTGGGTGAAGTGCTAGTTACATATTTACCGAATAGGCAAGTAGTTTCGATGCTCACTGGCTCTGCGGCGTCTTATGCGCCAAGTTTAAGGCACAGCAACAAATATTTGGATACTTATCCATGATATCAAGATAGGCCGTGTTCTCAGCCCGGATCAGCTTGCGGGATATACTCAGGCACCAAAGGTCGGAATCTACGTTGATGAAGATTTCTCCCCCTGGGAAACTTTTGGCGACCCTCTTTCAATTGAGGGTGTGGTGACTTCTCCGGGATTTTAGCTGGCCGGAAAGTGTTGCATGTATAAGTTCTTCATCCGCTCTCCTATTTATGAGATACACAGACACGAACGAGTCTTCGTCGAACTGCCCTCTTTTTGTGTTGTGTTTGTTGCTCGAGTCTCTGCGCAAGATGATACTCACGAGTACCTCACGGTCTTTTGTCGCTGTAGCATGGCTGCTACTCGGAGCTCATGTCGTAGATGCTGCTCTTAACCTCGACGGAACACAAGCTGTGGATCCTCTAGGTAAATCAACTTTTTGAGACTATCTACCCCTAATATATTTTGCTCAATCGCATTCGTGGACGTCTTCTCTCAAGATGCTAGTGCAGTTTTTTGAACTTGTAACTAATTCACATGTGTACCTTAGAGGAGGGTGACCCGTCGCCTATTGGAGATTTGACAACTTATTATCCTGACCAACATGATTGCCCGCTTCCCTGTGTCGATTATGCCAATATGCATTCTTGGACTCCATTCTTATCTGTCAAACGTCTCGAGCGCTGCAAAGAACCTATGCTTCTACAGCTTTCTATCACTCTGCCACTTGACGACCCATTGTCAAATGTTCTTATCCGAAGCTGCACATTTGGCCAGCCACGTCTCAAGACCGTGGCTGGACCAGGAGATGGGACCTTAAACTTAGAGCCTGTAGAGAATCCCAAAAAGTCTGCTGACCTTTTCCAGGCCAGTCTCAATACTACTCCAGCCTGCGTATCTATTGGTAAAGCAGCTTCGAGGGAAATGCAGGTTATGGCTAGCAGCGACGGAGGAAAGGTAGACAGTGGTGAAGTTCGAAATGTCTTGAAAGGCCTGCAGGATTTTTTTGAAACACCAGATAATTGCGACGAGACCTTTGCGTTCGCTTATCACGGTCAGACTGTTGCAAGTGTCTACATAGGGCCAGGCCTCGGAAAACCTACTGTATCTTCGGCTCTGGAGAAGCTGGTTGGTAGCAGCCCAGCCTCCAATCGCACCATCGCTCAGCTTTGCAACGGAGAAGATCCCACACAGATGGTGGGAATTGCTATTGATACCACCGGTGATTTGGCTGCAGTCCGTAAGTTGTATCAACACTCCGACATCCATATCCATATACTACATTACGGAAATACTCGGATTTATTGTCGCGTTGCTGACTTTATTTCTCCAGAGAAAATTGCCGTCGATTGGAGCAAAGGCAGCTGTGTTGAACAAGGAGAACAGCAAATCCCCGGCATCGATCTAGCTATCGAGGTCTTTGAAATTGCCGGGTCGACTGCGGCCAGTGGAAACAATGTTACTTCAATAAACAGCAATCGGACTGTTACTACGAGGGCTTACGCTGATCGGAAAAGAAGCTATGTATGGGAAAAGAGTGACGATCTGAACAAGCGAGCTACCTGTAGCTATATTCAAGTTGTTGTTGGGGAGTTAGTGACATCCCAGTTTCTTCGCCATAATTTCAAAGTGTGGAGTATCTAAGCTGATCATCTGGTTTCTAGTGGTTGCGCGTCTCTTGTCTCTCGCTGCGGGATTTCAGCCGCCGACTTTACAAAGTACAATCCTAAAACTGATCTCTGCTCGGCCCTTCAGGCCGGAGACTACGTCTGCTGCTCGGCAGGTGACCCATATAGCGAACCAAAGCCAGATCCACCTAAACAAGGAGAAGACGGCGTTTGCGCCACTCATTTGATTCAGAACGGCGACAGTTGTTCTTCTTTAGCAAAACAATATGGAGTCACTGTCGACGACCTCGAGAAGTGGAACAAAGGTAAAACATGGGCTTGGACAGAGTGCAAAAACATGGTAGGCTATTTCTCATATGCTTAAAGATCTTGATTGGAAGACCGCTGACTTTGCCGTGCTGCTCTAGCTCCTCGGATACAACATGTGTCTCAGTGATGGCAAGGCTGGCCTTCCTCCTCCCCAAGCCGGAGCTGAATGTGGACCTTTGGTCCCCGGAACGATATTATCTGACTCGACGGTATCTATTGCTGATCTAAACCCCTGTCCACTTAAGGCATGCTGCAGCAATTGGGGGTTCTGTGGAGTTTCCCCGCACATTGTGATATTCATGCACCAGAGGGAGGTGGCCCTGGCAGCAAGGTATGCGATTTGTTACTTACATCAACAAACTATCATTTGGGCAAAAATATTGATGTTCTTCTAATACTTAGCTCGACGGTTTCGAAAATACTTGCGTATCTAACTGCGGTAACGACATCAAGCAGAACTCGTAAGTTCTAGAGTGATACCGTGCCGCTTTCCTGCTCTAACCTGGTGAAGGGGTGCGCCCGCTACTTTCTCTCGTATTGGCTACTATAGCGCTTTCAACCTCCAGCGAGAATGCTTGTGGCTGTCGGCGAAGGATGCTAACACGGATGGTAGTTATACTCAGTAAGTCAACGTTTTGATACCATTTGTCCAATTAAAAAGCCAAGAATCAAAATCTCGGTTTTTTCCTCTTTCCATTTTTGCCGAATATTGACCACGTCTAATGCTAAGTTCTTAAACAGTATTCATTGGGCATTTGGCGAGATCGATGCGACAACCTGGAAGCCTGTTATTAAAGAATACAAAACAGGACAATGGGCCGAGTTCAAAGCGCTAAAAAATGTCAAGAAGATCGTCTCTTTCGGCGGATGGGCTGCATCAACAGAACCGGCAACGTACAACATCATTCGGTCAGCCATCATCACCAACCGCAATATCTTTGCGGCCAATCTAGCCGCATTCGCAAAAGCGGAAAGTATAGACGGCATCGATATTGATTGGGAATATCCGGGAGCCCCGGATATTCTTGTCGATGGTATACCAATTGGCAAGACCACAGACGGCGCGGAGTAAGTAAATTTTTACTACTTGAGTCCAGCAGCAGTCTCCGACAAAAAACCTCTCAGAATAAGTAGAATACTGACTTCTCGGTCATGTAGCTACCTCAAATTTCTCACAGTCCTCAAACAACAGTTGGGAACTGACCGTTCGGTGTCAATTGCCGCACCAGCGTCTTATTGGTACCTGAAGGCATTCCCGATTGATCGTATTTCCACCGTTATTGATTACATTGTCTACATGACGTACGATCTACACGGACAATGGGACGCAGGAAACCCTAATGCATACGATCAATGCGATTCCGGGAGATGCATCCGGAGCCACGTCAACTTGACCGAGACGCACAACTCTCTCTCGATCAGTAGGTCGCAAGACTCTATGAGTACATTCAGTACTGACTAAAGAGAAGTTACCAAGGCTGGCGTTGCTAACAACAAAGTTTTTGTGGGCGAATCAAGCTATGGCAGATCTTTCCATATGGCAACAGATGGATGTTGGGGACCGGTAAGCCTCGTGTCAGACTGACGCTTGCTTCACGCGTTCCCAAGACCTGATATCCAGGCCACTATCTTGGGAACAAGACGGCTGGATATTGCTGACCCTAGAAATACCCAGATGTGCGATTTCACTGGTTCTCGAACCGAGTCTGAGGCCAATCCAGGCCGATGTACCAAGACAGGGTCAGTTATCTCCAACCACGATCCGCCTGAAGGTTCACGTAGTCCCATATACTAAGTCTTGTGCTTGTAGGGGCTACTTGGGAAATGCGGAAATTAACGAACGTAGGTAACTTCGAAGTACAGCTTCACAATTTTCGAACGGCTCAAGATTTCTTGAGTAGTTCCGAGTATCTTGCTGTTCAGCCGTTCACTAATAATGCTCCATTCTTAGTCATTTCTCGAGGCGGAGCTGAACAGACTTTTCATGACACGGCATCCAATACGGATATCCTTCTTTACAAGGGTGACTATGTCAGCTACATGACGCCGACTACAAAAAATACCCGAAGATCGGATGTAGGTTGAATTTTTACTTCCGAGAATTATCAGGCTTCGAGATATACTCCAATCTTAGAGCTTGAAAAGAAAAGCGCTGAAACTCTTGAAGTGGAAAAGCCTCAATTTCGCTGGAAGTATCGATTGGGCTCTCGATCTGCAGGGGTTTACAACAGACGACATGTCGAAGCCCCCCGACAGACCGAACAAGGGAGAAGAAGGCTGCGTCTGGGGAGAAGATAGATCCGTCAACTCGGGAGATCTGTGCGAGTTCTCGTGCAGCTTAGGCTTCTGTCCGGAATCTCTGTGCGTTTGTACCGATACAGACATTATCAACGAGCTGCCGACGGAAAAGTCAAATGCCGATATTGTTGCCTGGGATGGTGACGATGTTGACCTCAACCGCCTCTGTCTCTTCGCTTGCAAGTACGGCGTATGTACAAAATCCTATCCTTTACAGTCGACATCCCCAAGGTCTAGTTCCGAAGCAGATGTGTTAAAGCACCGATTCTAAATCAAAACTTTGAAGCTGTACAGACTAGGCTGATCCTCGTACAGTACTGCCCAGAAGAAATCTGCACCACAATCCCAAAAGATGATGTGGTTATCACGAACGATGACAACCCCAACGGCTTCGATTACGAGGCTGCAAGGCAGGAGAATGCCAAAAGATGTTTCATATACCAGGATAGCTCTCTGCGCGACTACAGCGTGCAGCAGTGTTACAATACCTGCAAGCCTCAGTTGGACGCGGCGAAAGAAGCTGGAAGGACCTCGAACTACGGATGCATGGGATTCTGGCCGCTCGAAGAATCCATCCCATGGCAAAAGCCAGTAAGCAGCTTCTCGTGCATCTCTTGTGTTCGATGATGTTCTGTACATCTCGACACTTTTCACATTTCCTCCTTCACTCGTACTAGGCAATAGGAGCAGACCTGACAGCCATTTGTAGCCGGGAACTTTTGACTATATTGCTCCTGGACAATGCCTTTGTGACAATTGGCTCCTGAACGAGATTGCGGATACTATCATTGAGGCATTGCCCATCATTGCACAGATCGGCTGCTACATTCTCATGTCGTCTCTCAAGCTCGTTCTTGATATTGGATTGCAAGCTATTCCTGGAGTTGGGAAAGCCCTCGACGCGGGACTCGGTATGTCTAGCATTGGGACTCTGATCCCTACCCCCCGAATAAGCGTAAAGAAGCTAACAGCCCGGGATAGACATGGCTACTACAGCAGCCCAGATGGCCTCGTACCTGTATCCGGAGGAGGAAGACCCAGAGGGTGCCTTCAGCTGGTGGCTAAGCCCCTGTGGAGGGACCAGCCTGGTGCCAGACGAGATCAAGCAGATCTTTGGCATTCTGAGTACCGTTGCGGACGGTGTGTCGAGCTTCAAGACACCAAAGAACTTGAAAAAGGGAAGTGGTAAGAAAGGCGACGACGCCAACCCAACCGATCAAGGAACCCCACGGGCACCCGGCAACGGGAACGGCAAGAACAGACCCAAATGCAATGTTCCTCCACGATCCTCTACGATTCGACTCCAGCACACGATTCGTGAGCAGAGTTGCCTAAATGACAAGACGGAGGTGACCGAATGGATTGTGACCAGTCTCGCATACGCTTCCAATGCGCAAGCCACGGGGGTGTCCAAGCCATGCGACTTCAATAAATGGCCTCAAGCCTGCGGGTAAGTATCCATCCTGTTGAAGCTTTTAGAACTGCTCAAACATACGAGACTGTGTGGTATGATTATTGACCTCTTGACAGACACTACAGCTCAGCACTCCGTAACAATCCAGGGTGGGCGACGCTGACCTGCCCGCCCGAAGCGGCTGCTACAGAAAAGCCTGAAAGTAAGTTCTTCCAAGTTGACAAAGCTAGCCTCTTCTACCAATCGTTATCTTACCGTCAGAGTCAAGACTAACTCCATTTCCTCCGCAGTGACCAGGAAAGTGCCGACGATATGGAAGAATCAACACAATGGCTTAGGATGGTGGGACGTAAGTGGCAACCAAGACCTGCTCTACAGGGCTTCTTCGTCGGAAGATAGCATTGTTATACTGACTGTTTCGCCTTCTAGGTCGCGAGCGGTAATCGGCCACAATTGACTGGTAGACAAGTCTGTCAGGCTGACGAGTAGTAAGTGATTCTGAATTCCCCGTCCGTTACTCAAAGACTTCTTATCTCTTACTATTATGCGCTTGTGTTTATGTGAACAGCTCGCCCATCTCGGTGCCATAGGCATTGCTAACATAGCCTCTTTGCACAGTCCGCCCTTGTATCTCCTCAATGCCCAAAGCCCGTCCTATATCAATGCTGGCAGTCCAGGCGGTCAGCTCTCACGTATGCTGCCGAGTAAGCAGAACAGCAATGCTGCCAACGGCATGTGGACAGGCATGTGCTTCCTCAGTCAGCTCACCGATACCGAAATCTCCAACCAGGACTTCAAAGCGCGCGTCGACGCCGCCGGAGTCAACCTCAAGGTCACCGACAAGAACGACGTGGCAAGGAACAAGCACACCGAGCAGCGCTTCGCTATGATCACCGTTAACAAGCGACCCGAGTTCAGCATATCCAACTTCGTGGGCGCTGCTCTTCCAAACGACGGCCTGAATCAGAACCCGTGCTGTAAGTTCACCCTGCTTGCTTTTCGTTTCCCAGGTCATACGTTGATCAGCTGCTTATCGCTTTGTGCTCCAGGGCCGCAGAACATTGCCCCACGCGATCCGGGCTTTACGCTCTTTTCGAACGATCCTTATTATACCAACTCAAATCCTCCAAACTTCCAATATAACTACAAACAGCCTTACAGTGTCCCGGGGAACGGTGGCTAAATCGTCGCTACATCTCATTTACTACTCCGCTGCTTTACTTTATGGCATGCTTTGTACAATTACATGAAATTATTTAAATAACCTATGATAAATTTCGATTATAAAAGCCTTTATTAGTAGAAAGAAAGTATTTTTTTCACCGAGTTTTAATAAAGCTCGCGGCTATTTATTTATGTATTTTACAATTTTTTAATTTGTTATTAATAATCGAATATCACGGCTACGGTCGGGATGGACTTATTGTACTGATCTAACCCTACGTTTCGTAATTAGAAAAAGAATTTGACATTCACAGCTTCCTCAAAAGTAATTAGAGTGATATGAACCAAAAGATACGTATGTAAATTGAATAAAAAATGTGACGATTCACTCCTTTGCCACCTCTCGTGTCATTCCAGCAACTACGTATAATTGCAAGCTCCCTGGTCTTCTGATGGGTCTCCTATCAACTGTGGAAATTGTTTATATACAGTACGTACAGTGGGTGGACACATGAATGTGCGCGTCAGTAAATAGTCCTTACCCCAACAAAATTCTTCTACCTTTACAACTTCATAACTCCACTATTAATTAATCGATTTTAAATACAAATAGCTTAAATTAAAGCTGAAAATCGAAATAATACTCGATTTCAATCAATATTTAGTATATTATTCATTTGCAGCTTTAACAGCGTTTATTTTCTTTGCATGCCTTCCGCTAGCTTATTTAACAACTGATCTTCAAGGAGCTTTAACGCTTTTTACGTAGCTTTTATTAAAAATCGTTGTATGACATTATTGTTTTTTATAACTATTAGCTTTGATTTAAATTTGAAAAATTTTGTTTTGAGCATTTTTTAAAGATTTTCGATCGGGTTAAAATCCGGTATAAAAGCACTATTTTCAGACTTATATTACGAAACCATAACTACGTAAAAAGTGCTTTATAAATTAAAGTATTATCTTACATATAAATGCTATCGTTGTAAAAAATCGTAAAAAAGAATTTGTTAAAAACGTCGAGAAATATGGCGGTTGTAATAAGTAACCGTCCGATTCATACGCGTATATTCATATGTCCACGACATATGAAATTGCGCGTCGGCCCCCCCCGACCGCGACTTTTCGCGTTTACAACAAAACACACCTTTTTTTTTTGCAACCATACTATTATGCCAATATCCGAAACGTTTCGCCAGCCTTTTGAGCACTTTTCTTAAAGAGCTAAAAATCGTATCATTGGCGCTAAGAAATATAAAGTTTTTTTTATATCTGGCTTGCGGAATCGGAAAAGTGTAGCTTATCAGCCGCGCGTTATACGATTAAAAACGCGTTTTTACAATCCGACGGTATATCACAACTTCGTGGACGCCCTTTTTTTTATTATTACAAAGCGCGACGAAAAAGCTATTTTCAGAGCGATTGCTCGTACGCCAAAAATTACAACGGCTTAATTTGTAAAGATTGAAAGGCAGGGAAACACTAGTTCAAACAATAGAGCTCAGATAAGGTTGGGTTGATAGTCTGTAAGAATTGAAAGGCAGGGAAACACTAGTTTAAACAATAAAGCTCAAATAAGGTTGGGTTGATAGTCAGACTGATTTCTACCTTTTACATTTTTAGTAAAAGGCGTGTATAAGTATAAAAGGAAGGGTGAAGCCCTCGAAAAAAGTATTTCTCAGAAAACCAGGCGAATCTTATTTAATATGCTTTTCCAGCCCCTATTCCGACCTTTTCTCAATCTTTTTTAATATAATTTTAATAACTGGTTTTTTAGCAATTACTCTTATAAAATGTTTTATTTAAATATTATTTTCAGCTTTTATAATACTATCCGGCTCTTACGGCCTATCCGCAAAAAGTATTATTCGAAAATTAATAAAAGGCAAAAGATTTTGGCGGATTATTTGACTTATATACGTAATATTGGTTTCTGATATTACTTTTTCTTTTAGACTTTTGGTTTTTAAAAGCGATTGATTTTTTTATACGTATGCTTTCGTATATAGCGTGCGTTACGCTTTCGAAATAACGTACGGTTTTTTTCGCTTTTAATCGTAAATTATAGCTGTTTTTTCCGCTTTCGGTCGTAAATTATAACTGTTTTATTATTTTTTTTTTTTTGTTTTCGATAGCGTTTGCATTTTCGTTTAAAAAAGCTTTTTTTTTTTTAAAATGGCCGCTATTTTTTTACATAACTTTTTTATTTTTTTTTTTTTTTTTTTTTTTTCGTCAGCTTTTTTTTTTTTTAATTAATTGCTTTTCGCCGCGTTCGCCGCGAACTTTTAAAATACTTTTAATTTTTATTTGTTTTCGGTATGCACGTTTAATTTTACGCGAAAACATTACAACGGCCTTTTTGCTTTTTTGCGTTTTCGAGCTTTTTAGCGTAAATTGCAACCGCTATAAAACTTCGTATATTTAATGCTTTTTTATAAGTTTTTTAAATATTTATTCGAATTCGCTTTTAATTAATTATAAATTTTTATCGTACGCGCTACCGAAACGCAAACTTTTTTCGCGAATTTTAACGATTTTATAAATCGTTTCGATATTATTACCGCTGCTGCCGCTTTTTTTTTTTTTGCTGCCGAAGCTAAAGCTTTTGCTAAAACTTTTATCGATTTTATTATTTACGACGCTTATATAAATCGTTTAAAAAAAAATAACGCTTCGGCTTTTATAATAATCGAAAATCGTACGAATCGCGCCGCGGCTCGAGCTGCCGCCGCTGCTGCTACGCCCGCTTTTGCCGGTTTAACGGCTGCTGCTGTTTTAAAAGCTTTAGCTGCGCCGGCCCTTTTTTTTAACGACGCTAATATAAAACGTATTTTCCGACGTTTCGAAAACGTCGTTCGAATTTATTTTAATTAATTAAATTAAATTTTAAATTTCTACGAAAATATTATAATTGCAATTTAAAATTCGATTACGGCTATTGTAAAAACCTTAATTAAAATAAATCGAATATTCTGCGAATTCGTTTAATATTAATTTTTTTTAGCCTGCCGCTGCTTTTAAATCTGAAAAAAATAACAAAAAAAAAAAAAAAAATTAACGATAATAATACGAAAAATAAATCGCTTTAGCAACGGTTTTAAAGTTTTCTAAATGTTTTTGTTTTTTTCTTTTGCTTTTACGACGCGCATTCGTTATTACTCCGTTATTATTATTTATCGTATTTTTTAAGTATTTTTTTACAATCTTTTTTGCGTTTGTAAAATAGTTTTCTTGTGACGACTCACTCTTTTGGCCCCTCGTATCACCCCAGCAACTACGTGTAGCTGCAAGCTCCCTGGTCTCCTGATGGGTCTCCCATCAACTGTGGAGACTATCATATATATAAGGCTTTCTCTCCTTAGCAACCTCTGCCTTTTGCAATTGTTAATTCTAAGTGAATATCTTGTTACAGAACCAAAAACTCGTTTTTTATATTATATAAATACGGCGACCAATTAACTGATTTTTCAGCCCTCCGACTGATTAAATCGTTATATTATTAATAACTTTTTTTCTACGCTAGCGACGGCGTAAACTATTTTTTCTTTCGAATTCCTTACGAATTATACCAAAATGATCGACCGGTCGTAAAAAAGCTTATTTCCGCACTTCGCGAAAAATAGCTTCTGTTTAACAATCCCTTTTTTAGCAAAGCTTTTCAGCTTCTGCTATTACATTTTAACTTTTCTTTTTTTAATCAGCGAAAAAGCAGCCTTCTTCCGAAGCTTTTTTTTCTGAAAAACAGTTTTTTTCCCGAGAAAAAAAAAACAAAAAAAAAAGCAAAGCGCTAACCATTTCGCTTGCCACTTTTTTTTTGCAGCCTAGCGCTGAAAGCATTTAATTAAAACTTTTGCAAAATCAATTAAAAAAAACGTAAAAGCGTAAACGACAACTTCTGGAAATTATACGATTGCGACAGACTTTTTAATTAAAGCGTTTAATAAAATTTATCGAACGTGCTTTTGCTAATCGCGAATCTGCTGCTTTTTTTTTTTTTCGCAACGTTTTATTTTAATTAATAAACGTTGCAAATCAATTTCCACGCTTTTCGCGAACTTTTTTTAAATTTCCTTTTGACGGCCAAAATCCTAGCGCGTTTTTTAAACGCTATAATTCTTATTTATTTGCTAATTTTCGACTAGCTCGTATAAAGCGCGTTCCGAATTTTAATTTTAAATTAAATAATAGTAAAAATTATAAAACACGTTATTAAAAAACTAAAGTTTTCGATAATCTCGAATTTTACTACGATTATTTCGCTAGCGATCGATTTCGTAAAAATTATATATTCGATCAAACCGAAAGCGTAGCAAAAGAATTTTTTACCCCGCGTATTTTAAACCGTTCCGATTTTATATTTCCCGAAGAATTAATAAAAAAAATCGCCGATTTCCTGGCCGATTTTTTAAACGTTCAAAAGGCCGAAAACGAATTTAAAATGCTTATAATAAATACGCACGACGATTTTTAGCGATTTTATTTGCGATTTTCCATTTTCGCAGCGAACGCTTAAATACGAATTAACAAACAGCTTCGAAACGCTTTTCGCGACAAAATACTAAAGCGTTTACGAAAAAAACTGCATTTGGAATAAGCGCGTACAACGATTTTTAAAAATTAATTTATCGCCGTCCGTTAAAAAAAATAAAATTAATTGTGTAAAAGTAGGTAGGAAAACCAGACTGATACGGCCATATGTCGGTGGATAAGATAATCTAGGGAATCCCTAGAAAAGACTGAAGAAAGGAAAAGAAAAATAAATAAAAGTATAAATTAAACTGCGTGCTTATAATATTATCTAAAAGAGTGTTTTGCTTTTATACCTGTTGAAAATAATTAGTGGCAGAGGGTTTCGAAAGAATTTATATTTCGATTATAGCTAAAACTACTAATTCTTATTAATACAAAGTATTACCGTTTTATATTCTGTTCCAAACAATATACGTAGTCGTTTTTAATTACGACCAAAAAAAAACATAACTTTAATAAATGCAATTTAATTTATCTTATATAATCTAAAAATTAATCAATCAAAACCGAATTTATTAGCCTTATATTCTTTCGGTTTCTTAACCCGTTCTTGGCTTTTTTGCTATTGGCTTTTGCGGAAGGGTAGCGTTTCGCTTATCGTTTGAATCATTTTGTTTATTTTGCTTTTTTAAAAAATGGCTCGATAAAATGTTAATCGAAGTATCGTTTAAATTTACAAACGTTTTAATAGCTTTTTCGTCGATAATATTATTAAATATCGCCGCGACGGATGTTTACGACTTTTTTTCGTAAATAATAAATTTTAGCTTTTAAACGTAGTTTTACGCTTTGCAGAAAACGCTAAAAAGTTTTATATTAAAATCGTGAAACTAATCGACTAGTTCGTTGTAATTAAAACCGATTAACGCTTTTGCTTTTCGTAAAACTGATAAATCGAATTACGGTTGTTTATCAACGAATGCTTTTAAAAAGGCTCCGAAGCTTATAAAAAAAACTATTTTACAAAATGGTTCGGAAATAATTGTTTGCAATCGAAATTATCGAAAATGCTGTAATTGCTTTCGCCGCAATATAAACAATATTAAATTGCTTATCGAATTATCGTTTTCGAAATAATTTTTGTACTTCTGCGCCGTATAATTATTCGAATAAATTAATATTGCGCTATCGGTTTCTTGGATTTTAAATTTAACGAAAACTTTTTGCTTAATCGAAAAGCTAACAAAAGTTATTTTATTTTCTATTCCGTAGCTTTCGATTTCGTAATCCGATAAAATAGCCGAGGCTATTGTTTTAAACGTGTTAAAATACGAAAAAGCTGGGCTTTTTTAAATGGTTTTAGTTAGCTTGGCGTCGTGATATAATTGCAAGTAGATTTCGATTATTCTCGAATTGTATGCGAATACAAGCAGAACGTAATAATCGAAAATGGCGTCGATAAGGTTTTCGATCTTTTTCTTTTTTTAAAAGTCGGTGATATCGAACTTTATAATTATAATATAATCGGGGCCAGCGAAATTTAAAACGATCGGAACGTTAAAATATACTACGAAGCGGCAGTTTCTAAGATTTCGAATAATCAAAGCAGCGAAATAAAAGCCGGGGTGTATTCTGAAAGCTTATTAAATAAAATTATAAAATATATTAGCGAAAAAAGCTGTAGGCGCTTTTTGGATTTTAACCAATCGGAAATAATACTTGTATATAACTACTTTTTTTTTTATAAAATGCAATAATAATTTGTTTTTCCGTTATGAAATTCTACGTAATTAACGAATTCGCAGCTTAATTCAGATAGACTTTAAAGCACTTTTTCGGTCGAAAAGCCAGAAAAGTCGGCTTTTGGAAATACTCGTTGCTTTTATTTTTTTACGTTTCAATCGAGTTTTATAATCGCGCTAAAAACCTTGGGATTTGCTTTGAAATTTGCGTAGCTTAAATAAGCTTTAGCACGCGCTTAGATAGTTTTCGCAGTTTTTCGTCGGAATATAAATTAATTATTAAAATTAATTTCGAACACGTTATAATCCGAATTTTTAATAACAGCGAATCGATTAGCGAAGCCGATAACATTAATTTTTTTTATAATTAAATCGCAGTACGCCGCGTAATAGCGTACGTGAAAATAATAAAACTTGCCGTTTTTTTTAATATTAACGTTATTCGTAAAAACGAAATTAAAAAATCGAAGTTTTTTAGCGAAAAAAAGCTCGAATAAAAACGGGTCACCGTTTTTAAAAGTTTTTTTTATTTGTTCCGGCGTATTATATTTGCAATTTTTCGAAAAAAACTTAGTTTAGTTTTCGTTCGAAGCAAAAAAGAAAAAGCTAACGGATTTATTTGGTTTTTATATAAAAATATCGAAGTAAAACTTTTAAATCGTTTCGTTATCGAAAGCGAAAATTTTAAACAAAATAATTTAATTTTACGCTTTTTATATGATTTTTTTTACGATAATTTCGATATCTTTTTTTAAGCTTTTTCGGTCGAATCGCGTAATAATCGAAATCTTAAATGCTTTTATTAAAATCTGAAATATTAGCGGTTCGACGTTTTTAAACGCAGCAAGCGTTTTTAATATTTGCGTATTTAATTTCGAAAAATCAAATTCAAAATCGTTTGAATTTTTTTTTTTCGGAATGCTAAAGTTTTTTAAATTTAATTTTATAAAATCGTCGCGTTTTCTATTGACTAGCTTAAAACTTATAACTCGACGTTGATTTCCGGCTGTTTTTATTCGCGATGCTTTTTTTGCTAGCGATGCGAATGGTTTTTTTTTTCGAATAAAAAGAATTTCGAAAATGTCGGCGCGCTTTTCCACGTTTTTTGTTTTTACTTTTTTCGAAATCGTTTTCATAAGTATAATAAGCTTTTTGTATTCGAATAAACGGTTGTCTGCTGTTACGCTTTTGGTTTCGTTTTTTAATTCGTTTTCGATAATTAAAAATAAAAATCGTTAAATTATTTTAGCTGCTTTAAAAGTATTAATTGCTACCGCGTATGTTTCTTCGAATTAAACGAAAATAATATTAGCTTTTTCGTCTTTTTCGTCGTCGTAGATTTAAAATATCGAAATAGCGTCGTTTTTTTCTTTTAATATAAATGCCGTATTTAGCGACGCTTAGTTTTTTGCTTTAAAAAAAAATTAAATTTAAGATTTCGCAACCGACTAAAACTTTTTCTGGCGATTGTATAGCATCGTCGACTAGTTTGCAAATAATTGTAAAAAAGCTTATAAACTTGCGGACCTTTGAATTATTGGTTTTCAGAGCTTGCGCTTTGAAAATATAAGCGTTTAATATCCAGACTTTTCTTTTAATAAAAATAATAATTTCGAAAAAGCGAGCGAAATGCCGAAATAAAATAATACCGGTGATTTTGCTAAAAACGTATTTTTAAATATTTTTTTTTCGTTAATTTAACAAAAAGCGCAAAACTCGATCTATCACTTTTTTTTTATTATCTCGAGCTTTTTTTGCTTCGGCGAAGATTTTTAAAGCGTTATCGTAATTTAATAAAAATTTGTTATAATTAAAGCTTTTGCGAACGAATTCAGCTTTAACGAAGCTTTCGTAGTCGAATAAAAATTCGTTAACGTTTTCAGTTATTATATCGAATTGCTTTATAAATGTTTTTACGAAGGCTGCTTATTAATCTGAAATAACGGCATTATATATTTGCTTAAATTCGGAGAAATTGCGTATAATAATTCCGTTCCAGGATAAATTAAAAATAAGTTTGCCAGGTTTAACAACGCTTTGCTTAAAAAACGATATAATATCGATAAGTTTATTAATTAAAAAAGTATATTATATTTATTAAAAAATAGTTGGTAAAAAATACGAAAATTATAAAATATTTGTATTTAAAAGCTACGGGAATCCGCATGCTGTTTTTTTAATAAAATATAATTGTTTAGATAGGCATTCGTTTAGAATAACGAAAAAAATAAATAATACAGAAAGCAGCAAATAATAAAATGCATAAAGGATAATATTTGTAAAATATGCGAGCGGTATAAATATATCAAATATACGGCTTAAATATATACAAAACTTTTGTTTTAATAAACAAAAGTACAGTCAAATAAAAAAAAGTACAGTAGGTGTTTTAAATAATATAAAAAAAGGTTTTAAAAATAAACAGTATATATAAAACAAAATAATTAAATTGTATACAAATAAAGCAAGACAAGAACAGTAGAATAGTATATAATAAAAAAGAAAAAACAATAGACAACGAAAATAATAAAATAATTAGTAAACAATTTTGTAAACACTTTTCTTTTTTTCGGTTATAAATGGAATTACGATTTGAATTATGGTTTCAGCAGCGAGGTTATCGTTCGGCTATTTCCAGACTTTTCCAAAAGGTTTTTTTTTTTTAAAAATATAATCGCTTTGATCGGAGTTATCGTCGGAGTCGCTAAAATCGGAATCGCTTTTTAATTTAAAATTTAAAAAATAAATTTGCTAGTTTCTTTTGTAAAATCGCTTTAACCGATTGGCGGCGAACGTTTTTTCAGCTTTGTTTTATCGAATTCCGTAAGTTTGTAATAGCTTTTATTTAATTCGGCTTCGTATATTTCGTAAAGTCCGAGCCATTTATAATTAAGCTTAGTATCGGCCGATTTATCGATAGCGCGCTAAACGTCGTAAACTAAAATCAAATCTTTTTTTCTGATTAGCGTCTTTTTTAAAACTTTGGTTTTGTTTTAGACTTTCTTAACTGCTTTTTTATATTTTTTTTTTCTTAGAATTATTTTTTTCATATTTATATCGCGGTAATTTAATTATTTAAACCTTATTGCTAATAAATCAGCTTTCGTTTTCACTTTGACCACGTTATAAAGCTTTTATACAAGCCATTTTGTTTCCAGAAGCAGTCGAGCGTTTTTGCCGTACTAAATAAAAAATAAAATTATTTTAATAAAAGCATATATATATATGCGTATAACAAAAAGCATTTCCGAAAATTTCCGCGACCAACGTTTATAATCTTTTCGAATAACTTTTAAAAAACCGTCGAAAATATTTTTATAACTTCGTTTAACGGATCCGTTGCTTTTCGAATTATAAGCTAAGATTTAAATACGCTGAATGCTATATTTTTTTATAAAAATTTCGATAACGCTTTTGTTTTCGGATTTATTATCGACGTTTAATTTGCTAAACAAATCGTGTCGATATATAACGTTTTCTTAAAAAAAAGTCGTTATAACTTCGAAAATAGCGTTTCGGAAAGGTCGCTTTTTAAACTATTCGAATAAATCGTTAATAACGAATACAAAATATATATAACCGCGATCGGTGGTCGGTACGCGTATAACATCGAAATTAACTTTTTTTTAAACTTTAGAAAACTACGTCGGATATAATAAATTCTTTTTTCGGCCAAGCTTTCGTTTTTAATAAAAAATACAGCTTTTAACGAAAGCTTTGCAATCTTCGAAATATCTTTTTTATTAGAAATCGTTTTTGATTCGGTAATAAATGGCTTCAGCTTTTTTATAAAACACTTTTTCGTAAACTTTTTTTATAACTTAAAATTTATCGGCTTTATTATTTACTATTAAGCGTTTTTAATATATATTATCTTTTATTTTATACAGCTTTCTGTCGGCTAAAACATAATCGAAAGCTTGGTTTTTAAATAATTTAAACTAATAATTTAATACGCTAAATTTAAACAAAATAATTAAATAATATGCGATTAAATAAAAATCTTCGGTCTTGTAATTATCGATTAAAAGTTTATTTTCGTCGCTAATCGGCTTATCTCGATCGTTTTCGGTTAAATTCATTCGCGGTATTAGCCGAAATAATAACGCGAATGCTTTTTCGGCCCGAAAATCGGTGTTTTTCATTCGCGGTATTAGCCGAAATAGCAACGCGAATGGTTTTGGCTTTATAAAACCCAAAGCGCAAATAACGAAGCAGCCGATTTCGTTAGCGATTTATTCGTCGATATTTTATTCGCTTTATTTAGCGAAATCAAACGAATAAAAGCGTTTTCGTCTCGAAAGGCCGTTTGCCGTTGTATTAATTATTTTTTTAATATATTTAATTTCGAAGTTTATAAATCGCATCCAGGTTATTCAATTAATAACGAATGCTTTTAGCAAATTATTAGCTTTTTTATTTAATTAATCGATAAAAACTTTTGCGTTTGTTTTTAAAATAAAATACACGCCGTACAATTCGCTTTTTATTTTTTTTATTATTTTAAAAGCGCTTCGACATTTTCGTTTAATAGCATCGTAGCGTGCTTTCGCGAAGAATTATAAGCCGCTTTCGAATCGTGAAAAATGCCGTTTTTTGTTTTTATCGATTTATTATAATATAGCTTTTTAACCGAAAATACTAACGTCGATAATTAAAATAATTTTTTTTGCGTTTAGGCTGTAATCGATTCGCACAAGCGATAAAACCGATAAAAAGTCGTTTTTAAAAATTTCCATAGCTTTACTTTGCTTTTTTTCTCAAACGAAATCGATTCTTTTTTTTATCGTGGCGTAAATAAATACAGCTTTTTGAAAAAAGTTTTTGATTTAATTGCGATAATAAATTACAACGCTAATAAAAGCTTTAGCTTCGGTAATATTTTTATATTTTTTTTATTCGCATATTTTTTTAATTTTTTTTCGTTAAAAATAGCGGCCAGCGCTATTAATTATATAGCCAACGATATTTATTTCGAATATATAAAATTTTAATCGGAGATTAATAATAGCTTTGGCTTTTTCGAAGCAAATTATAATTTTATCGATATTTTAAATATATTTTATTATATAACGTCGAACTTTAAAAAAAATCTTTTTATTATTATAATATAATCTAAGGCCTTTTACTTCGACGTCGTTAACGTAAAAAAAAGCAATATTAAAAATACAAATTATAAGGATTTTATATACGACTTTTACGAATTAAGCAATTAAATTAGTAGCTTTTATAAAAACTTTCGTTATGCGTAATAAACCGATTGGAATTTAAATTGTTATTATATCTCGAAATCGTGGGTTAAGCATCAAATGGTCGTAGCCGAAAAACAAATCGAAAAGAAAAGCGATCGTTAATTTTGCGAATTCGTTTGAAAATTAATCGACGTTGAATGGCACGTTAGCGTTTCGTATTATTATTTTGTTTATTTCGACGATTGCGATAATAAATCTATAAATGCTTTTTTTTTTTTTCGCAATAATAAATTATTTGTTTTTGTATAGGCCGTGGCAGAATTCAAGGATCTTTTGTTTAATTCGTTTTTTCAGTATTTCGACTATTTTATTCTAAAAGGCTTTAAAAACTAAAAAGGTTTTTTTTTGCCAAGCTTCGTAAAACACGGTTTTAATATCGATATGGAACGTAACGTCAAAGCTGAATTAATCTATTTCGGTAAAATCGAAAGCTATAGCTTTTTTTCGGTTGCGTAAAACTTCGTATAAAACCTTTTTTTTTTTTTAACAAAAATTGGGTTCCGATTGCTAAGTTATTAAATCGTTTTCTTATAAATCGGCTGCCAAATAATAAGCTGGAAAATCGGCCGGTAATTAATCTTTCGAATTCGCTAATAATTAATTAAAATAGTTTTGTTATTTTATCTTTTTCGAATTAATCGTTTATTTTCCTGGAAATATTCCTATCGGATTCGCCAAGATTTACGAATCGTACTTTATTAGCTTTGCGTTTGTAAAAAGTGCTGATATTAATATAAAAAAATAAAATATATAGGTCGGGTTTGTTTAATACGAAAACGAAATCTTCGGAATTTTTATTTTCGAATTAATAGCCAAAAATATTAATATTGGCCAATTTCACTCGCGGTGCTATTTCGATTGGTAACGCGAATGCTTTTGGTTAAATATTTTCCAGGTTTTGTTATAGCCCAGCGTCTGTTTTAAAATCAAAGCCGGTTATTTGTTTTCCGATAAAACGTCGATTAAAAAAATTTTGTCGCCGGCGATAATAATTTAATTTTAAAAAAACCGGTTTCAATTTCAGAAAAAAGCTTTTATTTGGCCGTTTTCGGTGTATTTGAAATTGACGAGATTTTCCAAAATCCAAAGCATTTCAAAAATAATAAAATAAAAGCATTTTTTTATTATTAAAAAGTTTTTATAAATAATAATATTTTCAACGTCGATTTTAATATTTCGTACAATCTTATTAAATTCAATCGTATTTTTATTAACGATAATATAAATCATTCGCTTATCGGTGATAATCGGGACATTATTGGCTTCGGTTGTTTTTTGGTTTATGCAATTGATTTCGGCTTTATTATCGAGTAAAGCGAAAGCGATTGTACTTTTTTCGAATATTATTTTTATTTTTAATGCTTTTATAGCCGTATAAGAGCAGTTTCGTCGTTTTGATTTTTGGGTTTTTATAGCGAAAGCCAAAAGGCTGACTTTTTCTGAAGATTTCTTTTTATCGGTCAAATTAATTGCAATATTATAAATTTCTTTTTAATTTTTTTTTAATTTAAAATCGTTTTCTTTTCGAATGATTTCAACCTTTTCGTTTCTTTTTAATATAAAAATTTGTTTATTAATAACTTTGTCGAATCTTTCTTTTGTATTAAATAAGTCGCTGAATTTCAATTTAATTTTTTGTTTTATAATTTTTTTAATAACTTCGTCGACGGCTTCGGAATTAATATATTTATCGATCCATTTTTCGCTTCGTATTAATAGTAAGCGCTTAGAAGCTAATATTTTTTAAATAATTTGGACCGGAATGTCGGTATCGAAATTTTTTATATCGTCGTTAATTTTTTTTATTATAAGCGTTTTTTTAATAATTTTATCGGTTTTTTCGAATTTCAAAATCTTTTTCTTTTTCGATTTTAACGTTCTTTTTCATACCAGCTGATTTGGCGAATAAAACAAAAGCATTTTGCTTTTTTGTAATTCGCTAGTTTAATTATATAATTATAATATTTGCAAATGCAATATTTGCATTAGCAATATATATATTTGTTTTTTATTTATATATTTGAATTTCACTTACATTTGAAATAAAGGTTTTTTCTTTGATTAATACGCTTTTTGAAATATTTTCTTTTTTATTAGTAAAAATCGTTTTCGCATTTTTTTTGTTTTTTAAGCAATCGTTTTATTTCGTACCTTTTATTTTTAAGCGAATAGTATTTAATTAATTTTGATTTTCAGCTTTATTAAAAAAGCTTATTTCTGCTTCCGTCGGTCCGAAGCAAATCGCTTCGTACTTGTTAATATAACAAATATTATTATTTATACAAAAATTAAATGCTTTGCATTTAGAGCGAATATAAGATTTTTCGCAATAAATTTCTTTGTTATCACAAAATTCACATTTAAGACTACGAGATTTGTTTTAATAATTACTTTTACTATTTTAATAGCCGCGATTTTAATTTCCGCGTTGATTTTCTTTTTTCTTTTAATAATCGTTATTATAATTAATATTTCGTTGATTTTGATCGCTAGCACGAAAAAATTGCTATTAAACAGCTATTACTTTTACGGTGGCTTAGCGAAGCTAATCATTTCGCGCGTTTTAAAAAGTAATTATTATAAAAGCTATTTTGATCGTTTTTATTATTCGAATTAACGTAAAAAAGTTTCTTCTGCTATTGCATAAGATCTTCGATTTTATTCTAAAGTTCTTGAATTTTAATATCGATAAATTTTAATACGAAAGTTTCGATATTTTTGTTAAGCTTTTCCAAGCTAATAAGTTTTGCAAAACGATTAAATAATATAATAATTAATTGTTTTTTAGCGATTTCGGTAACTTTTAGTAGCTGGGCATGTTTTTGCATTAAAGCTTCTACGTTTTTCTTATAGATAAAAGAGAGAGATTTTTTTTGGTTTATAGCTTCGATGGTACGTTCGCTTTGGTTTTGTTTAAAAACGAATTTTACAAATTTGAAATATTAATCGAAAATTTCAGGGTTTTGTTTATCAATTTTAAAATGCTTAATGGTTTTGTTGCGAATGCTGGTTGAAAAGCCAAATAAAAATAATTTTCTTTGCTTAATTTCGCTTAAAACCTTTTTGTTAACGAAAACGTCAGAAACTCTCGTATAAATACGATAATAAGCTTTGAGTTTTTTGGCTTAGCGAATTATTATAACAAACTGCTTAAAAAAAGTGATAATATCGCGAATTTGCTAGCGATCGTGGTTTCGGAATTCCGATTTTAAAGCTTTAATTAATTTACGTCAATTTCGAGCTTTAATAGCCTTTTATTTATTTATCGATTTAATAATATTTTTAATAATTGGGTTATAATAGCGAAGGAGTTTATCGAATATTTCGGTCTTAAAGATTTCGAAATCCTTATAGATTTTTTTATATTTTTCGATAAAATCGGTAATATTAGCGCTATTAAATAAGAGTGCATCAGAGGAGCCAAAGAAGGGCATGCGGCTTCGTATAAGAAAACGAAAAGCGTCGTTGTTTATAATATTAATAAAAATGTTGGTAGGGTTTGAATTAAATAAATGAATGTTTTTTAGCGTTGCAGGTTAAGGGTTTTTAGTATAAAAGAAATCGTTTTTAATAGGGAAGCTATTAAAAAGGTTTTTGTGTTTTTTAAAAAAATTAAATAAAATAAGATTGCGTTTAAATATTTGGGTAATATATTAAAAAACTTGTTTTTTAGTAAATTAACTGGATTGATATAATATTATTGTATGATTCACGGTTTCGGTATTTCGTGGCTTAAGCTAATATACGTACAGCCATTTTTTTACTATTTTTAATAAAAAGCCGCAAATTGTAATTGTTATAATCACAAAACGTATAATCAAAAGGTTGAGTTTTCGCCAGGCGTTTGACCAAAAGAGATTTAATTCAAAAGGGCCGAGCGCAGCGGTCGAAGCGTATAAATTAATATTCGATTTGTTATTTTTAAATAAAAAAACGATTTTCGCGCTTTAAATTTCGCACGATTTAGAATTGCCTAATCGTAATTTCAAACGTTTTTGAAATATATTACACTTTTGTAGTCCAATAATTATGCGCAAAATAAAAGAAGCTATTAAAGGTCTTTTATATAATGCAGCTGCGAATAATACCATATGAAAGGTTTTTTATTTGTAATGGCGAAATATCGAAATCGATTTTAATTATAAATTTAAAAAATGCATCGGCGAGTATATAAAAACGAAACACCGAAATTTAAATTTTTGCGTAAATTATCAAATGTAAAAGTAAATAAAAAAACCAGATTGATACAGCTATATGTCGGTGAATAAAATAGTTTAGGAAATCCTTAAAAAAAACTGAAAAAAGGAAAAAAAAAATGAATAAAAGTATGAATTAAACTGCGTGCTTATAATACTATCTAAGAAGATGCTTTGCTTTTATACCTGTTGAAGGTAGTCAGTGGCAGGGGGTCTCGGAGGGGTCCATGCCTCGACCATAGCTAAAACTACCAATTCCCATTAATACAAGGTATCACCGTTTTACAATTGGCTAAACGAATTTTATACGCGAATCGCTTTTTAACCAAATCTATTATTTATTAAAATAGTAAATTCTTAACCAAAGCGTACTACGAATCAAATCGTACGTACGAAAATCGTTTAAATGCTTTATAAGCTTTTTTTCAGCCTTCTGTTGTTTTTTTTTTTTTTTACGCCCAAACGCCTTTTTTAGCGTTTTTTCTTTTCGATCGGACCAACGATAACGCTCGTTTTTTATTTTATATTAAAAAATTCAGAAAAGCTAATTTACACGACTTTTTACAGGCCGACCTTCGGTTTTACTCAAAGGCTTTTTTAAATTAATAAATGTAAACGAGGTCAAACCGGCCGAAAATTCGCTTTTTAATAATAATAATAAAAACGAAAACTTTTTTTCAAACGATTTTCAAAACGCATACGAAAAAATTAAAAGCTTTTCCGCTAGTCGGAAAAACGCCTAAACTTAAGCAAAGCTTTTTTTTTAAGCGTATTGCGCGATATACGTTATTTTAACGTTCGAAAGCTTTTTGGTAGCGATTTACTAATAATTCCCGTTACATTTATTAAAAATAGCTTTTCGTATAAAATAAAAGCGCTCGCCGATTTTAAAACGAACGGTTATGCGTTAATCGATTCGGCGCTGATTAAATTTTTTTTTTTTTTTAAAACCTTTGATTTAATTTTTTCCGGCTTTTTTTTTTATAAAAAAGTATAATAAAGCTCGTGGCTATTTAATTATATATTTTACGCTTTTTAACTTTATTATTAACAACCGAATATAATCGTTTACTTTTTTTTTAATTACCAACCTCGGAAATTATAATGTAATTCTAAAAAAAGCTTGGTTGGCCGAATATTAAATTTTATTAAATTGTAATAAACGTAAGTTTTATTGGCCGAAATCTTATTTTTTTACAGCCTTTTACGCTCGTTGTATTAAAGTCTTTTATTTGCATTTCCGAAAGATTTAATTTCGCTATCAAAACGACGCTGTGAAACGTGACAAAAACTTTAATTAATTATGACAGATTTACGACGCTGTGCGAAGCGCGAAAAAATCGAATTTTATTCGCGGTGCCAATTTCGATAGCGACGCCAATAGAATAATACAAGAAATTACACTACCTTTTTAAGCTGACGATTTTTTTTTTATTATTTTTTATTTTTCTTTTTTTTTTTCTCTTCGTTAAAACAGCTTTCTCGTTTTACGAAAAACAATTACACCAAAAACCGAAGAAAAGCTTTCGCCGCGATAGCCTTTCAGCTTAATATAATCGATAGTTTAAACAAGCCATTTTTTAAACCTTCTAAACGACCAGTTCGAAAACGAGTTTTTTAATCTACTGCTTACCCAATTTCCATCTGCCAAATTATTATATACGCTTTTAAACTGATTTTCAGAAAAAAACAATTGAAATGTTTTTAATTTTTTTATACGAAATCGACAAAATACTAAACGATTTTATATATAACACTTCTTTTAAGATTTAATTTCACAGTTTTTTCGAACGTTTCAAAACCAACGAAATATCGATTTCGACCTTTTCAATTAGCTTAGCAAAGCTAACTTCGAATAAACCTTTCCTCGAATCTTTTTCTCCGAAGTACAAAAACTTCGAACACGTATTTTCTAAAACCGCTAGTAACAAGCTAGCTTTTTACCGGCCTTACGATTATAAGATCGAGCTTATTATAAATGAAAAAAAGCTGAAATACACTTTTTTATATAAAATATCGATTCCAAAGCTCGAAATTATTAAAACTTATTTGCAAAATAATCTTAATAAAAGTTTTATCGAACTTTTCACCGCTTTTTTCGCTGTTTTAATGCTTTTCGCTAAAAAACCCGACGGTTTACTGCGTTTTTGTATCGATTATCGAGCTTTTAATAATATTATTCGTAAAAATCGCTACTTTTTCCTTTTTATCGATAAAACCTTTGTTCGTTTTTCGAAAGCGCGAATTTTTACGAAGCTCGATATTCGTTAAATCTTTTATAAAATTCGAATAAATTCCGTTAATAAAAAACTAACGACGTTTCGTACGCGTTACGGCGCTTATAAATGCAAAATGCTATTTTTTAGCCTTATTAATAAACCCGTAATTTATCAACGTTATATAAACGACGTTTTTTTCGATTATTTAAACGATTTTTGTATTATATATTTAAATAACATTTTTATCTATTCGTCCGACTTTTTGAAATACGTTATTTACGTTCGCAAAATATTTCAAAAGCTCGCTAACGCTAAATTACAGGCCGATATTCGAAAATTTAAATTTAACGTTATTCGAACCCGTTATTTAAGTTTTATTATTTTTATTAAAAGCCTAAAAATAAACCCAGAAAAAGTTTTCGTAATCGCCTACTAAAAGCTTTTTATTATTATAAAAGATATATAAAACTTTCTTGGTTTTTGTAATTTCTACCGACGTTTTATTCGAAACTACGGTATAATTGCAAAACCTTTGGTTTATTTAATTAAAACTAACGTTTTTTTAATTTTATTTCTGAATATCAGAAAAATTTCGACCTTTTTATACTAGCTTTTATTATTGCACCAGTTCTATAATATTATAAGCAAAATTTTTCTTCTATATTAAAAACTGACGCTTTCGACGGCGTAATAGCTTTTATGTTTTTGCAATTTTATAACGACGATTAGCTTCCAATCGCTTATTTTAGCAAAACTATAGTTTTCGCAAAGCTAAACTACGTTATATACGATAAAAAAATACTCGCAATCGTAAAATTTTTAAGCAATTTTCGTATTAAATTAACTAGCTTAATTTATTAAATTAAAATAATCATTAATCACAAAATCTTAGAATATTTTATAACCTTTAAACTTTTAAACGCTCGACAAGCACGCTAGGCCGAGCTTTTCGCCGATTACAATTTTTTTATTACGTATAAACCAAATAAACACAATCTTTTAACTGACGCATTAATACGTCGTACGAGCGAATTCGACCGTCAAAACTTTTTTAAACGCATTTAACGCTTACAAATCCTTTTTCGAGCAAATTAAATCGATTACCGCTTTTTAACTAAAAAACTTCGATTTTTTACGGCCTCCGAAACAGCTGTTTTTATCGTTGAAATAGCTGATTTTTTTCCCGCATTCCGTATCGTTAATTAAATTCTCTACGCTAATCGCATAGCTAATAACTTAATAGCTTTTCGAAAAAAAGCTGTACGAAACGCTGCGAAAAAAAACGACGATAATAATACTTCGTTTTCGTATATATTTAAACGCGACCTGCTGTTATATTACGATCGTTTAATAATATTAAACGTCGATTATTTTCGTTTGGCTTTTATACGAAAAATATACGACCAGATTTTTATCGCTTATCCTAACGTTCGCAAAACTACGCAATTGCTTTCGGACCAATATTATTAGCGAAATATAACAGCTTTCGTAAAACAATATTATCGTAACTGCTACGCTTATCGAAAAAGTTTTGTTTTAAAAAATAAGCGCCCCGGCTTTTTTCAGCCTTTTCCTATTCCTGACCACTTTTGAAAGCATATTATAATAAATTTTTACAATTTTAACAAAAACAAATACGGTTACGATAACGTATTCGTAATAATAAATCGCTTTTCTAAACAAGCTATTTCGATTTTTTGTTATAAAAATATCGACGTTCGAAGCCTCGCCAAATTATATATATTCCACGTATACAAATATTTTGGCCTTTCAAAAAATATTATTAACGATCGTAGCTTTTAGTATTAATTTATCTTTTAGTCTGAATTAAATAAAATATTCGATACGTAATTAAAGCTTTCGATAGCCGCTTATTTTAAAACCGACGATTAAACCGAAATTTATAATTAATATTTGCAAAAACGCTTTCGACCTTTCGTAAACTTTTATTAAAACGATTAGAGCGAATTTCTTTTAATAATGGATTTCGCCTAAATAATCCTTTTTTACGAAAATTTAAATAGCCTTTCACTTTTTAAAATTGTATACGATTATACTTCCTATATTAATTAAAACTGAAAGCTCGATACTTTTCTTTTTTTTAACTTTTTATATAAGCTAAACGCAAACGAAGCTCGTGCGTACGCTCGTCGTTATTACGACGCTTAAAACTTCGCCAAATCGCACCTTCGATAAGCTTACGACAAAATGAAAAAAAATACGAATAAATTTCGCCGCGCGATCGATTTTAACGTTGGCGATTACGTATAATTCGATATACGTTTATTTCCGACCTTTCGATCTTTTCGCAAGTTTGATAATTTTACAAACGGCCTTTTTAAAATTATAGCCAAAATTTTCGACAACGCTTTTAAACTAAACCTTTTTAATATTATAAACGTACATCCAGTTTTTCACGCTAATCGATTGCGTAAAGCAGCTGACGACGCGCTTTCAGATCAGGTTAACCCAACCCTTAAGTTTATTAATATAATTAGTGAATTTAAATACGAAATCGAAAAATTAATCGCTTGTCGAATACAACGGAAAACCTTTTAATACAAAGCTTTTTAAATAGGCTTAAATAAAAATTTTACGTAATACTCCGCGTCTAATTTTATATATGCTTTTCTAAAAGTACGCGATTTTTATTTAGCGCATAAAAAGCTTTCCGGTTTTTTTGCAAAACTTATAAACTGGCTGAAAGCGTATTCCGAAGGTTTAAATTCGTACGATTATTTGAATAGCGACGTATTAATAAATAAAAGCTCGAAGACGCGCTTTTTTCGGACGGAGAGATAGTATAACGATTCATTTTTTTGGCCCTTCGTATTATCCCAGCAATTACGTATAGCTGCAAACTTCCTGGTTTCCTGATGGGTTTTTTATTAATTATAGAAACTATTATATATATAAAACTTTCTCTTTTTAGCAACCTCTGCCTTTTGCAATTATTAATTCTAAATGAATATCTTGTTACAGAACCAAAGGCTCGTTTTTTATACCATATAAACACGGCGACCAGTTGACTGATCTCCCAGCCCTCCGACTGATTAGATCGTTACATTTCTGGCTTTTACGAATTTTCGTTTAATAAATAGCTTTTTTATCGTATTAAATAATATCGGCCCTTTTTTGTATTTTTATAAGTTTATATTAATTTAACTTTATATTTTTCGGATTTTTGAAATTTTATTATATTATTTTTCGGTTCGGTATCGTTCCGATCCTGCCAAGATTCTAATAAGAAAACGTGGAAAGTATCGTAAATACGATATTAAAAAAAAAAACTCGAATTAATAAACTTGGCCGTGCTTGTATATAACTCGCTTAATTTTAAAAAGCTTTAAATATTTATTTAAAAGCTTTCGAAAAAATCGCAGCTATCGAAGATTTTTAATCGATAATAATATTTTATCGTTTATTTAAAATTTAATTTTTTTGTATTTAACGTCGTAAAACCTTTTGTAATTCGCGTTAGCTTTTTTTAGCTTTTTATTAAATACTTTTTTTTTTTTTACAATATTTTAATTCGTTTTTCCGCTAACGGTACCTTTTTTTTTACGACGTCGCTTTCGACGTTGCTGCCAAATTCTGAATAAAAGCCGTATAATATGCGAAAAAAAATAAAATTCGTAAAAGCGTATATCGAATTATTATACGTAAATTCGGCTAAAGCAAACTTCGTAGCTTAATCGTTTTATCGATAATCGCAATATATACGAAAATAAAATTTTAAAACTTGATTTTAACGTTCCGTTTGGCTATCGGTCTGAAAATAAAAAGCGGTGTTTAATCGACGTCGTATTTGTAAATAAAATATTACTAAAAACCAAAATTTACTAGTAAAAACTGACCCTTTGTTTATAATAATTCTTTTAAAATAGCCAAAATTTTTATAAATATATTATATAAATATTTTAATTAAATTTAAAGCTAAAATCGTTTTTTATATCGGTATATATTTCGATAGCTTCGTATATCGGTCTATTATAACGAATATCGAATCGTAAATACGATTTCGTTTTTTTTATTAAAAAATAAATCCGTAATAAAATCCATAATTATCTTTTTTTAAAAAATTCGTAAAAATTAAAAAAAAAGCTAACTCGCTATAAGGTCGGTGTTTTCTAGATTTGCTTCTTTAGCATTTTTTATACGTATTAACGTAACGCTTTATATCGCTTCGTAAACCAAGCCAGAAATACTTTTTTTCGACCAATTCTAACGTTTGCCGAAAGTTTTAATAACCGGCGGTCGGATCGTCGTAATTAATTTTTAATATTTCGCTTTTAATAGCGCTTTTATTCGAAATATACGCACGTTTTTTATAACGTAATAATTTATTTTAATTTATACGCCAATATTTTTCGGATCCGGCTCGATTGCTTTGCGAAGCCGATTCGTACGTTTTTTATAATACAAAAAAATCAGATTTTTACAATTTAAAAATAATTTTATAAATCGATTTTGCTAGCTCGTTATTAACCGTTTCGGATTATAATAACACAGCGGCTACGTTTCGTAATATATATTATTTGCAATTAATAATATTAGCAAAAAACAATCCGGCGAAAAAAAAGTTTTTTATTTGGCTTTTTTCCGTTTGCTTTTTATTTTTTAATTTCGTTAATAAAAGCTTCGAATATTTATCGACGCGAAATAATTTATACCCCGATTTTAAACGTGTTTTTATTGCGAAAAACATTTTAAAATTTCTTAAATAAGCTAATTTCAGCTTATAATATAGCGTAGGCAGCTATTCGTTATTTTTTTTTTTTTTTTTTTTAAATCTGGCCGGCGGAAAAAAAACCATCCGCCGGATTAAAAACTTTTGTTTTATATTCGATTGCAAAATCGTATTTAGCTAGCTCGTCGGCCCATTTCGCTTAGCGTTCGTTTAAACGTTTTTTCGTAAAAAAATATTTCAAATTATAATAATTTATACGCATAATAATAACGTCGAAAACGCTACGTAAATATTAGCTTTATTATTTAAAAGCGTAAACTATAACTATTAGCTTAGCGTCGTAAACTTCGTATTTTTGTTTTATAAAAAAAAGCTTTTTCGAATAATACGCGATAAAATGCCAATATGCTTTCGCATTTTTTCCGAACAATTAAAATAATATTCCGCTTATAGCGAATTTCGAAACGTTTGTTTCGATTTGAATTTTTAATTAAAAGTCGAAATAGCATAGAATCGGTGCTTAGCAAAACTTTTTTTTTAAAAATAAAAAAGCGATTTTCGCTTCGAATAAAAAACGAAAAAGATCCGATATTTTTTCTCGTTGCATTTCTTTTAAAAAATCTATAATAAATCGGCAAAACTTAGCGTAATTTTTAATAAAACGTTTGTAAAAATTAATAAAACCCAAAAACATTTAAATATTTCGCTACGTAATAAAAAAAGGCTATTTTCGAATATTATTTATTTTTTCTAAATCCATTTTAATTCCCGTAAAAATAACGATAAAACTTAGAAATTCAACCGTATTCGTATCGAAAACATATTTTTTTAAATTTTCGTAAAATTTATTAATACGAAATCTTTCGAAAACTTTTTTTACCGCGTTTATATAATCGTCGAAGTTTTCGGAAAATATTAAAATATCGTCGAAATAAATTATACACGTAATATTTATTAAACCGATTAAAACTTGATTAATATACGCTTAAAAAATTGCTAATGCGTTCGAAAGGCCGAAAAATAATACGCAGTATTCGAAATGTCCGTAACGAATGCGAAACGCAGTCTTTTATTTATTTTTCTCTTTTATTCGAAAGCGGTGATACGCCCAAATAAAATCTAGTTTAATAAATATTTTAGCTTTTTTTAAACGATTTAAAGTTTCGTTTATAAAAAATAAAAAAATTCGATTTTTAATCGTAATTGCGTTTAAATCCTTATAATCGACGCATAATCGTAAACTTCCGTTTTTTTTTGGTATAAATATTACCGATGCGCCGGCAAAGCTAATAAATCTTTTTATTTAATCTTTTTCTAAGCTCGAATCGAAATATTCGCGCAATTCGATAAGTTTAAATTCCGATAAAAAATAAATTAATTTTTAAAAAAAATCTTTCCTTTCCGCGAAATTTATTCGATATTTTATAAAATAATAAAAAGCTAAAATAACCGCGGCGATATCGTTAAATACGTCGGCGTAATCGTCGTATTTAAAAGGTAATTAATACTGTTTTTTAATAATTTTTTTTAAAACAATACAAAACGCTTATTCCTTTTTAGATTTTTTTTTAAAACGTTTAATTATAACGAAATTAAATTATAAGCGTTCGATTAAATATCGCTACGATTTAACTCAAAAGCTTATAACGGAATCGATATTTCGCAACCAAAAAAACCTTAAAATATATAAAACCTTTAGAATATTTATATCGTAAGCTACGAAATCGCTTTATATCTTTTTAGTTATTTCATAATTATTAATAGCGCGAATAAATTACGTATGCGTGCCGTAAATAATTACTTTTTTTTTAATCGTAAATAAATTAATACGTTTTTAAATTAATTTCCATTTACATTTAATTAATAACTTTTGAATTACGCAGTTTTTCTCCGCGCCGCAATCGATAAAAATTCGTTTCGGACGAGTTTCGCTTTTGGCTTTTTTAATTTCGACTGAAATTATTATTTTCTGCTTTTTTTTTCGCTCGATTTTATTAGCAACGACGAAATTAAAATCGAGCGAAAGCTTTTCCCGAATTTTTAAATTTATTAATTTCGAAGCAATTTAAAATTATATAATTTTTTTTATTATATTTATAACATTCGATTTCTGAACAATTGGCTATGCGATACTTTGCTTTTTGGCAGCGACTGCATTTCGAAAAATAAAAAAAATCGTTAGAAATTTTAGGATTTCAAAAGATTTTATTAAAATTATCGTTTTTTCGCTTTCGTTTTTCTTTTTATAACGTATTTTCGAATCGAAATCGATATATATCTGTTTTAATTTTTAAATTTTAATCGTAAATATAAGTTTTTTTTTTTTTTTTTTTTTTTTTTTGCGCTCGTTTCGTCGTTTATTATTTTTCGTTTCGTCGCTAATAATTTTATTAGCATTTTCGATACGACGAGCGATTAATATTGTGACGATCTAATCAGTCGGAGGGCTGGGAGATCAGTCAACTGGTCGTCGTGTTCACATGGTATGAAAAACGAGCCTTTGGTTCTGTAACAAAGATATTCATTTAGAATTAACAATTGCAAAAGGCAGAAATTACAAAAAAAAAAAAGCCTTATATATATAAATAATTTCTACAATTAATAAAAAAACCCATCAGGAAACCAGAAAGCTTGCAACTATACGTAATTGCTAAGGAAACACGAAAGGTGGCAATAGAATAAATCGTCATATTACCCCCCCGTCCGAAAAAAGCGCGCCCTCGAGCTTTTATTTATTAATACGTTATTATCCAAATAATCGTACGAATCCAAACCTTCGGAATACGCTTTTAGCCAATTTACAAGTTTTGCAAAAAAACCGAAAAGCTTTTTATACGCCAAATAAAAATCGCGCATTTTTAAAAAAGCGTATATAAAATCAAACGCGGAGTACTACGTAAGATTTTTATTTAAACCTATTTAAAAAGTTTTATATTAAAAAATTTTCCGCTGCACTCGACAAGCGATTAATTTTTCGATTTCGTATTTAAATTCATCAGTTATATTAATAAATTTAAAAGCTGAATTAATCTGACCTGAAAGCGCGTCGTTAGCTGCTTTACGCAGTCGACTAGCGTAAAAAACTGGATATACGTTTATAATATTAAAAAGGTCTAGCTTAAAAGCGTTGTCGAAAATTTTGGCTATAATTTGAAAAGGTCGTTTATAGGATTGTCGAGCTTGCGGAAAGGCCGGAAAGTCGAAAATAAACGCATATCGAGCTATACGTAATCGCCAACGTCAAAATCGATCGCGCGGCAAAACTTATTCGCATTTCTTTTCATTTTGTCGTAAGCTTATTAAAAATGCGATTTAACAAAGTTTCAGGCGTCGTAATAGCGGCGAGCGTACGCACGAGCTTCGTCTGCGTTTAGCTTATATAAAAGATTAAAAAAAAGGGAAATATCGAGCTTTCAGTTTCAATTAGTATAAAAAATATAACCGTATACAATTTTAAAAAATAAAAAGCCATTTAAATTTTCGTAAAAAAGTATTATTTGGGCGAAATTTATTATTAGAAAAAATTCGCTCTAATCGTTTTAATAAAAGTTTACGAAAAGTCGAAAGCGTTTTTGCAAATATTAATTGTAAATTTCGGTTTGACCGTCGGTTTCAAAATAAACGGCTATCGAAAGCTTTAATTGCGTACCGAATATTTTGTTTAATTCAGACCAAAAGGTAAACTAATACTAAAAGCTACGATCGCTAATAATATTTTTTAAAAAGCCAAAATACTTATATACGTAAAATATATACAATTTAGCGAAGCTTCGAGCGTCGATATTCTTATAATAAAAAATCGAAATAACTTGCTTAGAAAAGCGATTTATTATTACAAACACGTTATTATAATCGTGTTTGTTTTTATTAAAATTATAAAAATCTATTATAATATACTTTTAAAAATAGTTAAAAACAAAAAAAAACTAAAAAAAGCCGGAGCGCTTATTTTTTAAAACAAAACTTTTTCGATAAGCGTAACAATTGCGATAATATTGTTTTACGAAAGCTGTTATATCTCGCTAATAATATTAATTCGAAAGCAATTGCGTAGTTTTGCGAACGCTGAAATAAGCGATAAAAATCTGATCGTGCATTTTTCGTACAAAAGCCAAACGAAAATAATCGACGTTTAAAACTATTAAACGACCGTAATATAACAGCAGATCGCGTTTAAATATATACGAAAACGAAATATTATTATCGTCGTTTTTTTTCGTAGCGTTTTATACAGCTTTTTTTCGAAGGGCCATTAAACTGCTAACTATGCGATTAGCGTAGAAAAGCTGGTCAACGATACGAAATACGAAAAAAAAATCAGCTATTTCAACGATAAAAACAGCTGTTTCGAAAACCGTAAAAAATCGAAATTTTTTAATTAAAAAGCGGTGATCGATTTAATCTGCTCGGAAAAAAGTTTGCAGGCGCTGAATACGTTTAAAAAAATTTTAGCGGTCGAATTCGCTCGTACGACGTATTAATGCGTTAGCTAAAAAATTATGTTTATTTGGTTTATACGTAATAAAAAAGTTGTAATCGGCGAAAAACTCGGCCCAGCGTGCTTATCGAACGTTCAGAAGTTTGAAAATTATAAAATATTCTAAAACCTTGTAATTAATAATTATTTTAATTTAATAAATTAAGCCAGCCAATTTAGCACGAAAATTGCTTAAAAATCTTACGATTGCGAGCATTTTTTTATCGTATACGACGTAGTTTAGCTTTGCGAAAGTTATAGTTTTGCTAAAATAAGCGATTAAAAGCCAATCGTCGCTATAAAGTTGCGAAAGCACAAAAGCTACTACGCCGTCGAAAGCGTTAGTTTCTAATATGCAAAAAAAATCTTGCCTGTAATATTATAAAACTGATGCAGTAGTAAAAGCTAATATAAAAAAGTCGAAACTCTTTTGATATTTAAAAATAAAATTAAAAAAAACGTTAATTTTAATTAAATAGACCAAAAGCTTTGCAATTATATCGTAATCTCGAATAAAACGTCGGTAAAAGTTATAAAAACCAAAAAAGTTTTATATACCTTTTATAATAATAAAAGACTTCCAATAAGCGATTACGAAAACTTTTTTTAAATCTATTTCTAGACTTTTAATAAAAATAATAAAACCTAGATAACGGGTCCGAATAACGTTAAATTCAGATTTTCGAATATCGGCCTGTAATTCAGCGTCAGCGAGCTTTTAAAGCATTTTGCGAACGTATATAATATATTCCAAAAAATCGGACGAATAAATAAAAATATTATTCAGATATGCAATGCAAAAATCGTTTAAATAATCGAAAAAAACGTCGTTTATATAACGTTGGTAAATTACGAATTTATTAATAAAGTTAAAAAATAACATTTTGCATTTATAAGCGTCGTAACGCGTACAAAACGTCGTTAGTTTTTTATTAGCGAAGTTTATTCGAATTTTATAAAAAGCTTAACGAATATCGAATTTCGTAAAAATTCGTGCTTTCGAAAAACGAACAAAAGTCTTATCGATAAAAAAAAAAAAATAACGATTTTTACGAATAACGTTATTAAAAACTCGATAATCGATACAAAAACGTAGTAAACCGTCGGGTTTTTTAGCGAAAAGCATTAGAACAGCGAAAAAAGCGATAAAAAGTTCGATAAAACTTTTGTCAAAATTATTTTGCAAATAAGTTTTAACAATTTCGAGCTTCGGAATCGATATTTTATATAAAAAAATATATTTCAGCTTTTTTTCATTTACAATAAGCTCGATTTTATAATCGTAAAACCGGTGAAAAACTAGCTTGTTATTAGCGGCCTTAAAAAATACATATTCGAAGTTTTTGTATTCCGAAAAAAAAAATTCGAAAAAAAATTTATTCGAAATTAACTCTGCTAAGCTAATTAAAAAAATCGAAATCGATATTTCGTTGATTTTGAAACGTTCGAAAAAATTATGAAATTGAATTTTAAAAGAAATGTTATACGTAAAATCGTTTAATATTTTATCGATCTCGTACAAAAAGGTTAAAAACACTTCAACTGCTTTTTTTCTAAAAATCAGCTTAAAAGCGTATGCAATAATTTAGCAAATGGAGATTAGGTAAGCAGTAGATTAAAAAATTCGTTTTCGAATTAATCGTTTGGAAAATTCAAAAAATGGCTTGTCTAAACTATCGATTATATTAAATTGAAAGGCCATCGCGGCGAAAACTTTTTTTCGGTTTTTAATATAATTGTTTTTCGTAGAACGAAAAAGCTGTTTTGACGAAAAAAAAAAAAAAAAAAAAAAAGAAATAATAAAAAAAAGATCGGCAGCCTGGAAAAATGGTATAATTTCTTGTATTATCCTATTAGCGTCGTTATCGAAATTGATATCGCGAGTAAAATTCGACTTTTTCGCGCTTCGCACAGCGTCGTAGATCTGCCATAATTGGTCAAAGTTTTTATCACGTTTTACAGCGTCGTTTTAATGGCGAAATTAAATTTTTCGAAAATGCAAATAAAAGATTTTAATATAACGAACGTAAAAAGCTGTAAAAGGATAAAACTTCGGCTAATAAAGCTTGCGTTTATTACAATTTAATAAAACTTGGTATTCGGCCAACCAAGCTTTTTCTAAAATCATATTATAATTTCCGAAGTTAATAATTAAAAAAAAAGTAAACGATTATATTCGATTATTAATAATAAAATAAAAAAACGTAAAATATATAATTAAATGGCCACGAGCTCTATTATACTTTTTTACAAAAAAAAAAGCCGGGAAAAATTAAATCAAAAGTTTTAAAAAAAAAAAAAAAAACTTAATCAGCGCCGAATCGATTAACGCATAACCGTTCGCTTCAAAATCGGCGAGCGTTTTTATTTTATACGAAAAGCTATTTTTAATAAATATAACGGGGATTATTAATAAATCGCTATTAAAAAGTTTTCGAACGTTAAAATAACGCATATCGCGCAATACGTCTAAAAAAAAGGCTTTGCTTAAACCTAAGCGTTTTTCCGACTGGCGGAAAAGCTTTTAATTTTCTCGTATGCGTTTTGAAAGTCGTTTAAAAAAAGGTTTTCGTTTTTACTATTATTATCAAAAAGCGAATCTTCGGCCGGTTCGATTTCGTTTACACCTACTAGTCTAAAAAAGTCTTTAGATAAAACCGAAGGTCGGCCCGTAAAAAGTCGTGTAAATTAGCCTTTTTAAACTTTTTAATATAAAATAAAAAACGAGCGTTATCGTTAGTCCGATCGAAAAAAAAAACGCTAAAAAAAGCGTTTTGACGTAAAAAAAAAAAAAAAAACAGAAAGCTAAAAAAAAGCTTATAAAACATTTGAACGATTCTCGTACGTACGATTTAACTCGTAGTACGCTTTGATTAAAAATCTATTATCTTAATAAATAATAAATTTAATTAAAAAGCGATTCGCGTATAAAATTCGGTTTAGCCAACTGATTTTGTTTTTTTTATCGGACGGCGATAAGCCAATCCTTAAAAATCGTTGTACGCGCCCATTCCAAATGCAGCTTTTTTCGTAAACGCTTTAATATTTTATCGCGGAAAGCGTTCCGAAGCTGTTTGTCGGTTCGTATTTAAGCGTTTGCTGCGAAAATAGAAAATCGCAGGTAAAATCGCTAAAAATCGTCGTACGTACTTATTGCAAGCATCTTAAATTCGTTTTTCGCCTTTTGAACGTTTAAAAAATCGGCCAGGAAATCGGCGATCTTTTTTATTAGTTTTTTTAAAAAAATAAAATCGGAACGGTCTAAAATACGCGGAGTAAAAAACTCTTTTGCCACGCTTTCGATCTGATCGAATATATAATTTTTGCGAAATCGATCGCTAGCGAAATAATCGTAGTACAATTCGAGGTTATCAAGGATTTTAATTTTTTAATAGCGTGCTTTGTAATCTTTACTATTATTTAGCTTAAATTCAAAATTCGAAACGCGTTTATACAAGCTAGTCGAAAGTCAGCAGATAAATAAAAACTATAGCGTTTAAAAAGCGCGCTAAGATTTTGGCCGTCAGAAAAAAATTCAAAAAAAATTCGCGAAAAGCGTAGAAATTAATTTGCAGCGTTTATTAATTAAAATAAAACATTGCGAAAAGATGGAGCAGCAAATTCGCGACTGGCAGAAACACGTTCGATAGATTCTACCAAACGCTTTAATTAAAAGGTCTGTCGCAATCGTATAATTTCCAAAAGTTGTCGTTTACGCTTTTGCGTTTTTTTTAGTTAATTCTGCAAAAGTTTTAATTAAACGCTCTTAACGCTAAGCTGCAAAAAAAAAATGGCAAGCGAAATGATTGGCGCTCTGCTTTTTTTTTTGTTTTTTTTTCTTCGGGGGGAAAACTGTTTTTCAAAAAAAAAAGCTTTTGAAAAAAGCTGCTTTTTCGCTGATTAAAAGGAAGGTTAAAATGTAATAGCAGAAGCTGAAAAGCTTTGCTAAAGGAAGAATCGTTGAACAGAAGCTATTCTTCGCGAAGTGCGGAAATAAGCCTTTTTACGACCGGTCGATCATTTTAATATAACTCGTAAGAAATTCGAAAAAAAAAATAGTTTACGCCGTCGCTAGCGTAAAAAAAAAGTTATTAATAATATAACGATTTAATTAATCGAAGGGCTGAAAAATCAGTCAATTGGTCGCTGTGTTTATATAATATGAAAAACGAGCTTTTGGTTTTGTAATAAAAATATTTATTTAAAATCAACAATTGCAAAAAGCAGAAGTTGCTAAAAGAAAAAAGCTTTATATATATAAATAATCTCCACAATTGATAAGGAGACCTACCAGAAGACCAGGGAGCTTGCAGCTATACGTAGTTGCTGGGGAGACACGAGAGGTGGCAACAGAGTAAATCGTCACAAATATCAATTTTTCGTGCGAGCTTATAATTGTAATATTGCTTCGTTTAATAATTTTTTTCGAAAAATAAATCGGAATTTTGCGAAAAGCATTTTTTTTTAATCGTATCGTCTGTTATTTATAATTATTATTCGAAATTATTTAAATAAGTAACGAAATCGTCAATTGATTTATGCTTTTTTTGCTTCGCTTTATCGTATAAATTCGAAGCCGCGATTTTTCGATTTTTCGCATTTATTAAAAAATCTAATATCTATTTTTTAAAATCGTTCCATATAATTCGAATATTCGTAAAACGTCGTTCGTATCCGGTTTATTATTTTTTTTTTTTATCGTCGAAAGCTAAAATACAGGCGTTAATTTTCTTTTAATTAATACAAAATATTACCTTTTTATCCTGGTGAAAACTTCGCTCTGCACGCCGAATAAAAAATTAAGCTTTTTTAATATTTTTTCTTCGATATATTAAAAAATCTTTTATTTTTAATATTCTTCGGCTCGAATTCGCTATGTTTTCTACAAAAGGTATAATATGCTTAAAAAAGATGCTAAGTCGTTTTTAATAAATATTATTATCGTAATACTCCGAAAATACTTTATAATAATCGCCGGCTTAAATTATTTTTTGTTTTTTTTTAATTAAAACGGTATTAAAAAATATAAAAACCTTTTTTTCGATATTTTCGAAAACGTCAAGTTTTTATTAAAATTATTTAACCTTTTTTCGAAATTCGTTTCGGCGTTTTTTGATTTTTTCGAATTTTTTAATTATTTCGTAAACTTTTTTCTCAGTTTTTTTCTGTTTTATTTTAATTCGTATTTCTTTTACTTTCTTACGTTTATCGTTTTTTTTTTATTCGACGCGGATTCGTTTATCAGCCAAATAAATCAAAATCTCGGTGAAAAGTTTTTCCGAATCGCCTTAAGCGTGGCCTTTTTTAATAATTTCTTAAATAAAAAAAATTGAAAAGTCGTCGCGCCCTGATAATAAGGTATTTTCGACCTTTAATAAAACTAGTGACGTCAAAAAAAACGATAATACGAAATTTCCCTAAGCAGCCGAAGGCGCTAAGTTTTTTAAATAATTGAAAATGCCTGTTCGCTGCGAATGCAAAAAACTATAATATCGATAATAACGATGTAAATATAATAATATAATAAAAAGTTGTTTTAATAATATCGAATTGCCGTTTCGATAAATAAAAAAATCAAAATATAAAAATTAAAAAGCAGAAAAACATTAATTTAAATAATAAAATTTAAATAAAATTAAATTAATAATTAAACTGATTTTTATTTTTTATATTTCTAATAGAAAACGTATATAAATACAAAAGAAAAGGTGGAGCCCTCGAAAAAAGTATTTTCCAGAAAACCAAGCGAATTCTATTTAATATGCTTTTTTAGCCCCTATCCCGACCTTTTCTTAATTCTTTTTAATATTGTAAAAGTAGGTAGGAAAACCAGACTGATACGGCCATATATCGGTGGGTAAAATAATCTAGGAAATCCCTAGAAAAAACTGAAGAAAAAAAAAAAAAAAAATAAGTAAAAATATGAATTGGACTGCGTGCTTATGGTATTATTTAAAAAAGTGCTTTGCTTTTATACCTGTTAAAGATAGTCAGTGGCAAAGGATTTCGGAAAGATTCATATTTCGACTATAGCTAAAACTATCAACTTTTATTAATACAAAGTATTACCGTTTTATATTCTATTTTAAATAATATACGTAATCGTTTTTAACTACGATCAAAAAAAAACATAATTCCAATAAATGCAATTTAGTCTATTTTATATAATTTAAAAACCAATTAACGAAAAACCGAACTTTTTAGCTTTATACTTTTTCGGTTTTTTAATTCGTTTTTGGCCTTTTTGCTATTAGCTTTTGCGAAAAAATAGCGTTTCGCTTATCGTTTAAATTATTTTGTTTATTTTGCTTTTTTAAAAAATAGCTTAATAAAATATCAATCGAAATATCGTTTAGATTTACGAACGTTTTAATAACTTTTTCGTCGATAATATTATTAAATATCGCCGCGACGGATGTTTTTTATAACTTTTCTTCGTAAATAATAAATTTCAATTTTTATACGTAGTTTTACGCTTTGCAAAAAGCGTTAAAAAATTTTGTATTAAAATCGTAAAAATAATCGATTAATTTGTCGTAATTGAAACCGATTAACGCTTTTGTTTCGCGTAAAATTAATAGGTCGGATTACGGTTGTTTACCGACGAATGCTTTTAAAAAAGTTTCGAGGTTTGTAAAAAAAACTATTTTACGAAATAATTCGGAAGTAATCGTTTACAATCGAAACCACCGAAAATGCTATAATTGCTTTCGCCGCAATACAAATAATATTAGATTGCTTATCGGATTATCGTTTTCGAAGTAGTTTTTGTATTTTTACGCCGTATAATTGTTCGAATAAATTAATATTGCGCCGTCGGTTTTTTGAATTTTAAATTTAACGAAAACTTTTTGCTTAATCGAAAAGCTAATAAAAATTATTTTATTTTCTATTCCGTAATTTTCGGTTTCGTAATCCGATAAAATAGCCGAGGCTATTATTTTAAACGCGCTGAAATACAAAAAAGCTGAGCTTTTCTAAATGGTTTTAATCAGCTTAACGTCGTAATATAATTACAAATAAGCTTCGATTATTTTCGAATTATATACGAATATAAGCAAAACGTAATAATCGAAAATGGCGTCGGTAAAGTTTTCGATTTTTTTCTTTTTTTAAAAATCGGCGATATCGAATTTTGTAATCGTAATACGATCGGAACCAGCGAAATTTAAAGCGATCGAAACGTTAAAATATATTATAAAACGGCAGTTTTTAAAATTTCAAGTAATTAAAACAGCGAAATAAAAGCCGGGATGCATTTTGAAAGCTTATTAAATAAAATTATAAAACATATTAGCGAAAAAAGCTGTAAGCGTTTTTTAAATTTTAACTAATCGAAAATAATATTTGTATATAACTATTTTTTTTTTTATAAAATATAATAATAATTTGTTTTTTCCGTTATGAAACTTTACGTAATTAACGAATTTGCAATTTAGTTCAGATAGATTTTAAAATATACCTTCGGTCGAAAAGCCAGAAAAATCGGCTTTTAAAAATATTCGTTGCTTTTATTTTTTTACGTTTTAATCGAATTTTGCGCTCGCGCTAAAAGCTTTAAAATTTGCTTTGAAATTTGTATAGCCTAAATAAATTTTCGTACGCGCTTAAATAATTTTCGCAGTTTTTCGTCGGAATATAAATTAATTATTAAAATTAATTTCGAATACGTTATAATCCGAATTTCTGATAGCAGCGAATCGATTAGCGAAGCCGACAACGTTAATTTTTTTTGTAATTAAATCGCAATACGCCGCGTAACAGCGTACGTGAAAATAGCAAAACTTGCCGTTTTTTTTAGCGTTAACGTTATTCGTAAAAACGAAATTAAAAAATCGAAGTTTTTCAGCGAAAAAAAGCTCGAATAAAAACGGGTCGCCGTTTTCAAAAGTTTTTTTTATTTATTCCGACGTATTATATTTGCAATTTTCCGAAAAAGATTTAATTTAATTTTCGTTCGAAGCAAAAAGAAAAAAGCTGACGGATTTATTTGGTTTTTATATAAAAATATCGAAATAAAACTTTTAAATCGTTTCGTCGTCGAAAGCGAAAATTTTAAATAAAATAATTTAATTTTATATTTTTTATATAATTTTTCTCGCGATAATTTCGATATTTTTTTCCAAGCTTTTTCGGTCGAATCGTATAATAATCGAAATTTTAAATACTTTTATTAAAATTTAAAATATTAGCGGTACGACGTTTTTAAACGCAATAAGCGTTTTTAGTATTTGCGTATTTAATTTCGAAAAATCAAATTTAAAATCGTTTAAATCTTTTCCTTTCGGAATACCGGCGTTTTCTAAATCCGATTTTATAAAATCGTCGCGTTTTTTATTAATCGGCTTAAAACTTATAGCTCGGCGTCGATTTCCGGCTGTTTTTACTCGCGATGTTTTTTTTGCTAGCGACGTAAATAGTTTTTTCTTTTAAATAAAAAAAATTTCGAAAATATCGGCGCGCTTTTTTACGTTTTTTGTTTTTACTTTTTTCTAAATCGTTTTTATAAATATAATAAGTTTTTTATATTCGAATAAGCGGTTGTTTATTATTACGCTTTTGATTTCGTTTTCGGATTCGTTTTCGACCGTTAAAAATAAAAATCGCCGAATTGTTTTGGCTGTTTTAAAAATATTAATTGCTACCGCGTATGTTTTTTCGAACTAAACGAAAATAATATTAGCTTTTTCGTTTTTTTTATCGTCGTAGATTTAAAATATCGAAATAGCGTTTTTTTTTTCGTTCGGTATAAAAATGCCGCATTTGGCGACGCTTAATCTTTTGCTTTGAAAAAAAATTAAATTTAAGATTTCGCAGCCGATTAAAACTTTTTTTAACGATTGCATAACGTCGTCGATTAGTTTGCAAACAGCTATAAAAAAGTTTATAAACCTGCGGGCCTTTGGATTATTAGCTTTTAAGGCTTGCGTTTTAAAAATATAAGCGTTTAATATCCAGACTTTTTTTTTAGTAAAAGTAATAGTTTCGAAAAAGCGAGCGAAATGTCGAAATAAAATAATACCGGTGATTTTATTAAAAACGTATTTTTAAATATTTTTTTTTCGTTAATTTGGCAAAAAGCGCAATATTCGGTCTATTATTTTTTTTTTATTATTTCGAGCTTTTTTTGCTTCGGCGAAAGCTTTTAAAACGTTATCGTAATTTAATAAAAACTTATCGTAATTAAAACTTTTGCGAACGAATTTAGCTTTAATAAAGCTTTCGTAATCGAATAGAAATTCGTTAACGTTTTTAATTATTATATCGAATTATTTTATAAATGTTTTTACAAAAGCTGTTTATTAATTTAAAATGGCGGTATTATATATTTGTTTAAATTCGGAAAAGTTGCGTATAATAATTCCGTTCCAAAATAAATTAAAAATAAGCTTGCTAAATTTAGCAACGCTTTGTTTAAAAAACGATATAATATCGATAAGTTTATTAATCAAAAAAGTGTATTATATTTATTGAAAAATAAATAGAAAAAAATACAAAAATTATAAAATATTTGTATTTAAAAATTACGAAAATTCGCATGCTATTTTTTTAATAAATTATAATTGTTTAGGCAAATATCCGTTTAGAACAGCGAAAAAAGTAAACAGTGCAGAAAATAACAAATAATAAAATGCATAAAAAATAGTTTTCGTAAAATATGCGAATAATATAAATATATCAGATATGCGGCTTAAATATATATAAAGCCTTTGTTTTAATAAACAAAAGTATAGTCAAACAAAGAAAAATACAGTAGATGTCCTAAATAATATAAAAAAAAATCTTTAAAATAAACATTAATATAAAACAAAATAATTAGATTATATACAAGCAAGCAAAACAAAAACAATAAAATAGTATAAAAAAAAAACAATAAATAATAAAAACAGTAGAACAGTTAGTAAACAATTTTATAAGTATTTTTTTTTTTTCGGTTATAAATGGAATCACGATTTAAACTGTGGTTTTAGCAGCGGGGTTATCGTTCGGCTGTTTTCAGACTTTTCCAAAAGATTTTTTTTTTTCAGAAATATAATCGCTTTGGTCGGAATCGTCGTCGGATTCGCTGAAATCGGAATCGCTGTTTAAATCAGAATCCAAAAAATAGATTTGCTGATTTTTTTTATAAAATCGTTTTAACCGGTTGGCGGCGAACGTTTTTTTTAGTTTTGTTTTATCGAATTCCGTAAGTTTATAATAACTTTTATTTAATTCGGCCTCGTATATTTCGTAGAATCCGAGCCATTTATAATTAAATTTAATATCGGCCGATTTATCGATAGCGCGCTGAACGTCGTAAATTAAAACCAGATTTTCTTTTTTAATTAGCGTTTTTTTTAAAACTTTGGTTTTATTTCAAATTTTTTTAGCTGCTTTTTTATATTTTTTTTTTTTTTAAATTTTTTTTTTATATTTATATCGCGGTAATTTAATTATTTAAATTTTATTATTAATAAATCAGTTTTCGTTTTTATTTTAATTACGTTATAAAGCTTTTATACAAGCCATTTTGTTTTCAGAAGCAGTCGAGCGTTTTTGCCGTATTAAATAAAAAATAAAATTATTTCAGTAAAAACGTATATATATATGCGTATAGCAAAAAGCATTTCCGAAAATTTCCGCGATTAACGCTTATAACTTTTTCGAATAGCTTTTAATAAGCCGTCGAAAATATTTTTATAATTTCGTTCAACGGATCCGTTGCTTTTCGAATTATAAACTGAAATTTAAATACGTTAAATACCGTATTTTTTTATAAAAGTCTTAACAACGCTTTTGTTTTCGGATTTATCGTCGACGTTTAATTTATTAAACAAACCGTGTCGATATATAACGTTTTTTTAAAAAAAAATCGCTATAATTTCGGAAATAGCGTTTCGGAAAGGTTTTTTTTCAGACTATTTAAATAAATCGTTAATAGCGAATACAAAACACGTATGCCCGCGGTCGATGATCGGTACGCGTATAACGTCGAAATTAACTTTTTTTTAAATTTTAAAAAATTACGTCGGATATAATAAGTTTTTTTTTCGGCCAAGCTTTCGTTTTTAATAAAAAATACAACTTTTAATAAAAGCTTTGCAATTTTCGAAATACTTTTTCCATTAAAAATCGTTTTTGATTTGGTAATAAATAGTTTTAGCTTTTTTATAAAATACTTTTTCGTAAGCTTTTTTTATAATTTGAAATTTATCGGCTTTATTATTTATTATTAAACGTTTTTAATATATATTATTTTTTATTTTGTATAGCTTTTTGTCGGCTAAAATATAATCGAAAATTTGGTTTTTAAATAATTTAAATTAATAATTTAGCACGCTAAATAATTTAAACAAAATAATTAAATAATATACGATTAAATAAAAATTTTCGGTTTCGTAATTATCGATTAAAATTTATTTTCGTCGCTAATCGGCTTATTCCGATCGTTTTCGGTTAAATTTATTCGCGATGCTAGCCGAAATAATAACGCGAATGCTTTTTCGGCCCGAAAATTAATATTTTTTATTCGCAATACCAACCGAAATAACAACGCGAATAGTTTCGGTTTTATAAAACCCAAAGCGCAAATAGCGAAACAGCCGATTTCGTTAGCAATTTATTCGTTAATATTTTATTTACTTTATTTAGCGAAATTAAACGGATAAAAGCGTTTTCGTTTGGAAAAGCCGTTTGCCGCTATATTAATTATCTTTTTAATATATTTAATTTCGAAGTTTATAAATCGCATCTAGGCTATTTAATTAATAACAAACGCTTTTGATAAATTATTGGCTTTTTTATTTAATTGATCGATAAAAACTTTTGCGTTTGTTTTTAAAATAAAATATACGCCGTATAATTCGCTTTTTATTTTTTTTATTGCTTTAAAAGCGCTTTAATATTTTCGTTTAATAATATTATAACGTATTTTAGCGAAAAATCATAGGCCGCTTTCGAATCGTAAAAAATGCCGTTTTTTGTTTTTATCGATTTGTTATAATATAGCTTTTTAACCGAAAATATTAGCGTCGATAATCAAAATGATTTTTTTTTGCGTTTGGACTATAATCGATTCGCATAAACGATAAAGCCGATAAAAAGTCGTTTTTGAAAACTTTTATAATTTTGCTTTATTTTTTTTTCCAAACGAAATCGATTTTTTTTTTATCGTAGCGTAAATAAATGCAGCTTTTTAAAAAAAGTTTTTGATTTAATTGCGATAGTAAATCATAACGTTAATAAAAGCTTTAGCTTCGGTAATATTTTTATATTTTTTTTATTCGCAGATTTTTTCGATTTTTTTTCGTTGAAAATAGCGGCCAGCGCTGTCAGTTATATAGCCAACGATATCTATTTCGAACATGCAAAATTTCGACCGAAGGCCAATAATAGCTTTAGCTTTTTCGAAACAAACTATAATTTTATCGATATTCTGAATATATTTTATTATATAGCGTCGAATTTCAGAAAAAATTTTTTTATTATTATAATATAATCTAGGGCCTTTTATTCCAACGTCGTTAACGTAAAAAAAATAATATTAAAAATGCAAATTATAAAAATCTTATATACGACTTTTACAAATTAAACGACTGAATTAATGGCTCTTATAAGTATTCTCGTTATACGTAGCAGGCCGATTAATATTTGAATTGCCGTTATATTTCGAAATCGTAAATCAAATATTAAATAATCGTAATCTAAAAACAAATCGAAAAAAAAAGCGATCGTTAATCTTGCGAATTCGTTTGAAAATTAATCGACGTTAAATAGCACGTTAGCGTTTCGTATCGTTATTCTGTTTATTTCGACGATTGCGATAATAAGTTTATAAATGCTTTTTTTTTTTTCGCAACGATAAACTATTTGTTTTTATATAAGCCGTAACAGAATTCGAGGATTTTTTGCTTAATTCGTTTTTTCAGCATTTCGACTATTTTATTTTGAAAAGCTTTAAAAATTAAAAAGGTTTTTTTTGTCAAATTTCGTAAAATATAATTTTGATATCGATATAAAGCGTAACGTTAAAGCTGAATTGGCCTATTTCGGTAAAATCGAAAACTATAACCTTTTTTCGGTTGCGTAAAATTTCGTACAAAACTTTTTTTTTTTTTGGCAGAAATTAAATTTCGATTGCTAAATTATTAAATCGTTTTTTTGTAAATCGGCTGCCAAATAATAAGCTGAAAAATCGGCCGGTAATAAATCTTTCGAATTCGCTAGTAATTAATTAAAATAATTTTATCATTTTATTTTTTTCAAACCAATCGTTTATTTTTCCGGAAATATTTCCATCGGATTCGCTAAGATTTATTAATCGTATTTTATTAGTTTTGCGTTTGTAAAATGCTAATATTAATACAAAAAGGTAGAATATATAAATCGGGTTTGTTTAATACAAAAACGAAATCTTCGGAACTTTTATTTCCGAGCTAATAGCTAAAAATATTAATATTAGCCAATTTTATTCGCGATGCTATTTCGATTAATAACGTAAATACTTTTAGCCGAATATTTTCCAGGTTTTGTTATAATTTAGCGTTTGTTCTGAAACTAAAGCCGGCTATTCGTTTTTCGATAAAACGTCGATTAAAAAAACCTTATCGCCGGCGACGGTAATTTAATTTTAAAAAAATCGGTTTTAGTTTTAAAAAAAGATTTTTATCTGGCCGTTTTCGGTATATTTAAAACTGACGAGATTTTCCAAAATCCAAAGCATTTCAAAAATAATAAAATAAAAGCATTTTTTTATTATTAAAAAGTTTTTATAAATAATAATATTTTTAACGTCGATTTTAATATTTCGTATAATTTTATCGAACTTAATCGTATTTTTATTAACGATAATATAAATTATTCGCTTATCGGTGATAATCGGAATATTATTAGCTTCGGCTGTTTTTTAGTTTATATAATTAATTTCGGTTTTATTATCGAATAAAGCGAAAGCGGTCGTATTTTTTTTAAGCATAATTTTTATTTTTAACGCTTTTATAGCCGTGTAAAAGCAGTTTCGTCGTTTTGACTTTTGAGTTTTTATAACGAAAGCTAAAAAGCTGATTTTTTCCGAAGATTCCTTTTTATCGGCTAAATTAACTGCGGTATTGTAAATTTTTTTCTGATTTTTTTTTAATTCAAAATCGTTTTTTTTTCGAATGATTTCAATTTTTTCGTTTTTTTTTAATATAAAAATTTGTTTATTAATAATTTTGTCGAATTTTTCTTTTGTGCTAAATAAATCGCTGAATTTTAATTTAATTTTTTGTTTTATAATTTTTTTAATAATTTCGTCGATAGCTTCGGAGCTAATATATTTGTCGATTTATTTTTCGCTTCGCATTAGTAATAAGCGTTTAAAAGCTGGTATTTTTTAAATAATTTAAACCGAAGTATCGGTATCGATATTTTTTATATCGTCGTTAATTTTTTTTATTATAAATATTTTTCTGATGGTTTTATCGGTTTTTTTTCGAATTCCAAAGTTTTTTTTTTTTTCGATTTTAACGTTTTTTTTTATATTAATTAGTTTGGCGAATAAAACAAAAGCATTTTGCTTTTTTATAATTCGCTGGCTTAATTATACAATTATAATATTTGTAAATGCGATAATTGCATTAGCAATATATATATTTGTTTTCTATTTATATATTTAAATTTTATTTACGTTTAAAATAAAAAATTTCTTTTTAATTAATACGTCTTTTAGAATGTTTTTTTTTTTACCGGTGAAAATCGTTTTTGCATTTTTCCTGTTTTTCAAACAATCGTTCTATTTCGTATTTTTTATTTTTAAACGAATAATCTTTAACCAGCTTTAATTCTTAGCTTTATTAAAAAGGCCTATTTCTGCTTCCGTCGGTCCGAAGCAAATCGCTTCGTATTTATTAATATAACAAATATTATTATTTATACAAAAATTAAATGCTTTGCATTTTAAACGAATATAAGGTTTTTCGTAATAAATTTTTTTATTATTACAAAATCCATACTTAAAACCACGGGATTTGTTTTAATAATTACTTTTATTATTTTAATAGCCGCGATTTTGATTTTCGCGCTGGTTTTTTTTTTTCTTTTAATAATCGTTATTGTAATTAGTATTTCGCTGATTCTGATCGCTAGTACGGAAAGGTTGCTATTGGGCAGCTATTATTTTTACGATAGCTTAACGAAATTAATCGCTTCGCGCATTTTAAAAAAAATAATTATTATAAAAGCTATTTTAATCGTTTTTATTATTCGAATTAACGTAAAAAAGTTTCTTTTGCTATTATATAAAATTTTCGATTTTGTTTTAAAATCTTTGAATTTTAATATCGATAAATTTTAATATAAAAGTTTCGATATTCTTATTAAGCTTTTCCAAGCCAATAGATTTTGCAAAACGATTAAATAATATAATAACCGGTTATTTTTTAGCGATTTCGGTAATTTTTAATGGCTAGGCATATTTTTGCACTAAAGCTTCCACGTTTTTTTTATAAATAAAAAAAAAAGATTTTTCTTGGTTTATGATTTCGATGGTACGTTCGCTTTGGTTTTATTTAAAAACGAATTTTACAAATTTGAAATATTAATCGAAAATTTTAAAATTTTGTTTATCAATTTTAAAATACTTAATAATTTTGTTGCGAATGCTAATTAAAAAGCCAAGTAAAAACAATTTTTCTTACTTAATTTCGCTTAAGATCTTTTTGTTAACGAAAACATTAAAAACTCTCGTATAAATACGATAATAAGCTTTGAATTTTTTAATTTAACGAATTATTATAACAAACTGTTTAAAAAAAGCGATAATATCGCGAATTTGCTGGCGATCGTGGTTTCGAAACTCCGATTTTAAAGCTTTAATTAGCTTTCGCCAGTTTCGAGCTTTAATAGCCTTTTATTTATTTATCGATTTAATAATATTTTTAATAATTGGGTTATAATAGCGAAAAAGTTTATCGAATATTTTAATTTTAAAAACTCCGAAATCTTTACAAATTTTTTTATATTTTTCGATAAAATCGGTAACGTTAGCGCTATTAAATAAAAATGCACCAAAAAAGCTAAAAAAAAATATGCGGCCTCGCATAAAAAAACGAAAAGCGTCGTTGTTTATAATATTAGCGAAAATATTAATAAGATTTAAATTAAACGAATAAGTGTTTTTAAAAGTTGCAAATTAAAAGTTTTCAATGTAAAAAAAATCGTTTTCAATAAAAGAGCTATTAAAAAAGTCTTTGTGTTTTCTGAAAAAATTAAATAAAATAAAATTGCGTTTAAATATTTAAATAATATATTAAAAAACTTGTTTTTTAATAAGTTAACTAAATTAATATAATATTGCTATATAATCCACGGTTTCGATATTCCGTGGCTCAGACTAATGCACGTACAGCCATTTCCTTACTACTTCTAATAAAAAGCCGCAAATTATAATTGCCATAATCATAAAGCGTAAAATCAAAAAGTTAAGTTTTCGCCAGGCGTTTAACCAAAAAAAATTTAATTCAAAAGGGCCGAGCGCAGCGGTCGAAACGTACGAATCAATATTCGATTTGTCATTTTTAAATAAAAAAGCGATTTTCGAGCTTTAAATTTCGTACGATTCAAAATTGCTTAACCGTAATTTCAAACGTTTCTAAAATATATTGCATTTCTGTAATTTAATAATTATATGCAAAATAAAAAAAGCTATTAAAAGTCCTTTATATAATACAGCTGCGAATAACATTATATAAAAAGTTTTTTAAGCCGTAATAGCGAAATATCGAAATCGATTTTAATTATAAATTTAAAAAATGCATCGGCGAATATATAAAAACGAAACACCGAAATTTGAATTCTTGCGTAAGTTATCAAATATAAAAATAAATAAAAAAACCAAACTAATACGGCCATATATCGATGGGTAAAATAATCTAAGAAATTTTTAGAAAAAACTGAAAAAAAAAAAAAAAAAATAAATAAAAATATGAATTAAACTGCGTGCTTATAGTACTATCTAAGGGGATGCCTTGCTCTTATACCTGTTGAAGGTAGTCAATGGCAGAGGGTCTCGGAGAGGTCCATGCCTCGACCATAGCTAAAACTATCAACTCCTATTAATACAAGGTATCACCGTTTTACAATATATCTTTAATAATTGGTTTTTTAGCAATCACTTTTATAAAATGTTTTATTTAAATATCATTTTCAGCTTTTATAATATTATCCGGCCCCTACGGCCTATCCGCAGAAAGTATTATTCGAAGGTTGATAGGAGGCAGAGGGTCTTGGCGGATCATCTGACTTATACACGTGATATTGGTTCCTGACATTCTTATATAATTATTTTCGTAATAACTTTAATATTTTTTTTAAGCTTTTTCGGTCGAGTCGTATAATAATCGAAATTTTAAATACTTTTATTAAAATTTAAGATAGTAGCGCAAATAGTACGACGTTTTTAAACGCAGCAAGCGTTTTTAACGTTTGCGTATTTAGTTTCGAAAGATTCGAATTAAAATCGTTTAAAATTTTTTTTTTCAAAATGCAGGGGTTTTTTAAATTTGATTTTATAAAATCGTCGCGTTTTTTATTAATTAGCTTAAAAGTTGTAATTCGGCGTCGATTTCCGGCTGTTTTTATTCGCGATGCCTTTTTTGCTAACGACGCGAATAGTTTTTTTTCCGAATAAAAAAAGTTTCAGAAATATCGGCGCGTTTTTTTACGTTTTTCGTTTTTATTTTTTTCGGAATTGTTTTTACAAATATAATAAATTTTTTATATTCGAATAAGCGGTTGTTTGCTATTACGCTTTTAATTTCGTTTTCGAATTCGTTTTCGATAATTAATAATAAAAATCGCCGAATTATTTTAGCTGTTTTAAAAATGTTAATTGCTATCGCGTATGTTTTTTCGAATTAAACGAAAATAATATTAGCTTTTTCGTTTTTTTTTTTCGTCGTTATAAATTTAAAATATCGAAATAATATCGTTTTTTTTTTCGGTATAAAAGTGCCGCATTTAGCGACGTTTAGTTTTTTGCTTTGAAAAAGCATTAAACTTAAAATTTCGCAGCCGATTAATATTTTTTTTAGCGATTGCATAACGTCATCGATTGATTTGTAAACAGTTGTAGAAAAGTTTATAAATCTGCGGGCTTTTGAGTTATTAGTTTTTAAAACTTGCGTTTTAAAAACATAAACGTTTAATACTCAAACTTTTTTTTAATAAAAATAACGGTTTCGAAAAAGCGAGCGAAATGTCGAAATAAAATAATATCGGTGATTTTGCTAAAAACGTATTTTTAAATTTCTTTTTTTATCAATTTAATAAAAAGCGCAGAATTCGGTCTGTTATTTTTTTTTTGTTATTTCGAGCTTTTTTTGCTACGGCGAAAGCTTTTAAAACGTTGTCGTAGTTTAGCAGAAATTTATCGAAATTAAAGCTTTTGCGAACGAATTTAATTTTAACGAAACTTTTGTAATCGAATAAAAATTCGTTAACGTTTTTAATTATTATATCGAATTGTTTTATAAATGTTTTTACAAAAATTGCTTATTAATTTAAAATAGCGGTATTATATGCTTATTTAAAATCGGAAAAATTGCGTATAATAATTTCGTTTTAAAAATAAATAAAAATAAGTTTGCTAAGTTTAGCAACGCTTTATTTAAAAAAACGATATAATATCGATAAGTTTGTTAATTAAGAAAATATATTATATTTATTAAAAAATAATTGAAAAAAAAATACGAAGATTATAAAATATTTGTATTTAAAAATCACTGGAATTCGCATGCTGTTTTTTTAATAAATTATAACTGTTTAGACAGGCATTCGTTCAGAACAACGAAAAAAGTAAATGATGCAAAAAATAACAAATAATAAAATATATAAAGAATCATTTTCGTAAAATATACGAGTTATATAAATATATTAAATATACGGCTTAAACATATATAAAGCTTTTGTTTTAATAAACAAAAGTATAATCAAATAAAAAAAAGTATAATAAATGTTCTAAATAATATAAAAAAAGGTTTTAAAAATAAATAATATATATAAAACAAATTAATTAAATTGTATATAAGCAAAGCAAAACAAAAACAGTAAAACAAAATATAATAAAAGAGAAACAATAGGTAATAAAACAATAAAAGAGTTAGTAAACAATTTTGTATGCATTTTTTTTTTCGGTTATAAATAAAATCACGATTTAAATCGTGTTTTCAGCGGTGGAATTATCGTTCGATTGTTTTCAGATTTTTTCAAAAGGTTTTTTTTTAAAAGTATAATCGCTTTGGTTGGAATCGTCGTCGGAGTCGCTGAAATCGAAATCGATATTTGAATTAAAATTTAAAAAGTAAATTTATTAATTTTTTTTATATAATCGTTTTAATTGGTTGGGGCGAACGTTTTTTTCAGTTTCGTTTTATCGAATTCCGTAAGCTTATAATAACTTTTATTTAATTCGGCTTCGCATATTTCGTAAAATCCGAGCTATTTATAATTAAATTTAATATCGGCCGGTTTGTTAATAGCGCGCTAAACGTCGTAAATTAAAATTTAATCTTTTTTTTTAATTAGCGTTTTTTTTTAAACTTTGGTTTTATTTCAAATTTTTTTAGCTGCTTTTTTATACTTTTTTTTTTAAAAATTATTTTTTTTTTATTTATATCGCGGTAGTTTAATTGCTTAGATTTTATTGCTAATAAATTTGGTTTCGTTTTTATTTTAATTACGTTATAAAGTTTTTATATAAGCCATTTTGTTTTCAAAAGCAATCGAGCGTTTTTGCCGTATTAAATTAAAAATAAAATTATTTTAACAAAAGCGTATATATTTATGCGTATAACAAAAAGTATTTCCGAGAATTTACGCGACTAACGCTTATAAATTTTTCGAATAGCTTTTAAAAAATCGTCGAAAATATTTCTATAGTTTTGTTTAACGAATCCGTTGCTTTTCGAATTGTAAGCTGAAATTTAAATGCGCTGAATAATATATTTTTTTATAAAAATCTCGATAACGCTTTTGTTTTCGGATTTATTATCGACGTTTAATTTGCTAAACAAATCGTATCGATACATAACGTCTTTTTAAAAAAAAGGTCGCTATAGCTTCGAAAATAGCATTTCGAAAAGGTCGCTTTTCAAATTATTTAAATAAATGGTCGATAGCGAATACGAAGCATATATATCCGCGGTCGGTAGTCGGTACGCGTGTAACGTCGAAGTTGATTTTCTTTTAGATTTTAAAAAATTACGTCGGGTAGGTATAATAAGTTTTTTTTTCGGCCAGATTCGTTTTTGATAAAAAATGCAGCTTTTGACGAAAGCTTTGTAATTTTCAAAGTATTTTTTTTATTAAAAGTCGTTTTTGATTCGGTGATAAATAGCTTTGGTTTTTTTATAAAATATTTTTTCGTAAGCTTTTTTTATAATTTGAAATTTGTCGGTTTTGTTATTTATTATTAAACGTTTTTGATATATATTATTTTTCATTTTATATAGCTTTTTATCGGCTAAAATATAATCGAAAGCTTGGTTTTCAAATATTTTAAACTGATAGTTTAATACGTTAGATAATTTAAATAAAATATTTAAATAATATGCAATTAAATAAAAATCTTCGGTTTTGTAATTATCGATTTAAAGTTTATTTTCGTCGTTAATCGGCTTATTCCGATTGTTTTCGATTAAATCTATTCGCGGTATTAGCCGAAATAATAACGCGAATGCTTTTTCGGCCCGAGAATTAGTATTTTTTATTCGCGGTGCCAGCCGAAATAACAACGCGAATAGTTTCGGTTTTGTAAAATTAAAACGCAAATAGCGAAGCAGCCGATTTCGTTAGCGATTTACTCGTCGATATTATAAAACGGTGATACTTTGTATTAATGGGATTTGGTAGTTTTAGCTATAATCGAGGCATGGACCCCTCCGAAACCCTCTGCCATTGACTATTTTCAACAGGTATAAAAGCAAAGCACCCTTTTAAATAGTATTATAGGCACGCAATCCAATTCATATTTTTATTTATTTTTCTTTTCTTTTTTTCGGTTTTTTTTAAGAATTTCCTAGATTATTCTACCCACCGATATATGGCTGTATTAATTTAGTTTTTTATCTATTTTTATATTTGATAATTTACGCAAAAATTCAAACTTCTGTGTTTCGGTTTTATATATTCGCCGATATATTTTTTAAATTTATAATCAAAATCGATTTCGATATTTCGCTATTACGGCTTGAATAACTTTTTATATAATATTATTCGCAGTTGCATTATATAAAAGACTTTTAATAGCTTTTTTATTTTGCGCATATATAAGGATTGAAAGGCAGGGAAACACTAGTTCAGACAATAGAGCTCAGATAAGGTTGGGTTAATAGTCAGACTGATCTCTACCTTTTATATTTCTAGTAGAAAGCGTATATAAATACAAAAAAAAGGGTGGAGCCTTCGAAAAAAGTATTTCCCAGAAAACCAGGCGAATCCCATTTAATATGCTTTTTCAGCCCTTATCCCGATCTTTTTTCATTCTTTTTAATATAACCTTAATAATTGATTTTTTAGCAATTATTTTTATAAAATATTTTATTTAAATATTATTTCCAGCTTTTATAATATTATCCGGCCCTTACGGCTTATCCGCAGAAAATATTATTCGAAGATTAATAAAAAGCAAAAGATTTTGGCGGATTACCTAACTTATATACGTAATATTAATTCCTGATATTACTCCTTTTTCTAAGCTTTTGGTTTTTAAAAGCGACTGATTTTTTTATACGTATGCTTTCGTATATAACATGCGTTACGTCTTCGAAATAACATACGGTTTTTTTCGTTTTCGGTCGTAAATTGTAATTATTTCTTTCGCTTTTGGTCGTGAATTATAGCTGTTCTGCTGTTCTGTTTTTTTTGTTTTCGGTAGCGCTCGCATTTTCGTTTGAAAAAGCTTTTTTCTTTAAAATAGCCGCCATTTTCCTGTTTAATTTCTTTTTTTCTTTTTTATTTTTATTTTCTCGTCAGCTTTTTTTTATTTTAATCAACTGCTTTTCGCCGCGTTCGCCGCGAATTTTTAAAATGCTTTTGATTTTTATTTGCTTTCGATGCGTCCGCCTGATTTTACGCGAAAATATTACAGCGGCCTTTTTGCTTTTTTGCGTTTTCGAGCTTTTTAACGTAAAATGCAACCGCTATAAAACTTCGCATATTTAATGCTTTTTTGTAAATTTCTTAAACTTTTATTCGAATTCGCTTTTAATTAATTATAAATTCCTGTCGCACGCGCTATCGAAGCGCAAATATTTTTCGCGGATTTTACGATTTTATAAATTATTTCGATGCTGCTATCGCCGCTGCCGCTTTTTTTTTTTTTTATTACCGAAACTAAAGCTTTTGCTAAAACTTTTATCGATTTTATTATTTACGACGCTTATATAAATCGTTTAAAAAAAAATAACGCTTCGGTTTTTATAATAATCGAAAATCGTACGAATCGCGCCGCGGCTCGAGCTGCCGCCGCTGCTGCTGCGCCCGTTTCTGCCGGTTTAACGGCTGCTGCTGTTTTAAAAGCTTTGGCTGCGCCGGCCCTTTTTTTTAACGACGCTAATATAAAACGTATTTTTCGACGTTTCGAAAACGTCGTTCGGATTTATTCTGATTAATTAAATTAAATTCTAAATTTCTACGAAAATATCGTAATTGCAATTCAGAATTCGATTACGGCTATTGTAAAAGCTTTAATTGAAATAAATCGAATATTTTGCGAATTCGTTTAATATTAATTTTTTTAGTTTGCCGCTGCTTTTGAATTTGAAAAAAATAGCGAAAAAAAATAAAAAAAAAAAAACGATAAAAATAAATTGATTTAGCGACGGTTTTAAAATTTTTTAAATGTTTTTGTTTTTTTTTTTTTATTTTTACGGCGCGCATTCGTTATTACTCCGTTGTTATTATTTATCGTATTTTTTAAATATTCTTTTACAATTTTTTTTGCGTTCGTAAAATAATTTTCTGGCTTTTAAAAGTTTTCGCTTAATAAATAACTTTTTTATCGCATCAAATAATATCGGCCCTTTTTTGTATTTTTATAAATTTATATTAATTTAACTTCGTATTCTTCGGGTTTTTGAAATTTTATTATATTATCCTTCGGCTCGGTATCGTTCCGATCTTGCCAAGATTCTAATAAAAAAACGTGAAAAATATCGTAAATACGATATTAAAAAAGAAATTCGAATTAATAAGTTTGGCCGTGTTCGTATATAATTCGCTTAATTTTAAAAAACCCTAAATATTTATTTAAAAGCTTTCGAAAAAGTCGCAGCTATCGGAAATTTTTAATCGATAATAATATTTTATCGCTTATTTAAAATCTAGTCTTTTTATATTTAGCGTCGTAAAACCTTTTATAATTCGCGTTAGCTTTTTTTAACTTTTTATTAAATACTTTTTTTTTTTTTTATAATATTTTAATTCGTTTTTCCGCTAACGGTATCTTTTTTTTTACGACGTCGCTTTCGACGTTGCTGCCAAATTCTAAATAAAAGCCGTATAATATGCGAAAAAAAGTAAAACCCGTAAAAGCGTATATCGAATTATTATACGTAAACTCGGCTAAAACAAGCTTCGTAGCCTAATCGTTTTGTCGATAATCGTAATACGTGTAAAAATAAAATTTTAAAATTTAATTTTAACGTTTCGTTTAGCTATTTGTTTAAAAATAAAAAGCGGTGCTTAATCGACGTCGTATTTATAAATAAAATATTATTAAAAACCAGAATTTATTAGTGAAAACTAATTTTTTGTTTGTAATAATCCTTTTAAAACAGCCAAAATCTTTATAAACGTATTATATAAATATTTTAGCTAAATTTAAAATTAAAATCGTTTTTTATATCGGTATATATTTCGATAGTTTTGTATATCGGTTTATTATAACGAATATCGAATCGTAAATACGATTTCGTTTTTTGCTAAAAAATAAATCCGTAATAAAATTTATAATTATTTTTTTCTAAAATTTCGTAAAAATCGAAAAAAAAGCTAATTCGCTATAAGGTCGGTGCTTTCTAAGCTTGTTTTTCTGGCATTTTTCATACGTATTAACGTAACGCTTTACGTCGCTTCGTAAACCAGGCCAAAAATATTTTTTTTCGATCAGTTTTAACGTTCGCCGAAAACTTTAATAGCCGGCGGTCGGATCGTCGTAATTAATTTTTAATATTTCGCTTTTAATAGCGTTTTTATTCGAAATATACGCACGTTTTTTATAACGTAATAATTTATTTTAATTTATACGCCAATATTTTTCGGATTCGGCTCGATTATTTTGCGAAGCCGATTCGTACGTTTTTTGTAATATAAAAAAATCATTTTTGCAATTCAAAAATAGTTTTATAAATCGGTTTTATTAATTCGTTATTAACCGTTTCGGATTATAATAATACAGCGGCTACGCTTCGTAATATATATTATTTGCAATTAATAATATTAGCAAAAAATAATCCGGCGAAAAAGCTTTTTATTTAGCTTTTTTTCGCTTACTTTTTACTTTTTGATTTCGTTAATAAAAGCTTCGAATATTTATCGGCGCGAAATAATTTATGCTTCGATTTTAAGCGTATTTCTACTGCGAAAAACATTTTAAAATTTTTTAAATAAGCTAATTTTAGCTTACGATATAACGTAAGCAATTGCTCGTTATTTTTTTTTAAATTTTTTTTTAAATTTAGCCGGCGGGAAAAACCATCCGCCGAATTAAAAACTTCTGTTTTATATTCGATTGCAAAATCGTATTCAGCTAGCTCGTCGGCCCATTTCGCTTAGCGTTCGTTTAAACGTTTTTTCGTAAAAAAATATTTTAAATTATAATAATTTATACGTATAATAATAACGTCGGAAGCGCTACGTAAATATTAGCTTTATTATCTAAAAGCGTAAATTATAGCTATTAACTCAGCGTCGTAAACTTCGTATTTTTGTTTTATAAAAAAAAGTTTTTTCGAATAATATACGATAAGATGTCAACGTGCTTCCGCATTTTTCCCGAATAATTAAAATAATATTCCGCTTATAGCGAATTTCGAAGCGTTTGTTTCGATTTGGATTTTTAATCGAAGGTCGAAATAACGTAAAATCGGTGCTCGGCAAAACTTTTTTTTTAAAAGTAAAAAAGCGATCTTCGCTTCGGATAAAAAACGAAAAAAGCTCGATATTTTCCTTCGTTGCATTTTTTTTAAAAAATCTATAATAAATCGGCAAAGCTTAGCGTAATTCTTAATAAAACGTTTGTAAAAATTAATAAAACCTAAAAACATTTAAATATTTCGCTACGTAATAAAAAAAAGCCATTTTCGAATATTATTTACTTTTTTTGGGTCCATTTTAATTTCCGTAAAAATAACGACGAAGCTTAAAAACTTAATCGTATTCGTATCGAAAACATATTTTTTCAGATTTCCGTAAAATTTATTAATACGAAATCTTTCGAAAACTTTTTTTACCGCTATAAAAGTAGGTAGGAAAACCAGACTGATACGGCCATATATCGGTGGATAAGATAGTCTAAGAAATCCCTAAAAAAGATTAAAAAAAGAAAAAGAAAAATAAATGAAGATATAAATTAAACTGCGTGCTTATGGTAATATTTAAAAAAATGCTTTGCTTTTATATCTGTTGAAAATAATTAGTAGCAAAAGGTTTCGGAAGGGTCCATGCCTCGACCATAGCTAAAACTACCAGCTCTTATTAATACAAGATATTACCGTTTTATATTTTATTTTAAATAATATACGTAATCGTTTTTAACTGCGATCAAAAAAAAACATAATTCCAATAAATACAATTTAATTTATCTTATATGATTTAAAAACTAATTATTTAAAAACCGAATTTTTTAATCTTATACTTTTTCGATTTTTTAACCCGTTTTTAGCCTTTTTGCTATTGGCTTTTGCGGAAAAATAACGTTTCGCTTATCGTTCGAATTATTTTGTTTATTTTGCTTTTTTGAAAAATAGCTCGATAAAATATCAATCGAAATATCGTTTAAACTTACGAACGTTAATAGCTTTTTCGTCGATAATATTATTAAGTATCGCCGCGACGAATGCTTTCCACGATTTTTTTACGTAAATAATAGATTTCAGCTTCTAAACGTAGTTTTACGCTTTGCAAAAAGCGCTGAAAAGTTTTGTATTAAAATCGTAAAAATAATCGATTAATTCGTCGTAATTAAATTCGATTAACGCTTTTGCTTCGCGTAAAACTGATAGGTCGGATTACGATTGTTTGCCGACGAATGCTTTTAAAAAAGCTTCGAAGCCAATAAAAAAAACTATTTTACGAAATAATTCGGAAATAATCGTTTGTAATCGAAATTACCGAAAATGCTATAATTGCTTTCGCCGCAGCATAAATAATATTAAATTGCTTATCGGATTGTCGTTTTCGAAATAGTTTTTGTATTTTTACGCCGTATAATTATTCGAATAAATTAGTATCGCGCCGTCGGTTTCTTAGGTCCTGAATCTAACGAAAACCTTTTGCTTAGTCGAAAAGCTGACAAAAATCATTTTATTTTTTATTTCGTAGCTTTCGGTTTCGTAATCCGATAAAATAGCCGAGGCTATTGCTTTAAACGCGCTGAAATACAAAAAAACTAAACTTTTCTAAATAGTTTTAATTAGTTTAGCGTTGTAATATAATTGCAAATAAGCTTCGATTATTCCCGAATTATATGCGAAAGCAAGCAAAACGTAACAGTCGAAAATAGCGTCGGTAAAATCTTCGATTTTTTTTTTTTTTGAAAATCGGCGATATCGAACTTTATAATTGTAATACGGTCGGGATTAGCGAAACCTAGGGCGATCGGAACGTTAAAATATATCACGAAGCGGTAATTTCCAAGATTCCGAATAATTAAAACAGCGAAGTAAAGGCCGGAATGCATTCTAAAAGCTTATTAAATAAAATTGTAAAGCATATTAGCGAAAAAAATTATAAGCGCTTTTTAGGTTTTAACCAATCGGAAGTAATATTTATATATAATTTTTTTTTTTTTTATAAAATACAGCAATAGCTTGTTTTTTCCGTTGTAAGATTTTACGTAATTAACGAATTCGCAATTTAATTCGAATAAATTCTGAAAAACATTTTCGGTCGAAAAACCAAAAAAGTCGGCTTTTGGAAATATTCGTTGCTTTCACTTTTCTACGTTTTAGTCGAGCTTTATAATCGCGCTAAAAACTTTAGGATTTGCTTTAAAATTTGCGTAGCCTAAATAAGCTTTCGTACGCGCTTAAATAATTTTCGTAGTTTTTCGTCGAAATATAAATTAATTATTAAAATTAATTTCGAATACGTCGTAATCCGAATTTCTGATAGCAGCGAATCGATTAGCGAAGCCGATAACGTTAATTCTTTTTGTAATTAAATCGTAATACGCCGCGTAATAGCGTACGTAAAAATGGCAGAATTTGCCGTTTTTTTTAGTATTAACGTTATTCGTAAAAACGAAATTAAAAAATCGGAGTTTCTTAGCGAAAAAAAGCTCGAATAAAAACGGATCACCGTTTTCAAAAGTCTTTTTTATTTATTTCGGCGTATTATATTTGCAATCGTCCGAAAAAAACTTGATTTAGTTTTCGTTCGAAACAAAAAGAAAAAAGCTAACGGATTTATTTGGTTTTTGTGTAAAAATATCGAAATAAAATTTTTAAATCGTTTCGTTATCGAAAGCAAAAGTTTTAAGCAAAGTAATTTGATTTTAAACTTTTTATATAATTTTTTTCGCGATAACTTCGATATTTTTTTTTAAGCTTTTTCGGTCGAGTCGCGTAATAATCGAAATTTTAAATGCTTTTATTAAAATTTAAAATATTAGCGGTTCGACGTTTTTAAACGCAGCAAGCGTTTTTGATATTTGCGTATTTAATTTCGAAAAATCAGATTCAGAATCGTTTAAATCTTTTTTTTTCGGAATATTAAAGTTTTTTGAATCTGATTTTGTAAAATCGTCGCGTTTTTTATTAATTAGCTTAAAATTTATAATTCGGCGTTAATTTCCGGCTGTTTTCATTCGCGATGCCTTTTTTATTAGCGACGCGAATGGTTTTTTTTTCCGAATAAAAAAAATTTCGGAAATGTCGGCGCGTTTTTTTACGTTTTTTGTTTTTACTTTTTCCGGAATCGTTTCTATAAATATAATAAGCTTTTTGTATTCGAATAGGCGATTGTTTGCTGTTACGCTTTTGGTTTCGTTTTTTAATTCGTTTTCGATAATTAAAAATAAAAGTCGCTGAATTGTTTTAGCTGCTCTAAAAGTATTAATTGCTATCGCGTATGTTTTTTCGAATTGAACGAAAATAATATTAGTTTTTTCGTTTTTTTCGTCGTCGTAAATTTGAAATATCGAAATAGCGTCGTTTTTTTTCTTCGGTATAAAAATGCCGCATTTGGCGACGTTTAGTTTTTTATTTTAAAAAAAAGTCAAATTTAAAGTTTCGCAGCCGATTAAAATTCCTTTTAGCGATTGCATAGCGTCGTCGACCAATTTGCAGACAATTATAAAAAGATTTGTAAATCTGCGGGCCTTTGGATTATTAGCTTTTAAAGCTTGCGTTTTAAAAATATAAACGTTTAATATTCAAACTTTTTTTTTAATAAAAGTAATAATTTCGAAAAAGCGAGCGAAATGCCGAAATAAAATAATACCGATGATTTTGCTAAAAACGTATTTTTAAATATCTTTTTTTCGTTAATTTAGCAAAAAACGCAAAATTCGGTTTGTTATTTTTTTTTTATTATTTCGAGCTTTTTTTGCTTCGGCGAAAGCTTTTAAAGCGTTATCGTAATTCAACAGAAATTTGTCGTAATTAAAGCTTTTGCGAACGAATTCAGCTTTAACGAAGTTTTTATAATCGAGCAGAAATTCGTTAACGTTTTTAATTATTATATCGAATTGTTTTATAAATATTTTTACAAAAACAGCTTATTAATTTGAAATAGCGGTATTATATATTTGTTTAAATTCGGAAAAATTGCGTATAATAGTTTCGTTTTAAAATAAATTAAAAATGAGTTTGCCAGGTTTGGCAACGCTTTGCTTAAAAAACGATATAATATCGATAAGTTTATTAATCAGAAAAATATATTATATTTGTTAAAAAGTAAATGGAAAAAAATACGGAAATTATAAAATAATTTATATTTAAAAATTACGAGAATCCGCATATTGTTTTTCTAATAAATTATAACTGTTTAGGCAGGTATTCGTTCAGAATAACGAAAAGAGTAAATAGTGCAAAAAGTAGCAAATAATAAAATGCATAAAAAATAGTTTTTATAAAATATGCGAATAATATAAATATATCAGATATGCGGCTTAAATATATACAAAGCTTTTGTTTTAGTAAACAAAAGTACAATTAAATAAAAAAAAGTATAATAGATATTTTAAATAATATAAAAAAAGGTTTTAAAAATAAATAAAATAATTAAATTATATATAAGTAAAGCAAAACAAAAATAATAAAACAGTATATAATAAAAAAGGAAATAATAAATAATAAAAACAATAGAACAGTTAATAAATAATTTTATATGCATTTTTTTTCTTTTTAATCATAAGTGAAATTACGACTTAAATTATACTTTTAGCAACGGGATTATCGTCCGATTGTTTCCAAACTTTTCCAAAGGGTTTTTTTTTAAAAATATAATCGCTTTGGTCGGAATCGTCGTCGAAGTCGCTAAAATCGGAATCGCTGTCTGATTTAAAGTCCAAAAAATAAATTTGCTGATTTTTTTTATAAAATCGCTTTAACCGGTTGGCGGCGAACGTTTTTTCAGTTTTGTTTCATCGAGTTTCGTAAGCTTATAATAGCTTTTATTTAATTCGGCTTCGCATATTTCGTAGGGTCCGAGCTATTTGTAATCAAGCTTAATATCGGCCGATTTATCGATAGCGCGTTAAACGTCGTAAATTAAAACCAGATTTTTTTTTTTAATTAGCGTCTTTTTTAAAACCTTGGTTTTATTTCAGATTTTCTTAGCCGTTTTTTTATACTTTTTCTTTTTTAAGATTATTTTTTTTATATTTATATCGCGATAATTTAATTATTTAAACTTTATTATTAATAAATCCGCTTTCGTTTTCATTTTAATCACGTTATAAAGCTTTTATACAGGCCATTTTATTTTTAAAGGCAATCGAGCGTTTTTGCCGTATTAAATGAAAAATAAAATTATTTTAATAAAAGCGTATATATACGTACGTATAGCAAAAAGCATTTCCGAAAATTTCCGCGATTAACGCTTATAGCTTTTTCGAATAACTTTTGAAAAGCTGTTAAAAATATTTTTATAATTTCGTTTAACGAATCTATTGCTTTTCGAATTATAAGCTGAAATTTAAATGCGTTGAATATTATATTTTTTTATAAAAGTCTCCACAACGCTTTTGTTTTCGGATTTATTATCGACGTTTAATTTGCTAAACAAACCGTATCGATATATAACGTTTTTTTAAAAAAAAATCGTTATGATTTCGGAAATAGCGTTTCGGAAAGGTTTTTTTTCAGATTATTTAAATAAATCGTCGATAGCGAATACGAAGCACGTATATTCGCGGTCGGTAATCGGTACGCGTATAACGTCGAAATTGATTTTTTTTTAAATTTTAAAAAATTATATCGGATATAATAAGTTTTTTTCGGCCAGGCTTTCGTTTTTAATAAAAAATGCAGCTTTTAACAAAAGCTTTGCAATTTTCAAAGTATTTTTTTTATTAAAAGTCGTTTTTGATTCGATAATAAATAGCTTTAGCTTTTTTATAAAATACTTTTTCGTAAGCTTCTTTTATAATTTAAAATTTATCGGCCTTATTATTTACTACTAAGCGTTTTTAATATATATTATTTTTTATTTTATACAACTTTTTGTCGGCTAAAATATAGTCGAAAGCTTGGTTTTTGAATAATTTGGATTAATAATTTAATACGTTAAATAATTTAAATAAAATAGTTAAATAATATACGATTAAATAAAAGTTTTCGGTTTCGTAATTATCGATTAAAAATTTATTTCCGTTGTTAATCGGCTTATTCCGATCGTTTTCGATCAAATTTATTCGCGGTGCCAACCGAAATAATAACGCGAATGCTTTTTCGGCTCGAAAATTAATGTTTTTTATTCGCGGTGCCAGCCGAAATAGCAACGCGAATAGTTTTGGCTCTATAAAATCCAAAGCGTAAATAGCGAAGCAGCCGATTTCGTCAGCGATTTATTCGTTAATATTTTGTTCGCTTTATTTAGCGAAATCAAACGAATAAAAGCGTTTTCGTTTGAAAAAGCCGTTTGCCGCTATATTAATTATTTTTTTAATATATTTGATTTCGAAGATTATAAATCGCATTTAAGCTATTTAATTAGTAACAAGCGCTTTTGATAAATTACTAGCTTTTTTATTTAATTAATCGACAAAAACTTTTGCGTTCGTTTTTAAAATAAAATATACGCCGTACAATTCGCTTTTTATTTTTTTTATTATTTTAAAAGCGCTTCGATATTTTCGTTTGGTAGCATTGTAGCGTGCTTTTGCGAAGAATTATAAGCCGCTTTCGAATAGTAAAAAATGCCGTTTTTTGTTTTTATCGATTTATTATAATACAGCTTTCTAACCGAAAATATTAGCGTCGATAATTAAAATAATTTCTTTTGCGTTTGGGCTGTAATCGATCCGCATAAATAATAAAACCGATAAAAAATCGTTTTTAAAAACTTTTATAATTTTGCTTTGCTTTTTTTCCCAAACGAAATCGATTTTTTTTTTTATTATAACGTAAATAAATACAGCTTTTTAAAAAAAGTTTTTAATTTAATTGCGGTAGTAAATCATAACGCCAATAAAAACTTTGGTTTCGGTAATATTTTTATACTTTTTTTATTCGCAAATCTTTTTAATTTTTTTTCGTTAAAAATGGCGGCTAGCGCTATTAGTCATATAACCGACGATATTTATTTCGAATATACAAAATTTTAATCGAAGGCCAATAATAACTTTGGCTTTTTCGAAACAAACTATAATTTTGTCGATATTTTAAATATATTTTATTATATAGCGTCGAATTCTAAAAAGAATTTTTTTATTATTATAATATAATTTGGGCCTTTTTATTTCGACGTCGTTAACGTAAAACAAAGCAATATCGGAGATGCAAATTATAAAAACCTTATATACGATTTTTACGAATTAAACGATTAAATTAATAACTTCCATAAGTATTTTGGTTATACGCAGCAGACCGATTAGTATTTGAATTGCCGTTATGTTTCGAAATCGTAGGTTAAGCACCAAATAATCGTAGCCGGAAAATAAATCGAAAAAAAAAGCGATTATTAATTCTGCGAATTCGTTTGAAAATTAATCGACGTTAAATGGTACGTTAGCGTTTCGTATCGTTATTTTGTTTATTTCGACGATTGCGATAATAAATTTATAAATGCTTTTTTTTTTTTTCGCAACGATAAACCATTTGTTTTTATATAAGCCGTGGCAAAATTCGAGAATTTTTTGCTTAATTCGTTTTTTTAATATTTCGACTATTTTATTTTAGAAAGCTTTAAAAATTAAAAAGGTTTTTTTTTGCCAAGCTTTATAAAGCACGGTTTTAATATCGATATAAAACGTAACGTTAAAATTAAATTGGCTTATTTCGGTAAAATCGAAAATTATAACCTTTTTTCGGTTGCGTAAGATTTCGTATAAAATCTTTTTCTTTTTCGGCAAAAATTAAGTTTCGATTGCTAAGTTATTAAATCGTTTTTTTATAAGTCGGCTGCTAAATAATAAGCTGGAAAATCGGCCGGTAATAAATTCTTCGAGTTCGCCAATAATTAATTAAAATAATTTTGTTGCTTTATCTTTTTCGAATTAATCGTTTATTTTTCCGGAAATATTTCTATCGGATTCGCTAAGATTTACAAATCGTATTTTATCAGCTTTGCGCTTATAAAAAGTGCTGATATTAATACAAAAAAATAAAATATATAAATCGGATTTGTTTAATACGAAAACGAAATCTTCGGAATTTTTATTTCCGAATTAATAATTAAAAATATTAATATTAGTCAATTTTATTCGCGGTGCTATTTCGATTAATAACGCGAATGCTTTTAATTGAGTATTTTCTAAGTTTTATTAAAACTTAACGTTTATTTTAAAACCAAAGCCGGCTATTCGTTTTTCGATAAAACGTCGATTAAAAAGATTTTATCGCCGGCGACGGTGATTTAACTTTAAAAAAATCGGTTTTAATTTCAGAAAAAAGCTTTTATCTGGCCGTTTTCGGTATATTTAAAGCTGACGAGACTTTCCAAAATCCAAAGCATTCCAAAAATAATAGAATAAAAGTATTTTTTTATTATTAAAAAGTTTTTATAAATAATAATATTTCCAACGTCGACTTTAATATTTCGTATAATTTTATTAAATTTAATCGTATTTTTATTAACGATAATATAAATTATTCGTTTGTCGGTAATAATCGGAATATTATTAGCTTCGGCCGTTTTCTGATTTATATAATTAATTTCGGCTTTATTATCGAATAAAGCGAAAGCGGTCGTACTTTTCTTAAATATAATTTTTATTTTTAACGCTTTTATAGCCGTATAAAAGTAGTTTCGTCGCTTTGATTTTTGGGTTTTTATAACAAGGGCCAAAAAGCTGACTTTTTCCGAGGATTTTTTTTTATCGGCTAAATTAATTGCGGTGTTATAAATTTCTTTTTAATTTTTTTCCAATTCAAAATCGTTTTTTTTTCGGGTGATTTTAACTTTTTCGTTCCTTTTTAATACAAGGATTTGTTTATTAATAATTTTATCGAATTTCTTTTTTGTGCTAAATAAATCGCTGAATTTCAATTTTAATTTTTTATTCCATAATTTTTTTAATAGCTTCGTCGACGGTTTCGAAGCTAATATATTTATCGATTTATTTTTCGCTTCGCATTAATAATAAGCGTTTAAAAGCTGATATTTTCTAAATAATTTAAACCGAAGTATCGGTATCGATATTTTTCATATCGTCGTCAATTTCTTTTATTATAAGCGTTTTTTTAATAGTTTTATCGGTTTTTTCTCGAATTTCAAAATCTTTTTCTTTTCGATTCTGACGTTCTTTTTCACACCAATTGATTTGGCGAATAAAACAAAAGTATTTTACTTTCTTATAATTCGTTAACTTGATTATACAACCATAATATTTGCAAATGCGATAATTGCATTAATAATATATGTATTTGTTTTTTATTTATATATTTAAACTTTATTTACGCTTAGGATAAAGGTTTTTTTTTTAATTAATACGCTTTCGGAAATGTTTTTTTTTTTATTAATAAAAATCGTTTTTGCATTTTTCCTATTTTTCAAATAATCGTTTTATTTCGTACCTTTCATTTTTAAGCGAATAGTGTTTAATCAGCTTTGATTTTCAGCTTTGTTAAAAAAGCTTATTTTTGTTTTCGTCGGTCCGAAACAAATCGCTTTGTATTTATTAATATAACAGATTTTATTATTTATACAAAAATTAAATGCTTTGTATTCTGAGCGAATATAAGGTTTTTCGCAATAAATTTTTTTATTATTACAAAATCCACATTTAAGATTACGGAATCTTTTTTAATAATTATTTTTACTATTTTAATAGCCGCGATTTTGATTTCCGCGTTGATTTTTTTTTTTTTTTTAATAATCGTTATTATAATTAGTATTTCGCTAATTCTAATCGCTAGCACGGAAAAGTTGCCACTAAGCAGCCATTATTTTTACGATAGCTTAACGAAGCTGATCGCTTCGCGCATTTTAAAAAGAATAATTGTTATAAAAGCTATTTTGATCGTTTTTATTATTCGAATTAACGTAAAAAAGTTTTTTCTGCTATTGCATAAAACCTTCGACTTTGCTTTAAAGTTTTTGAATTTTAATATCGGTAAATTTTAATACGAAAATTTCGATATTTTTGTTAAGCTTTTCCAAATTAATAAGTTTTGCAAAACGGTTAAATAATATAATAACTAATTATTTTTTAGCGATTTCGGTAACTTTTAATAACTGGGCATATTTCTATATTAAAGCTTCCACGTTTTTTTTATAAATAAAAAAAGGAGATTTCTTTTGGTCTATAGCTTTAATAATACGTTCGCTTTGGTTTTGTTTAAAAACGAATTTTATAAATTTGAAATATTAATCGAAGATTTCAAAGTTTTGTTTATTAATTTTAAAATGTTTAATAATTTTATTGCGAATACTAATTAAAAGACCAAATAAAAACAATTTTTTTTGCTTAATTTCGCTTAAAATCTTTTTATTAACGAAAACGTCAAAGACTTTTGTATAAATATAATAATAAATTTTAAGTTTTTTAATTTAGCGAATTGTTATAACAAACTGTTTAAGAAAAGCGATAGTATCGCGGATTTGCTAGCGATCGTAGTTTCGGAATTCCGATTTCAAAGCTTTAATTAGCTTACGCCAGTTTCGAGCCTTAATAGCCTTTTATTTATTTATCGATTTAATAATATTTTTAATAATTAGGTTATAATAGCGAAAAAGTTTATCGAACATTTCAATCTTAAAAACTCCGAAATCCTTACAGGTTTTTTTATATTTTTCGATAAAATCGGTAACGTTAGCGCTACTAAATAAAAATGCATCAGAGGATCCAAAGAAAAGCATGCGGCTTCGTATAAAAAAACGAAAAGCGTCGTTGTTTATAGCGTTAGTAAAAGTGTTGGTAAGATTTGAATTAAATAAATAAGTGTTTTTTAAAATTGCAAATTAAAAATTTTTAGTATAAAAAAAATCGTTTTCAATAGAAAAGCTATTAAAAAAGTTTTTGTGTTTTTTAAAAGAATTAAATAAAATAAAATTGCGTTCAGATATTTAAGTAATATATTAAAAAATTTGTTTTTTAATAAGTTAACTGGATTAATATAATATTGCTATATGATTCACGGTTTCGATATTTCGTAGCTCAGACCAATGCATATACAGCCATTTTTTTATTATTTCTAATAAAAAGCCGCAAATTGTAATTGCTATAATCATAAAGCGTAAATCAGAAGGTTGAGTTCTCGCCAGGCGTTTAATTAAAAAAGATTTAGTTTAAAAAAGCCGAGCGCAGCGATCGAAGCGTACGAACCAATATTCGATTTGTTATTTTTAAACAAAAGAGCGATTTTCGAATTTTAAACTTCGCACGGTTTAAAATTACCTGACCGTAATTTCAAACGTTTCTAAAATATGTTGCATTTTTATAATTTAATAATTATGCGTAAAATAAAAAAAGCTATTAAAGGTCTTTTATATAATACAGCTGCGAACAACACTATATAAAAGGTTTTTTAAGCCGTAATAGCGAAATATCGAAATCGATTTTAATTAAGAATTTAAGAAATGTATCGGCGAGTATATAAAAACGAAACACCGAAGTTTAAATTCTTGCGTAGGTTATTAAATATAAAAATAGATAAGAAAACCAGATTAATACGGCCATATATCGGTAAGTAAAATAATCTAAGGAATTTTTAGAAAAGACTAAAAAAAGGAAAAAAAAAAAAAAAAAAAAATATAAATTGGACTGCGTACTTGTAGTAATATTTAAAAAAATGCTTTGCTCTTATACTTGTTAAAAGTAGTCAATGGCAGGGGGTCTCGGAAGGGTCTATGCCTCGACCATAGCTAAAACTACCAGCTCCTATTAATACAAGGTATCACCGTTTTACACCGCGTTTGTATAATCGTCGGAGTTTTCGAAAAATATTAAAATATCGTCGAAGTAAATTATATACGTAATATTTATTAAACCGACTAAAGCTTAATTAATATACGCTTAAAAAATTGCTAATGCGTTCGAAAGGCCGAAAAGTAATACGCAGTATTCGAAATATTCGTAACGAATGCGAAACGCAGTTTTTTATTTATTTTTTTTTTTATTCGAAAACGGTGGTACGCCCAAATAAAATTTAGCTTAATAAATATTTTAGTTTTTTTTAAACGATTTAAAATTTCGCTTATAAAAAATAGAAAAGTTCGATTTTTAATCGTAACTGCGTTTAAACTTTTATAATCGACGCATAATCGTAAACTTCCGTTTTTTTTCGGTATAAATATTACCGGTGCGCCGGCAAAGCTAATAAATCTTTTTATTCAGCTTTTTTTTAAGCTCGAATCGAAATATTCGCGTAATTCGGTAAATTCAGATTCCGATAAAAAATAAACTGGTTTTTAAAAAAGATTCTTTCCTTTCGCGAAATTTATTCGATGCTTTATAAAATAATGAAAAACTAGAATAACCGCGGCGGTATCGTCGAACACGTCGGCGTAATCGTCGTATTTGAAAAGTAATTAATACTGTTTTTTAATAGCTTTTTTTAAAACGATATAAAACGCTTGCTTTTTTTTAAATTCTTTTTTAAAACGTTTAATTATAACGAAATTAAATTATAAGCGTTCGATTAAATATCGCTACGATTTAGCTCGAAAGCTTATAACGAAGTCGATATTTCGCAACCAAAAAAACCCTAAAATAAATAAAACTTTTAAGATATTTATATCGCAAGCCACGAAATCGCTTTGTATTTTTTTGATTATTCCATAACTATTAATAACGCGAATAAATTGCGTATGCGTACCGTAAATAATTACTTTTTTTTTTTTAATCGTAAATAAATTAATACGTTTTTAAATTGATTTCCATTTATATTTAATTAATAACTTTTGAATTACGCAGTTTTTTTTCGCGCCGCAATCGATAAAAGTTTGTTTCGTACGAATTTCGCTTTTGGCTTTTTTAATTTCGACTGAAATTATTATTTTTTACCTTTTTTTTTCGCTCGATTTTATTGGCAGCGACGAAATTAAAATCGAGCGAAAGCTTTTTCCGAATCTTTAGATTTATTAATTTCGAAGCAGTTTGGAGTTATATATTTTTTTTTGTTATATTTATAATATTCGACTTTTAAATAATTGGCTATGCGGTGCCTTTTCTTTTAACAACGACTGCATTTCGAAAAATAAAAAAAATCGTTAAAAATTCTAAAATTCCAAAGGATTTTATTAAAATTATCGTTTTTTCGCTTTCGTTTTTTTTTTATAACGTATTTTCGAATCGAAAACGATATATATCTGTTCTAACCTTTAAATTTTAATCGTAAATATAAGTTTTTTTTTTTTCTTTTTTTTTTTCCGTTCGTTTCGTCGTTTATTATTTTTCGTTTCGTCGCTGATAATTTTATTAGTATTTTCGATACGACGAGCGATTAATATTAATTTTTCGTACGAGCTTATAACTGCAGTATTGCTTCGTTTAATAATTTTTTTTCGAAAAATAAATCGGAGTTTTGCGAAAAACATCTTTTTTTTAGTCGCATCGTTTATTATTTGCAATTGCTATTCGAAGTTATTTAAAAAAGCAACGAAATCGTTAATTAATTTTTATTCTTTTTGCTTCGCTTTATCGTATAAATTCGAAGCCGCGATTTCTCGATTTTCCGCATTTATCAGAAAATCCAATATTTATTTTTTAAAATCGTTTTATATAATTCGAATATTCGTAAAACGTCGTTCGTATCCGATTTATTTTTTTTTTATTTTATCGTCGAAAGCTAAAACATAAGCGTTAATTTTCTTTTAATCGATACAAAATATTACTTTTTTATTTTGGCGAAAGCTTCGCTTTGCACGCCGAATAAAAGATTAAGCTTTTTTAATATTTTTTCTTCGATATATTAGAAAATTTTTTATTTTTAATACTTTTCGTTTCGAATTCGCTATATCTTTTACAAAAGATATAATATATTTAAAAAAAATGCTAAATCGTTTCCAATAAATATTATTATCGTAATACTCCGAAAATATCTTATAATAATCGCCGGCTTAAATTATTTTCTGTTTTTTTTTAATTGGGACGGTATTAAAAAATATAAAAATCTTTTTTTCGATATTTTCGAAAGCGTTAAGTTCTCGTTGGAATTATTTAATTTCTTTTCGAAATTCGTTTCGGCGTCTTTTGGTTTTTTCGAATCTTTTAATTATTTCGTAAACCTTTTTTTTAATTTTTTTCTGCTTTATTTTAGCTCGTATCTTTTTTATTTTTTTACATTTATCGTTTTTTTTTTGTTCGGCGCGGATTCGTTTATTAGTCAAATAAATCAGGGTTTCGGTGAAAAATCCTTCCGAATCGCTTTAAACGTAGCCTTTTTCAATAATTTTTTAAATAAAAAAAATTAGAAAATCGTCGCGCTCTGATAATAAAATATTTTCGACTTTTGATAAAATTGGTAACGTTAAAAAAAACGATAATACGAGGTTTTTCTAAGCAGCCGAAAATGCTGGGTTTTTTTAAATAACTGAAAGTGTCTGTTCGCTGCGAATGCGAAAAGCTATAATATCGATAATAACGATATAAATATAATAATATAATAAAAGATTGTTTTAATAATATCGAACTGCCGTTCCGGTAAATAAAAAAATTAAAATATAAAAATTAAAAAGCAGAAAAATACTAATTCAAATAATAAAGCTCAGATAAAATTAGGTTAATAATCAGACTAATCTTTACTTTTTACATCTTTAATAAAAAGCGTGTATAAATACAAAAAAAAAAATAAAACCTTCGAAAAAAGTATTTCCCAGAAAACCAGGCGAATCTTATTTAATATGCTTTTCCAGCCCTTATCCCGACCTTTTTTCATTCTTTTTAATATAACTTTAATAACTGGTTTCTTAACAATTATTCCCATAAAATGTTTTATTTAAATATCATTTTCAACCCTTATAATACTATCCGGCCCCCACGGCCTATCCGCAGAAAGTATTATTCGAGGGTTGGTAGAAGGCAAAGGGTCTTGGCGGATCACCTGACTCATACACGTAATATTGGTTCCTGACAGCATAATTATTAGATTATAAAAATATAATACATTTTAAAAACGTTTGAAATTACGGTCAGGCAATTTTAAACCGTGCGAAATTCAAAGTTCGAAAATCGCTTTTTTATTAAAAAATAACAAATCGAATATTAATTCGTACGCTTCGACCGCTGCGCTCGGCTTTTTTAAATTAAATTTTTTTTGGTCAAACGCTTGGCGAAAACTCAACTTTTTGATTTTACGCTTTATAATTATAGCAATTATAATTTGCGGCTTTTTATTAAAAATAATAAAAAAATAGCTGTACGTGCATTAGCTTGAGCCACGGAATATCGAAACCGTAAATTATATAACAATATTATATTAATTTAATTAATTTACCAAAAAATAAGTTTTTTAATATATTATTTAAATATCTGAACGCAATTTTATTTTATTTAATCTTTTCAGAAAACACAAAAACCTTTTTAATAGCTATTTTATTAAAAACAATTTTTTTTATATTAAAAACTTTTAATTTGCAATTTTAGAAAACACTTATTTATTTAATTTAAATCTTATTAACACTTTCGCTAATACTATAGTATAAACAACGACGCTTTTCGCTTTTTTATGCGAGGCCGTATGCTTTTTCCTGGCTTTTCTGATGCATTTTTATTTAATAGCGCCAACGTTACCGATTTTATCGAGAAATATAAAAAAACTTATAAAAATTTCGGAGTTTTTAAAATTAAAATATTCGATAAACTTTTTCGCTATTATAACTTAACTACCAAAGATATTATTAAATCGATAAATAAATGAAAGGCTATTAAAGCTCGAGACTGGCGTAAGCTAGTTAAAGCTTCAAAATCGGAATTCCGAAACTACGATCGCGAGCAAATTCGCGATACTATCGCTTTTTTTAAACAATTTGTTATAATAATTCGCTAGGCCAAAAAACTTAAAGCTTATTATCGTATTTATACGAAAGTTTTTAACGTTTTCGTTAATAAAAAGGTTTTAAGCGAAATTAGATAAAAAAAATTATTTTTATTTAGCTTTTCAATTAGCATTCGCAATTGTGACGATCTAATCAGTCGGAGGGCTGGGAGATCAGTCAACTGGTCGCCGTATTTATATGGTATAAGAAACGAGCCTTTGGTTTTGTAATAAAAATATTCATTTAAAATTAATAATTGCAGAAGGCAGAGGTTGCTAAAAGGAAAAAGCTTTATATATATAAATAATTTTTATAATTGATAAGAAGATCCATCAGAAGACCAAAGAGCTTGCAGCTATACGTAGTTGCTGGAATAACACGCGAAGTGGCAAAAAAGTAAATCGTTATATTATTTTTCCGTCCGAAAAAAGCGCGCCCTCGAGCTTTTATTTATTGGTACGTTATTATCCAAATGATCGTACGAGTCTAAACCTTCGGAATACGCTTTCAGCCAGTTTATAAGTTTTGCAAAAGAATCGGAAAGCTTTTTATGCGCCAAATAAAAGTCGCGCATTTTTAAAAAAGCGTATATAAAATTAAACGCGGAGTATTACGTAAGATTTATTTAAGCCTATTTAAAAAGCTTTGTATTAAAAGGTTTTTCGCTGTATTCGATAAGCGATTAATTATTCGATTTTGTATTTAAATTTATTAGTTATATTAATAAGTTTAAAAGCTAAATTAATTTGATTTGAAAGCGCGTCGTCAGCTGTTTTACGCAGTCGATTAGCGTGAAAAACTAAATGTACGTTTATAATATTAAAAAGGTTTAGCTTAAAAGCGTTATCGAAAATTTTGGCTATAATTTTGAAAGGGCCGTTTGTAAAGTTGTCGAGCTTGCGGAAGGGTCGGGAGGTCGGAAATAAACGCATATCGAGCTATACGTAGTCGCTAACGTTAAAATCGATCGCGTGGCGAGATTTATTTGCATTTTTTTTTATTTTGTCGTGGGCTTATTAAAAGTGCGATTTGACAAGGTTTTAGGCGTCGTAATGGCGGCGAGCGTACGCACGAGCTTCGTTTGCGTTTAGCTTATATAAAAGGTTAAAAAAAGGGGAAGTATCGAGCTTTTAGTTTTAATTAGTATAGGAAATGTAATCGTATACAATTTTAAAAGGTAAAAGACTATTTAGATTTTCGTAAAAAAAAATTATTTAAGCGAAATTTATTATTAAAAGAAATTCGTTTTAATCGTTTTGATAGAAATTTACGAAGGGTCGAAAACGTTTTTGCAAATATTAGTTATAAATTTCGGTTTGATTATCGGTTTCAAAATAAGCGGCTGTCGAAAGCTTTAGTTGCGTATCGAATATTTTGTTTAATTCAGATCAAAAAGTAAATTAATATTAAAAACTACGATCGCTAATAATATTTTTTAAAAAGCTAAAATACTTGTATATATGAAATATATACAATTTAGCGAAGCTTCGAGCGTCGATATTTTTGTAGCAAAAAATCGAAATAATTTACTTAAAAAGCGATTTATTATTACGAATACGTTATCGTAATCGTGTTTATTTTTGTTAAAGCTGCAAAAGTTTATTATAACGTACTTTTAAAAGTGGTTAGAAACAAGAAAAAACTGAAAAAAGCCGGGACGCTTATTTTTTGAAATAAAATTTTTTCGATAAACGTAATAATTGCGATAATATTATTTTACGAAAATTGTTATATTTCGCTAATAATATTAATTCGAAAGCAATTGCGTAGTTTTGCGAGCGCTGGAATAAGCGATGGAAATTTAGTCGTGCATTTTTTATATAAAAGCTAAACGAAAATAATCGACGTTTGATATTATTAAACGATCGTAATATAATAGCAGATCGCGTTTAAATATATACGGAAACGGAATGTTATTATCGTCGTTTTTTTTTGTAACGTTTCGTATAGCTTTTTTTCGGAAGATTATTAAATTATTAACTATGCGATTAGCGTAAAAAATTTGATTAACAATACGAAATGCGAAAAAAAAATTAATTATTTTAACGATAAAAATAATTGTTTCGGAGGCCGTGAAAAATCGAAGTTTTTTAATTAAAAAGCGGTAATCGATCTGATCGGCTCGAAAAAGTATTTGCAAGCGCTGAATGCGTTTAAAAAAGTTTTAGCGGTCGAATTCGTTCGTACGACGTGTTAATACGTTAGCTAAAAGATTGTGTTTATTTGATTTGTATATAATAAGAAAGTTGTAATCGGCGAGGAGCTCGACCCAGCGTATTTATCGAACGTTTAAGAGTTTAAAAATTATAAAGTATTTTAAAATTTTATAATTAATAATTATTTTGATTTAATAAACTGAGCCAGTTAGTTTAGCACGGAAGTTGCTTAAAAATTTTACGATTGCGAGCATTTTTTTGTCGTATACGACGTAATTTAGTTTTGCGAAAGCTATAATTTTGCTAAAATAAGCGATTAAAAGCTAGTCGTTATTATAAAATTGCGAAAGCACAAAAGCTATTACGCCGTCGAAAGCGTTAGTTTTTAATATACAAGGAAAGTTTTGTTTATAATATTATAAAACTGATGCAGTAGTAAAGGCTAGTATAAAAAAATCGAAACTTTTTTGATATTTAAAAATGAAATTGTAAAAAACGTTAGCTTTGGTTAAATGGATTAAAAGCTTTGCAATTATATCGTAGTTTCGAATAAAACGTCGGTAAAAGTTACAAAAACCAAAAAAGCTTTGTATATTTTTTATAATAATAGAAGGCTTTTAATAAGCGATTACGAAAATCTTTTTTGGATTTATTTTTAGGCTTTCAGTCGAAATAATAAAGCTTAGGTAACGGGTTCGAATAACGTTAAATTTAAATTTTCGAATATCGGCCTGTAATTCAGCGTCAGCGAGCTTTTGGAATATTTTGCGAACGTGTATAACGTGTTTTAAAAAATCGGACGAATAAATAAGAATGTTATTTAAATATGCAATGCAAAAATCGTTTAAATAATCGAAAAAAACGTCGTTTATATAACGTTGGTAAATTGCGGATTTATTAATAAAATTAAAAAATAGCATTTTGCATTTATAAACGCCGTAACGCGTACGAAACGTCGTTAGTTTTTTATTAGCGGGATTTATTCGAATTTTATAAAAGGTTTGACGAATATCGAGCTTTGTAAAAATTCGCGCTTTCGAAAAACGAGCAAAGGTTTTATCGATAAAAGGGAGAAGGTAGCGATTTTTACGAATAATATTATTAAAAGTTCGATAATCGATATAAAAACGTAGTAAATCGTCGGGTTTTTTGGCGAAAAGCATTAAAGCAGCGAAAAAAGCGATAAAAAGTTCGATAAAGCTTTTGTTAAATTATTTTGCAAATAAATTTTAATAATCTCGAGCTTTGAAATCGATATTTTATACAAAAAAATATATTTTAGCTTTTTTTTATTTATAATAAATTCGATTTTATGGTCGTAAGGCCGGTAAAAAGCTAGCTCGTTATTGGCGGCTTTAGAAAACACGTATTCGAAATTTTTGTATTCCGAAGGGAGAAATTCGAAGGAAGATTTATTCGAAATTAGCTTTGCTAAATTGGTTGAAAAGATCGAAATCGATATTTCGTTGGTTTTGAAACGTTCGAAAAGATTATAAGATTGGGTTTTAAAAAAAGTGTTGTACGTAAAATCGTTTAGTATTTTATCGATTTCGTATAAAAAGATTAAAAACATTTCGATTGTTTTTTTTCTAAAGATTAGTTTGAAAGCGTATGTAATAATTTGACAAATAAAAATTGGGTAAGCAATAGATTAAGGGATTTGTTTTCGAATTAATCGTTTGGAAGGTTTAGAAAATGGTTTGTTTAAATTATCGATTATATTAAGCTGAAAAGCTATCGCGGCGAGGGTTTTTTTTCGGTTTTTGATATAATTGTTTTTCGTAGAACGAAAAAGCTGTTTTGACGAAAAAAAAAAAAAAAAAAGAAATAATAAAAGAAAGGTTATTAGCCTGAAAAGATAATAGTATAATTTTTTGTATTATTTTATTAGCGTCGCTATCGAAATTGGCACCGCGAATAAAATTCGATTTTTTCGCGCTTCGCATAATGTTACGATCCTGGCCGGTGGTAGTTGCCAATGATATGGCTATAATTGCTGGTGGTGTCGGATTAAGGTTTGGGCACGGACCACCTCGGCCACTAGGCCTCGCGCTAAATCACGTGACCCATAAGCGCAACCCACTATATATAAAATTCGCGACCCCGAGCATTCTAGCTCGGTGTTTTTCTTTTAATTTACATGCGTACCTTTTGATTTATATTATTATTTTTCTGATCATTCTCAAACTAGCTGTAATATAAAAAAAAACCAAACAACTTTCGCTGAAAAGCTTTATATCCACGGTTAAGAATTCGATCTGCCTCTGCAATTCGAACTTTTTTCAGGCCGCCCGTACCGACGTTTATTTATCGATGCCTTAATCAAAACTCCCTTCTATTAATTTTGTTTTCAAAAAAAGCTAGAATTTTTTTTTTTTATTAATTCGATTTGCTTTTGCAATTCGAATCGCTTTTTTTTAACACACCTTATGCTTTTCTTATAAATCGACGCGGCATCCGAAAACGAACGCAATCCGTACGATTCGGCTTCGAATTAATATTTTCATTTTTTGCTTCCGCTTTTAACGCTTCCGAATTTCTATTCGTTCCAAGCTTTTTCGACGATTTTAGCAACGAATTTTTATTCCACGACTTTTCTACCGAACCATAATTATTTGCTGGATTTCTTCGCCCGATCATCGAATTTAAAATCGAATTGTACGACGCTAACATTTTAATACTTTTAAACCGACGAATACCTCCACGACTGCTTAGCATATCTGCCAACGCTAAAAGATTTACTACGGCCCAGCAATTTTAAATCGCTTAAATAATCGCTTAAGCTATTACCGCCGCTCGCTTTCCGACCTTTTCCGCTAATATCGCTCGCGACGCCTTTTTTCTACTTCGAGCTTCGCGCGCTTTCACCGCAAACCTTTAATTAATTTCCGAATATTATCTTTTCGTTTTCGACCCAGTTATTTTTCGAATCGAATTATTTAAAATTAAATACTTTCGCCACGCTTTCAGCGACTATTAAAAAAAGATTAAATATAACGTATAAAAAACAAATATAAAACTATTTATTAAAAAATACTTAAAAAATTTTATACAAAATATAAATTAAGCCAAAGCATATTTTAAATATATTATTAAAAAAGCAAAAACTATTATTTTAAAACATCTGAATTCCGAATTTCATAATTAAGCCCAATCGGCCCGAAACGTTTTTCGCATTTTTAATCAGCGCTTTTTTAATTACAACCGCGTTTAATCTGCCAAATTGCAATACAACAAATTTTATATAAATAACGGTCAAATTTATAATAATTTTCGTTTTTTATTTATTCGTTACGTAATTATTAGCAAAATTGCTAAAAACCGTTAATTTGAAAATATATACGAAAAAATCATTTTTATTTTTAAATACGATTTCCGAAAAAAAAAATACAAAATAAATAATAATTACACTGTTTTAAACGAATTTTTGGCCGTTACGAATAAAAAATCACGTAATATCCGAGCTAAAAAAATGGCTTCTGTCCGTCGCATAAGCTATTTTTCCTTTGCTATAGCTTTTGCTAACCAGAATTCTAAGCGTACTTCCGATATTTTTAAAATTTTATAGCGTTTTACTTTTCCAGCCCCTTTTGTTCGCACGGCTTTTCCCTTTTTTAATAAAGATTTTTACGAGCGTATTATTATTATTTCTGCTATTCCCGGTTTTTTTCGTTTAATTACGCGTTTTCCTAGCGCTTATTATAATTACGGCAAATTCGGCCATTTCGTAAATATTTGCTCCGACGCCAAATTTAATCGCAAAATCGCCGAAATAGTTATCGACGAAAAGCAAAACGATTTATTAAAAATTTTTTAAACCGTAGTAAAAACTTTTATTATAATAAAAAATTCGATGTGTAAAAAGATTTGAAATTTAACCAACGCTTTTTAATAAAAAAGCGACAGTTTTTAATTTTTATAAAATTAGCACGCAATAAATTATATATTAAAACATTTGTATATATCGATAGCGAAACTAATATTTTCGGTGCGATTAAAATTCTTTTAGCGTATCAACTTTTTTAACGTTTCGAAGTAAATTTCATTCGGCTGCACAAACTTATTATACTTATCGGCTATAATAACGAGCCGAAAAAGCTTATTTTTTCTGTTATTTTTTTTTTTTTTTTTTACGATTAACCGACGTCGTATAAATTTTCTTTTTTTAATTACAAACCTAAGCTTTACCGACGTTTTTATTAATCGCAAATTTTTACAGTATTACGATTTAAAACAAGCGTACGATTAAAAAAAAAACAAAAAAAAAATGGCTATTCGATATGCTTATTATTTTTTATTTCAACGAGCAGTTATTCGTCGATTTTAATTAGCGAAAAAAGCTTAAAATGCTTAATCGCATATATCAAAAAAATACAAACAAACGAAACAGCGTAATAAAAGCCTTATATACTTCTGCCAATACTTTTACGACGATCAAAAAGGCTTATTTAAACTTTAAAACTAATAAACCTTCTACGTTTATGCGAAATCTCAAAAGCAATTTATATAAAATAAAAAAGTTTTTTATTGGCAGCCCTGAACCGACCAAGCCGATCCTTCCAATCGGGCCAATTGCTATTTTTTTTACTTTTAATTGCAACATCAGCTGTATTTCCGTTTTTGCATTCAGCGCTTTACAAACACGTTACGAAAAACGAATACAAGCCGCAAAAAAAAAAAAATTACCATTATTCAGCGATTATACGTTTATTACTTTTATATATAATATAAACAAAAAACGTTTCCGCCGTGCGAAAATCGCCGAATTTAAAAAAGTTATACAGTTCGCGGCAATAAAAAGCATTTCCGTTTTCGACGCTTTGCAAATTAAATATAACGATAACGTAGTTTTTATAAAAAAGCTTTTTTCAATTTAATATTCGAAATTCGAAAAACTATTTTACAAGCAAAAAAGCGACAAGCTTGCTTTCCGCCGCCCCGGTGTAAATCACAAAATACATTTTGCTACGAAAAATACGTTTTTTATAAAACTACTTAAACGCTTTACGAATAAACAGCTTATAAAAATCAAAAGCTATATCTTCGACAATTTGCATAAAGCTTTATTAAACCTTTTAATACCCTTTTCGCCGCTCCGATTTTATTTATTAAAAAATCAAACGATTTTATACGCTTATATATCGATTATCGCAAGCTTAACGATTTTACGAAAAAAAATCTTTATTTTTTATTTTTAATTAACGAAATGCTAGCGCGAATTATTAAAACCAAAGTATTTACGAAAATTAATATTTAATAAGTATTTAATCGAATCCGAATATTCGAAAAATCTGAAAAACTAATCAGTTTCCGCATTCGATACGATATATACAAATATAAAATTCTTCCGTTCGGCTTTACTAATAAACCCGTTATATTTCAACGCTTTATTAATAATATTTTTATAAAATATTTAAATAATTTTTGCTCGGCGTATTTTAACGATATTTTTATTTATTTCGTTAATAATTTAAAATATAAAATTTACGTTAAAAAAATCTTATCGATTTTGAAAAAACACGGCTTAAAAACTAATATTAAAAAATGCGAATTTAATATTACGAAAACCAAATTTTTAGATTTTGTTATTAATATTTAAAATATTAAAATAAACCTAAAAAAAATCGCTATTATTAAAAACTAGTAATATGCAACGAATATACGAAGCGTGCAAAGCTTTTTAAGCTTCTGCAATTTTTATAAACGCTTTATAACCGGCTACAGCCGTATTTGCCGCCTTCTTACTGCTTTCACAAGCAAAAACGTTTTTTTCGTATTCGAAAAAAAGCAGAAAAACGCATAAAAAGCATTGCGCAAAGCTTTGCTAAGCGCTTTTATTTTATGCTATTACGACTTTTATAAACAAACGCGCCTGGAAACCGACTTTTTTAATAAAATAATAGCTAGCGTATTATCGCAATTGCAAAAAAATAACTTTTATTATCCGATCGGTTTTTTTTTTAAAATTATAATCGACGCCGAATTTAATTATCCGATTTACGACAAAAAGCTTTTCGCTATTTTTCGTTTTTTTAAAAACTACAAGCCGAAGCTGTTAAACGCTTAAAAAAACGTATATATATATATCGATTATCGCGTTTTAAAATATTTTATAATAATTAAAAACTTTTCGGCCCGATAAGCCCGATAAGCCGAATTTTTCGCCGATTTTTATTTTACAATTATATACCGGTCGGAAATTATTAATACGCTCGCTAATATTTTTTTTCGCAAAAACCAAAATATTTCTTTATTAAAAACGCGATAGCGAGCAATTCGGAAATAGCAAATACTTTCAAACGACAAATTAAATTCATAAATTTTAAAAAAAATAATTGTTAAAAGCATAACCACGCTAGCGCCTATAAAAATAACGTTCGATAAACGCGACAACGATAATACTTTCTTCGAAAAAAACAGCGAAAACAAAAAAAATAAAATGCTTATAAAAAAATCCGCAGATCCAACTTTCGTAATCGCGTACGATATATATAATTATATAATTATAAACGATTTACTGCAAGCTAACAAAAACTTTTTTTTTTTCGAAACGCAACGAACGCAAATCCGCAATTACAATTTTAATTACCAATTGCGATAAAACAAATTGTTTTTCCAAAGCAGATTAATAATGCTTTTAAAACCTTCCGAACTGCGAACTTTTTTAATCCGATATATCTACGAACAGCTTTGCGTAATACACGCTGAAATAAAAAAAATAAAGCTTTTAATCGGTCGCAAATATTATTAAAAAGCTATAAAAACAAATATATAATAATACGTTTCGAATTATCGTTGCATACAAATAAAAGCTAGGCGCGACAAAACCCCGGATTTTTTAAAACCTTTATTTATACCTAGCAGACCTTATTAATATTTAACGATAAATTTTACGAAGCTTTTATTAAACGAAAATAATTACGATTTCGCTTTCGTAATAATAAATCGCCTATTTAAAAAACTTTTATTAATTTTTTGCTACAAAACTATTATAGCGAAAAAACTGGCAGCTTTGTTTTTGATTTATTAAATGCGCTATTTCGATATGCCGGATTTAATTATTTCGGACCGAAAAGCTTAATTTGTTTCGGTTTTTTAGTAAAAACTCTGCCGCATATTAAAAACCAAAATCAAATTAATTATTACGTATAATTTTAATATCGATAAGCAAACCGAAGTAATAAACCAATATATTAAGCAACGTTTCCGCCTTTTTTGCTTTTATTATCAAAACAATTAAAAACGCTTTTTACTTTTAATAAATATTACACAACTAATTTTACCGCACGAATTTCTCGGCAACGTTTTTCCTTTTCAAATCTTAAATAAATATAAAATTCGCATATTTTAAAATATAAATAATTTTCGTTTTTTTCGCTCGGCCATCGAAAAATTCAATCGCGACGAAGCTTTACACCTAGCCTTTCGAGCTAAAAAAATTATAAAATATATATAATCGTTTATTACGCAATAACAAGCCAAAATAAAACGCTTCGCCAATTTGCACAAACGATTAATAAATTAAAATATAAGCAATAAAATATTAGTAAATATTAAAAATTAAAAGCTCGACCGACCTTTCCGAAAGCTTTCGAACAAATGGTACGGCCTAATTAAAATCGTCGATAAAATAAAAAAAAATTAAAAGCTTAATCTTTCCGCAAATTAGTTAATTTATTTAATTTTCCATTTATATTCGCTCCGAAAACATATCAGCAATCTTTTACCTGGCCAATGCCGCCTCGAACCAACTTTTATTCAACTACTTTCCGAACAAACGAAATAAAAAATCGAAAAAATAATAAATTCGAAATTGCATAAAAAAGTATTATAATATCAAATTAATTAAAAAAGCGCTGATAAAAATCTCGAATAATACTTTTGTTCTGACGTTATAACGGCCTTTTATATTTTTTAAGCATTCCACCGATTATATCCCATCGCCAAAAGCCCTCCACGAGCGCTTTTCGTATAATTGCAAACTTATAACGAAAGCAGGGAAAATTACACTAAGTTAAAGGACGATAAACCTATAACTGCAACTGCAAAAACGCAGTTTTTCGAAGGGGGGAAGTAGTGTTACGATTCTGGCCGGTAATAATTGCCAATAGTATAGCTATGATTGCTAATAGTATCGGATTAAGATTTGGGCACGGACCACCTCGGCCACTAGGCCTCGCGCTAAGTCACGTGACCCACAAGCGCAACCCACTATACATAAAGTTCGCGACCCCGAGCATTCTAGCTCGGTGTCTTTCTTTCAATTTACATGCGTACCTTTTGGTCCACATCACCACCCTTCTGATCACCCTCAAGCTAGCTGTGACACATAACGTCGTAAGTTTGCTATAATTGATTAAGGTTTTTATTACGTTTTACAGCGTCGTTTTAATAGCGAGATTAAATTTTTCGGAGATGCAAATAAAAGACTTTAATACAACGAGCGTAAAAGGTTATAGGGGGGTAAGACTTCGGCTAATAAAACTTGCGTTTATTATAATTTAGTAAAATCTGGTGTTCGGCTAATTAAGCTTTTTTTAAAATTATATTATAATTTCCGAGGTTAGTAATTAAAAAAAAAATAAACGATTGTATTCGGTTGTTAATAATAAGATTGAAAAGCGTAAAATATATAATTAAATAATTACGAGCTTTATTATACTTTTTTACAGAAAAAAAAGCCGGGAAAAATTAAATTAAAAGTTTAAAAAAAAAAAAAAAAAAATTTAATTAGCGTCGAATCGATTAACGCATAACCGTTCGTTTTAAAATCGGCGAACGCTTTTATTTTATACGAAAAACTATTTTTAATAAGTATAACGGAAATTATTAATAAATCGCTATTAAAAAGCTTTCGAACGTTAAAGTAACGCATATCGCGCAATACGCTTAAAAAAAAGGCTTTGCTTAAGCTTAGGCGTTTTTCCGATTAGCAGGAAAGCTTTCAACTTTTTTATATGCGTTTTGAAAATCGTTTAAAAAAAGGTTTTCGTTTTTATTATTATTATTAAAAAGCGAATTTTCGGCCGGTTCGATTTCGTTTACATTTACTAGCTTAAAAAAGCTTTTAAGTAAAACCGAAGGTCGGTTCGCAAAAGATTTTGCAAATTAGCTTTTTTAAACTTTTTAATATAAAATAAAAAACGAGCGTTGTCGTTGATCCGATCGAAAAAAAAAAACGCTAAAAGGGGCGTTTTGGCGTAAAAAAAAAGAAAAAGCAGCAGAGGGCTAAAAAGAAGTTTATGAAGCATTTAAACGATTTTCGTACGTACGATTTGATTCGTAATACGCTTTGGTTAAGGATTTATTATTTTAATAAGTAATAAATTTGGTTGAAAAACGATTCGCGTATAAAGTTCGTTTAGTTAATTAATTTTGCTTTTTTTGTCGGACGGCGGTGAATTAATTTTTAAAAGTCGTATACGCGCTTATTCCAAATGCAGCTTTTTTTGTAAACGCTTTAGTATTTTATCGCGGAAAGCGTTTCGAAGCTGTTTGTCAGTTTGTATTTGAGCGTTCGCTGCGAAAATGGAAAATCGCAGATAAAATCGTTAAAAATCGTCGTGCGTATTTATTATAAGCATTTTAAATTCGTTTTCGGCTTTTTAAACGTCGGAAAAGTCGGCCAGGAAATCGGCGATTTTTTTTATTAATTTTTCGAAAAATATAAGGTCGGAACGGTTTAAAATACGCGGAATAAGAAATTCTTTTGTTACGCTTTCGGTTTAATCGAATATATAATTTTTGCGGAATCGATCGTTAGCGAAATAATTATAATAAAGTTCGAGATTGTCGAAAACTTTAGTTTTTTAATGGCGTGCTTTATAATTTTTATTATTATTTAATTTAAATTTAAAATTCGGAACGCGTTTTATACGAGCTAGTCGAGAGTTAGCAGATAAATGGGAATTATAACGTTTAAAAAGCGCGTTAGGGTTTTGGCCGTCAGAGGAAGATTTAAAAAGAATTCGCGAAAAGCGTGGAGATTGATTTGCAGCGTTTATTAATTGAAATAAAACGTTGCGAAAAAATGGAACAGCAGATTCGCGATTAGCAAAGGTACGTTCGATAGATTTTACTAAACGTTTTGATTAAGGGGTTTGTCGCAGTCGTATAATTTCTAAAAATTGTCGTTTACGCTTTTGCTTTTTTTTCAGTTGATTTTGCAGAAGTTTTAATTAAACGTTTTCAGCGCTAGATTATAAGGAAAAGGTGGCAGGCGAAGTGGTTGATATTCTGCTTTTTTTTTTGTTTTTTTTTCTTCGGAGGGAGGATTGTTTTTCAAAAGAAGAAGCTTTTGGAGGAGGCTGCTTTTTTGCTAATTAAAAAGGAGATTGAAATATAATAGCAGAAGCTGAAAAGCTTTGCTAAAGAAGGAATTGTTAAACAAAAGCTATTTTTCAGAATGCGGAAATAAGCCTTTTTACGACCGGTCGATTATTTTGATATGATTCGTGAAGAATTCGAAGAGAAAGATAATTTACGCCGTTATTAGCGTAGAAAAAAAGTTGTTAATAATATAACGATTTAATTAATCGGAAGGTTAAGAGATTAATTAATTGATCGCCGTGTTTATATGATATGAGAAACGAGCTTTTGGTTTTGTAACAAAAATATTTATTTAGAATTAATAATTGCAAAAGGCAGAGATTGCTAAAAGGAAAGAGTCTTATATATATAAATAGTTTTTATAGTTGATAGGAAGACCCACCAGAAGACCAGGGAGCTTGCAGCTATACGTAGTTGCTGGGGTGACACGCGAGGTGGCAAAAGAGTGAATCGTCACAGCAATGAAATTATTAAGTATTTTAAAATTAATAAACAAGATTTTAAAACCTTCGATTAGTATTTTAAATTTGTGAAATTCGTTTTCAAATAAAACCAAAGCGAACGTATTATTAAAGCCATAGACCAAAAGAAATCTCTTTCTTTTATTTATAAAAAAAACGTGGAAGCTTTAATACAAAAATATGCCCAGCCATTAAAAGTTACCGAAATCGCTAAAAAACAACTAGTTATTATATTATTTAATCGTTTTGCAAAGCTTACTGGCTTGAAAAAGCTTAATAAAAATATTAAAACTTTTGTGTTAAAATTTACCGATATTAAAATTCAAAAATTATAAAGCAAAATCGAAAGTCTTATACAACAGCAGAATAAACTCTTTTACGTTAATTCGAATAATAAAAACGATTGAAATAACTTTTATAATAATTTTTTTTTTTAAAATACGCGAAGCGATTAGCTTCGCCAAGTCATCGTAAAAATAATAGCTGCCTAATAGCAATTTTTTCGTATTAGCGATCAGAATCAGCGAAATATTAATTACAATAAGGATTATTAAAAAAAAAAGAAAACCAACGCGGAAACGAAAATCGCGGCTATCAAAATAATAAAAATAATTATCAAAACAAACTTCGTGGCCTTAAGTATGAGTTTTATAATAATAAAAAAATTTACTGTGAAAAATCCTATATTCGCTTAAAATACAAAACATTTAATTTTTATATAAATAATAAAATTTGTTATATTAATAAATACGAAGCAATCTGCTTCGGACCGATAAAAGCAGAAATAAGCCTTTTTAACAAAGCTGAAAATTAAAACTGATTAAATACTATTTGCTTAAAAATAAAAAATACGAAATAGAACGATTGGTTGGAAAACAGAAGAAATGCGAAAACGATTTTTGTTAGTAAAAAAAAACATTTCCGAAAGCGAACTAATTAAAACCCTTATCTGTTACGATCCTGGCTAGTGGTAGTTGCCAGTGGTATAATTGCCAGTGGTGTGGTTGCCAGTGGTATGAATGCTGGTGGTGTTGGATTAAGGTTTGGGCACGGACCATTTCGGCCACTAGGCTTCGCGCTAAGTCACGTGACCTATAAGCGCAATCTATTATATATAAAGTTCGCGACCCCGAGCATTTTAGCTCGGTGTTTTTTTTTTAATTTATATGCGTATTTTTTGGTTTATATTATTTCGATTATTTTTAAGCTAGCTATAATATAAAAAAAAACTAAACAACTTTCGCTAGGAAGTTTTATATTTACGATTAAGGATTCGATCTGCTTTTGCAATTCGAATTTTTTTTAGACCGCCCGTACCGACGTTTATTTATCGGTGTTTTGATCAGAACTTTTTTTTATTGATTTTGTTTCTAAAAAAAGCTGAAGTTTTTTTTTTTTATTAATTCGATCTGCTTTTGCAATTCGAATCGCTTTTTTTTAATATTATAATATTTTATACTTTTTTTATAAGTCGACGCGGCATCCGAAAACGAACGCAATTCGTACGATTCGGTTTCGAATCAGCATTTCCATTTTTTGCTTTCGCTTTTGGCGCTTTCGAATTTTTATTCGTTTCAGGTTTCTTCGACGATTTTGGCAGCGAGTTTTTATTCCACGATTTTTTTATCGAATTATAATTATTTGCTGGATTTTTTCGCCCGATTATCGAATTTAAAATCGAATTGTACGACGCTGATATTTTAGTATTTTTAAACCGACGAATGCTTTTACGACTGCTCAGCATGTTTGTTAACGCTGAAGGATTTATTACGATCCAGCAGTTTTAAATCGCTTAGATAATCGCTTAAGTTATCGCCGCCGCTCGCTTTTCAGCTTTTTCCGCTAATATCGCTCGCGACGCTTTTTTTTTATTTCGAATTTCGCGCGTTTTTACCGCAGATTTTTAATTAATTTCCGAATATTATTTTTCCGTTTTCGACCCAGCTATTTTTCGAATCGAATTATTTAAAATTAAATATTTTCGCTACGTTTTTAGCGATTATTAAAAAAAAGTTAAATATAACGTATAAAAAATAAATATAAAATTGTTTATTAAAAAATATTTAAAAAATTTTATACAAAGTATAAATCAAGCCAAAATATATTTCAAATGCATTATTAAAAAGGCAAAGATTATTATTTTAAAGCATTTGAATTCCGAGTTTTATAATTAAGCCTAGTCGGCCCGAAACGTTTTTCGCATTTTTAATCAGCGCTTTTTTAATTATAATCGCGTTTAGTTTATTAAATTGCAATATAACAAATTTTATATAAATAACGGTTATATTTATAATAATTTTCGTTTTTTATTTATTCGCTACGTAATTATTAGCAAAATTGCTAAGAATCGTTGATTCGAAAATATATGCGAAAAAATTATTTTTATTTTTAAATACGATTTCCGAATAGAAAAATATAAAATAAATAGTAATTATATTGCTTTAGACGAGTTTTTGGCCGTTGCGGATAAAAAGTTACGTAATATCCGAGCTGAAAAAATAGTTTTTGCCCGTCGTATAAATTATTTTTTTTTTGCTATAGCTTTTGCTAATCAGGATTTTAGGCGTATTTCCGGTATTTTTAAAGTTTTTTGGCGTTTTATTTTTTTAGTTTTTTTTGCTCGCATAGCTTTTTTTTTTTAGCAAAGATTTTTATAAGCGTATAGCTGTTATTTCCGCTATTTTCGGTTTTTCCCGCTTGGCTGCGCGTTTTTTTGGCGTTTATTATAATTGCGGCAAGCCCGGCCATTTCGCAGACGTTTGCTTCGACGCTAAGCTTAGTCGCAAAATCGCCGAAATAATTATCGACGAAAAGCAAAACGATTTGTTAAAAAACTTTTGAATCGTGGCAAAGATTTTTATTATAGCAAAAAATTCGATTTGTAAAAAGATTTGAAATTTGACCAACGCTTTTTAATAAAAAAGCGATAGTTTTTAATTTTTATAAAATTAATACGTAATAAATTATATATTAAAATATTTATATATATCGATAGCGAAATTAATATTTTCGGTACGATTAAAAAACTTTTTGGGCGTATCAATTTTTTTAACGTTTCGGAATAAATTTTATTCGGCTGTATAAATTTATTATATTTACCGGTTATAATAGCGAGCCGAAAAAGCTTATTTTTTTTTTTTTTTTTTTTTTTTTTTTTACGATTAATCGACGTCGTATAAATTTCTTTTTTCTAATTATAAACTTAGGTTTTACCGACGTTTTTATTAATCGCAAATTTTTATAACACTACGATTTAAAGCAAGCGTACGGCTAAAGAAAAAACAAAATAAAATGGCTATTCGATATGTCCGTTATTTTTTATTTTAACGAGCAGTTGTTCGTCGATTTTAATTAGCGAAAAAAGCCTAAAATGCTTAGTCGTATATATTAAAAAAATGCAAATAGACGAAACAGCGTAATAAGAGTTTTATATATTTTTGCTAATATTTTTACGACGATTAAAAAGGCTTATTTAAGCTTTAAAACTGGTAAACCTTTTACGTTTATGCGAAATTTTAAAAACAGTTTATACAAAATGGAAAAGTTTTTTATTAGCAGCTTTGAACCGATTAAGCCGGTTTTTTTAACCGGACCAATTGTTATTTTTTTTATTTTTAATTGTAATATTAATTGTATTTTTGCTTTTGTATATAATATAAATAAAAAATGTTTCCGCCGTGCGAAAGTCGCCGAATTTAAAAAAGTTATATAATTTGCGGCAGTAAAAAGCATTTCCGTTTCCGACGCTTTGCAAATCAAATATAACGATAACGTGGTTTTTATAAAAAAGCTTTTTTTAGTTTAGTATTCGGAATTCGAAGAATTGTTTTATAAGCAAAAAAGCGATAAATTCGCTTTCCGCCGCTTCGGTATAAATTATAAAATATATTTTACTACGGAAAATACGCTTTTTATAAAATTATTTAAACGTTTTACGAATAAACAGTTTACAAAAGTTAAAAGTTATATTTTCGATAATTTGCATAAAAGTTTTATTAAACTTTTTAATGCTTTTTTCGCCGCTTCGATTTTATTTATTAAAAAATCAAACGGCTTTATGCGTTTGTATATCGATTATTGTAAATTTAACGATTTTATAAAAAAAAAAATTATTTTTTTGCTTTTGATTAACGAAATATTAGCGCGAATTATTAAAATCAAAATGTTTACGAAAATTAATATTTAATAAATATTTAATCGAGTCCGGATATCCGAAGAGTTTAAAAAACTGACCAGTTTTCGCATTCGATACGGCATAAATAAATATAAAGTTTTTCCGTTCGGTTTTATTAATAAGCCCGTTATATTTTAACGTTTTATTAATAATATTTTTATAAAATATTTAAATGATTTTTGCTCGGCGTATTTTAACGATATTTTTATTTATTCCGCGAATAATTTGAAATATAAAATTTACGTTAAAAAGATTTTATCGATTTTGAAAAAATACGGCTTAAAAGCCGATATTAAAAAATGCGAGTTTAATATTACGAAAATCAAATTTTTAAATTTCGTTATTAGTATTTAAAATATTAAAATAAATTCGGAAAAGATTGTTATTATTAAAAATTGGCAATATATAGCGAATATGCGAGGCGTATAAAACTTTTTTAAGCTTTTGCAATTTTTACAAACGTTTTATAGCCGGTTATAGCCGCATTTGCCGTTTTTTTATTGCTTTTACAAACAAAAACGTTTTTTTCGTATTCGAAAAAAAGCAAAAAGACGCATAGGAAGTATTGCGCAAAGCTTTGCTAAACGTTTTTATTTTATGCTATTACGATTTTTATAAATAAACGCGCTTGGAAACCGATTTTTTTAATAAAATAATAGTTGGCGTATTATCGCAATTATAGAAAAATAACTTTTATTATTCGGTCGGTTTTTTTTTTAAAATTATAATCGACGCCGAATTTAATTATCCGATTTACGATAAAAAGCTTTTCGCTATTTTTCGCTTTTTTAAAAATTATAAGCCGAAGCTGTTAAGCGTTTAAAAAAACGTATATATATATATCGATTATCATGTTTTAAAATATTTTATAATAATTAAAAAATTTTCGGCTCGATAAGTTCGATAGGCCGAGTTTTTCGCCGATTTTTATTTTACAATTATATACCGGTCGGAAATTATTAATACGTTCGCTGATATTTTTTTTCGCAAAAATTAAAATATTTTTTTATTAAAAGCGCGATAACGAACAGTTCGAAAATAATAGATATTTTCCGACGATAAATTGGATTTTTAAATTTTAAAAAAAATGGTTGCTAAAAATATAATTACGCTGGCGCTTATGGAAATAGCGTCCGATAAGCGCGATAACGATAGCATTTTTTTCGAAAAAAACAGCGAAAACGAAAAAAATAAAATATTTATAAAAAAATCCGCAGATTTAATTTTCGTAATCGTATACGATATATATAGTTATATAATTATAAACGATTTGTTATAAGCTAATAAAAACTTTTTTTTTTTCGAAGCGTAACGAGCGCAAATCCGCAATTATAATTTTAATTATTAATTGCGATAAAATAAATTGTTTTTCCAAAGCAGATTAATAATACTTTTGGAATTTTTCGAATTGCGAACTTTTTTAATTCGATATATTTACGAATAGCTTTGCGTAATATACGCTGGAATAGGAAAAATAAAGCTTTTGGTCGGTCGCAAATATTATTAAAAAGCTATAAAAGCAGATATATAATAATATATTTCGAATTGTCGTTGTATACGAATAAAAATTAAACGCGATAAAACTTCGGGCTTTTTGAAGCTTTTATTTATATTTAGCAGGCTTTATTAATATTTAACGATAGATTTTACGAAGCTTTTATTGGACGAAAATGGTTACGACTTCGCTTTTGTAATAATAAATCGTTTGTTTAAAAAATTTTTGTTAGTTTTTTGCTATAAGATTATTATAGCGAAAAAACTAGCAGTTTTGTTTTTGATTTATTAAATGCGTTATTTCGGCATGCCGGATTTAATTGTTTCGGACCGAAAAGTTTAGTTTATTTCGGTTTTTTGGCAAAAATTCTGTCGTATATTAAAAACTAAAATTAAATTGATTATTACGTATAATTTTAATATCGATAGGCAGACCGAAATGATAAATTAATATATTAAGTAGCGCTTCCGCTTTTTTTGCTTTTATTACTAAAATAATTAAAAACGCTTTTTACTTTTAATAAATATTATATAATTAATTTTGCCGTACGAGTTTTTCGGCAACGTTTTTTTTTTTCAAGTTTTGAATAAATACGAGGCTCGTATATTTTGGAATATAAATAATTTTCGTTTTTTTCGCTCGGCCACCGAAAAGCTTAACCGCGACGAAGTTTTGCATTTGGCTTTCCGAGCTAAAAAGGTTATAAAATACGTATAATTGTTTATTACGTAATAACAAGCCAAAATGGAACGCTTCGCTAATTTGTATAAACGATCGGTAAATTAAAATATAAGCGACGAAATATTAGTAAATATTAAAAATTGAAAGTTCGACCGACTTTTCCGAAAGCTTTCGGATAAATAGTACGGCTTAATTAAAATCGTCGATAAAATAAAAAAAAGTTGAAAATTTAATTTTTCCGCAAATTGGTTAATTTATTTAATTTTTTATTTATATTCGCTCCGAAAGCATATTAGCAACTTTTTATTTGGCCAACGCCGCTTCGAACCAGCTTTTATTTAATTACTTTTTAAACAAACGGAATAGAAAATCGAAGAAATAATAGGTTCGAGATTATATAAAAAAGTGTTGCAATATCAGGTTAATTAAAAAAGCGCTGATAAAAATTTCGAATAGTATTTTTGTTTTAACGTTATAACGGCTTTTTATATTTTTTAAGTATTCCACCGATTATATTCTATCGCTAAAAGTTTTCCACGAGCGTTTTTCGTATAGTTGTAAGCTTATAACGAAAGCAGGGAAGATTATATTGAATTAAAGGACGATAGACCTATAATTGCAATTGCGAGAACGCAGTTTTTCGGAAGGGGGGGGTAGTGTTACGATTTTGGCTAATGGTAATTGCCAGTGGTATAGTTGCCAGTGGTGTGATTGCTAGTGGTATAAATGCTGGTGGTGTTGGATTAAGGTTTGGGCACGGACCACTTCGGCCACTAGGCCTCGCGCTAAGTCACGTGACCCATAAGCGCAACCCATTGTATATAAAGTTCGCGACCTCGAGCATTTTAGCTCGGTGTTTTTCTTTCAATTTACATGCGTACCTTTTGGTCCATATTATTCCGATCACCCTTAAGCTAGCTGTGATATAATCCCAAACGTAAATAAAATTTAAATATATAAATAAAAAATAAATATATATATTACTAATGCAATTATCGCATTTGCAAATATCATAATTGCATAATTAAGCCAGCGAATTATAAAAAAGCAAAATGCTTCTGTTTTATTCGCCAAACCGATTAATAGAAAAAAAACGTTGAAATCGAAAAAAAAAAAAATTAAAATTCTAAAAAAAACCGATAAAACTATTAAAAAAACGCTTATAATAAAAGAAATTAACGACGATATAAAAAATATCGATACCGATATTCCGGTTTATATTATTTAAAAAATATCAGCTTTTAAACGTTTATTATTAATACGAAGCGAAAAATAAATCGACAAATATATTAATTCCGAAGCCGTCGACGAAGCTATTAAAAAGATTATAAAACAAAAAATTAAACTGAAATTCAGCGATTTATTTTATATAAAAAAAAAGATTCGACAAAATTATTAATAAACAAATCTTTATATTAAAAAAAAAACGAAAAAATTAAAATTATTCGAAAAAAAAAACGATTTTAAATAAAAAAAAAATTAAAGAAAAATTTATAATACCGCAGTTAATTTAGCCGACGAAAAGTGTAAGGATTGAAAGGCAGGGAAACACTAGTTCAGACAATAGAGCTCAGATAAGGTTGGGTTGATAGTCAGACTGATCTCTACCTTTTACATCTCTAGTAGAAGGCGTGTATAAGTACAAAAGGAGGGGTGGAGCCCTCGAGAAGAGTATTTCCCAGGAAACCAGCGAACCCCATTTAGTATGCTTTTCCAGCCCCCATCCCGACCTTTTCTCATCCTTTTCAATATAACCCTAATAACTGGTTCCTTAGCAATCACTCCTATAGAGTGTTTTACCTAAATGTCATTTCCAGCCCCCACAGTACTATCCGGCCCCCACGGCCTATCCGCAGAGAGTGCTATTCGAGGGTTGGTAGGAGGCAGAGGGTCTTGGCGGATCACCTGACTCATACACGTGATGTTGGTTCCTGACAAAAAGAAATTTTCGGAAAAAATCAGTCTTTTGGCTTTTGCTATAAAAACCCAAAAATCGAAACGACGAAACTGCTTTTATACGATTATAAAAGTATTAAAAATAAAAACAATGCTTAAGAAAAATAAGACCGCCTTCGTTTTATTCGATAATAAAGCCGAAATCAATTATATAAACCAGAAAACAGCCGAAGCTAATAATATTCCGATTATTACCGATAAACGAATAATTTATACGACCGTTAATAAAAATATTATTAAATTTAATAAAATTATACGAAACGTTAAAATCGACGTTAAAAATATTATTATTTATAAAAACTTTTTAATAATAAAAAAATGCTTTTTTTTTATTATTTTTAAAATGCTTTGGATTTTACAAAGTTTCGTCAGCTTTAAATAGACCGAAAACGGCCAAATAAAAGCTTTTTTTTTAAAAACTGAAACCGATTTTTTTAAAATCAAATTATCGTCGCCGGCGATAAGGTTTTTTTAATCGACGTTTTATCGAAAAACGAATAACCGGCTTTGGTTTTAGAATTATCGCTGAGCTGTAATAAAACTTAGAAAATACTCGGCTAAAAGCATTTACGTCGCTAATCGAAATAGCATCGCGAATAAAAATAGCTAATATTAACATTTTTAGCTATCAACTCGGAAATAAAAGTTTCGAAGATTTCGTTTTCGTATTAAACAAATCCGATTTATATATTTTATTTTTTTGTATTAATATCAGCATTTTTTACAAGCGCAAAACTAATAAAATACGATTCGTAAATTTTGGTAAATCCGATGGAAATATCTTCGGAAAAATAAACGATTAATTCGAAAAAAACGAAGTAATAAAATTATTTTAATTAATTATTAGCGAATTCGAAGGATTTATTACCGGCCGATTTTTTAATTTATTATTTAACAGCCGATTTATAAAAAAACGATTTAATAATTTAGCAATCGGAATCTAATTTCTGCTAAAAAAAAAGGTTTTATACGAAATCTTACGCAATCGAAAAAAAATTATAGCTTTCGATTTTACCGAAATAAGCCAATTTAGTTTTAATATTACGCTTCATATCGATATTAAAACCGTATTTTACGAAGCTTGGCAAAAAAACCTTTTTAATTTTTAAAGCTTTTTAAAGTAAAATAGTCGAAATATTAAAAAAACGAATTAAGCAAAAAATCTTCGAATTCTGCCACGGCTTATACAAAAATAAATAGTTTATCGTTGCGAAAAAAAAAAATATTTACAAATTTATTATCGCAATCGTCGATTATTACGAAATCGAGAATTTTAATTTAATTATATATTATTCAATTATTTTATTTAAATTATTTGGCGTATTAAATTATTAATTTCAAATATTTAAAAACCAGGCTTTCGATTATATTTTAGCCGATAAAAAACTATATAAAATAAAAAACAATATATATTAAAAACGTTTAATAATAAATAATAAAGCCGATAAATTTTAAATTATAAAAAAAGCTTACGAAAAAGTGTTTTATAAAAAAGCTAAAGCTATTTATTACCGAATCAAAAACGATTTCTGATAAAAAAAATGCTTCGAAAACTGCAAAGCTTTCGTTAAAAGCTGTATTTTTTATTAAAAACGAAAGCTTGGCCGAAAAAAAAACTTATTATATTCGACGTAATTATATAAAATTTAAAAAAAAATTAATTTCGACGTTATACGCGTACCGATTACCGACCGCGAATATATATATTTTATATTCGTTATCGACGATTTATTTAAATAATTTAAAAAGCGACTTTTTCGAAACGCTATTTTCGAAGTTGTCGTGCATAGCCGAATAGTCGGTAGAAACCCTCACCGGAGGCTAGGACGGATAAATTGTATGCAGTAAAATATTACTTGTATTGTTTTAAGTCTGACTGGCGAGCTTTCCGCAAAAAACGGAAGATTCGGATTCGCTTAGTTATTCGCTCGGAAAAACTAATCTCCGAAAAAGCTCGTTATTACGTAATTACGAGCTTTTCCGAGCTTTAAAAACATTTAATTATTAAAAACGTATAAAAAAAAATAAATTTAAAACAAAAAAAATAAAAGAAAATAAAAAAATATAAATATAACGCAACACATTTTCTAACTAATTGCCAATCCGGTAATCAGCTATTTTTAAAACGCGGAAAAATCCTTTTGTCGTCCGAATGCGGCCGTAACGCGATATTGCAATATTTATATAATTTGTTTATATTTTTTATCGTTACGAAGCGTAAATAAAACTAATTTAATTTAAATAAACGTTTCGTCGTTTTTAAAAATCTTAACTTTTTTATTTTTTTATTAGTTTTTTAATGGATTTAAGCTTTATTATTTTAATCAAAAACATCGATATAATCTTTTTCATATTTAAAAAAGATCGTCCGCGTAGTTTTACGCGATTAATTAGCCCAGCTTTTCGGATTCTCAATTTTCGGCGCTTGCGTAATCGAAATTTTGCGAAATTCATTTTACGCAATTAGTCGGCCTTTTCGGCCAATTCGTTTTTTTTTTAACCTTTTCGAAAAAAGCGACCTTTTCGATATTTCGTTTTTAAACGGTTTTTTCGAAAATTTATATTTGCTTAGTTTCGAAAATGCCGATATAGCGCTTGAAAAAAATAGCGGAAACGCTGCTGGCGATAAAAACGCTATTAGCGGTAGTTTCGGTTCTGATAGCATTTCAAAAAAGAAAAGGCAAAACGCTAACGCTTTTGAAAAAAAAACGGCCGAAGATTATTAAAACGAAAAAAATGAAAATAAAAATAACGACGATAATCGTTTTTTAAAACGCGTTCGCATTAAAGCCAAAAAGCCTGTTATTTTTAAGCCTTTTAATTTTATTTTTTATATAACCTGTATTGTTCGCGGAATAATTGAAAATTTAAATTACGATTATTTATCGAATTTGGCTAAAGCTCGTTGCTATCGATGCTACGCAATTAGCACGTCGTGCATTTCGGCCGACGCGAATATTATAACTACGTAGTTTTCCGTTTTTAAAGCTCGGATTAATAAAATTATTAACGCGGTTAATTATATCGAAAAACTCTGTCGTTTTTGCTAATCGATTTTTAAAATATAACGGTTATTTTTTATTTTACGATTAAAACGGCTTTAAAAATGCAAAAGTAAATTTTCAAATCGATCGTAATTTAAAAGCAAAACTAATAAATATAAAGCGTATTATTAACGCGAAGCTCGCCGCGGCTCGCGAGGTTTTTTAAATTTTTGCTTTTCGAATGGAAACTTTTATTTCTGTTTTACGTGCTGGCGGAATAAAACCTGGCTATAATTTATTAAAAAATGCTTTCGTTTTTAAAAGTTTAAAAGGAAATTTCGCGGCGATTTTTCTGCCGAACGTTTTTAATTCTTAGCCTAGTAAAGCTTCGCAAAAAAAAAGAAATATTCCGGTTGCACAGCCGGCGGCAGCTATATTTAAAAAGCTTTTCGCGGGGTTTATCCCAGGCCTGATTATCGCGGAGCGTCGAACGCGGGTTATTATTTTGGCGGGTTATATTTTTAATTTTTTGCAAAACTGAGCGGTTTGGTTTTGGGTTTTTAGGTTTTTTTTTGCTTGGAAAATAATTTTTTATTATATTTTAAATTTTAATAAAAGTCTGTTTAAATAAATGTACGCCTGCAAAATACAAGCTTTTCAACTCGATTAGTCGAGCTTTTCGACAAAGCTTCGAAAATCTCGTAAATTAAAAAGTTTAATAAAACTTTCGTACTTTTATCGGATTAGATTTTTAATAAAAAAACCGTTTGCGTATATTTTATTTATTAAAAAATATATAATTTTAAAACTTTTATTTTAATATTTTTTAGCGAATTTATATATTACTTATATCGACGTAGCGAAGCTTCGTAAAAAATTTTTTTTTGTTTTTTACGATTAATTTGATTATTTATTAGTTATCGTAATATACGTTTTATTTAAAAATAATATCGAGTCGAAGCTTTTTGAAAAAAAACGTTAAAATGCTATTATTTTTTTTTACGGTCGCTATATAAACAAATAGTTCCGCTTTAATAAAAAAAAAAATAATTGTATTTTATCGTACAGCTTTTTACAAAATAGCATTTTCGAAAAAAAAAAAAATATAATTCTAAAAGAGTTTCCGAGTTTCTGAATCGTCGGCGAAAAAAGCGTCGGTAAAAATTATTAATTAGTTTTTCCGCTTTTCCCGATTGTAAACGATTTTTAAAAACCTCGTTTTATAAAAATATCGAAGCGTTTAATTGGCTGCTTCGAAATATTGGAAATTTGGATTGGTAAAAAAATAAAAAAATTAAAAAGCTGCGAAAACCACGTCGGATCGAAGCATAATAGTCGTATACAAAATTAAACCGACTTTTTTTTAATACTTTTTAATTTGCGAAAACGTAGCTACGTTTGAGTTTTTAATAAATTCGCAAATTAAAAAAAGCGTATTTAAAAAGCGCTTTTTGCATATATTAAACTTCGTAGCGATTTTTTCGATATACGAGTCGTAAAACAGAAAAACTTTTTTTTTTGTTTATTTCGTAAAATACGGATTTCGAAAAAATAATTCAAATTTCTTATATTTGTAAGCTCGTAAGCTTTTTTTAAAAACCGAAAATAATTTCGTCGGTTTTTTTTACGAATAAAAGGCGTGGTATAAAATTTAAAATATCGTCGACGTAAAACGCCACGTATACGCTTTATATTTTGTTAGCGAATATATAAAGTTTTTCGCTTATTAGTTCGAACTTTAGCTTTTTTAACGTATTAGCGAATTCGCCGTATTATAAAACTGAAAAAATCTTTCAACTTATATAAAATTCGGTTTAATTATATTATTATATCTGGTTGTTTAAATTTATTAAGCAGATAACACGTAATTAGCTTATTTTTAAAATCTCGTTTTGTATTAACGAATATATTAATTACGTCGAATTGCTTAATTTTCAAATCGAAATAAGCCGCCAGCGTTATAACCGTTTGGAAAAAAAAACGGACTGCGAATATAACTGCGTATATAAAAAAAATTAAAGTTTCGTTTTGAAAGTTTTTTTTTTACGATTAATTTCGATTTTGTCGTGCATAGCCGAATAGTCGGTAGGAAACCCTCACCGGAGGCTGGGACGGATAAATTATATGCAATAAAATGTTATTTGTATTGTTTTAAATCTGACTGGCGAGCTTTCCGCAAAAAACGGAAGGTTCGGGCTCGCTTAATTAATCGCTCGGAAAAACTAATTTCCAAAAAAGCTTGTTATTACGTAACTACGAGCTTTTCCGAGTTTTAAAAATATTTAACTACTAAAAGCGTACAAAAAAAATAAATCTGAAACAAAAAAAATAAAAAAAAATAAAAAAATATAAATATAGCGTAACATATCCTCTAGCTAATTGCCAATCCGGTGATCAGTTATTTTTAAAACGCGGAAAGGTCTTTTTGTCGTCCGAATACGGCCGTAACGCGATATTGCAATATTTATATAGTTTGTTTATATTTTTTGTCGTTGAGAAACGTAAATAAGGCCAATTCAGCTTAAATAAGCGTATCGTCGCTTTTAAAAATCTTAATTTTTTTATTTCCTTACCAGTTTTTTAATAGATTCAGGCTTTATTATTTTAATTAAAAACATCGATATAATCTTTTTCATATTTAAAAAAAGTCGTCCGCGTAGCTTTACGCGACCAGTTGGCTCAGCTTTTCGGACTTTTAGTTTTCGGCGCTTACGTAATCGAAGTTTTGCGAAGTTTATTTTGCGCAATCAATCGGCTTTTTCGGCTAATTCGTTTTTTTTTTTCGACCTTTTCGAAAAAAGCGATTCTTTCGATATTTCGTTTTTGGACGGTTTTTTCGGAAATTTATATTTGCTTGGCTTCGAAAATGCCGATATAGCGTTTAAAAATGAAAGAAACGCTGCTGGCGGTGGAAAAGCTATTAGCGGTAGTTTCGGTTTTTGGGTGGCATTCCCGGAAAAAAAAAAAAAAAAAAAAACGCTAACGCTTTTGAAAAAAAAGCGGCCGGAGGTTATTAAAGCGAAAAAACTGAAAATAAAAATAACGACGATAGTCGTTTTTTAAAACGCGTTCGTATTAAAGCCAGAAAGCCTATTATTTCTGGGCTTTTCAATTTTACTTTTTATATAATTTATATTATTCGCGAAACAATTAAAAATTTAAACTACGATTATTTATCGAATTTGGCTAAAGCTCGTTGCTATCGGTGTTACGTAATTAGCACGTCGTATATTCCGGCCGACGCGAATGTTTTGGCTGCGTGGTTTTTCGTTTTTAAAGCTCGGATTAATAAAATTATTAAAACGGTCAGTTTTATCGAAAAACTTTATCGTTTCTGCTAATCGATTTTTAAAATATAACGGTTATTTTTTATTCCACGGTTAAAGCGGTTTTAAAAATGCAAAAAAGTAAGCTTTTAAATCGATCGTAATTTAAAAGCAAAATTAATAAATATAAAACGTATTATTAACGCGAATCTCGCCGCGGCTCGTAAAGTTTCTTAGACTTTTGTTTTTCGAATGGAAATTCTTATTTTTATTTCACGTGCTAGCGAAATGGATCCTGGCCACGACTTATTAAAAAATACTTTCGTTTTTAAAAGTTCAGTAAAAAATCTCGCGGCGACTTTTTTATTAAACGTTTTTGATTTTCAGCCTGGTGGAGCTTCGCAAAAAAAAAGAAATATTCCGGTTGCACAGCCGGCGGCAGCTGTTTTTGAAAAGGTTATCGAAAAGTTTATTTTAAATTTAATTATCGCGAAGCGTCGAGCGCGGATTGTTATTTTGGCGGATTATATTTTTAACTTTTTGCAAAACTAAGCGGTTTGGTTTTGGGTTTTTGAATTTGCGAAAAATTCGGATTTCTTTTGCTTGGAAAATAGTTTTTGCTGTATTTTTAAGTTTTAATAAAAATCTGTTTAAATAAGTATACGCCTGCAAAATATAAGTTTTTTAGTTCGATTGGTCGAGTTTTTCGATAAAGCTTCGAAAATCTCGTAAATTAAAAAGTTTAACGAAACTTTCGTATTTTTATCGAATCAAATTTTTAATAAAACCGTTTGCGTATATTTTATTTATTAAAAAATATATAATTTTAAACTTTTTATTTTAGTATTTCTGGCGAATTTATATATTGTTTATATCGACGTAGCGAAATTTTGTAAAAATTTTCTTTTTGTTTTTTACGATTAATTTAATCGTTTATTAATTATCGCAATATACGTTTTATTTAAAAATAATATCGAATCGAAGCTTTTTGAAAAAACGTTGGAATGCTATTATTTTTTTTACGGTCGCTACATAAGCAAATAGCTCCGTTTTAATAAAAAAAGTGGTAATTATATTTTATCGTATAGCTTTTTATAAAATAGTATTTTCGAAAAAAAAAAAAATATATTTTTAAAAAGATTTCCGAGTTTTTAGATCGTCGGCGAAAAAAAAAGCGTCGATAAAAATTATTAATTGGTTTTTCCGCTTTTTCCGATTATAAACGATTTTTAAAAACTTCGTTTTATAAAAATATCGAAGCGTTTAATTGGCTATTTCGAAATATTAGAAATTTAAATTGATAAAAAAATAAAAAAGCTGAAAGGCTGCGAAAGCCACGTCGGGTCGAAGCATAATAGCCGTATACAAAATTAAACCGATTTTTTTTTAATACTTTTTGATTTGCGAAAGCGTGGCTACGCTTGGGTTTTTAACAAATTCGCAGATTGGAAAAAGCGTATTTGAAAAGCGCTTTTTGCATATATTAAACTTCGTAGCGATTTTTTCGATATACGAATCGTAAAGCAGAAAAACTTTTTTTTTTTTCTTATTTGTTTCGTAAAATACGGATTTCGAAAAAATAATTCAAATTTTTTATATTTATAAGCTCGTAGACTTTTTTCAGACCGAAAATAATTTCGTCGGCCTTTAACGAATAGAAAGCGTGATATAAAACTTAAATATCGTCGATATAAAACGCCACGTATACGCTTCGCATTTCGTTAGCGAATATACAAAACTTTTCGCTTATTAATTCGAGCTTCAGCTTTTTTAAAATATTAGCGAATTCGCCGTATTATAAGGCTAAAAAATCTTTTAACCTATACAAAGCTCGGTTTAGCTGTATTATTATACTTGGTTGTTTAAATTTATTAAGTAAATAGCACGTAATTAATTTATTTCTGAAATTTCGTTTTATATTAACGAATATATTAATTATATCGAATTGTTTAACTTCCAGATCGAAATAAGCCGCCAGCGTTATAACCGTTCGGAAAAAACGGGCTGCGAATATAGCTGCGTATATAAAAAAAATTAAAATTTCGTTTTAAAAAAATTTTCTTACGACTAGTTTCGATTTACACCGCTGCAACTCGCTTAAATTATTTGTTTTATATATAAAAACCCATTTGAATAAAATAAATTTTATAATTTTATTTCTTTTAATAATCTTCTAACACTTTTTGATTTTTAAGTTTTTAATTTCGGTTTTTGCTTTTTTTCTGAATTGTTTTTCCATTTGATAGTTTTTTAATTCGTTCCAGTTTTTGAAAGCTTTCGGTAAATTGTTTCGATATTGTTTTTGGTCGGAAAATTAAATATTTTTTATCGACTTTTTTCCTATCGAAGCCGTTATTATTACGTGGACAGCCTAGAGATTTTTTTTATTTATTTAAATCGGCTCGTTTGTTTAAAACGTATAAACGAATTCGTCGATTTATTATTTGATAAATAAAGCTATTAATTAAAAGATTTCGCATACCGTAGCGTATATTTTCGGTTTATCCGGCCAGTATAAAATAAAATTTATACGATTTCGTTTAACAGTTTTTAAAATTAGCTGTTTTTTATCGCTTATCGGAAATTTCGATTTGTTTTTTCTATTCTTTTTAAATAATGCTTTCTTTTTAATAATTAGCTTTGAAAAAGCTTTTAAAAACAAGCGTTCAAATGGCTATTTTATTTTAAATCGATTTAACGCTTAATTTGCCGAGCGATAACTTTTAATTATAATTTAAAAAGTTGAATTGCGCGCTTTTTCGTATAAAGCCATTTTTATGCTCGCGCCGAAAAATTTTCTAAAGCTTTGCTTTGTTTTATTCTGTTTTGCAATAATAAGCTTTGCTAATCTATTACTTTTTTTTAAATTTTTATAACTTTTTAACGCTTTTATCGCGTCGATCAAAGTGTTTCGGATATGCTTTGTATATTTCCGATTAATAACTAGTTTTGAAAATTAAAACTGGCCGGTAATAGTTTTGTCGAAAGGGCTTTTATAAGAAACTATCACTTTCGAGCTTTAAACGTTTGAATCGACCGTAAAAAAAGGCTCGATTATTTCGATTTTTATTAGGTTTTTTATTTCCGAGAATTTAATTTTATTTTTTAAAATATTTAAATCCATTAATATTAAAATGTTTTTTTTTTTTACCGTAGACTTTGAAAGTTCATCAGAAAGGCCTGAAATCGATTCTGATTCTGATAGCGGCTTCGGTGGAAAAAAACTTCTATTTCTTTTTATAAAATCTAAAAGTTATTCGTTTTATAATAATGGCTTTTTTTTTATATTATTTTTTTTTTAGCATACCGAGTTTTACTGGTCTGCGCCGCTATTAAAACCGCCCGCTAATATCTGATACTTAGCGTTTTAAGCTTTTTCGTTTTTCGCGTTTTCGATAAATTCTACGGTTTTTTAAAACTTTAGTTTAGTTATAGGATTTGGATTTTCAGCTTTCGAAAAATAAAATTTAAATTCGTTAAATATTACGTTTCGGCTCGTAATCACACGCATTAGCTAAAGCATCCAGATTTTGTAAATATTAAAAGCGTTATATTTAATTAAATATCCGATATATTTTTTCGAAAGGATTTTAAATTTTTTTTTATATTTTATAATCTTCCGATTTTTTATTATTAAATACGCACGAGCTTTATACGTATAAACTTTGCTCCAGTTTGGTTTAAAATCGGCCGTACGCGCTTTTATAATAGCAGGATCGTAGTATCGGAAATATTACTTAAACCAGTTATATAAAATTTTATTTAAAAATTTAAATTGTTTTTTCGCAAACGGCGATATATTATATAAATGTGTTGCTGCTTTTATCGTTTCGGGCCAAAAGAAGATTAAAAGGCCCGTTTTAATTTTTATTTTTATCGAACGCTTAATTACTTTTTTTTCTGTTCGTTCGATCGAGCTATTTAGCTGGTGCACGTAGGATAAAATCAATTTCAGATCGATACTTTCGCGCTCCGCCCATTTCTAATATTCCGAAATAATATTTTTTTGCTTTGGAATTATCGATAATTCGTTATTTTATCGAATTTTGCAAATAAAAAAGTTGTATTAGCGTTTTACTTATGCGTCGAACGTTTAAAAACGGTTCAAAACGACTTTTATTTTTTTCGTTTTGATAGCGAAAGCTTAAATCTTTTTATTATATTCGTTTTTTATTAAAAATATTTACGTCGAACCGTTGTAAGCTTTTTTACGATTTTTAAAATAATCGTAAAAATCCTAGCCGATGCGAAAAAAAAACCTGAAAGATTTGTTTTTTAATATTGCTTTTGAAATCATTTGTTTTAAATACGTAACAGCATATTTTTCGCATTTTATTTTAATTAAGCTTTTGATTTTTATTTTACGAATATTTTCGACCAGCTTTTCGAACGCGTTTTTATTTAAATAATTCGAACGAAAATGTTATAAACGCGCATCGTTATTCCGATCGTACGTAAATACGCTGCTTTTTTTAAATTTATAGCGCGTACGACGTTTCGGAATTATATAAATTATTAGGCCGGGCGAATTACGTTTTAAAAAGTTTAAATTATCACGTAAAAAATGCGAACAAAAAAAGCAATTAATTTTAATATATTTAAACATATAAAAATCGGCGATCGTTTGATATTAACGTTTTAAAATAAAATTTTTAAAACTTTTAAAACGAAAAGTATTATTTGATTTTTAAAATTAATAACCCTTTTTAGCCAAAAGATTAGCGGAAATAATATTAATAATAAAATCTGGAACGAACGCCACGTTATTAAAAATTATATTTTAGGGCTTTTTATTTTTTTTTTTACGAAAAGCCTTTTTTATTAAACGATTTTTTTTTTCCGACGATTAAAAAACTTTGTATGCTTGTATAAACGTTTATTAATAGGGTTATTAACCTTTTTATAAAAAAACTCTTCGATAAAAGGTTTTTGTCGTTTATTAAATAAGTTTCAAAACAATTATTAAAAAAAGTATTTTTGTTTAGAAAATAATATTAATCAGATTTTAAAACTAAAACGTTAATTCCGAAATGCTTTTTGATCGCATTAAAATAAAAAAAACAGAAAATTGCGGTAAAAAACTTTTTTTAATCGTTTTTAAAAGTTAATTTTAGAATTTATTTTGGCTTAATTATTAGGATTTCAAGGATTTTATTAATTACGACCATTTAAATATTTTTTTTATTTAAAGTTTTCAAAACTTTTTTATAATTAAAAAACAGCTTTTTTCGCATTTTAGCGATTTTCTGCCTATTTAAAAGATTAAAAAAAATCTTTTTTTTACGACGATTATTTATTACGTATAAAAGCTTTTTATAATCGGTTAGGAAATAAAAATGGCGCTTTTTGGAAATATCGTATAAGCAGTTATACCTTTTTCCCTTTTCTTTTTTGCTTTTTTTTTTTTTTTTTTTTCACGATTTTTCGAAGTATTATTATTTTTAAAATCGAAAAGAAAAATAGCGAAAACTCCGATTTTTCGGCCTGAATTATCGAATCCTCGGTTGTTTTTAAAAAAAAAAAAAATTATAAAACTCAATTCGATTAAAATCTTTTTTATAAAAAGGCCGGCAAATTCGTTTTTCAAATACTCAGCTTTTTTACCGTTCGTTTATTGCGAATTAATATATGCGGCGATTGCGTCGAGAAAATCGATGGCAATATAACGGCTATTTATATCAAAAATCTTATATTCGACGGCTGCTTTGTAAACGGTCTGCTATTTTTTTATTTATTCGGTTATATTTATTTTTCCGTTATACGCTTTGCGGAAAATGTTTTTATAATTAAATTTGACGGAGCTAACTACGGAAAAATATGCAAAAGTAATATTTTTTTTTAAAATACGAACGAATACTTGGAATAATTTTTGCTTTTTTTTATAATATAAATCTTTAATTTTTCGCATATTTTTATTTATTAACGAATCTTTTTGCAAATTAATATAAAAAATAGCGTACGCTTTTTTATTATTAATAGCGTTAATTTTCGATTAAGCAATTGCAAAGTTTATTAAATTAATTTTTACAATTGAAAAAATCCAGTCGAGCAACTTTTAATAGACAATAACGTACTCTTGCCATTTCTTAAGCTTTTTTAAATAGTTTTTAAAAAAATAATCGATTTTATTTTTTGAAACGTCGAAAATCAGATTGGCTGGTCGAAGCCTGTCGGAAAAATTGTTAATCGTAACGGCGGCCTTTTTTGCTTTAATTATGCCGTTGTACTTAGCGCATTTTCTATCGTAATCTGCTTGGCGCTTTTTGTTTTTTTAATCGATAAACTAATATAACGACTGTTTTTATAATCGTTTATTAATAAAAAAGCGAAATGAAAAGTCAGAATCGGTATATTCGAAAAAAAGAACTTTTGATCGGTGAAATTTATACGCTTTTAATCAAAAAATCTACGATTTTAGATCGTAAAGGAAAACCTTTTTTTTCGTAAAGGCCGACATATTGTTTTCGTTATAAAAGATCGATTAACTAAATTAAAAAAAATAAAAAAATAAAAATAAAATTTGTAAATTAAAAAAATCGAAGAATTGGTGCTTCCCGCATTTTCAATAGCTTTTTATCGATTCGTAGCCTTTTGCCAAATAAAAAAAACTTTGCAAAATATAATCTTTTACGAATATTTTTTAATAATTCTAATAGATTGACCGATAAAAGCTTTTAACGAATCTCCTAGCGTATACATTGCAGAAAAAAGCTTATTAATTGGCTCCGGAACTTATAACTGTCGTGCATAGCCGAATAATCGGTAAAAACCCTTACCGGAGGCTGGAACGGATAAATTATATATAATAAGATATTACTTGTATTATTCTAAATCTGACTGGCGAGCTTTTCGCAAAAGACGGAAGGTTCGGGCTCGCTTAGTCAGTCGCTCGGAAAAACTAGTTTTCGAGGAGGCTCGTTATCACGTGACTACGAGCCTTTCCGAGCTCCAGGAACATTTAACTACTGAAAGCGTACAGGAAGAATAAATCTGGAATAAAAGAAATGAAAGGAAATAAAGGAATGTAAATATAGCGCAACAGATTTGCACCGCTGCAATTCGCTTAAGCTGTTTGTTTTATATATAAAAACTTATTTAAATAAAATAAACTTTATAATTTTATTTTTTTTAATAATCTTTTAGCATTTTTTGGTTTTTAAGTTTTTGATTTCGATTTTTGCTTTTTTTTTAAACTGCTTTTTTATTTGATAGTTTTTCAATTCGTTTTAGTTTCTTAAAGCTTTCGGTAAATTATTCCGATATTATTTTTGATCGAAAAATTAAATATTTCTTACCGATTTTTTTTTATCGAAGCCGTTATTATTGCGTAAACAGCTTGAAAATCTTTTTTATTTATTTGAATCGGCTCGTTTATTTAAAACGTATTAACGAATTCGTCGATTTGTTATTTAATAAATAAAACTATTAATTAAAAAATTTCGTATACCGTGGCGTATATTTCCGATTTATCCGGCCAGTATAAAATGAAATTTGTACGATTTCGTTTAGCAGTTTTTAAAATCAGCTGCTTTTTATCGCTTATTGAAAACTTCGATTTGTTTTTTTTACTTTTTTTAAATAATGTTTTTTTTTTAATAATTAATTTTGAAAAAGCTTTCAAAAGCAAGCGTTTAGATGGCTGTTTTATTTTAAATCGATTTGGCGCTTAATCTGCCGAGCGATAGCTTTTAATTATAATTTAAAAAATTAAATTGCGCGCTTCCTTGTATAAAGCTATTTTTATATTCGCGCCGAAAAACCTTCTAAAGCTTTGCTTTGTTTTATTTTGTTTTGCAATAATAAACTTTGCTAGTTTATTACTTTTTTTTAGACTTTTATAACTTTTTAACGCTTTTATCGCGTCGGTTAAAATGTTTCGGATATGCTTTGCATACTTCCGATTAATAATTAGTTTTAAAAATTAAAACTGGTCGGTAATAGCTTTATCGAAAAGGTTTTATAAAAGATTATTACTTTCGAATTTTAAACGTTTAAATCGATCGTAAAAAAAGGCTCGATCATTTCGATTTTTATTAGGTTTTTCACTTTCAAAGATTTAACTTTATTTTTTAAAATATTTAAATCTATTAGTATTAAAATATCCTTTTTTTTTATCGTAAGTTTCGAAAGTTTATTAGAAAAGTCTAAAATCGGTTTTGGTTTTAATGGCGGCTCCGATGGAAAAAAACTTTTATTTTTTTTTTGTAAAATTTGAAAATTGCTTGCTCGTTTTGTAATAATAGCTTTTTTTTTGTATTATTTTTTTTTTAGCATACCGAATTTTGCTAGTCTGCGCCGCTATTAAAACCGCCCGCTAATATTTGATATTCAGCGTTTTAAGCTTTTTCGTCCTTCGCGTTTTCGATAAACTTTACGGTCTTTTAAAGTTTTAATTTAGTTATAGAACTTGGATTTTTAGCCTTCGAAAAATAAAACTTAGACTCGTTAAATATTACGTTTCGGCTCGTAATTATACGTATTAACTAAAGCATTTAGATTTTGTAAATATTAAAAACGTTATATTTAATTAAATATCCGATATATTTTTTCGGAAGAATTTTAAATTTTCTTTTGTGTTTTATAACTTTCCGATTTTTTATTATTAAATACGTACGAATTTCGTACGCATAAACTTTGTTTTAGTCTGATTTGAAATCGGCCGTACGCGTTTTTATAATAGCAAAATCGTAGTACCGGAAATATTATTTAAATCAGTTATGCAAAACTTTATTTAAAAACTTAAATTGTTTTTTCGCAAGCGGCGATATATTATATAAATGCGCTGCTGCTTTTATCGTTTTGGGCCAAAAATAAATTGAAAGGCCCGTTTTAATTTTTATTTTTATCGAACGTTTAATTATTTTTTTTTCTGCTCGTTCGATCGAGCTATTTGACTGATGTACGTAAAATAAAATTAATTTCAAATCGATGCCTTTGCGCTTCGTTTATTTCTGATATTCCGAAATAATATTTTTTTATTTTAAAATTACCGACGATTCGTTATTTTATCGAATTTTGCAAATAAAAAAATTATATTAGCGTTTTATTTATACGTCGAACGTTTGGAAACGGTTCAAAACGATTTTTATATTTTTCGTTTTAATAACGAAAGCTCAAATTTTTTTATTGTATTCGTTTTTTATTAAAAATATTCACGTCGAGCCGTTGTAAGTTTTTTTACGATTTTTGAAATAATTGTAAAAATCTTAGCCGATGCGAAAAAAAAGCCTGAAAGATTTGTTTTCTAATATTGCTTTTAAAATCACTTGTTTTAAATGCGTAATAGCATACTTTTCGCATTTTATTTTAATTAAGCTTTTAATTTTTATTTTACGAATATTTTCGACCAGCTTTTCGAACGCGTTTTTATTTAAATAGCCCGAACGAAAATATTATAAGCGCGTATCGTTATTCCGATCGTACGTAAACACGCTGCTTTTTTTAAATTTATAGCGCGTACGACGTTTCGGAATTATATAAATTATCAGGCCGAACGAATTACGTTTTAAAAAATTTAAATTATTACGTAGAAAATACGAATAAAAAAAGCAATTAATTTTAATATATTTAAATATACAAAAATCGGCGATCGTTTGATATTAACGTTTTAAAATAAAGCTTTCAGAGCTTTTAAAACGAAAAGTATTATTTGACTTTTGAAATCAGTAATTTTTTTTAATTAAAAAACTAGCGGAAATAATATTAATAATAAAGTCTGGAACGAACGCCACGTTATTAAAAATTATATTTTAAAGCTTTTTATTTTTTTTGCGAAAAGTTTTTTTTATTAAACGATTTTTTCTTCCGACGATTAAAAGATTTTATATACTTATATAAACGCTATTAATAAAATTATCAACTTTTTTGTAAGACTTTTCGATAAAAAAGTTTTTATCGTTTATTAAATAGGTTTTAAAACAATTATCAAAAAAAGTACTTTTGTTTAAAAAATAATATTAACTAAGTTTTAAAGCTAAAACGTTGATTCCGAAATGTTTTTTAATCGCATCAAAGCAAAAAAAACAGAAAGTTGCGGTAAAAAACTTTTTTTTAATCGTTTTTAAAAATTAATTTTGAAATTTGTTTTGATTTAATTATTAAAATTTCAAAGATTTTGTTAATTGCGACCATTTGAATATCTTTTTTATTTAAAGTTTTTTTTAAAGCCTTTTTATAATTAAAAAATAGCTTTTTTCGCATTTCAGCGATCTTCTGCCTATTTAAAAAATTAAAAAAAGTCTTTTTTTTTTTACGACGATTATTTATTGCGTACAAAAGTTTTTTATAATCGGTTAAAAAATAAAAATAGCGCTTTTTGAAAGTGTCGCATAAGCAGTTATACTTTTTTTCTTTTTCTTTTTTGTCTTTTTTCCTTTTTCTTTTTTACGATTTTTCGAAATATCGTTGTTTTCAGAATCGAAAAGAAAGATAACGAAAACTCCGACCTTTCGGCTTGAATTATCGAATCTTCGGTTATTCTTAAAAAAAGAAATTATAAAATTTAATTCGATTAAATTTTTTTTTATAAAAAGGCCAGCAAATTCGTTTTCCAAATACTTAGCTTTTTTGCCGTTCGCTTATTATAAATTAATATATACGGCGATTGCATCGAAAAAATCGATGGCAGCGTAGCGGCTATTTATATTAGAAATCTTGTATTCGACAGCTGCTTTATAAGCGGTCTGCTATTTTTTTATTTATTCGGTTATATTTACTTTTCCGTTGTACGCTTTGCGAAAAGTATTTTTGTAGTCAGATTTGACGGAGCTAACTACGGAAAAATATGCAAAAGCAATATCTTTTTTCAAAATACGAACGAATGCCTGGAATGATTTTTGCTTCTTTTTATAATATGAATTTTTAACTTTACGTATACTTTCATTTATTAAAAAATCTTTTTGCAAATCAATATAAAAAATGGCGTACGCTTTTTTATTATTAATAGCGTTAATTTCCGATTAAGCAATTGCAAAGTTTATTAAATTAATTTTTATAATTAAAAAGATTTAATCGAGCAACTTTTAATAGGCAGTAACGTACTTCTGCCATTTCTTAAGCTTTTTTAAATAGTTTTTCGAAAAATAATCGATTTTATTTTTCAAATCGTCGAAAGTCAAATTAACTAATCGAAATTTATCGAAAAAGTTATTAATCGTAACGGCGGTCCTTTTTGCCTCGGTTATGCCGTTGTATTCGGCGCACTTTCGATCGTAGTCTGCTTAGCGCTTTTTGTTTTTCTGATCGATAAACTAATATAAAAAATATTTTTATAATCGTTTATTAATAAAAAAACGAAATAAAAGATTAAAATCGGTATAATCGAAAGGAAAAATCCTTAATCGATGAAATTTATACGCTTCCAATCAGGAAATCTACGATTTTGGGTCGTAAAAGAAAACCTCTTTTTTCGTAAAGGCCGATATATTATTTTCGTTGTAAAAAGTCGATTGATTAAATTAAAAAAAATAAAAAAATAAAAATAAGATTTGTAAATTAAAAAAATCGAAAAATTAATGTTTTCCGCACTTTTAATAGCCTTTTATCGATTCGTAGCCTTTTGCCAAGTAAAAAAAACTCTGCAAAATATAATTTTTTACGAATTTCTTTTAATAATTCGAATGAATTAACCGATGAAAGCTTTTAACGAATCTTCTAGCGTATGCATTGCAAAAAAAAGTTTATTAATTAGCTCCGGGGCTTATAACTGTCGTGCATAGCCGAATCGTCGGTAAAAACCTTCACCGAAAGTTAGAACGGATAAATTATATATAATAAAATATTATTTGTATTATTCTAAATCTGACTGGCGAGTTTTCCGCAGAAAACGAAAAGTTCGGGCTCGCTTAGTTATTCGCTCGGAAAAACTAGTTTCCGAAAAAACTCGTTATTACGTAACTACGAGCCTTTCCGAGCTCCAGAAACATTTAACTACTGAAAACGTACAGAAAGAATAAATCTGGAACAAAAGAAATAAAAGGAAATAAAGGAATGTAAATATAGCGCAACAGAAGTTATAACGATTTTTTTTTAAAAAAACGTTATATATCGATATAATTTATTTAATAAATTAAACGTCGATAATAAATCCGAAAACAAAAGCGTTATCGAAATTTTTATAAAAAAATACGATGTTTAACGTATTTAAATTTCAGCTTATAATTCGAAAAGCAACGGATTCGTTAAACGAAATTATAAAAATATCTTCGACGGCTTTTCAAAAGCTATTCGAAAAAATTATAAGCGTTAGTCGCGAAAATTTTCGAAAATGCTTTTTGTTATACGTATATGTATATACGCTTTTTATTAAAATAATTTTTTTTTTATTTAATACGACAAAAACGTTCGATTGCTTCAAAAACAAAATAGCTTATGTAAAAGCTTTATAACGTGGTTAAAATAAAAACGAAAGAAAATTTATTAATAATAAAATTTAAATAATTAAATTACCGCGATATAAATAAAAAAGAAATTAAAAAAAAAATTATATAAAAAAGCAATTAAAAAAATCTGAAATAAAACCAACGTTTTAAAAAAAAACGCTAATTAAAAAAAAATCTGGTTTTCATTTACGACGTTTAGCGCGTTATTAATAAATCGGCCGATATTAAGCTTGATTATAAATGGCTCGGATTTTACGAAATATGCGAAGCCGAATTAAATAAAAGTTATTATAAATTTACGAAATTCGATAAAACGAAACTGAAAAAAACGTTCGCCGCCAATCGGTTAAAACAATTTTATAAAAAAAATTAATAAATTTACTTTTTGAATTTTAATTTAAACACCGATTCCGATTTTAACGATTCCGACGACGATTCCGACCAAAGCGATTATACTTCTGAAAAAAAAAACTTTTTGAAATAGTCTAGAAACGATTCGACGATAATTCTATTATTAAAAATACGGTTTAAATCGTGATTTTATTTATAACCGAAAAAAAAATATATATATATAAAATTATTTATTAACTATTTTATTATTTTATTACTTATTGTTTTTTTGTTTTTTATATTTTGTTTTATTGTTTTTGTTTTGCTTTGCTTATATATAATTTGTTGATTTTATTTTATATATACTGTTTATTTTAAGAAAAAAATTTATATTATTTAAAACATTTATTATATTCTTTTTTATTTAATTATACTTTTGTTTATTAAAACAAAAGCTTTATATATTTTTCAGCCGCATATTTAATATATTTATATTATTCGTATATTTTACGAAAACTATTTTTTATGCATTTTATTATTTGCTATTTTTTGCATTATTTATTTTTTTCGTTGTTCTAAACGAATGCCTGTCTAAATAATTATAATTTATTAAAAAAATAATATTCGGACTTTCTGTAACGATCTAATCAGTCGGAGGGCTGGGAGATCAGTCAACTGGTCGCCGTGTTTATATGATATAAAAAACGAGCCTTTGGTTTTGTAACAAAAATATTGCAAAAAGCAGAAATTGCTAAAAAAAAAAAGTTTTATATATATGAATAATTTTTATAATCAATAGAAAAACCTACCAAAATACCAGAAAGCTTGCAGCTACACGTAGTTGCTAAAATAACAAAAAAGATGGCAAAAAAATAAATCGTTATATTATTCTTCCGTTCGAAAAAAGCGCGCTTTCGAACTTTTATTATTAATACGTCGCTATTTAAATAATCGTACGAATTCAAATCTTCGGAATACGCTTTTAGCCAATCTATAAGTTTTGCAAAAGAACCGAAAAGCTTTTTATGCGCCAAATAAAAATCGCGCACTTTTAGAAAAGCATATATAAAATCAAACGCGAAGTACTACGTAAAATTTTTATTTAAGCCTATTTAAAAAGCTTTATATTAAAAAGTTTTTCGCTGCATTCGATAAGCGATTAATTTTTCGATTTCGTATTCAAGCTTATTAATTATATTAATAAATTCAAAAGCTAAATTAACTTAACCTGAAAACGCGTCGTCAGCTGCTTTACGCAGTCGACTAGCGTAAAAAACTAAATGTACGTTTATAATATTAAAAAAGTTTAGTTTAAAAGCGTTATCGAAAATTCTGGCTACAATTTTAAAAAAACCGTTTATAAGATTATCGAGTTTACGGAAAAGCCGAGAAATCGGAAATAAACGTATATCGAGCTATACGTAATCGTCAACGTTAAAATCGATCGCGCGGCAAAATCTATTCGCATTCTTTTTTATTTTATCGTAAATTTATTTAAAATGCGATTTAGCGAAGTTTCAGACGTCGTAATAACGGCGAGCGTACGCACGAGCTTCGTTTGCGTTTAGCTTATATAAAAAGCCGAGAAAAAAGAAAATATCGAGCTTTCAATTCTAATTAATATAAAAAATATAATCGTATATAATTTCAAAAAATAAAAAGCTATTTAGACTTTCGTAAAAAAAAATTATTTAAGCGAAATCCATTATTAAAAAAATTCGTTCCAATCGTTTTATAAAAATTCACGAAAAATCGAAAGCGTTTTTGCAAATATTAATTATAAATTTCGATTTAACCGTCGGTTTCAAAATAAGCGGCTGTCGAAAGCTTTAATTACGTATCGAGTATTTTATTTAATTCAAACCAAAAGATAAACTAATACTAAAGGCCACGATCGCTAATTATACTTTTTAAAAGGCCAAAATACTTATATACGTGAAATATATACAATTTAACGAAACCTCGAGCGTCGATATTTTTATAGCAAAAAATCGAAATAGCCTGCTTGAAAAAACGATTTATTATTACAAACACGTTATCGTAATCGTATTTGTTTTTAATAAAATTGCAAAAGTTTATTATAATATATTTTCAAAAATAGTTAAAAACAAAAAAAAGCTGAAAAAAGCCGGAGCGCTTATTTTTTAAAATAAAACTTCTTCGATAAACGTGGCAATTGCGATAATATTATTTTACAAAAGCTGTTATACCTCGCCAATAATATTAATTTAAAAGCAATTGCGTAGTTTTGCGAACGCTAGAATAAGCGGTAAAAATCTGGTCGTGCATTTTTCGTATAAAAGCCAAACGAAAATAATCGACGTTTAAAATTATTAAGCGACCGTAATATAACAGCAGGTCGCGTTTAAATATATACGAAATATTATTATCGTCGTTTTTTTTCGTAGCGTTTCGTACAGCTTTTTTTCGAAAAACTATTAAGCTGCTAGTTATGCGATTAACGTAAAAAATTTAATTAACGATACGAAATGCGAAAAAGAAATTAGTTATTTTAATAATAAAAACAGCTGTTTCGAAAGCCGTAGAAAATCGAAGTTTTTTAGTCAAAAGGCGGTGATTAATTTAATTTGTTCGAAAAAATATTTGCAGGCGCTAAATGCGTTTGAAAAAGTTTTAGCGGTCGAATTCGCTCGTTATCAAGGGGTGCGAATGTCAGGGTGCATTAAAAGGCAGACCAGGGAGCAAGGCATTCATTTGGTTAATATACTGAATCTTAGGGATCTAAAAGGATACAAAGGGTCCGTTTGGTTATATTTTTGGATCCATTTGGATCGTGCCTGCTCGGGCCACTGACCGAAAGCCGAAGGCCGAAGGCCGTTCGGCAAGGTCTCGGCCAAAGGCCGAGAACTTGGACCGTGCCTTCTGATACTCTTCCCTTTTTTCGACTAAACCTTCTGTCCTTCTTTCCTTTGTTTTTATTGCTTATTAATTTGACATCGAGATTATTTTCAGTCGAAGGTAATCGGTTTTTTGCTAATATTAATTGAACTTAAAAGCAATGCTTCCCCGGGTTCGACGTCGAAATTATTTTCAGTTAGGAATAATCGGTTTTTTGCTAATATTAATTGAATTTAAAAGCAATGCTTTCCGGGTTCGACGTCGAAATTACTTTTAATTAAAGATAATCGGTCCTTTGCTAATATTAATTAGATTTGAAAGCAATGCTTTCCGGGTTTGACGTCGAAATTACTTTTAGTTAGAAATAATCGGTTTTTTGCTAATAATAATTAAATTGGATTTAAATTTTTACGTATAATCAATTGGTTTCAAAATAAGTGGTAAAAAATAAATTTATTAAGTATAAATACTAACGATCTTTTTCTTTTTATAAGCCGGGTTTAAAAGGGTTATTTCTGAAGAATTAGGCAATTAATTCTGGGAAGTGTTTCAGATCTTTTGCTTTTTGCCAAAAATCGTAATTTGAAGACCAGTCTTTTCATTTTACTAAAAAGTGCAATTTTTTTCAGCGACCTTTGAATGCGAAATCCAAAATTTAATTAATCTTTTATTTTTTTTTCTGATTTCCGAAATCGTTTTCTATCAGCTCGGAATCTGGTGCTGTTTTTTCCCCTTTTTTTTCGATTTTTGTCGCCTCGCGGTAAAAGCTCAACAGGCTGACGTAGAAAACGTCGTGGAGTTTCCAGGTCTTTGAGAGTCGGAGTTTGTATGCTTAAGAACCGATTTTGTCCAGGATTGGAAAAGGGCCAAATCTTTTTGCGTCCAGCTTCTTGCAGAGTCTTCTTATCTTCAGATTTATCGTCTGCCTCGGTCGCCATATTGTCTGACGTCCGAGTGCTCAGTAGGACAGTGTTGGTGGAATTGGGGTTTTGGCTTAAAAAGTGTTCTTTTTTCCAGAACCTGTTGAATTTCTTTTCTCGTTGCGGGTTGATCGTAAGGCCGATCGGTTTTTTACTAAGATCTGGGGCCTAAGATATGCGGGGTTGGGTGAATAGTAAAAGAGAATGCTTGCCGGCCGGTTCTGAAAAAAAGATTCAGAATGTCAGGGTGCATCAGAAGGCAGACCACGGAGCAAGGCATTTATTTGGTTGATATACTGAATCTTAGGGATCTAAAAGGATACAAAGGGTCCGTTTGGTTATATCTTTGGATTCATTTGGATCGTGCCTGCTCGGGCCACTGACCGAAAGCCGAAGGCCGAAGGCCGTTCGGCAAGGTCTCGGCCAAAGGCCGAGAACTTGGACCGTGCCCTCTGACAGCGAACGAGTAGAAGGTTCGTAGGTGATTTGTATTAACTACGAGGTTTCTAAATTAGAAATGCCGCGAACTCTAAAATACAATATATGCGGATAATTACGTGGTTCCGATGTTACGTGATAACAACGTGACTTTCGGATTACGTAATCAACGAACTGATATTTCATCCTTTTATATATGGTCTTTTTTTTTATTTTTTTTATTTAATTTTTTCGTCGTCGGAATCTACTTTTATAAATCGAGCTTCGTTCGCAAAGCGTGTTTGTAAACGAGTGCGAAGTTCGGCTGGAATAAAAAAAAAAAAAGAAACAAGCTTTTTTAGTTTCGGAAGCAAAACAACTGATGTTTTTGCAATAAAAAAGAAATTAATAATAATCGTTTTGTATTTGATAACAGTTGTAAAAGCTTTTTTTAATGGTAAAAGCTTATTTTCGTTATTTATCGACTTAATATATTTTTTATTAGCAATTCTGGCTTTAGCCAATTTTGATTTGATCGAGTAAAGTTTCTGGGAAAAACGGATAGCGAATTCTGCTATAAAATTGTATGCGTTAACAACGTTTTCTAATAGTTTTTAAAACTGATTTTCGGCGTTATAGCTACGCTATTATATTAAATAAAAAAAATTAGGGTTTCGTTTAGAATCAAAAATAGCGTTTATAACTTATAGCAAGCTTTCGTTTGCGTCGATAAAAACAAATAAAAAGGAGGGGTTTTTCTGCTTTGAAAAGGGGTCGTTGTAGGCAGGTTTAAGCAAATTGATATGAAAAACAAAATGTAATAGTTTTTGTTCGAAAAGTAATTTCAGCCTGTAATTATAAAAGTCTAAAACTTCGGCGATTTTATAAAAATCGTAGAATTTATTATTTAGTTTTTTAATTAATTTAATAGAAATTATATTGCGTTTATTAAAAAACACGGTATTTTTTATTTTGTAAGCAAAAGCTGGTTGGCGTTGTTAATTAAAATAGTATTTCTGGTCGGCTAACGCTGAAATTAAATTTGTACGTAAAAATAGTTTTAACTTTTTTATTTTGTCGGCGAAATCGTTTTTTTCGTATTTGTTATTCGTAAAATGCGTGAAATAAAATCTAAAATAAATTTAAATAGAAAAAAGCTTATTCGGAGATAAAAGCTTTTGTTAGCGTAAAAAGAGGAAACTCCGGTGAAAGCGTTTACAGCGTTATTCGCTGCGAATTCAGCTAAAAAAAGTTAGTTTTCCTAATTTTTTTAGGCGTATTCGACGAATTGTTTTAAATAAAACAGTAAATAAGCGTTCGCGTTTTCGGTTTAGCCGTTTGTTTCGAAATAAAAGCTGGTGGATAGCGTAATATTAATTTCGAAACGGTAATTAATAGCTTTTCAGAATTGTAAAACAAATAAGAAACTTCGGTCTGAAATTATAAAATCGGAAAAATTACATAAACGCTAAATATTTTTGCAAAACAATTTGGCTAAATCTGTCGCTATTATAATTGTATAACAAGCTGTGTAATATCGTTTTTTAATAAAGCGACAAATTATTATTATAATTAAATTATTTCGACTTTTATGCTTTTTTATTAAAAAAAGGCTTATAAAATCGATTAATATATAATTCCAACGGCGTAAAAAAATAGGCAGAAATTTGAAAAGTTTTTAATAGCGTTGATTAATGTTTATATTGCGAAAGCAGCCGTTGCAATTGCGAATAAATCTTTTGCAATCCTTGGAAACTAATAATTAATAATAATTTTTATTAATAATTTCGTAAAGCTTGTTTTTGCCAAAATAGCTTATTTTTATTAAATCATAGGCCATTTGTAAAAGCCAGATACGAATAAAAACGTTTAAATTCGGTGTATCGAAAACGTAAAATCGGTTTCGAAAATACAATTTGTTATTACGTATAACGCATTTAAAAAATTATAACGTTTTGGATTTCGGAATACTTTTTGGTTTAAGCATTTTTTTTTAATAGCGATTTATAATTTGTTAATAAAATAATATTTATTTAAAAATCGTAAAAGCTTTTCGTCGTTTGCTTCGGATTATTTTAGCGAAGCTGAAAAAGCGGTTAAAACTTCGGTCAGATAGTATTTTTTTAAAAAAAAGCTTGATTTTAAAACTGAATTTTTTCGTTTAAAAAGTTTTAAAAAAAATTTCAAAAACGTCGGGTTAAAAAATTAAATTTGCTATTTTGTTTTTCAGATTTAAATATAACTACAAAATTAAAACTAATTAAAAACTCGCTTCAGCGTATTTAACGCTTGTTAAATTGTTTAATCGTTATAAAATATTCTGAGTTTCGGTGGTTTGTAAATATTCGAATTAAATAAGCAGCTTTTTATAATTCGGCTCGCTAATTTTCGAAGCAACGTATAATAACGAAAAGTTTTTTATTATAAATCTCGTAATTGCATTCGGCTAAATCGAACTTTTTCGATATAAAAGCGATTGGATAGAATACTTTTGCATTGTTTTTTTGAAAAAAAATTCCTGAAAAAACGTAATTAAAAGCGTTAATTTTAATAAATATCTTTTTATTCAAATTAAAATAAAACAACGTAAATACAATCGTAAAAGCTGATTTAAAAAATTCGAAAGCTTTTATACAATCGTCGTTAAAATTCCATTTAGTATTTTTTTTCGTTAAATTTATCAAAAGAATAACGATTTTAAAAAAACTTTTAATAAATCGTCGATAAAAATTCGCAAAACCTAAAAACGCTTATACGTTTTTAACGTTGAAAAAAAGATTTCAGCCCGTAATCGCTTCGAGCTTTTTAAAATTTATTTTAATTTTAATAATAGAAATAATCATTTCAAAATAAACGATTTTTTAAATTTCGAATTCGCATTTTTTTATATTTAATTACAGGCCAGCGTCAGAAAAAACTTAAAAAACGAAGTTAACGTATTTTTTATGTTTTTAAAAGTCGTTTGAATAAACTAAAATATCGTTTATATAAATTATACAAAAAATATTTAAATAAAATCGTAAAATATCGTTTATGCGAAATTAAAACGTGGCGAAAGCGTTGTATAATTCGAAAAGCATAATTAAAAACTCGAACAAATTATATTTCGTATTAAATGCAATAAGCTATTTATAGCCTTTTTTTATTCGAATTTTATTAAAAACGGCGAAAACGTCGAATTTAAATATAAAATTTGGTTTTGCTTAATCGTAAAAGCGTTTTTTAAACCAATAATAAAAAATATCGGTTTTTAATTATAATAGCGTTAAAAAGCCTTGTAATCGACGAAAAATCGTAGTTTTCTTTTTGGTTTTTTCGCAAATAGAATTGGAAAAGCTACGAAAAAAAAGCTTATTCGGATTCAATTTTTTTCGAAGTTTTTTTTAAAAAATTGCGTAAGATTTGAAATTCGTCGATTAATATATTATATAAAAGGCCGTGTAAAAATATTGCTTCAAATCGAAGTTTTATCGTATAATCAACGCTTTTTTTATAAAATATAAGTTTATTAGCCTCGATAAGATCAAAAGCGGCTAAATAATAATAATAAAAAAAAAAAGTTTTATTCGAAAATCGATTAGCGGTTTGATTTGAAAGGCCAAACGAATATTTTCCAATAAAACTTTAGCGAAATAAAATTCGGCTGAAAATTGTTGTCGTACAGTCTGAAAAAGCTTATTTTTTTGTAATTAATCGATTTTAAATAATATAATAAAAGGAAAATCGTCGGTTAAAGCGTTTAATTTGTATAATTATTAATTAATTTCGTACAAAAAGGCTAAGAATACTTCGACTCCTGGTTAAAAAGCCAAAATAATAAATACAGCTGCTTTTGTACGACGAAATATAACTAATAAAACGACGGTTTTGTAAAATTAGCGTTTCTAAATTAGGCCTGAAACAGCCAATTAATAAATGCGTTAAAATAAGCAATTCGTACGACAGAAATCTGAATTAAAACAAAAGGTGTTCGTAGTTTAATTAATATAAAAATTATATATTCGAAGCCAGGGCTTTTTTAAAATAAAATCGTATTTTCCTAATATTATAATAAAAGCTGTAATTAATTCGGTATAACCGGCGGTATTAATTTAAAAGAAAATTTAATAAATAATATCGCCGTAAATAAAAAAACGTCTGTTAACCACGGTAAATTTACGTAAGTTAATAAATAAAACAAAAGTTAATTCGTAGTATTGCACGAAAAAATAATTAATAAAATTATCGATAGCTTCGGAATCGTTTAAAAAATAAATTTTAATATATATATTATTAATAGTTATAATACAAAGCAATATTAAATATAGTTTCGAAACGCCGTTTAAAGCAAATATTTCCAATTTATTTTTCAAAAATCTTTAATAATAACAATTATCAGAAACAGTCAGTTTTTCGACTTTTTTGCCTCGGCCTTAGCTTTTTTAATCTAAAAAAAGTCGGAGCAATTAATAGCGCGGTGTTTATCGTTGGCATACTAAAAGCAAAAGTTATTAGCAAAAAAATAAATTCGGCGAGCTAACTTTTCGGCATTATTTATTAAACGTTTATTTTTAATTATATCGGCTACGATTTATATAATTGCTTTGATTTGAATAACGCTAAGGTTTATAAAATCGCTTTAAATAATAGTCGTAATAGCAGTTTTAAATATAAAAGCAAAAAAAATAATTTCCGTATTGCGGCCTTCGGTTTTGTAATAATTAGAATTTAATTATCGAAAAACGGTATCGGTTTCGCGTATTTAAGCGCAAAAACTAATAAAATCGGTTTTTAAATCGAAAGTGTTGGTATCACAGATGGTGATACAGATACGACTAGTCGTTAAATCGGGTTGAAACTGTATGCATTCTACTAGGTCTAGCTGGCGTGAGAATATGAGGTAGATATGCGAGCGCTAGCGGGCGCTAGCGCTGCGCACCTACAACTGTGATCCCGCATCATCTGATCCCACGTGACCCCTATGAGTATTCCCATACTGGCAGTCTTTTCTTTTCTAGTAAAATGCGTTTCTGGCTTGCAATATGTTTAAACGCAATTGCAAATTAGTTTTTTTCTTCCCTGTCTATCCAGCCCTTTATTTTAATCAGCTTGTTTTCCTCGATAAACGTCGTAAACGCTTTATTTGAAATTGCTTTCGTTATAGCGTTCGCCAAGTTATTTTTGCCGTTAATCCAGCGAATTTCTGCTATTTCTCGCCTTTCGTATAACTGGCGCAGCGCCATAACATCGACTATAAGCCTTTTTTCCTTTGTCGTTCCAAGTTTTATTAAGCATTCGTACAATAAGTAAAAATCCGTGCAAACGATCAATAGAATCTTTAATAAACTAAGCTGCTAAATAATTTGTTTCAGAATAATCGCAATCGCAATTGCTAAATCGGCTCCGGCTACTATTCCCAGAATCTCGCTAACTAATACGCTTTTTATAACACGTCGGCTTTTAATAAAACTAAAATATATAACGTTGCTTTGTATAAAAAAATCGTCGTTCTCGAATAAAATATTTTTATTACCAATAGCGATAACGTAATCAATCTAATTATTTAAATTTTCGTTATTAGCAAACGAGCCGTTTATAAAAACGTACAACTTTATGCGATTCAAATCGAAAAATATATAAATCAATCCTCGGCCTTAATTATTTATTATTTATTTTATTCGTTTGTTCAGCTCGACAACCTTTTTTTGGCCTAGGCTTTTGAATTGCGCAGCTGTAAATAACGCGAATATAACTTCTGATTAGCAAATTAACGCAATATAAGCCTTTAAAGCTTTTTAACTGGCGTATTTTTGCATTTAAGTATTTGGGTTATTTAAAACAAGCTTCAGATTTTTGCTCTGGTTTTTTTGTATAAAAATTATATAATCGCTTTTCAAAATTAAAACGCATTCGTTAAAAGCTAGATTATACGAAGTTATAAACTTATCCATTGGTTTTACCGTTAATTTGGCCTTTTCCAACTCAGCTTTTTTTTTTATAACAAAACGTTCGTTACTAAAAAAATATATATCGTCCGTTTGCATTTTAATTAATTCAAAAGCGTTTTTTCCAATAATAATTAGCAGGCAGAAATCGTAAATTAACGTAACGGCAAACAGCTTTTTTTTGTAATAAATATAATATATTATCCATCAAAATATTTCTGCTTTTGAAATTCCATACAACGCTTTTTTAACTCGTATAATCGTATTTTCGAAATACAAATAAGCCATTTCCTTTAATAGTTTTGCCAAAATTAGCCGGTTTAACGATTGCTTATTTTGTATATACGCCTGGATAATATTTCGTAAATACAAATATATTCCTCGTTGCAGCAGCGAAAAGGCCAGAGCAATAATTAATTTTTAGCTTAAACGCTGAATTGTAAGTAATTGCGTTAATATAACTTTTTTACTTTAGTTCAAAAAGACTTGTATTATAAGCCTTGATTTTTCGAACGAAATAAAGGTTTTTTTCGCTTTTACTTTATTTATTAAACGTAATCCGAAGATTCGCACGCTATTATGTTAAACTAAATCGTATTATATAAACTCGAATACTCTTGTAACTAGTAAATTTTCGATCTTACGACGTTGGGAATTTTCAAACGCTTCGCCTTTCGTTGTAATCATCCCAGAAGCGCGCAATCTGGCTGAAAGCTTCCGGTCTGACTTTTTTTGTACGTCAGAAACGTACTAAGCTCTTCGCAAAAGGTCTTATGCGGAATCACAGTTGTAGATGCGCAGCGCTAGCGCCCGCTAGCGCTCGCACATCTACCCCATATTCTCACGCCAGCTAGACCTAGTAGAATACATACAGTTTCAACCCCGATTTAACGACTAGTCGTATCTGTATCACCACCTGTAATACCAACACTGATCAGTGTGGGGCTCTTCTTGTTCGGCCTGTACGACGTGGTTCTGCTGGTTCGCCGTTTGGGGGGTTTGGGAGGTTTTCCTGATTTTGTACGCTCGGAAGAGCGTTTTAGGGTTCTTCTTCATCAGGTTCCGGTTCGTCGTCTTCCGAAAGTTCCTGATTATATAGCTTTACAACTGTTATTCTCAACTGGACTGCTTTTTCCTTGATTTGAACGGTGCACGTTTATCCTTTAATTACGAAAAAAATATAAAAGCCTTTCTATTAAGCTTTTTCGTTGCCTATCCCTTCGCGCTATATACGAACTTGCGATTGAAAAGGCAAATCTAGCGTCTCGAATATATTCGGGCCATTGCGCGTATAAAATGCATTTTACATTTAACGAATTGCTTACAATCGGCGAACTTCCGCCATTTCCTTGCGTATAGCTTCCTTTCGCTTTATAATATTTGCAAAAAAGAAGTTATTTTCGTAAATACGAAGGTAAGCGCCGAATACAAATAAAATTAAAACAAAACCTGCTAGACCGGCTGTATCGTTAATAACTTTCAAAGCCATCTGCAAGCGCTGTTTTTTAAAAATACCGGTTCTTTTGAATTCAGTTATAATAATTTTATAAATACGTCGCAACGTATAATAATAGCGCTTAATTTTTCTTATACTATTATATGCTTCGGTAAGCATTTGCTTAATAATAATTAATATTGCTTTTGCTAGTTTTTTAAACTTTTTTGCGTTAAAATTAATATTTAAATCGTATATAATAATATCGAAAAATTTTAAATACGTATTTATTCAGTATTTTCGCAATTAATTAAAAGTTTCAAATGCGGTTATATTTTTAAAAAACGCTGCCGAATTAAATAAAATTGCAAAATCGACAACGTATAATACTAAGCTTTTATCCAAGTATATCATATTAACAATAATAAAATAATTAAATTTTTGGTCGTTTTTTAAAATAAATTTATATCTGCCAAAGCTTGCGCCGTGCATTTGGCACTAATAACAAAACTTTTCAATTGTTTTCAAAGTTTCAAAAAAAACGTTTTCGTAGCCGAATAAATCAAGCACTTTTGCAAAACGCGCCGCGAAAAAATATCCGAATCGGCGATATATTTAACGTAATTCTATAATTGTTAAATAGGCCAAAATAACCTTCTTCGTATATAATATTAAAAACGGATGGCCCTATTTGCGAATAATTGAAATCTTTTTTTAGCCTTAAATAAAAACATCGGACAAGTTATTATAATATATCTTTAAAAACGATCGAAATCTTGGAAAAAAATTAAAAATAGCGTATCCACGTTAACTAAATGAAAAGTAATTAATCCTAACGGTATCGTTATATTTATAAAACCGGTAATTTTCGTTGTATTATCGCTAAATTTAATTTTTGATTTTGTTTTTTTCAAATCGATTTATATACAAAAGAATAAAAAGCAACTTTTACAAAGCTTTGGCTTGTCGTTTTCCTGCAATAAAGATTTTCGCTGCTTTTGTATCTAAGATAAAATCTTGAAATTTATAAAAAAAATAGCGTTCGAATACAAATTGGTCGAAAAGAATAATAATCGAAAAAGGTGAATATAAGTTTTTATTCGTATACGCGTAGTACGTAGCGTAATTACGTAGATTTTTTATTAATTATTAGCCGTTAATTGCTTTTAATTCAGTCGTAAACTAAATTGCGGCCGCTAATTGTTAATCCTTACGCTTTTCGCTGGCCTCCGATACGCTTTCGCCTTTAATTTCAGTTAAAAACTGGCGATATTCGGTAAAAATATAATCAACGCCTATAAAATGGTAAAATTCGTACTTCTAGGCTTCGTAAACTGTTTTTCGCTCCTCTGGCGTATATTAAATGAACCAATGGTTTGGCTTCTTATACATATAGCAAAGTTTTTCACGGTTTGGGCCGGTTCTTTTCGGATTGCCACGAAAAAAAGCCTTATATTTTCCTCGGTATAAACCTTTTCGACCTTTGTTTTTTTTATTATTTTTATATTCGCGATCGATATAATATGCGCTCGATAAATCTTTTTATATATTACCGGTGTTTTCGTCCTTATTTTGAAAAATGCCGGTCTAGTATAAATAAGCTTCGGAAACTGAGTTTAATTTTAAAATAACCGATATGAAACTTTTCAACTATATTAAAAAAGTAATAAAAAATTCTGCTAAATTGTATTGCGTATACGCGTATTTTAGCATATTTTTAACTGCATTTATTAATACGTCGCGAAATGCCTTATTTATATAATATTCGAAAGTTAAATTGCGCTAAATCATTACCAATTTCTTAGCTATAATTAAAAAACATTCGGATTTAGTTTTAATAGCGTTCTTAAATATAAAAGCTATACGAAATAAACTTATAGATCGCCATTTTTCGAAGTATTTCTGAGCGGATTCGGAAACTTCGAACTGCTTTTTTATTAAAGCAATTATAATTCAAAACTCGTAATTCTGGCCGTACAACTTATTTATATAAAAATCGTAAGCGTCGTTTTTTAGCATAAAATAAAAAAACAACTGCGTAGCCAATCTCGTTTTTTTTGCTAAATTCCAAATCTTAAACAATTTTTATAAAAAATATTTAATTTGTCGTTCAAAACCTCGTATTCCGCACTTTTATATTTTTTTTTTTTATTATTATAAATCTTAGAAATATTCCTAATTTAACGAAAATAATCGGAAACTTACGTATAAAATAAGGCCGGGAATTGCAGCTTTAAGTAAAACTGCTCTGATCGAACGTACATGCGGTATTTTCGTTAATATTCGGACTAGTATTAAAAAAACTTTTTAATTTCGATATTGCGTTATAAATCGTACGAATTATATAAATTATTGCGACCGGTACCTTCAGAATTTTGATTTCTGAAATTATACTAAAATCCTACCGATTATGCAAAAGTATCGGAACCTTTTTTTGCTTTGTCAAATAATAGCCTATTTAGTTTTTTAATTTTGCGATTATATTTTCGAAATATCTCGTCGTATTTATTGCGCAACCGAATTCTTTTTTTTTGCAGAACAAAAGTCTATTCGATTTTATTTGACCTTAATCGAGCTTAAACTATTGCCGCGTATAAAATTTTTTATTATAAATCTTATAAAAAAGCCTGCGATTAAATAAGTTTCGCGGAATTTTTTCCAAGCTCGGAAATTAAGCTTTGCAAACGTATCGGAGGTTTATTTTTTAAAATCTTTCCGAATAATTTGTAATAGCTCGTAAAATAAATTTAATCTGTTATTTGTTTTGTAAATCTCGTAATAAAAAGTAATATGCCTATTCAAAGCCTTTTCGGAAAACGTTGCTGAATCCATCTTTTTACCTTAATTCTCGACATCGTATTTGATATATGCAAGTATCGGAATTATCTTGAATGCTTGTTTTTAATGATAGAACGATTTGTATTTAGGGTCCGGTACTTCGTAATTAATGGCGATAATTGGATTGATGGCGTTTTTAATTGTTTTTGATTAATGATTGTCGTAAAATATAAGCTGCAACAGATTAGGGGGGTGGGGCGTTTTGCTTATATTACTGCTTGGTTTTTAGAATTTTTTTTCGAAATCGTAGGATTCGCCGAATAGCGGTGTTAATAAAATACAATCAGATAGAAATTATCAAACCTGACCTTAGCTACCGTTTCTTTTTTTTGGTTGTTTTGCATAACAAAGGGAAATTAATAGCTTTTAGCGCAAATCGGAAAAAAAAATCGTTTTGCATAACAAAATCTTTTAAACTTGCCTTTTTTATTAAATCTTGCGAATCTATAATTAAAAGTGAATTTAACTATTAATTAGTATTGGTATTATAAATGATGATACAAATACGACTAGTCGTTAAATCGGGTTGAAACTATATGCATTCTACTAGGTCTAGCTGGCGTGAGAATATAGGATAGATATGCGAGCGCTAGCGGGCGCTAGCGCTGCGCACCTACAACTGTGATCCCGCATCACCTGATCCCACGTGACCCCTATGGGTATTCCCACAGAAAGAATTAATATACGATAAGCGGATAATTATATCAAAATAAAAAGTTTTCGCGCAGAATAACGATAGCGGCTTCGTTATTAAACTTAATATAACTTTTAATTTCTAATTAAAAAAAAAAAAAAAAAAACAGAAATTAATTGTTTTGCTTAAAAAATAAAATTCTTTTAAATGCATTTGCTTATTAATCAAAGATACCGAACGATTATTAAAAGACTTGAATTATTTTTGCAGTAGTCAGATATAAAAAAAATGCCGTTCGTATATAAACTTTTTTATAAAACGCTTTTGGTTGTATCGGAAAAGCGGGAAAAAAAGTAATTTATGCGATCCTGTTCGGTCGCATATCAGTTTTAATTAAAACGGAGCTTTAGAATTATATTTTGAAAAAAAATAGTAAAATGCTTCGTAACGTTGCCGATGCTATCCGAACCTGTAAATTTATCGGGGTCGGGAAAGGCAGGTGTTTTTTTTTTGCGTTTGAAATATTCGGTATATTTTAACTGATAAAAGCTTGTTTTCGAAAATTAGCAAGCTCGGCTTCGCGGTCTTAAATCATTTTTTTTAAAAAAACCTTTTTTTTTTAATATTATACCGTTTAAATATCCAGCTTTTAAACGAGATTATTTAATTTGGCTTTGAATAATATTATTATATCGTTTTGTTTTATCGCGTAAGCGAAAATATCGAAAAAAATTTAAAAGCAGACTTTCGTATTAGCGATTAAAGCGGCGACGATTTGATCGGGGTATTTAAAATGCCTCAAAATAAAACAATTAGGAAGTTCCGATAACTTAGGAAGTTTCGACATTTTCGGTATTAATACCCGTTAAAAAAAAAAACTTAAAATATATTTTGTTCCGGAATATAAGCAAAAGCAAAATAAAGTTTTTCGAATATAAGTTTTGTGTCAGAAAAAATTGTCGTTTCGTAGTTTCGTATAAAAAGTCGTAAAAGTCGTAAGATTATTATCGCGATAAAATTGATTTTTTGTATACGCAAAAGCAGAACAGAATTAACAGGCCTTTTTAATTCGAAGGCTGAAATAAAAGTGTCAAAAGGGTTTGGTAGTTAATATATCAAAAGGTGCGAACGAGCAGAAGATTCGTAAATGATTTGCATTAACTACGAGGTTTCTAAGTTAAAAATGCCGCGAATTCTAAAATACAATATATGCGGATAATCACGTGGTTCCGATGTTACGTAACAACAACGTAACTTTCGGATCACGTGACCAACGAACTGATGTCCCATCCCCTCACACTCGTACGACGTATTAATACGTCAGCCAAAAAATTGTATTTATTTGGCTTATACGTAATAAAAAAATTATAATCGGCGAAAAGCTCGGCCCAGCGTGCTTATCGAGCGTTTAAAAGTTTAAAAATCATAAAATATTCCAAAGCTTTATAATTAATAATAATCTTAATCTAATAAACTAAGCCAGCTAATTTAGCACGAAAATTGCTTAAAAATCTTACGATTACGAGCATTTTTTTATCGTATACGACGTAGTTTAGTTTTGCGAAAGTTATAATTTTGCTAAAATAAGCGATTGAAAGCCAATCGTCGCTATAAAATTGCGAAAGCACAAAAGTTATTACGCCGTCGAAAGCGTCAGTCTTTAATATGCAAAAAAAGTCTTGCCTGTAATATTATAAAACTGATATTGTAATAAAAGCTAGTGTAAAAAGGTCGAAATTCTTTTAATATTCAAAGTAAAATTGTAAAAAACGTTAGCTTTGATCAAATAAACCAAAAGCTTTGTAATTATACCGTAATTTCGAGTAAAACGTCGATAAAAATTAAAAAAACCAAAAAAGCTTTGTACACTTTTTATAATGATAAAAAGCTTTTATTAAACGACTACGGAAACCTTTTCTAAATTTATTTCTAAGCTTTTAGTAAAAATAATAAAGCTTAAATAACGAATCCGAATAACGTTGAATTTAAACTTCCGAATATCGGCTTATAATTCAGCGTCAGCGAACCTTTGAAATATTTTGCGAATATATATAACGTATTTTAAAAGATAGGACGAATAAATAAAAATATTATTTAAATATATAATGCAAAAATCGTTCAAATAATCGAAAAAAACGTCGTTTATATAACGTTAATAAGTTGCGGATTTATTAATAAAGCCAAAAAGTAGCATTTTGCATTTATAAGCGTCGTAACGCGTACGAAACGTCGTTAATTTTTTATTAGCGGAATTTATTCGAATTTTATAAAAAGCTTAACGAATATCGAGCTTCGTAAAAATTCGTACTTTCGAAAAACGAGCAAAAATCTTATCGATAAAAAAAAAAAATAGCGATCTTTACGAATAATATTATTAAAAGCTCGATAATCGATACAAAAACGTAATAAACCGTCGGATTTTTTAGCGAAAAATATTAGAGCAGCGAAAAAAACGGTAAAAAATTCGATAAAACCTTTGTTAAAATTATTTTGCAAATAAGTTTTGACGATTTCGAATTTTAAAATCGATATTTTATACAAAAAAATATATTTCAGCTCTTTTTTATTTATAATAAAATCGATTTTATGGTCGTAAAGCCGGTGAGAAGCTAGCTCGTTACTAGCGGCCTTAAAAAACTCGTGTTCGAAGTTTTTATACTTCGGAAAAAAAAATTCGAAAAAAGATTTATTCGAAGTTAGCTTTGCTAAGCTAGTTAAAAAAGTCGAAATCGATATTTCATTAATTCTGAAACGTTCGAAAAATTATGAAATTAAATCTTAAGAAAAATATTGTACGTAAAGTCGTTTAGTATTTTGTCGATTTCGTACAAAAAGATTAAAAACATTTTAATTGCTTCTTTTTTAAAAATCAGCTTAAAAACGTATGTAATAATCTGGCAGATAAAAATTAAATAAGCAGTAGATTGAAAAACTCGTTTTCGAATTAGTCGTTTAAAAAATTTAGAAAATGGCTTGTTTAAATTATCGATTATATTAAATTAAAAAGCTATCGCGGCGAAAGCCTTTTTTCGGTTTTTAATATAACTGTTTTTCGTAAAACAAAAAAGCTGTTCTGACGAAAAGAAAAAAAAAAGAAAAAAAAATAATAAAAAAAGGATCGGCAGCCTAAGAAAATAGTATAATTTTTTATATTATCTTATTAGCATCGCTATCGAAATTAATACCGCGAATAAAATTCGACTTTTTCGCGTTTCGTATAACGTCGTAAATCTGCTATAATTAATCAAGGTTTTTATTACGTTTTACAGCGTCGTTTTAATAGCGAAATTAAATCTTTCGAAAATATAAATAAAAGATTTTAATACAACGAGCGAATAAAGCTATAAAAATAGAACTTCGGCTAATAAAACTTGCGTTTATTATAATTTAATAAAACTTAGTATTTGGCCAACCAAGCTTTTCCTAAAATCACATTATAATTTCCGAGATTAATAATAAAAAAAAATAAACGATTATATTCGATTGTTAATAATAAAATTGAAAAGCGTAAAATATATAATTAAATAGCCACGAGCTTAATTATACTTTTTTACAAAAAAAAAAGCCGGAAAAAATTAAATTAAAAGTTTTAAAAAAAAAAAGATTTGATCAGCGCCGAATGGATCAACGTATAACCGTTCGCTTTAAAATCGGCGAGCGCTTTTATTTTATACGAAAAGCTATTTTTAATAAATATAACGGAAATTATTAATAAATCGCTATTAAAAAGCTTCCGAACGTTAAAATAACGCATATCGCGTAATACGCCTAAAAAAAAGCTTTGCTTAGGCCTAAACGTTTCCCCGATTAACGAGAAAACTTTTAACTTTTTCGTAGGCATTTTAAAAATCGTTTGAAAAAAAGTTTTCGTTTTTATTATTATTATTAAAAAGCGAATCTTCGGCCGGCTCGATTTCGTTTATATTTATTAGCCTGAAAAAGCTTTTGAATAAAACCGAAGATCGGCCCGTAAAAAATCGTGCAAATTGGCTTTTTTAAACTTTTTAATATAAAATAAAAAACGAGCGTTATCGTTGATCCGATCGAAAAAAAAAAACGCCAGAAAAAGCGTTTTGACGTGAAAAAAAAAAAAAACAAAGGGCTGAAAAAAAGCTTATGAAGCATCTAAACGATTTTTGTACGTACGATTTAATTCGTAATACGCTTTAATTAAAAACCTATTATTTTGATAAATAATAAATTTGGTTAAAAAGCGATTCGCGTATAAAATTCGTTTAGCCAATTGATTTTGTTTTTTTTAACGAACGGCGGTAAGTTAATTTTTGAAAATCGTTGTACGCGTTTATTTCAAATGCAGCTTTTTTCGTAATCGCTTTAATATTTTATCGCGAAAAGCGTTCCGAAGCTGTTTATTAATTCGTATTTAAGCATTCGCTGCGAAAATAAAAAATCGCAAATAAAATCGCTAAAAATCGTCGTGCGTATTTATTACAAGCATTTTAAATTCGTTTTCGGCCCGTTAAACGTCGGAAAAATCGGTTAAGAAATCGGCGATTTTTTTTATTAATTTTTCGAAAAACGTAAAATCGGAACGGTTTAAAATACGCGGGATAAAAAACTTTTTTATTACGCCTTCGGTTTAATCGAATATATAATTTTTACGAAATCGATCGCCAGCGAAATAATCGTAATAAAATTCGAAGTTATCGAAAACTCTAATCTCCTAATAGCGTGCTTTGTAATTTTTATTATTATTTAGCTTAAACTTAAAATTCGGAACGCGCTTTATACGAGCTAATCGAAAGTTAACAAATAAATAAAAATTATAGCGTTTAAAAAGCGCGCTAAAATCTTGGCCGTTAAAGAAAAATTTAAAAAGAATTCGCGAAAAGCGTAAAAATTGATTTACAGCGTTTGTTAATTAAAATAAAACGTTGCGAAAAAAAACAAACAGCAGATTCGCGATTAGCAAAAGCACGTTCGATAAATTCTATTAAGCGCTTTGATTAAAAAGTCTGTCGCAATCGCATAATTTCCAAAAGTTATCGTTTGCGCTTTTGCGCTTTTTTCAATTGATTTTGCAAAAATTTCAATTAAACGCTTTTAGCGCTAGGCTGCAAAAAAAAAATAGCAAGCGAAATAGTTAGCGCTCTGCTTTTTCTTTTGTTTTTTTTCTTCGGGAGAAAAATTGTTTTTCAAAAGAAAAAGCTTTTGGAAAAGGCTGCTTTTTCGCTGATTAAAAAAAAAGAAATTAAAATATAATAGCAAAAGCTGAAAAGCTTTGCTGAAAAAAGAATCGTTGAACAAAAGCTATTTTTCGCGAAATGCGGAAATAAACCTTTTTACGACCGGTCGATTATTTTGGTATGACTCGTGAAAAATTCGAAAGGAAAAATAATTTACGCCGTCGCCAGCGTAAAAAAAAATTATTAATAATATAACGATTTAATTAATCGGAAGGCTAGGAAATTAATCAATTGGTCGCCGTGTTTATATAATATAAAAAACGAGCCTTTGGTTTTGTAACAAAAATATTTACTTAGAATTAATAATTGCAAAAAGCAGAAGTTGTGACGATTTAATCAGTCGGAGGGCTGGGAGATCAGTCAACTGGTCGCCGTGTTCATATGGTATAAGAAACGAGCCTTTAGTTTTGTAACAAAAATATTCATTTAAAATTAATAATTGCAAAAGGTAGAGGTTGCTAAAAGAAAAAAGTTTTATATATATAAATAGTTTTTACAATTAATAAAAAAACCCACCAGAAGACCAAAAAGCTTGCAGCTATACGTGGTTGCTGGAATGACACGAAAGGTGGCAACAGAATAAATCGTTATATTACTTTCCCGTCCGAAAAAAGCGCGCTCTCGAACTTTTATTTATTAATACGTCGCTATTTAAATAATCGTACGAATCCAAACCTTCGGAATACGCTTTCAGCCAGTTTATAAGTTTTGCAAAAGAACCGGAAAGCTTTTTATGCGCCAAATAAAAATCGCGCACCTTTAAGAAAGCATATATAAAATTAAACGCGGAATATTACGTAAAATTTTTATTTAAGCCTATTTAAAAAGCGTTGTATTAAAAAGTTTTTCGTTGTATTCGATAAGCGATTAATTTTTCGATTTCGTATTTAAGTTTATCAATTATATTAATAAATTCAGGGACTGGGTTAATTTGACCTAAAAGCGCGTTGTTAATTGTTTTACGCAGTCGGCTAGCGTAAAAACTAGATATACGTTTATAATACTAAAAAAGTTTAGCTTAAAAGCGTTATCGAAAATTTTGGCTACAATTTTAAAAGGGCCGTTGATAGAATTATCGAGCTTGCGAAAAAGCCGAAAGATCGAAAATAAACGCATATCGAATTATACGTAATCGCTAACGTTAAAATCGATCGCGCGGCGAAACTTATTCGCATTTTTTTTTATTTTATCGTAGGCTTGTTAAAAATGCGATTTGGCAAGGTTCCAGGCGTCGTAATGGCGGCGAGCGTACGCACGAGCTTCGTTTGCGTTTAGCTTATATAAAAAATTAGAAAAAAGGGAAGTATCGAGCTTTCAGTTTTAATTAATATAAAAAATATAATCGTATACAATTTCAAAAGGTGAAAGGCCATCTAGACTTTCGTAAGAAAAAACTATTTAAGCGAAATCTATTATTAAAAAAAATTCGTTTTAATCGTTTTAATAAAAATTTACGAAAAGTCGAAAGCGTTTTTGCAAATATTAGTTATAAATTTCGGTCTGACTATCGGTTTCAGAATAAGCGGCTATCGAAAGCTTTAATTGCGTATCGAATATTTTGTTTAATTCAAATTAAAAAGTAAATTAATACTAAAAGCTACGATCGTTAATAATACTTTTTAAAAAGCCAAAATACTTATATATATAAAATATATATAATTTAGCGAGGTTTCGAACGTCGATATTTTTATAATAAAAAATCGAAATAGCTTGCTTGGAAAAGCGATTTATTACTACGAATACGTTATCGTAACCGTGTTTGTTTTTATTAAAATTGCAAAAGTCTATTATAACGTATTTTCAAAAATGGTCAGGAACAAAAAAAGCTGAAAAAAGCCGGAGCGTTTATTTTTTGAAATAAAACTTTTCCGACAAGCGTGGCAGTTGCGACAGTATTATTTTACGAAAGCTATTATATCTCGCTAATAATATTGGTCCGAAAGCAATTGCGTAGTTTTGCAAACGTTAAAATAAGCGATAGAAATCTGATCGTGCATTTCTTATACAAAAGCCAAACGAAAATAATCGACGTTTAATATTATTAGGCGACCGTAATATAACAGCAGATCGCGTTTAAATATATACGAAAACGAAGTATTATTATCGTCGTTTTTTCGTAGCGTTTCGTACAGCTTTCTTTCGGAAAGCCATCAAGCTGCTAATTATGCGATTAGCGTAGAAAATTTAATTAACGATACAAAATGCGAAAAAGAAATCAGTTATTTTAACGATAAAAACAGCTATTTCGAAGGCCGTGGAAAATCTAAGTTTTTCAGTTAAAAAGCGGTAATCGATCTGATTTGTTCGAAAAAGGGTTTGCAAACGCTAAATGCGTTTAAAAGAGTTTTAGCGGTCGAATTCGTTCGTACGACGTATTAATGCGTCAGCCAAAGGATTGTATTTATTTGGTTTGTACGTAATAAAAAAATTGTAATCGGCGAAAAGCTCGGCCTAGCGTGCTTATCGAACGTTTAAAAATTTGAAAATTATAAAGTATTTTAAAGCTTTATAATTAATAATTATTTTGATTTAATAAACTGAGCTAATTAATTTAGCACGAAAGTTGCCTAGAAATCTTACGATTGCGAGCATTTTTTTATCGTATACGACGTAGTTTAGCTTTGCGAAGGCTATGATTTTGCTGAAATAAGCGATTGGAAACTAGTCGTCGCCATAAAATTAAAAAAGCATAAAAGCTATTACGCCGTCGGAAGCGTTAATTTCCAATATGCAAAAAAGGTTTTGCCTGTAATATTATAAAATTAGTATAATAATAAAGGCTAGTATAAAAAGGTCGAAATTCTTTTGACATTTAGAAATGAAATTGTAAGGAACGTTAGCTTTGGTTAAATGGACCAAAAGCTTTGCAATTATACCGTAGTTTCGAATAAAACGTCGGTAGAAATTACAAAAACCAAAAAGCTTTATATACTTTTTATAATAATAAAAAGCTTCCAGTAAACGACTACGGAAACTTTTTTTAAATTTATTTTTAAACTTTTAATAAAAATAATAAAGCTTAAATAACAGATCCGAATAACGTTGAATTTAGATTTCCGAATATCGGCCTGTAATTCAGCGTCAGCGAGCTTTTAAAGCATTTTGCGAACGTGTATAACGTATTTCAAAAGGTTGGACGAATAAATTAAAATATTATTCAGATATGCAATGCAAAAATCGTTTAAATAATCGAAAAAAACGTCGTTTATATAGCGTTGGTAAATTGCGAATTTATTAATAAAGCCAAAAGATAGCATTTTATATTTATAAACGTCGTAACGCGTACGAAACGTCGTTAGTTTTTTACTGACGAGATTTATTCGAATTCTATAAAAGGCTTAACGAATATCGAGCTTCGTAAAAATTCGCGCTTTCGAAAAACGAGCAAAAGTTTTATTAATAAAAGGAAAAAAATAGCGGTTTTTACAAATAACGTTATTAAAAGCTCGATAATCGATATAAAAACGTAATAAACCGTCGGGTTTTTTAGCGAAAGCATTAGAACAGCGAAAAAAGCGATAAAAGATTCGATAAAGCTTTTGTTAAAATTATTTTATAAATAAATTTTAATAATTTCGAGCTTTAAAATCGATATTTTATATAAAAAAGTGTATTTTAGCTTTTTTTTATTTATAATAAATTCGATTTTATAGTCGTAGGGCCGATGAAAGGCTAGCTCGTTACTGGCGGCTTTAGAAAACACGTATTCGAGGTTTTTGTACTTCGGGAAAAAAGATTCGAAAAAAAGTTTATTCGAAATTAGCTCTGCTAAGCTGGTTAAAAAGGTCGAAATCGATATTTTATTGGTTTTAACGTTCGAAAAGATTGTAAAATTGGGTTTTGAAAAAAGTGTTGTACGTAAAATCGTTTAATATTTTGTCGATTTCGTATAAAGAAATTGAAAACATTTCAACTGCTTTTTTTCTGAAAATCAGCTTAAAAGCGTATGCAATAATTTAGCAAATGAAAATTGAATAAGCAGTAAATTAAAGGATTCGTTTTCGAATTAGTCGTTTAGAAGATTCAGAAGATGGCTTATTTAAATTATCGATTATATTAAACTGAAAGACTATCGCGGCGAAAGCTTTCCTTCGGTTTTTAATATAACTGTTTTTCGTAAAACGAGAAAGCTGTTTTAACGAAAGAAGAAGAAAAAAAAAAAAAAAAAAAAATAATAAAAAAGAGATCGTTAGCTTGGAAAGATAATGGTATGATTTTTTATATTATTCCATTAGCGTCGCTATCGAAATTGACACCGCGAATAAAATTCGATCTTTTCGCGCTTCGCATAGCGTCGTAGATCTGCCATAATTAATCAAGGTTTTTGTTATGTTTTACAGCGTCGTTTTGATAGCGAGATTAAATTTTTCGGAAATGCAAATAAAAGATTTTAATACAACGAGCGTAAAATGCTATAAAAGGGTAAAACTTCGGCCAATAAAACTTGCGTTTATTACAGTTTAATAAAATTTAATATTCGGCTAATCAAGCTTTTTCTAGAATTATATTATAATTTCCGAAATTAATAATTAAAAAAAAAATAAACGATTGTATTCGATTGTTAATAATAAAATTAAAAAGCGTAAAATGTATAATTAAATGGCCACGAGTTTTATTATACCTTTTTATAAAAAAAAAAGCCGGAAGAAATTAAATCAAAAGTTTGAAAAAAAAAAAAAAAAATTTGATTAGCGCCGAATCGATCAACGCATAACCGTTCGCTTTAAAATCGGCGAGCGTTTTTATTTTATACGAAAAACTATTTTTAGTAAATATAACGGGAATTATTAATAAATCGCTATTAAAAAGCTTTCGAACGTTAAAATAACGCATATCGCGCAATACGCCTAAGAAAAAAGCTTTGCTTAGGCCTAGGCGTTTTTCCGATTAGCGGGAAAGTTTTTAACTTTTTCGTATGCGTTTTAGAAATCGTTTGAAAAAAGATTTTCGTTTTTACTACTATTATTAAAAGGCGAATTTTCGGCCGGTTCGATTTCGTTTATATTTATTAGCCTAGAAGGATTTTTAAATAAAACCGAAAGTCGGCTCGTAAAAAGTCGTGCAAATTAGCTTTTTTGAATTTTCTGATATGAAATAAAAAACGAGCGTTATCGTTAGTCCGATCGAAAAAAAAAAACGCTAGAGGGGGCGTTTTGGCGTGAAGAAGAAGAAAAAATAAGGGGCTGAGAAAAAGCCTGTGAAGCATTTAAACGATTTTCGTACGTACGATTTGATTCGTAATACGCTTTGGTTAAGAATTTACTATTTTAATAAATAATAAATTTGGTTAAAAAGCGATTCGCGTATAAAATTCGTTCAGCTAATTAACTTTGTTTTTTTTATCGAACGGCGGTAAGCCAATTTTTGAAAATCGTTGTACGTGCTTATTTCAAATGCAGTTTTTCTCGTAAACGCTTTGATATTTTATCGCGAAAAGCGTTCCGAAACTGTTTGTTAATTCGTATTTAAGCGTTTGCTGCGAAAATAAAAAATCGCAGATAAAATCGCTAAAAATCGTCGTACGTACTTATTGCAAGCATTTTAAATTCGTTTTCGGCCTTTTAAACGTTTAAAAAGTCAGCCAGAAAATCGGCGATTTTTTTAATTAATTTTTCGAAAAGTATAAAATCGGAACGGTTTAAAATACGCGAGATAAAAAACTCTTTTGCTACGCTTTCGGTCTGATCGAATATATAATTTTTGCGAAATCGATCGTTAGCAAAATAATCGTAGTAAAATTCGAGATTATCGAAAACTTTAGTTTTTTAGTGGCGTGCTTTGTAATTTTTATTATTATTTAATTTAAATTCAAGATTCAGAACGCGCTTTATACGAGCTAGTCGAAAATTAGCAAATAAATAGGAATTATAGCGTTTAAAAAGCGCGCTAAAGTTTTGGCCGTTAAAAGAAGATTTAAAAAAAGTTCGCGAAAAGCGTGGAGGTTGGTCCGCAGCGTTTGTTGATTGAAATAAAACGTTGCGAAAAGAGAAAAAAACAGCAGATTCGCGACTGGCAGAAGCACGTTCGATAAATTCTATCAAACGCTTTGATTAAAAGGTTTGTCGCAGTCGTATAGTTTTCAGAAGTTGTCGTTTACGCTTTTGCGCTTTTTTCAGTTGATTTTGCAAAAGTTTTAATTAAATGTTTTCAGCGCTAGGTTGCAAGGAAATGGCAGGCGAAGTGGTTGGCGCTCTGCTTTTTCTTTTGTTTTTTTTTCTTCGGGAAAAGAACTGTTTTTTAAAAAAAAAAGCTTCTGAGGAAGGCTGTTTCTTCGCTAATTGAAAAAAGAAAGGTTGAGATGTAATAGCAGAAGCTGAAAAGCTCTGCTAAAAAAGGGATCGTTGAACAAAAGCCATTTTTCGCGAAATACGGAAATAAACCTTTTTACGATCGGTCGATTATTTTAATATAATTCGTAAGAAATTCGAAGAAAAAAATAATTTACGCCGTCGCTAGCGTAAAAAAAAGTTGTTAATAATATAACGATTTAATTAATCGAAGGGCTAAAAGATTAATTAATTAATCGCCGTGTTCATATAGTATAAAAAACGAGCTTTTGGTTTTGTAACAAAAATATTTATTTAAAATCAACAATTGCAAAAAGCAAAAGTTGCTAAAAGGAAAAAGCCTTATATATATAAATAATTTCTACAATTGATAGAAAGACCCACCAAAAGACCAAAAAGCTTGCAGCTACACGTGGTTGCTGGGGTGACACGAGAGGTGGCAACAGAGTGAATCGTCACAGAAGTTGCTAAAAAAAAAAAGTTTTATATATATAAATAATTTCCACAGTTGATAAAAAGACCCACCAGGAAACCAGGGAGCTTGCAGCTACACGTAGTTGCTGGGGTGATAAGAAAGGTGGCAAAAAATGAGTCGTCATATTTTCGTGATTTTTAAATACAAATATTTTATAATCTTCGTATTTTTTTAATTACTTTTTAATTAATATCATATACTTTTTTAATTAACAAACTTATCGATATTATATCGTTTTCTAAGCAAAGCGTTGCTAGATTTAACAAATTTATTTTTAATTTATTTTATAACAAAATTATTATACGCAATCTTTCCGAATTTAAACAAATATATAATACCGCTATGTTAAATTAATAAGCAGCTTTCGTAGAAACATTTATAAAACAATTCGATATAATAACTGAAAACGTTAACGAATTTTTATTCGATTACGAAAGCTTCGTTAAAATTAAATTCGTTCGCAAAAGCTTTAATTACGACAAATTTTGTTACGATCCTGGCCTGGCTAATGGTAGTTGTCAGTGGTATGATTGCCAGTGGTATGATTGCTGGTGGTGTTGGATTAAGGTTTGGACACGGACCACCTCGGCCATTAGGCCTCGCGCTAAGTCACGTGATTTATAAGCGCAACCCATTGTATATAAAGTTCGCGATCCCGAGCATTTTAGCTCGGTGTTTTTTTTTTAATTTATATGCGTACTTTTTGATTTATATTATCCCGATCATTTTTAAGCTAGCTATAATATAAAAAAAAACCAAACAACTTCCGCTGGAAAGCTTTATATCTACGGTTAAAAATTCGATTTGCTTTTGCAATTCGAATTTTTTTTAAACCGCCCGTACCGACGTTTATTTATCGATGTTTTAATCAAATTTTTTTTTATTACTTTTGTTTTCAAAAAAAGCTGGAGTTTTTTTTTCTTATTAATTCGATCTGTTTTTGCAATTCGAATCGCCCTTTTTTAATATTATATATATTTTATGCTTTTTTTATAAATCGACGCGGCATTCGAAAACAAACGCAATTCGTACGATTCGGCTTCGAATTAGCATTTCCATTTTTTGCTTTTGTTTTTAGCGCTTTCAAATTTTTATTTGTTTTAGGTTTTTTCGACGATTTTGGCAGCGAATTTTTATTTTACGACTTTTTTATTAAATTATAATTATTTGCTAAATCTTTTCGTTTTATTGTCGAATTTAAAATCGAATTATACGACGCTAATATTTTAGTATTTTTAAACCGACGAATATTTTTAAACCGATTATTTAGTATATTCGCTAACGCTAAAGGATTTATTGCGGTTCAGCAGCTTTAGATCGCTTAAATAATCGCTTAAATTATCGCCGCCGCTCGCTTTCCAGCTTTCGTTAATATCGCCCGCGACGCTTTTTTTTTATTTCGAGCTTCGCGCGCTTTTACGGCGGATTTATAATTAATTTCCGAATATTATTTTTTAGTTTTCGATTCAGCTATTTTCCGAATCGAATTATTTAAAATCAAATACCTTCGCTACGCTTTTAGCGATTATTAAAAAAAAATTAAATATAACGCATAAAAAATAAATATAAAATTGTTTATTAAAAAGTATTTAAAAAACTTTATATTAAGTATAAATTAAGCCAAAGCATATTTTAAATATATTATTAAAAAAGCAAAAATTATAATTTTAAAATATTTAAACCTCGAGTTTTATAACCAAGCTTAATCGGCCCGAAACGTTTTTCGCATTTTTAATTAGCGTTTTTTTAATTATAATCGCGTTTAGTTTACTAAATTGCAATATAATAAGTTTTATATAAACAACGGTTAGATTTATAATAACTTTCGTTTTTTGTTTATTCGTTACGTAATTATTAGCAAAATTGCTAAAAACAGTTGATTTAAAAACATATACGAAAAAATTATTTTTATTTTTAAATACGATTTTCGAATAAAAAAATATAAAATAAATAATAATTATATTATTTTGAACGAATTTTTAGCCGTTGCGAATAAAAAGTTACAAAATATCCGAGCTGAAAAAATAGCTTTTGCTCGTCGTATAAAATTTTTTTTTTTTGCTATAGCTTTTGTTAATTAGGATTTTAGGCGTATTTCCGGTATTTTCGAAGCTTTATAACGTTTTACTTTTTTAACCCTTTTTGCTCGCACGGCTTTTTTTTTCGATAAAAATTTTTACGAGCGTATAGCTGTTATTCCTGCCACTTTCGGTTTTTTTCGTTTAATTGCGCGTTTTTTTAGCGTTTGTTACAATTGCGGCAAGCCCGGCCATTTCGCAAACGTTTGTTCCGACGCCAAGCTTAATCGCAAAATCGCCGAAATAGCTATCGACGAAAAGCAAAACGATTTATTAAAAAACTTTTAAGCCGTGGAAAAAACTTTTATTATAATAAAAAATTCGATTTGTAAAAATATTTAAAATTTTATTAGGGTTTTTTAATAAAAAAACGATAGTTTTTAATTTTTATAAAACTAGCATATAATAAATTATATATTAAAACATTTGCATATATCGATAACGGAGCTAATATTTTCGGTGCGATTAAAACTTTTTTAACGTATTAACTTTTTTAACGTTTCGAAATAAGTTTTATTCCGCTATACAAGCTTATTATACTTACCGGCTATAATAACGAGCCGAAAAAGCTTATTTCTTTTGCTATTTTTTTTTTTTTACGATTGACCGACGTCGTGTAAATTTTCTTTTTTTAATTATAAACCTGGGCTTAACCGACGTTTTTATTAGTCGCAAATTTTTATAATATTACGATTTAAAGCAAATATATAACCAAAAAAAATAAAAATAAAATAGCTATCCGATATATCTATTATTTTTTATTTTAACGAGCAATTATTCGTCGATTTTAATTAGCGAAAAAAACTTAAAATATTTAATCGCATATATTAAAAAAATGCAAACAGACGAAACAGCGCAATAAAAGCTTTATATACTTTTGCCAATACTTTTACGACGATTAAAAAGGCCTATTTAAGCTTTGAAGCTAATAAATCTTCCACGTTTATACGAAATTTCAAAAGCAGTTTGTATAAAATAAAAAAGTTTTTATTAGCAGCTTTAAACCGACCAAGCCGGTTTTTTCAACCGGACCAATTGCTATTTTTTTTATTTTCAATTGCAATATTAGCTGTATTTTCGCTTTTGCATTCAGCGCTTTACAAATACGTTACGAAAAACGGATACGAGCCGCGAAAAAAAAAAAGATTATTATTATTTAACGATTATACGTTTATCGCTTTTATATATAATATAAATAAAAAACGTTTTCGCCGCGCGAAAATCGCCGAATCTAAAAAAATTATATAATTCGCGGTAATAAAAAGCATTTTTGTCCCCGACGCTTTGCAAACCAAATATAACGATAACGTGGTTTTTGTAAAAAAGCTTTTTTCAGCTTAATATTCGAAATTCGAAAAACTTTTTTATAAGCAAAAAAGCGATACATTCGCTTTTCGCCGTTTCGGTATAAATTATAAAATATATTTGGCCACGGAAAATATACTTTTTATAAAATTATTTAAACGCTTTACGAATAAACAGCTTACAAAAATCAAAAGTTATATTTTCGATAATTTGTATAAAAGCTTTATTAAACCTTTTAATGCTTTTTTCGCCGCTCCGATTTTATTTATTAAAAAGTCAAACGGCTTTATACGCTTATATATCGATTATCGTAAGCTTAACGATTTTACGAAAAAAAAATCTTTATTTTTTGCTTTTAATTAACGAAATGCTAGCGCGAATTATCAAAACCAAAATATTTACGAAAATTAATATATAATAAATATTTCATCGAGTCCGGATATTCGAAAAGTCTAAAAAACTAATTAGTTTTCGTATCCGATACGGCATATACAAATATAAAGTTTTTTCGTTCGGTTTTATTAATAAATCCGCTACATTTTAACGTTTTATTAATAACATTTTTATAAAGTATTTAAATAATTTTTATTCGGCGTATTTTAACGATATTTTTATTTATTTCGCGAATAATTTAAAATATAAAATTTACGTTAAAAATTTTTTGTTAATTTTAAAAAAATACGGCCTGAAAACTAATATTAAAAAATGCGAATTTAATATTACAAAAATTAAATTTTTAAATTTCGTTATTAATATTTCAAAATATTAAAATAAACCCGGAAAAAATCGCTATTATCAAAAACTGGTAATATACAGCGAATATACGAAGCGTGTAAAACTTTTTAAGCTTTTGCAATTTTTACAAATGCTTTATAATCGGCTACAGTCGTATTTGCCGTTTTTTTACTGTTTTTATAAGCAAAAACGTTTTTTTTCGTATTCGAGAAAAAAGCAGAAAAACGTATAGAAAACATTGCGCAAAGCTTTGCTAAATGCTTTTATTTTATATTATTACGATTTTTATAAGCAAACGCGCCTGGAAACCGATTTTTTTAATAAAATAATAGCTGGCGTATTATCGCAATTGCAAAAAGATGATTTTTATTATCCGGTCGGTTTTGTTTTCAAAATCATAATCGACGCCGAATTTAATTATCCGATTTACGATAAAAAACTTTTCGCTATTTTTCGCTTTTTTAAAAATTATAAGCCGAAGTTGTTAAACGCCCAAAAAAACGTATATATATATATCGATCACCGCGCTTTAAAATATTTTATAACGATCAAATATTTTTCGGTCCGATAAGCCCGATAAGCCGAGTTTTTCGCCGATTTCCATTTTACAATTATATACCGATCGGAAATTACTAATATTTTTGCTAATATCTTTTTTCGCAAAAACTAAAATATTTTCTTATTAAAAGCACGGCAGCGAATAATTCGAAAGCAGCAGATACTTTTAAACGAAAAATTAAATTTTTAGATTTTAAAAAAAATAGCTGCTAAAAGCATAATTATACTAACGCTTATAAAAATAGCTTTCGATAAACGCGACAACGATAATATTTTTTTCGAAAAAAACAGCGAAAACGAAAAAAATAAAATGCTTATAAAAAAGCCCGCAGATCCGATTTTCGTAATCGCATACGATATGCAAAATTATACAATTATAAACGATTTACTATAAATTAATAAAAACTTTTTCTTTTTCGAAGCGCAACGAATGCAAATCCGCAATTATATTTTTAATTATTAATTGCGACGAAACAAATTGTTTTTCCAAAGTAAATTAATAATGCTTTTAAAACTTTTCGAATTGCGAACCGTTTTAATCCGATATATTTACGAACAGCTTTGCGTAGTATACGCTGAAATAAAAAAATAAAACTTTTGGTCGGTCGTAAATATTATTGAAAAGCTATAAAAGCAAATATATAATAATACGTTTCGAATTATCGTTGCATACGAATAAAAGCCAAACGCGATAAAACCCCGGGCTCTCTAAAGCTTTTGCTTATATTTAGCAAGTTTTATTAATATTTAACGATAAATTTTGTGACGACTCACTCTTTTGCCCCTCGTGTCACCCCAGCAATTACGTGTAGCTGCAAGCTCCCTGGCTTCCTAATAGGTCTCCTATCAACTGTGGAAACTACCTATTCATATATATAAAACACTTCCTTTTTAGCACCTTTGCCTTCTGCAGTTATTGATTCTAAATAAATATCTTTGTTACAAAACCAAAGATTCGTTTTTCATATCATATGAATACGGCGACCAGTTAACTGATCTTTTAGCCTTCCGATTATAAATCGTTATATTATTAACAACTCTTTTTTTACGCTAGCAACGGCGTAAACTATTTTTTTCTTCGAATTCTTTACGGGTCATACCAAAATGATCGACCGGTCGTAAAAAAGCTTATTTTCGCACTTCGCAAAAGATAGCTCTTATTCAACGATCCCTTTTTTAACAAAGCTTTTCAGCTTTTGCTATTACATTTTAATCTCCCTTTTTTCAATCAGCGAAAAAGCAGCCTCCCCTAAAAGCTTTTTTTTTTAAAAAACAATCCTTTCCTCGAAAAAAAAAAAACAAAAAAAAAGCAAAGCGCTAACTATTTCGCCTGCCACCTTTTTTTTGCAGCTTAGCGCTGAAAGCGTTTAATTAAAACTCTTGCAAAATCAATTGAAAAAAACGCAAAAGCGTAAACGACAATTTTTAAAAATTATACGACTGCGACAAATCCTTTAATCAAAGCGTTTGATAAAATCTATCGAACGTATTTTTGCTAATCGCGAATCTGCTGCTTCATTTTTTCGCAACGTTTTATTTCAATTAACAAACGTTGCAAATCAACTTCTACGCTTTTCGCGAATTCTTTTTAAATCTTTCCTTAACGGCCAAAACTCTAGCGCGCTTTTTAAACGTTATAATTCCTATTTATTTATTAATTTTCGACTAGCTCGTATAAAACGCGTTCCGAATTTTAAATTTAAATTAAATAATAATAAAAATTATAAAACACGCTATTAAAAAATTAAAATTCTCGATAACTTCGAACTTTACCACGACTACTTCGCTGGCAATCGATTTCGCAAAAATTATATATTCGATCAAACCGAAAGCGTAGCAAAAAAGTTTTTCATTCCGCGTATTTTAAACCGTTTCGATTTTACACTTTTCGAAAAATTAATAGAAAAAGTCGCCGATTTCCTGGCCGACTTTTCAAACGTTTCAAAAGCCGAAAACGAATTCAAAATGCTCGTAATAAATACGCACGACGATTTTTAGCGCTTTTACCTGCGATTTTTCACTTTCGTAACAAACGCCCAAATACGAACTGATAAACAGCTTCGAAACGCTTTCCGCGATAAAATACCAAAGCGACTACGAAAAAAACTGCATTTAAAATAAACGTGTATAACGATTTTTAAAAATTAATTTACCGCCGTCCGATAAAAAAAACAAAATCAATTGGCTAAACGAATTTTATACGCGAATCGCTTTTTAATTAAATTTATTATTTATCAAAATAATAAATTTTTAACCAAAACGTATTACGAGTCAAATCGTACGTACGAAAATCGTTTAAATACTTTATAAGCTTTTTTTCAGCCTTTTGTTTTTTCTTTTTTTCCACGCCAAAACGCTTTTTTTAGCGATTTTCCTTTTCGATCGGACCAACGATAACGCTCGTTTTTTATTTTATATTAAAAAGTTTAGAAAAGCCAATTTGCACGATTTTTTACGAGCCGACCTTCGGTTTTATTTAAAAGCTTTTTCAGGCTGATAAATATAAACGAAATCGAACCGGCCGAAAATTCGCTTTTTAATAATAATAATAAAAACGAAAACCTTTTTCCAAACGATTTTTAAAACGCATACGAAAAAATCGAAAGCTTTTTCGCTAATCGAAAAAACGCTTAGGCCTAAGCAAAACTTTTTTTTTAAGCGTATTACGCGATATGCGTTATTTTAACGTTCGAAAACTTTTTAATAGCGATTTCTTAACAATTCTCGTTATACTTATTAAAAATAACTTTTCGTATAAAATAAAAGCGCTCGCCGATTTTAAAACGAACGGTTATACGTTAATCGATTCGGCGTTAATTAATTTTTTTTTTTTTTTTTTAAATTTTTAATTTAATTTTTTCCGGCTTTTTTTTTTATAAAAAAATATAATAAAATTCGTGGCCATTTAATTATATATTTTACGCTTTTTAATCTTATTATTAACAATCGAATATAATCGTTTACTTTTTTTTAATTATTAATTTCGGAAATCATAATATAATTCTAAAAAAAGCTTGGTTGGCCGAATATTAAATTCTACTAAATTATAATAAACGCAAGCTTTATTGGCCGAAGTTTTACTTTCTTATAGCTTTTTACGCTCGTTATATTAAAATCTTTTATTTATACTTCCGAAAGATTTAATTTCGCTATTAAAACGACGCTGTAAAACGTAACAAAAACTTTAATTAATTATAGCAAATTTACGACGCTATAGAAACGCGAAAAAATCGAATTTCATTCGCGGTGCTAATTTCGATAGCGACGCTAATAAAATAATATAAAAAATTATATTATTTTTTTAAGCTGCCGATCTTTTTTTTATTTTTTTATTTTTTTTTTTTTTTTTTTTTTTTTTTTTAAAAACAGCTTTTTCGTTTTACGAAAAACAATTATATTAAAAACCGAAGGAAAATCTTCGCCGCGATAGCCTTTCAGCTTAATATAATCGATAATTTAAATAAACAACTTTTTTCTAAATCTTTTAAACGATCAGTTCGAAAACGAATCCTTTAATTTACTGCTTATTTAATCTTTATTTATCAAATTATTATATACGCTTTTAAATTAATTTTCAAAAAAAAAACAATTAAAATGTTTTTAATTTTTTTATACGAAATCGATAAAATATTAGACGACCTTACGTACAACACTTTTTTTAAAACCCAATTTTATAATTTTTTCGAACGTTTTAAAACTAATAAAATATCGATTTCGACTTTTTCAATTAGTTTAGCAGAGCTAATTTCGAATAAACCTTTTTTCGAATTTTTTCCTTCGGAATACAAAAACCTCGAACACGTGTTTTTTAAAACTGCTAGTAACGAGCTAGCTTTTTACCGACTTTACGATTATAAAATCAAACTTATTATAAATAAAAAAAAACTGAAATACACTTTTTTATACAAAATATCGATTTTAAAACTCGAAATTATTAAAATTTATTTGCAAAATAATTTTAACAAAAGCTTTATCGAACTTTTTACCGCTTTTTTCGCTGCTTTAATGCTTTTCGCCAAAAAACCCGACGGTTTATTACGTTTTTATATCGATTATCGAACTTTTAATAATATTATTTATAAAAATCGCTATTTTTTCTTTTTTATTAATAAAACTTTTGCTTGTTTTTCGAAAGCGCGAATTTTTACGAAACTCGATATTCGTTAAGCTTTTTATAAAATTCGAATAAACTCCGCTAGTAAAAAACTAACGACGTTCCGTACGCGTTACGGCGCTTATAAATGCAAAATGCTACTTTTTGGTTTTATTAATAAATTCGCAATTTACCAACGTTATATAAACGACGTTTTTTTCGATTATTTAAACGATTTTTATATTGCATATTTAAATAATATTTTTATTTATTTGTCCGATGTTTTAAAATACGTTATATACATTCGCAAAATATTTTAAAAGCTTGCTAACGCTGAATTATAGGCCGATATTCGGAAATTTAAATTTAACGTTATTCGGACCCGTTATTTAAGTTTTATTATTTTTATTAAAAACTTAAAAATAAATCCAGAAAAAGTTTCCGTAATCGTTTATTAAAAGCTTTTTATTATTATAAAAAGTATACAAAGTTTTTTTAGTTTTTGTAACTTCTACCGACGTTTTATTCGAAATTACGGTATAATTGCAAAGCTTTTGGTTTATTTAATTAAAGCTAACGTTTTTTACAATTTTATTTTTAAATATTAAAAAAGTTTCGATCTTTTTATATTAACTTTTATTATTACACCAGTTTTATAATATTACAAGCAAAACCTTTTTTACATATTAAAAACTAACGCTTTCGACGGCGTAGTAATTTTTATGCTTTCGCAATTTTATAATAACGATTGGCTTCCAATCGCTTATTTTAGCAAAATCATAATTTTCGCAAAGTTAAACTACGTCGTATACGACAAAAAAATACTCGCAATCGTAAGATTTTTAAGCAATTTTCGTATTAAATTAATTAATTTAATTTATTAAATTAAAATTATTATTAATTACAAAATTTTAAAATATTTTATAATTTTCAAAATTTTAAACGTTCGATAAACACGCTAAGCCGAATTCTTCGCCGATTACAACTTTTTTATTACGTATAAATCAAATAAACATAATCTTTTGGCTAACGTATTAATATATCGTATAAGCGAATTCGACCGCTAAAACTTTTTTAAACGCATTTAACGTTTGCAAATTCTTTTTCGAATCGATTAAATTAATCATCGTTTTTAAATTAAAAAACTTCGATTTTTTACGGCTTTCGAAACAGCTGTTTTTATCGTTGAAATAGCTAATCTTTTTCTCGCATTTCGTATCGTTAATTAATTTTTTTATATTAATCGCATAGTTAATAATTTAATAGCTTTTCGAAAAAAAGCTATACGAAACGCTACAAAAAAAAACAACGATAATAATATTTCGTATATATTTAAACGCGATCTGTTATTATATTACGATCGTTTAATAATATTAAACGTCGTTTATTTTCGTTTGGCTTTTATACGAAAAATGTACGACCAGATTTCTACCGTTTATTTCAGCGTTCGCAAAATTACGTAATTGCTTTCGGACTAATATTATTAGCGAAATATAACAGCTTTTATAAAATAATATTATCGCAATTACTACGCTTATCGAAAAAATTCTGTTTTAAAAAATAAGCGCCCCGGTTTTTTGTAGCTTTTTTCTGTTTTTAACCATTTTCAAAAGCATATTATAATAAACTTTTATAACTTTAACAAAAACAAATACGATTACGATAATATATTCGTAATAATAAATCGCTTTTCTAAGCAAGCTATTTCGATTTTTTATTATAAAAATACCTATCGACGTTCGAAATTTCGCTAAATTGTATATATTTCACGTATATAAGTATTTTGGCTTTTTAAAAAATATTATTAACGATCGTAGCTTTTAATATTAATTTATTTTCTGGTCTGAATTAAATAAAATATTCGATACGTAATTAAAATTTTCGATAGCCGCTTATTTTAAAACCGACGGTCAGACCGAAATTTATAATTAATATTTACAAAAACGCTTTCGATTTTTCGTAAACTTTTATTAAAACGATTAAAGCGAATTTTTTTTAATAATAAATTTCGCTTAAATAATTTTTTTTTACGAAAATCTAAATAGCTTTTTACTTTTTGAAATTATATACGATTATATTTTTTATATTAATTAAAACTAAAAGCTCGATATTTTCTTTTTCCTTAATCTTTTATATAAGTTAAACGCAAACGAAGCTTATGCGTACGCTCGCCGCTATTACGACGTTTAAAACTTCGCTAAATCGCATTTTTAACAAACCTACGACAAAATAAAAAAAAATGCGAATAAATCTCGCCGCGCGATCGATTTTAACGTTAGCGATTACGTTTAGTTCGATATACGTCTATTTCCGACTTTTCGGCCTTTTCGCAAATTCGATAATTTTACAAACGGCTTTTTTAAAATTATAACCAAAATTTTCGATAACGTTTTTAAATTAAATTTTTTTAATATTATAAACGTACACTTAGTTTTTTACGCTAATCGATTGCGTAAAGCAGCTAACGACGCGTTTTTAAATTAGATTAATTCAGCTTTTAAATTTATTAATATAATTAATAAATTTAAATACGAAATCGAAAAATTAATCGCTTATCGAATACAGCGAAAAACCTTTTAATACAAAGCTTTTTAAATAAACTTAAATAAAAATCTTACGTAGTATTTCGCGTTTAATTTTATATATGCTTTTTTAAAAATACGCGATTTTCATTTGGCGTATAAAAAGCTTTCCGATTTTTCTGCAAAATTTATAAATTAGCTAAAAGCGTATTCCGAAGGTTTAAATTCGTACGATTATTTGAATAACGACGTATTAATAAATAAAAGCTCGAAAGCGCGCTTTTTTCGGACGGGAAAATAATATAACGATTTATTTTTTTGCTTTTCGTATTATCTTAGCAATTACGTATAATTGCAAGCTTTTTAGCCTTTTAATAGATTTTTTATTAATTGTAAAAACTATTTATATATATAAAATATTTTTTTTTTAATATTTTTGCTTTTTGCAATTATTAATTCTAAATAAATATTTTTATTATAAAACCAAAAGCTCGTTTTTTATATTATATAAATACGGCGATCAATTGATTAATTTTCCAGTTTTCCGACTGATTAAATCGTTACAAATTTTACAAAGCTTTTATTAAACAAAAATAATTACGATTTCGCTTTCGTAATAATAAATCGCCTATTTAAAAAGCTTTTGTTAGTTTTTTGTTATAAAATTATTACAACGAAAAAATTAGCAATTTTGTTTTTAATTTATTAAATGCGCTATTTCGGTATGCCGGATTTAATTATTTCGGATCGAATAATTTAATTTATTTCGGTTTTTTAATAAAAACTTTGCCGTATATTAAAAACCAAAATCAAATTAATTATTGCGTATAATTTTAATATCGATAAACAAATCGAAATAATAAATTAATATATTAAGCAACGCTTTCGCTTTTTTTGCTTTTATTATTAAAATAATTAAAAACGCTTTTTACTTTTAATAAATATTATACAGCTGATTTTGCCGTACGAGTTTTTCGGCAACGTTTTTTTTTTAAATTACAAATAAATACGAAGCTCGTATATTTTAAAATATAAATAATTTTCGTTTTTTTCGCTCGGCTATCGAAAAGCTTAATCGCGACGAAATTTTGTATTTGGCTTTTCGAGTTAAAAAGATTATAAAATACGTTTAATCGTTTATTACGCAATAATAAATTAAAATAAAACGCTTTGCTAATTTATACAAATAACCGATAAATTAAAATATAAATAACGAAGTATTAGTAAATATTAAAAATTAAAAATTTAATCGATTTTTTCGAAAGCTTTTAAATAAATAATACGGCTTAATTAAAATCGTTAATAAAATAAAAAAAAATTAAAAGCTTGATTTTTCCGCGGATTAATTAATGTATTTAATTTTTTATTTTTATTCGCTCCGAAAGCATATTAGCAATTTTTTACCCGGCCAACGACGCTCCGAACCAGCTTTTATTTAGCTATTTTTTAAACAAACGAAATAAAAAATCGAAAAAATAATAAATTCGAAATTGCATAAAAAAATATTACAATACCAGATTAATTAAAAAAGCGCTGATAAAAATTTCGAATAATATTATTGTTTTAACGCTATAACGGCTTTTTATATTTTTTAAGCATTTTACCGATCGTATTCCACCGTCAAAAGCTTTTTACGAGCGCTTTTCGTATTATTGCAAGCTTATAACGAAAGCAAAAAAAATTATATTAAATTAAAAAACGATAAATTTATAACCGCAATTGCGCGGACGCAGTTTTTCGAAAAAGAAAAATAATATTACGATTTTGATTTGACTAATAATAATTATTAATAATATGATTGCTAATAATATAATTGCTAATAATATTAAATTAAAGTTTGGGCACGGATTATTTCGGCTATTAGGCCTCGCGCTAAATTATATAATTTATAAGCGTAATCTATTGTATATAAAATTCGCGACTCCGAATATTTTAGCTCGGTATTTTTTTTTTAATTTATATACGTATTTTTTGGTTTATATTATTCCGATTATTTTTAAATTAGCTGTAATAAATTTCTGCTAAATTACGATAACGCTTTAAAAATCTTCGCCGAAGCAAAAAAAATTCGAAATAATAAAAAAAAAATAACAAATCGGATTTTGCGTTTTTTGCTAAATTAATAAAAAAAAAAATATTTAAAAATACGTTTTTAACAAAATTATCGGTATTATTCCGCTTCGGCATTTCGTTCGCTTTTTCGAAACTATTATTTTTACGAAAAAAAAAATCTGAATATTAAACGCTTATATTTTTAAAACGCAAACCCTGAAAACCAATAATCCAAAAGCTCGCAAATTCATAAGCTTTTTTACAGCTGTTTGCAAATTAATCGACGATGTTATATAATCGCTAAAAAAAATATTAATCGGCTGCGAAATTTTAAATTTAATACTTTTTTAAAACAAAAAATTAAGCGTCGCTAAATGCGGCATTTCTATACCGAAAAAAAAATATAACGTTATATCGATATTTTAAATTTACAACGACGAAAAACGAAAAAGCTAATATTATTTTCGTTTAATCCGAAAAAACATACGCGATAGCGATTAATATTTTTAAAATAGCTAAAACTATAACGATTTATTTTTTTGCTTTTCGTATTATTCTAGCAATTACGTATAACTGCAAATTTTCTGGTTTTTTAATAAGTTTTTCTATTAATTATAAAAATTATTTATATATATAAAGCTTTTTCTTATTAATAATTTCTGCCTTTTGCAATTATTAATTTTAAATAAATATTTTTGTTACAAAATCAAAAGTTCGTTTTTTATATTATATAAACACGGCGATCAATTAATTGATTTTTTAGCCTTTCGATTAATTAAATCGTAATATTATTAACAATTTTTTTTACGTTAGCGACGGCGTAAATTATTATAAAAATTAAAAAATTAAAAAATATTAATTTAAATAAAAAAGCTCAAATAAAATTAAATTAATAATCAGATTAATTTTTGCTTTTTATATTTTTAATAAAAAACGCTTATAAATATAAAAAGAAAAATGAAACCTTTAAAAAAAGTATTTTTTAAAAAACCAGGCGAATTTTATTTAATATGCTTTTTCAGCTTTTATCCCGACCTTTTTTCAATCTTTTTTAATATAATTTTAATAATTAATTTTTTAGCAATTACTTTTATAAAATATTTTATTTAAATATTATTTTTAGCTTTTATAATATTATCCGGCCTTTACGGCCTATCCGCAGAAAATACTTTTCGAAAATTAATAAAAAGCAAAAGGTTTTGACGGATTATTTGATTTATATACGTAATATTAATTTTTAATATTACTTTTTTTTTAGGCTTTTGATTTTTAAAAGCGATTTATTTTTTTATACGTATGCTTTCGTATATAACGTGCGTTACGCTTTTAAAATAACGTACGGTTTTTTCCGTTTTCGATTGTAAATTATAGCTGTTTTTTCCGTTTTCGGTCGTAAATTATAGCTGTTTTGTTATTCTGTTTTTTTTGTTTTCGGTAACGCTTGCATTTTCGTTTAAAAAAGCTTTTTTTTTTTTTTAAAATAATCGCAATTTTTTTTGTTTAATTTTTTTTTTTTTTTATTTTTTTATTAGTTTTTTTCATTTTAATTAATTGCTTTTCGCCGCGTTCGCCGCGAATTTTTAAAAATGCTTTTAATTTTTATTTGCTTTCGGTATATACGTTTAATTTTACGCGAAAATATTACAGCGGCCTTTTTGCTTTTTTGCGTTTTCGAGCTTTTTAACGTAAAATGCAACCGTTGCAGCGCTTCGCATATTTAATATTTTTTTATAAATTTTTTAAATTTTTATTCGGATTCGTTTTTAATTAATTATAAATTTTTATCGTACGCGCCGCCGAGGCGTAAATCTTTTTTTCGAATTTTAACGATTTTATAAATCGTTTCGATGCTGCTATCGCCGCTGCCGTTTTTTTTTTTTTTTTGCTGCCGAAGCCAAAGCTTTTGCTAAAACTTTTATTAATTTTATTATTTACGACGCTTATATAAATCGTTTTAAAAAAAGTAACGTTTCGGCTTTTATAATAATCGAAAATCGTACGAATCGCGCCGCGGCTCGAATTATAACGATTTATTTTTTTACTACCTTTCGTATTATTTCAGCAACTACGTGTAATTGCAAGCTTTCTGATCTTTTAATAAGTTTTTTTATTAATTGTAAAAATTATTTATATATATAAGATTTTTTTTTTAACAATTTCTGCTTTTTGCAATTATTGATTTTAAATAAATATTTTTGTTACAAAACCAAAAGCTTGTTTTTTATATTATATAAATACGGCGATTAATTAATTGATTTTTCAGCTTTTCGATTAATTAAATCGTTATATTATTAATAACTTTTTTTTTTACGTTAGCGACGGCGTAAATTATTTTTTTTTTTTTCGAATTTTTTACGAATTATATTAAAATAATCAACCGGTCGTAAAAAAGCTTATTTTCGCATTTCGCGAAAAAATAGCTTTTGTTTAACGATTTCTTTTTTAATAAAGCTTTTCAGTTTTTACTATTATATTTTAAAATTTTTTTTTTTAATTAGCGAAAAAGCAGTTTTTTTTAAAAGCTTTTTTTTTTAAAAAACAGTTTTTTTTTTTTTCCGAGAAAAAAAAAAAAAAAAAAAAAACAAAGCGTTTAACTATTTCGCTTATTATTTTTTTTATAATTTAGCGCTAAAAGCGTTTAATTAAAACTTTTGCAAAATTAATTAAAAAAAACGTAAAAGCGTAAAACGATAATTTTTAAAAATTATACGATTGCGACAAACTTTTTAATTAAAGCGTTTAATAAAATTTATCGAACGTGCTTTTGCTAATCGCGAATCTGCTGCTTTTTTTTTTCGCAACGTTTTATTTTAATTAACAAACGCTGCGAATTAATTTCTCCGCTTTTTGCGAACTTTTTTTAAATTTTTTTATAACGGCCAAAATCTTAGCGCGCTTTTTAAATGCTATAGCTTTTATTTATTTGCTAATTTTCGATTAATTCGTATAAAACGCGTTCCGAATTTTAAATTTAAACTAAATAATAATAAAAATTACAAAATATATTATTAAAAAACTAAAATTTTCGATAATTTCGAATTTTATTACGATTATTTCGCTAACGATCGATTTCGCAAAAATTATATATTCGATTAAACCGAAAGCGTAGCAAAAAAGTTTTTTACTCCGCGTATTTTAAACCGTTCCGATTTTATATATTTCGAAAAATTAATAAAAAAAATTACCGATTTTTCGGCCGATTTTTTAAACGTTTAAAAAGCCGAAAACGAATTTAAAATATTTATAATAAATACGCACGACGATTTTTAACGATTTTATTTGCGATTTTTTATTTTCGCAGCAAACGCTTAAATACGAATTAATAAACAGCTTCGGAACGTTTTCCGCGATAAAATACTAAAACGTTTACGAAAAAAGCTGCATTTAAAATAAGCGCGTATAACGATTTTTAAAAATTAGCTTACCGCCGTTCGTTAAAAAAAATAAAATCAGTTGGCTAAACGAATTTTATACGCGAATCGTTTTTTAATTAAATTTATTATTTATTAAAATAATAGGTTTTTTACTAAAGCGTATTACGAATTAAATCGTACGTACGAAAATCGTTTAAATATTTCATAAGCTTTCTTTTAGCCTTTTGTTTTTTTTTTTTTTCTACGCTAAAACGCTTTTTTTAACGTTTTTTTTTTTCGATCGGACCAACGATAACGCTCGTTTTTTATTTTATATTAAAAAATTCAAAAAAACTAATTTACACGATAATTTACGAATCGACTTTCGGTTTTATTTAAAAGTTTTTTTAGACTAATAAATATAAACGAAATCGAACCGGCCGAAAATTCGCTTTTTAATAATAATAATAAAAACGAAAACTCTTTTCCAAACGATTTTTAAAACATATACGAAAAAATTAAAATTTTTTTCGCTAATCGAAAAAACGTTTAAACCTAAATAAAGTTTTTTTTTAAACGTATTACGCGATATGCGTTACTTTAACGTTCGAAAGCTTTTTAATAGCGATTTATTAACAATTTCCGTTATATTTATTAAAAATAGTTTTTTATATAAAATAAAAGCGCTCGCCGATTTTATAACGAACGGTTATGCGTTGATCGATTCGGCGTTAATTAAATTTTTTTTTTTTTTTTAAACTTTTAATTTAATTTCTTCCGGCTCTTTTTTTTATAAAAAAGTATAATAAAGCTCGAAGCTATTTAATTATATATTTTACGCTTTTTAATTTTATTATTAATAACCGAATACAATCGTTTATTTTTTTTTAATTATTAATTTCGGAAATTATAATATAATTTTAAAAAAAATTTGATTGGCCGAATACTAAGTTTTATTAAATTATAATAAACGCAAGTTTTATTAGCCGAAGTTTTATTTTTTTATAGCTTTTTACGCTCGTTATATTAAAATCTTTTATTTATACTTCCGAAAGATTTAATTCCGCTATCAAAACGACGTTGTAAAACGTAACAAAAACCTTAATTAATTATAGCAAACCTACGACGTTATACGAAACGCGAAAAAATCGAATTTCATTCGCGGTGCTAATTTCGATAGCGACGCCAATAAAATAATATAAAAAATTACATTATCTTTTTTAAGCTGCCGATTTCTTTTTTATTATTTTTTTTTTTTTTTTTTTTCGTTAAAACAGCTTTTTCGTTTTACGAAAAACAATTACATTAAAAACCGAAGGAAAGCTTTCGCCGCGATAGCTTTTCAGCTTAATATAATCGATAATTCAAATAAACAACTTTTTTTTAAACCTTTTAAACGATCAGTTCGAAAACGAATCTTTTAATCTATTGCTTATTTAATTTTTATTTATTAAATTATTATATACGCTTTTAAGCTAATTTTCAAAAAAAAAACAATTAAAATGTTTTTAATTTTCTTATACGAAATCGATAAAATATTAAACGACCTTACGTACAACACTTTTTTTAAAATTCAATTTCACAATTTTTTCGAACGTTTCAAAACTAATAAAATATCGATTTCGACCTTTTTAACTAGCTTAGCAGAGCTAACTTCGAATAAACTTTTTTTCGAATCTTTTTCTTCGGAATACAAAAACTTCGAATACGTGTTTTTTAAAACTGTTAATAACGAGCTAGCCTTTTACCGGCTTTACGATTATAAAATCAAATTTATTATAAATAAAAAAAAACTGAAACACATTTTTTTATATAAAATATCGATTTCAAAACTCGAAATTATTAAAATTTATTTGCAAAATAATTTTAATAAAAGCTTTATCGAACTTTTCACCGCTTTTTTCGCTGCTTTAATGCTTTTCGCTAAAAAACCCGACGGTTTATTACGTTTTTGTATCGATTATCGAATTTTTAATAATATTATTTATAAAAATCGCTATTTTTTTTTTTATCGATAAAATCTTTGTTCGTTTTTCGAAAGCGCGAATTTTTACGAAATTCGATATTCGTTAAGTTTTTTATAAAATTCGAATAAACCTTGCTAGTAAAAAACTAACGACGTTTCGTACGCGTTACGGCGCTTATAAATGCAAAATGCTACTTTTTGGCTTTATTAATAAACTCGCAATTTATTAACGTTATATAAACGACGTTCGATTATTTAAACGATTTTTATATTGCATATTTAAATAATATTTTTATTCATTTGTCCGATGTTTTAAAATACGTTATATATATTCGCAAAATATTTTAAAAGCTCGCTAACGCTGAATTACAGGCCGATATTCGAAAATTTAAATTTAACGTTATTCGGACCCGTTATTTAAATTTTATTATTTTTATTAAAAACTTAAAAATAAATTCAGAAAAAGTTTTCGTAATCGCTTATTAAAAGCTTTTTATTATTATAAAAAATATATAAAGTTTTTTTAGTTTTTGTAATTTCTACCGACGTTTTATTCGAAACTACGGTATAATTGCAAAGCTTTTGGTTTATTTAATTAAAGCTAACGTTTTTTATAATTTTATTTTTAAATATTAAAAAAGTTTCGACTTTTTTATATTAATTTTTATTATTATATCAGTTTTATAATATTACAGGCAAAACCTTTTTTGCATATTAAAAACTAACGCTTTCGACGGCGTAGTAATTTTTATGCTTTCGCAATTTTATAATAACGACTGGCTTTTAATCGCTTATTTTAGCAAAACTATAACCTTCGCAAAGCTAAACTACGTCGTATACGATAAAAAAATATTCGCAATCGTAAGATTTCTAAGCAATTTTCGTATTAAATTAATTAATTTAATTTATTAAATTAAAATTATTATTAATTATAAAACTTTAAAATATTTTATAATTTTCAAACTTTTAAACGTTCGATAAATACGCTAAGCCGAATTCTTCGCCGATTACAACTTTTTTATTACGTATAAACCAAATAAACACAATCTTTTAGCTAACGCATTAATACGTCGTATAAGCGAATTCGACCGTTAAAACTTTTTTAAACGCATTTAACGCCTGCAAATTCTTTTTCGAATCGATTAAATTAATCATCGTTTTTAAATTAAAAAACTTCGATTTTTTACGGCTTTCGAAACAGCTGTTTTTATCGTTGAAATAGCTAATCTTTTTCTCGCATTTCGTATCGTTAATTAATTTTTTTATATTAATCGCATAGCTAATAGCTTAATAGCTTTTCGAAAAAAAGCTGTACGAAACGTTACGAAAAAAAACGACGATAATAATATTTCGTATATATTTAAACGCGATTTGTTATTATATTACGGTCGCTTAATAATATTAAACGTCGATTATTTTCGCTTGGCTTTTATACGAAAAATACACGATCAGATTTTCACCGCTTATTTCAGCGTTCGCAAAATTACGCAATTGCTTTCGGACTAATATTATTAGCGAAATATAACAGCTTTTGTAAAATAATATTATCGCAACTATTACGCTTATCGAAAAAATTCTGTTTTAAAAAATAAACGCCCCGGCTTTTTATAGCTTTTTTCTGTTTTTAACTATTTTCAAAAGCACGTTATAATAAACTTTTATAATTTTAACAAAAACAAATACGACTACGATAATATATTCGTAATAATAAATCGCTTTTCCAAGCAAACTATTTCGATTTTTTATTATAAAAATATCGACGTTCGAAATTTCGCCAAATTGTATATATTTTACGTATACAAATATTTTGGCTTTTTAAAAAATATTATTAACGATCGTAGCTTTTAATATTAATTTATTTTCTGGTCTGAATTAAATAAAATATTCGATACGCAATTAAAGCTTTCGATAGCCGCTTATTTTAAAACCGACGGTTAAACCGAAATTTATAATTAATATTTACAAAAACGCTTTCGACCTTTCGTAAACTTTTATTAAAACGATTAAAGCGAATTTCTTTTAATAATAGATTTCGCTTAAATAATCTTTTTTTACGAAAATCTAAATAGCTTTTTACTTTTTGAAATTATATACGATTATATTTTTTATATTAATTAAAATTAAAAGCTCGATACTTTCTTTTTTTTTAATTTTTTATATAAACTAAACGCAAACGAAGCTTATGCGTACGCTCGCCGTTATTACGACGCTTAAAACTTCGCCAAATCGCATTTTTAACAAATCTACGATAAAATAAAAAAAAATGCGAATAAATCTCGCCGCGCGATCGATTTTAACGTTAGCGACTACGTTTAGTTCGATATGTGACGATCTAATTAGTCGAAGGGCTGGGAAATCAGTCAACTGGTCGCCGTGTTTATATGGTATGAGAAACGAGCCTTTGGTTTTGTAACAAAAATATTTATTTAGAATTAATAATTGCAAAAGGCAAAGGTTGCTAAAAGGAAAAAGCCTTATATATATAAATAGTTTCCATAGTTAATAAAAAGACTTATTAGAAGATTAGGAAGCTTGCAATTATACGTAGTTGCTGGGATAATACGAGAGGCTAAAAAAGTGAGTCGTTATACTATTCTTCCGTCCGAAAAAAGCGCGCCCTCGAGCTTTTATCTATTGGTACGTCGCTATTTAAATGATCGTACGAGTTTAAATCTTCGGAGTACGCTTTCAGCCAGTTTACAAGTTTTGCAAAAGGACCGGAAAGCTTTTTATACGCTAAATAAAAGTCGCGCACTTTTAAAAAAGCATATATAAAATCAGACGCGGAATACTACGTAAGATTTTTATTTAAATCTATTTAAAAAGTTTTGTATTAAAAAGTTTTCCGCTATATTCGATAAGCGATTAATTTTTCGATTTCGTATTTAAATTTATTAATTATATTAATAAATTTAAAAACTGGGTTAATTTGATTTGAAAGCGCGTCGTTAGCTGTTTTACGCAGTCGATTAGCGTGAAAAACCGGGTGTACGTTGATAATATTAAAAAGGTTTAGTTTAAAAGCGTTGTCGAAAATTTTGGCTATAACTTTGAAAGGGCCGTTTGTAAAATTGTCGAGCTTGCGAAAGGGCCGGAAAATCGGAAATAAACGCATATCGAATTATACGTAATCGCTAACGTTAAAATCGATCGCGCGGCGAAATCTATTCGCATTTTTTTTTATTTTATCGTAGGCTTATTAGAAATGCGATTTAGCGAAGTTCCAAGCGTCGTAATAGCGGCGAGCGTACGCACGAGCTTCGTCTGCGTTTAGCTTATATAAAAGATTAGAAAAAAAGAAAGTATCGAACTTTTAGTTTCAATTGGTATAAAAAGTATAACCGTATACAATTTTAAAAAGTAAAAGACTATTTAGACTTTTGTAAAAAAGGATTATTTAAGCGAAATTTATTATTAGGAAAAATTCGCTTTAATCGTTTTAATAAAAATTTACGAAGGGTCGAAAGCGTTTTTATAAATATTAATTATAAATTTCGGTTTGGCCGTCGGTTTCAAAATGAGCGGCTATCGAAAGCTTTAATTGCGTACCGAGTATTTTGTTTAATTTAAACCAAAAGGTAAACTAATACTAAAGGCCACGATCGCTAATAATACTTTTTAAAAGGCCAAAATATTTATATACGTAAAATATATATAATTTAGCGAAGCTTCGAGCGTCGATATTTTTATAACAAAAAATCGAAATAATTTGCTTAGAAAAGCGATTTATTATTACGAACACGTTATCGTAATCGTATTTGTTTTTGTTAAAATTGCAAAAATCTATTATAATGTATTTTCAAAAATGGTCAAAAACAAAAAAAAGCTGAAAAAGACCGGGGCGCTTATCTTTTGAAACAGAATTCTTTCGATAAGCGTAGTAATTGCGACAGTATTGTTTTACGAAAGCTATTATACTTCGTTAATAATATTGGTCCGAAAGCAATTGCGTAATTTTACGAGCGCTAAAATAAGCGGTAAAAATCTGGTCGTGCATTTTTCGTATAAAAGCCAAACGAAAATAATCGACGTCTAATATTATTAAGCGACCGTAATATAGCAGCAGGTCGCGTTTAAATATATACGAAATATTATTAGCGTCGTTTTTTTTCGTAGCGTTTCGTACAGTTTTTTTTCGAAAAGCTATTAAGCTGCTAATTATGCGATTAGCGTAAAAAATTTGGTCAACGACACGGAATGCGAAAAAAAAATCAGTTATTTTAATAATAAAAACAGCTGTTTCGAAAACCGTGGAAAATCGAAGTTTTTTAATTAAAAAGCGATGATCGATTTGATTTGCTCGGAGAAAAGTTTGCAAACGCTAAATGCGTTTAAAAAAATTTTAACGGTCGAGTTCGCTCGTACGACGTGTTAATGCGTCAGCCAAAAAGTTGTGTTTATTTGGTTTATACGTAATAAAAAAGTTGTAATCGGCGAAAAGCTCGGCCTAGCGTGCTTATCGAGCGTTTAAAAGTTTGGAAGTTTTAAAATATTTCAAAGCTTTATAATTAGTGATAATTTTGATTTAATAAACTCAATCAGTTAATTTAATACAAAAGTTATTTAAAAATTTTATAATTGCGAGCATTTTTTTGTCGTATACGACGTAGTTTAGCTTTGCGAAGGCTATGATTTTACTAAAATAAACGATTGGGAGCCAGTCGTTATTATGAAATTGCGAAAAAACAAAAGCTACTACGCCGTCGAAAACGTTAGTTTTTAATATGCAAAAAAAGTTTTGTTTATAATATTATAAAACTGATACAATAGTAAAAGCTAGTATAAAAAGGTCGAAATTTTTTTAATATTCAAAAGTGAAATTGTAAAAAACGTTAATTTTGGTTAAATAAACCAAAAGCTTTGCAATTATATCGTAATTTCGAATAAAACGTCGGTAAAAATTACAAAAACCAAAACAGCTTTGTACATTTTTTACAATAATAAAAGGCTTTTAGTAGGCGACTACGAAGACTTTTTTTGGGTTTATTTTTAAGCTTTTAGTCGAAATAATAAAACTTAAATAACGGGTTCGAATAACGTTAAATTTAAACTTTCGAATATCGGCCTGTAATTTAGCGTTAACGAATTTTTAAAATATTTTGCGAACGTATATAGCGTGTTTTAAAAGATCGGACGAATAAATAAAAATATTATTCAGATATGCAATGCAGAAATCGTTTAAATAATCGAAGAAAACGTCGTTTATATAGCGTTAATAAGTTGCGGATTTATTAGTAAAGCTAAAAGGAAGCATTTTGCATTTATAAGCGCCGTACGCGTACGAAACGTCGTTAGTTTTTTATTAGCGGAATTTATTCGAATTTTATAAAAAGTTTAACGAATATCGAGCTTCGTAAAAATTCGCGTTTTCGAGAAACGAGCAAAGGTTTTATCGATAAAAAAGAAAAGATAGCGATTTTTACGAGTAACGTTATTAAAAGCTCGATAATCGATACAGAAACGTAATAAACCGTCGGGTTTTTTGGCGAAAAGCATTGGAGCAGCGAAAGGAGCGGTAAAAAGTTCGATAAAGCTTTTGTTAAAATTATTTTGCAAATAGGTTTTAATAATCTCGAGCTTTGGAATCGATATTTTATACAAAAAATGTATTTCAGTTTTTTTTTATTTATAATAAGTTCGATTTTATAGTCGTAGGGCCGGTAAAAGGCTAGCTCGTTACTAGCGGCTTTAAAAAACACGTGTTCGAAATCTTTGTATTTCGAAGGAAAAAATTCGAAAAAAGGTTTATTCGAAGTTAGCTTTACTAAGCTGATTGAAAAGGTCGAAATCGATATTTTATTAGTTTTAAAACGTTCGAAAAAACTGTAAAATTGGGTTTTGAAAAAAGTGTTATACGTAAAGTCGTTTAGTATTTTGTCGATTTCGTATAAAAAAGTTGAAAACATTTCAATTGCTTTTTTTCTGAAAATCAGCTTAAAAGCGTATGTAATAATCTGGCAAATGAAAATTAGATAAACAGTAGATTAAGAGATTCGTTTTCGAATTGATCGTTTAAAAGGTTCAGAAAATGGCTTGTTTAAATTATCGATTATATTAAGCTGAAAGGCTATCGCGGCGAAGGTTTTTTTTCGGTTTTTGGTGTAACTGTTTTTCGTAAAACGAAAAAACTGTTTTGACGAAAAAAAAAAAAAAAAAAAAAAAAAATAATAAAAGAAGGATCGGCAGCTTGGGAAAATAATATAATTTTTTGTATTATTTTATTAGCGTCGCTATCGAAATTAGCACCGCGAATAAAATTCGACTTTTTCGCGCTTCGTACAGCGTCGTAAGCCTGCTATAATTAGTCAAAGTTTTTATTACGTTTTATAACGTCGTTTTAATAGCGAGATTAAATCTTTCGAAAGTATAAATAAAAGATTTTAATATAACGAGCGTAAAAAGCTGTAAAAAAATAAGATTTCGGCTAATAAAGCTTGCGTTTATTACAATTTAATAAAACCTGGTATTCGGCCAACCAAGCTTTTTTTAAAATCATATTATGATTTCTGTTGCGCTATATTTACATTTTTTTATTTTCTTTTATTTCTTTTGTTCCAGATTTATTTTTTCTGTACGCTTTCAGTAGTTAGATGTTTCTGGAGCTCGGAAAGGCTCGTAGTTACGTAATAACGAGCCTTTTCGGAGATTAGTTTTTCCGAGCGATTAATTAAGCGAGCCCGAACCTTTCGTTTTTTGCGGAAAGCTCGCCAGTCAGACTTAAAACAATATAAAAAAATATTTTATTATATACAATTCATCCGTCCCAGCTTCCGATAAGGGTTTCTATCGATTATTCGGCTATACACGACAGTTATAAGCCCCGGAGCCAATTAATAAGCTTTTTTTTGCAATGCATACGCTAAGAGATTCGTTGAAAGCCCTTACCGGTTAATTTATTCGAATTGTTAAAAAATATTCGTAAAAGATTATATTTTGCAAAGTTTTTTTTATTTGGCAAAAGGCCACGAATCGATAAAAGGCTATTGAGAATGCGGGAAGCATTAATTTTTCGATTTTTTTAATTTACAAATTTTATTTTTATTTTTTTATTTTTTTTAATCCAGTTAATCGATTTTTCATAACGAAAACAATATATCGGCTTTTACGAAAAAAGAGGTTTTCCTTTACGATCCAAAATCGTAGATCTTTTGATTAGAAGCGTACAAATTTTATCGATCAAGGATTTTTTTTTTCGATTACACCGATTCTGATTTTTCATTTCGCTTTTTTATTAATAAACGATTATAAAAACAGTTTTTTTATTAGTTTATCGATCAGAAAAATAAAAAGCGCTAAGCAGATTACGATCGAGAATGCGCCGAATATAATGGTATAACCGAGGCAAAAAAGGCCGCCGTTACGATTAATAACTTTTCCGATAAACTTCGATTAGCTAATTTAATTTTCGACGATTTAAAAAATAAAATCGATTATTTTTCGAAAAATTATTTAAAAAAGCTTAAAAAATGGCAGGAGTACGTTACTGCCTACTAGAAGTTGCTCGATTAAGTTTTTTCAATTGTAAAAATCAGTTTAATAAACTTTGCAATTGTTTAATCGAAGATTAACGTTATTAATAATAAAAAAGCGTACGCCATTTTTTATATTAATTTGCAAAAAGATTCGTTGATAAATAAAAATATGCGAAAGGTTAAGGATTTATATTATAAAAAAAAGCAGAAATTATTTCAGGCATTTGTTTGTATTTTGAAAAAAAATATTGCTTTTGCATACTTTTCCGTGGTTAGCTTCGTCAGATTTGATTATAGAAATATTTTTCGCAAAGCGTATAGCGGAAAGATAAATATAACCGAATGGATAAAAGAATAGCAGACCGTTTATAAAGCAGCTGTCGAATATAAGATTTCTAATATAAATGGCCGCTACGCTGCCACCGATTTTCTCGACGCAATCGCCGCATATATTAATTTATAATAAGCGAACGGTAAAAAAGCTAAGTATTTAAAAAACAAATTTGCCGGCTTTTTTATAAAAAAGATTTTAATCGAACTAAGCTTTATAATCTTTTTTTTTAAAAACAACCGAGGATTCGATAATTCAGGCCGAAAGGTCGGAGTTTTCGCTATTTTTTTTTTTCGATTTTAAAAACAACGATATTTCGAAAGATCGTGGAAAAGAAGAAAAAAAAAGCAAAAAAGAAAAAGAAAAAGGGTATAATTGTTGTTTATGCGACATTTTTAAAAAAAAGCGTTATTTTTATTTTCTAATCGATTGTAAAAAGCTTTTGTACGTAATAAATAATCGTTGTAAAAAAAAGACTTTTTCCAATTTTTTAAACAGGCAGAAAATCGCTGAAATACGAAAAAAGCTGTTTTTTAATTATAAAAAGGCTTTGAAAGCTTTAAATAAAAAAAGTATTCAAATGGTCGCAATTAACAAAATTTTTAAAGTTTTAATAATCAAGCTAAAACAGATTTTAAAATCAATTTCTAAAAACGACTAAAAAGAGTTTTTTACCGCAACTTTTTATTTTTTTTGCTTTAATACGATTAAAAAGCATTTCGGAATTAACGTTTTAGCTTTAAAGCTTGGTTAATATTATTTTTTAAACAAAAGCATTTTTTTTAACAATTGCTTTAAAACTTATTTAGTAAACGACAAAAATTTTTTTATCGAAGGATTTTATAAAAAGATTGTTAATTTTATTAATAACGTTTATATAAGTATACAGAGTTTTTCAATCGTCGGGAAAAAAAAAAAAAAGTCGTTTAATAAAAAAGGCTTTTCGCAAAAAAAATAAAAAGCTTTGAGATATAATTTTTAACAACGTGGCGTTCGTTTCAGATTTTATTACTAATATTATTTCCGCTAGTTTTTTGGCTAAAAAAAATTATTGATTTTAAGGGTCAGATAATACTTTTCGTTTTAAAAGCTTTAAAAGCTTTATTTTAAAACGTTAATATCAAACGATCGCCGATTTTTATATATTTAAATATATTAAAATTAATTGCTTTTTTTATTCGCATTTTTTATATAATAATCTAAATTTTTTAAAACGTAATTCGCTCGGCCTAATAATTTATATAATTCCGAAACGTCGTACGCGTTATAAGTTTAAGAAAAGCAGCGTGTTTACGTACGATCGGGATAACGATGCGCGTTTATAGTATTTTCGTTCGGGCTATTTGAGTAAAAACGCGCTCGAAAAGCTGGTCGAAAATATTCGTAAAATAAAAATCAAAAGCTTAATCAAAATGAAATGCGAAAAGTATGCTGTTACGTATTTAGAGCAGATGATTTTAAAAGCAATATTAAAAAATAAGTTTTTCAAGCTTTTTTTTCGCATCGGCTAGGATTTTTACGATTATTTTAAAAGTCGTAGAAAAGCTTACAACGGCTCGACGTAGATATTTCTAATAAAAAACGAATATAATAAAAAGATTTAGGCCTTCGCTATTAAAACGAGAGATATAAAAATCGTTTTAAACCGTTTTTAAACGTTCGACGCATAAATGAAACGTTAATATAACTTTTTCATTTGCAAAATTCGATAAAATAACGAATCGTCGGTGATTTTAAAATAAGAAAATATTATTTCGAAGTATTAAAAATAGGCGGAGCGCGAAAATATCGATTTAAAATTAATTTTATTTTACGTGCATTAGCCAAACGGTTCGATCGAACGAGCAGAAAGGAAAGTAATTAAACGTTCGATAAAAATAAAAATTGGGGCGGGACTTTTAATTTTTTTTTGGCCCGAAACGATAAAAGTAGCAGCGCATTTGTATAATATATCGCCGCTTGCGAGGAAATAATTTAAGTTTTCAAATGAAGTTTTGTACAGTTGATTTAAATAATATTTCAGGTATTACGACCCTGTTATTATAAAAGCGCGTACGGCCGATTTTAAACCAAATTAAAGCAAAGTTTATGCGTACGAAGCTCGTGCGTATTTAATAATAAAAAATCGGGAAATTATAAAATATAAAAGAGAATTTAAGATTTTTCCGAAAGGATATATCGGATATTTGATTAGATATAGCGTTTTTAATATTTACAAAATTTGAGTGTTTTAGCTAATGCGTATGATTACGAGCCGAAACGTAGTGTTTAACGAATTTAAGTTTTATTTTTCGGAGGTTGAAAATCCAAGTTTTATAATTAAATTAAAGTTTCAGAAGACCGTAGAGTTTATCGAAAACGCGGAAAACGAAAAAGCTTAAAACGCTAAGTATCAGATATTAGCGGGCGGTTTTAGTAGCGGCGCAAATCAGCAAAACTCGGTGTATTAAAAGAGGGGTGATATAAAAGAAAAGTTATTATTACAAAACGAGCAACTTTTAAATTTTACAAAAAAAAATAAAAGTTTTTTTCTATCGGAGCCGCTATCAGAACCAGGATTTATTTCAGGCCCTTTTGGTGTACTTCTAAAGCCTACGGTGAAAAAAAAGAATATTTTAATACTAATGGATTTAGATATTCCAAAAGAAGCCAAATCTTCGGAAATGAAAAACTTAATAAAAGTCGAAGCGATCGAGCTTTTTTTTACGGTCGATTTAAACGTTTAAAACTCGGAAATAATGATTTTTTATAAAAGTCTTTTCGATAAAGCTATTATCGATCAGTTTTAATTTTTAGGATTAGTTATTAATCGAAAATATGCAAAGCATATTCGAAATATTCTGACCGACGCGATAAAAGCGTCAGAAAGTTATGAAGGTTTAAAAAAAAGTAATAAATTAATAAAGCTTATTATTGCAAAACAGGATAAAGCGGAGCAAAGCTTTAAAAAGTCCTTCGGCGCGAGCATAAAAATGGCTTTATACGAGAAAGCGCGTAATTTAATTTTTTAAATTATAATTAAAAGCTATCGTTCGGCAAATCAGGCGCTAAATCGATTTAGAATAAAACAGCTATTTAAACGCTTGCTTTTGAAAGCTTTTTCAAAGCTGATTATTAAAAAAAGGTATTATTTAAAAGAAGTAAAAAAAACAAATCGAAGTTTCCGATAAGCGATAAAAAGCAGCTGATTTCAAAAACTGCTAAACGAAATCGTACAAATTCCATTTTATATTAGCCGGATAAACCGGAAATATACGCTACGATATACGAAATTTTTTAATTAATGGTTTTATTTATTAAATAACAGATCGACGAATTCGTTTATACGTTTTAAACAAACGAGCCGATTTAAATAAATAAAAAAGATTTTTAAACTGTCTACGCAGTAATAGCGGCTTCGATAGGAAAAAAGTCGGTAAAAAACATTTAATTTTCCGATTAAAAACAATATCGGAATAACTTTTCGAAAGTTTTAAAAAACTGAAACGAATTAAAAAACTATTAAATGAAAGAATAATTTAAAAAAAAAGCAAAGACCGAAATTAAAAACTTGGAAATTAAAAAATACTAAAGGATTATTAAAAAAAATAAAACTATAAAGCTTATTTTATTTAAATAGGTTTTTATATACAAAACAAACAGCTTAGGCGAATTGCAACGGTGCAAATCGAAACTAGTCGTGAAAAAAGATTTATAAAACGAAGTTTTAATTTTTTTTATATACGTAGCTATATTCGCAGCCCGTCCGAACGGTTATAACGTTGGCGGTTTATTTCGATCTGAAAGTTAAGCAATTCGATATAATTAATATATTCGTTAATGCAAAACGAGATTTTAAAAATAAGTTAATTACGTGCTATTTGCCTAATGAATTTAAACAATCAGATATAATAATATAGCTAAACCGAGCTTTGTATAAGTTGAGAGATTTTTCAGTTTTATAATACGGCGAATTCGCTAATATTTTAAAAAAACTAAAGCTCGAATTAATAGGCGAAAAGCTTTGTATATTCGCTAACGAGATGCGAAGCGTATACGTGGCGTTTTACGTCGACGATATTTAAGTTTTATATTACGCTTTTTATTCGTTAAAAATCGACGAAATTATTTTCGGTTTGAAAAGGGCCTACGAGCTTACGAATATAAAAGATTTGAATTATTTTTTCGGAATTCGTATTTTACGAAACAAACAAAAAAAAAAAGTTTTTTTGCTTTACGATTCGTATATCGAGAAAATTGCTACGAAGTTTGGTGTATGCAAAAGGCGTTTTTTAAATACGTTTTTTTTAATTTGCGAATTTGTTAAAAACTTATGCGTAGCCACGTTTTCGCAGATTAAAAAGTATTAAAAAAAGGTCGGTTTAATTTTGTATACGGCTATTATACTTCGACCCGACGTGGCTTTCGCAGCTTTTCAGCTTTTTTACTTTTTTATTAATCTAAGTTTTTAATATCTCGAAGCAGCTAATTAAACGTTTCGATATTTTTATAAAACGAGATTTTTAAAAATTGTTTATAATCGGGAAAAGCGGAAAAACTAATTAATAATTTTCACCGACGTTTTTTTCGCCGACGATTCAGAAATTCGGAAATTTTTTTAAAATTATATCTTTTTTTTTTTCGGAAATGTTATTTTGTAAAAGGCTGTACGATAAAACACAGTTATTATTTTTTTTATTAAAGCGGAACTATTTGTTTATGTAACGACCGTAAAGAAAATAATAGCATTTCAACGTTTTTTCAAAAAGCTTCGATTCGATATTGTTTTTAAATAAAACGTATATTGCGATAATTAGCAAACGATCAGATTAATCGTAAAAAATAAAAAAAGAATTTTTATAAAGCTTCGCTACGTCGATATAAATAATATATAAATTCGCTAAAAGTATTAAAATGGGAAATTCAAAATTATATATTTTTTAACAAATGAAATACACGCAGACGGTTTTATTAAAAATTTGATCCGACAAAAGCACGAAAGTTTCGTTAAACTTTTTAATTTACGGGATTTTCGGAATTTTATCGAAAAGCTCGATTAATCGAGCTAAATAGCTTGCATTTTGCAGGCGTATATTTATTTAAACAAATTTTTATTAAAATTTAAAATATAGCAAAAACTATTTTTTAATTAAAGGAAATCCGAATTTTTCGCAAACTCAAAAATCTAAAACCAAACCGCTTAGTTTTGCAAAAAGTCAAAAATATAATCCGCTAAAACAATAATCCGCGCCCGACGTTTCGCGACAGTTAAATTTAAAATAAATTTTCCGATAGCTTTTTTAAAAATAGCTGCCGCCGGTTATGTAGCCGAAATATTTTTTTTTTTTTGCGAAGCTTTACCAGGCTAAAAACTAAAAACGTTTGGCAAAAGGATCGCCGCGAGATTTTCTTTTGGATTTTTAAAAACGGAAATATTTTTTGATAAATCGTGGCCAGGTTTTATTCCGCCAATACGTGGAACAGGCGTAAAAGTTTTTATTCGAAAAATAAAAGTTTAAGAAATCTTACGAGCCGCGGCGAATTTCGCGTTAATAATACGCTTTATGTTTATTAGTTTTGCTTTTGAATTACGATCGATTTAAAAGTTTATTTTTTTGCACTTTTAAAGCCGTTTTGATCGTAGAATAAAAAATAACCGTTATATTTTAAGAATCGATTAGCAAAAACGATAAAGTTTTTCGATAAAACTAATCGTTTTAATGATTTTGTTAATCCGAGCTTTAAAAACGGAAAACCACGCAGCTAAAACGTTCGCGTCGGCCGAAATGCACGACGTGCTAATTGCGTAGCACCGATAGCAACGAGCTTTTGTTAAATTCGACAGGCAATCGTAGTTTAGATTTTTAATTGTTTTACGAATAATATAAGTTATATAAAAAATAGGATTGGAAAGCTTAAAAATAATAAGCTTTTTGGCTTTAGTGCGAGCGCGTTTTAAAAAACGATTATCGTCGTTATTTTTATTTCCAGTTTCTTCGTTTTAATAATTTCCGGCCGCTTTTTTTTCAGAAGCGCCAGCGTTTTGTTTTTTTTTTCCGGGAGTATTATTAAAACCGAGACTACCGCTAATAGCTTTTTTATCGCCAGCAGCGTTTTTTTTATTTCCAGGCGTTATATCGGCATTTTCGAAGCTAAGCAAATATAAATCTTCGAGAAAACCGTTTAAAAACGAAATATCGAAAAAATCGCTTTTTTCGAAAAGGTCGAAAAAAAACGAATTGGCCGAAAAAGCCGATTAATTGCGTAAAATAGATTTCGCAAAACTTCGATTGCGTAAGCGCCGAAGATTGGAAGTCCGAAAAGCTGGGCCAACTGGTCGCGTAAAGCTACGCGGACGACTTTTTTTAAGTGTAAGAAAGGCTATATCGATGTTTTTGATTAAAATAGTAAAGCTTGAATTTATTAGAAAACTAGTAAGGAAATAAAAAAATTAAGGTTTTCAAAAGCGACGAGTCGCTTATTTAAGCTGAATTGGTTTTATTTACGCTTCGCAACGATAAAAAATATAAATAAGCTATATAAATATTGCAATATCGCGTTACGGCCGTATTCGGACGACAAAAGGACTTTTCCGCGCTTTAAAAGTAGCTGATTATCGGATTAGCAATCAGTTAAAAGGTGTATTGCGTTATATTTATATTTTTTTATATTTTTTTATTTTTTTTGTTTTAGATTTATTTTTCTTGTACGCTTTCAGTAGTTAAATGTTTCTGAAGCTCGGAAAAGCTCGTAGTCACGTAATAACGAGCCTTTTCGGAGACTAGTTTTTCCGAGCGACTGACTAAGCGAGCCCGAACCTTCCGTCTTTTGCGGAAAGCTCGCCAGTCAAACTTAGAACAATACAAAAAAACATTTTACTGCATACAATTTATCCGTCCCAGCCTCCGGTAAGAGTTCCTACCGACTATTCGGCTATGCACGACAATTTCCGAAATTAGTAATTAAAAAAAAGTAAACGATTGTATTCGGTTGTTAATAATAAAATTAAAAAGCGTAAAATATATAATTAAATAGCCACGAGTTTTATTATACCTTTTTATAAAAAAAAAAGCCGGGAAAAATTAAATTAAAGATTTTAAAAAAAAAAAAAGGGATTTAATTAGCGCCGAATCGATTAACGCATAACCGTTCGCTTTAAAATCGGCGAGCGCTTTTATTTTATACGAAAGGCTATTTTTAATAAATATAACGGGAATTGTTAGTAAATCGCTATTAAAAAGCTTTCGAACGTTAAAATAACGCATATCGCGCAATACGTTTAAAAAGAAAGCTTTGCTTAAGCTTGAGCGTTTTTCCGATTAACGAAAAAGCTTTTAATTTTTTCGTATGCGTTTTAAAAATCGTTTGAAAAAAAATTTTCGTTTTTATTATTATTATCGAAAAGCGAATTTTCGGTCGGTTCGATTTCGTTTATATTTATTAGTTTAAAAAGACTTTTAAATGAAACCGAAGGTCGGCTCGTAAAAAGTCGTGCAGATTGGCTTTTTTGAACTTTTTAATATAAAGTAGAAAACGAGCGTTATCGTTGGTTCGATCGAAAAAAAAAACGCTAAAAAAAGCGTTTTGACGTAAAAAAAAAGGAAAAACAAAAGGCTAAAAAAAAGCTTGTGAAGCATTTAAACGATTTTCGTACGTACGATTTGACTCGTAGTACGCTTTGGTTAAAGATTTATTATTTTAATAAATAATAAATTTGATTGAAAAGCGATTCGCGTATAAAATTCGTTTAGCCAATTGATTTTGTTTTTTTAACGGACGGCGGTGAGTTAATTTTTAAAAGTCGTTATACGCGCTTATTTCAAATGCAGCTTTTTTCGTAAACGCTTTGATATTTTGTCGCGAAAAGCGTTTCGAAGCTGTTTGTTAATTCGTATTTAAGCGTTCGTTGCGAAAATGGAAAATCGCAAATAAAATCGCTAAAAATCGTCGTGCGTATTTATTGCAAATATTTTAAATTCGTTTTCGGCTTTTTAAACGTTTAAAAAGTCGGCCAGAAAATCGGCGATTTTTTTTATTAATTTTTCGAAAGGTATAAGATCGGAACGGTTTAAGATACGCGGGGTCAAGAACTTTTTTGCTACGCCTTCGGTTTGATCGAATATATAATTTTTGCGAAATCGATCGCCAGCGAAATAATCGTAGTAAAATTCGAGATTATCGAAAACTTTAGTTTTTTAATAGCGTGTTTTGTAATTTTTACTATTATTTAGCTTAAACTTAAAGTTCGGAACGCGTTTTATACGAGCTAATCGAAAGTTAGCAAATAAATAAGAATTATAGCGTTTAAAAAACGCGCTAAAATTTTGGCCGTTATAAAAAGATTTAAAAAAAATTCGCGAAAAGCGTAAAGATTAATTTGCAGCGTTTGTTAATTGAAATAAAACGTTGCGAAAAAAAAAAAAAGCAGCAGATTCGCGATTGGCAAAAGCACGTTCGATAAATTTTATTAAACGCTTTAATTAAAAAGTCTGTCGCAATCGTATAATTTCTAAAAGTTGTCGTTTACGCTTTTGCGTTTTTTTTTAATTGATTTTGCAAAAGTTTTAATTAAACGCTTTCAGCGCTAAGCTGTAAAAAAAAAATAGTAAGCGAAATGATTAGCGCTTTGCCTTTTTTTTTTTTTTTTTTTTTTGGGAAAAGGATTGTTTTTTAGAAAAAAAAGCTTTTAAGAAAAGCTGCTTTTTCGCTAATTAAAAAAAGGGAAATTAAAATATGATAGCAAAAGCTGAAAAGCTTTGCTGAAAAAGGAATCGTTAAACAAAAGTTATTTTTCGCGAAGTGCGGAAATAAGCTTTTTTACGACCGGTCGATTATTTTGATATGATTCGTAAAAAATTCGAAAGGAAAAATAATTTACGCCGTCGCTAGCGTAAAAAAAAAGTTGTTAATAATATAACGATTTAATCAGTCGAAAGGCTGGAAGATCAGTTAATTGATCGCCGTGTTTATATAATATAAAAAACGAGCCTTTAGTTTTATAACAAAAATATTTATTTAAAATCAACAACTGCAAAAGGCAGAGGTTGCTAAAGAAAAAGAGCCTTATATACATAAATAGTTTTCACAATTGATAAGAAAACCCATCAGGAGACCAAGGAGCTTGCAATTATACGTAGTTGCTGGGGTGATACGAGGGGCCAAAAGAGTGAGTCGTCACACGATATACGTTTATTTCCGATTTTTCGGCCTTTTCGCAAACTCGATAATTTTACAAACGGCCCTTTCAAAGTTATAGCCAAAATTTTCGACAACGCTTTTAAACTAAACCTTTTTAATATTATCAACGTACACCCGGTTTTTCACGCTAATCGACTGCGTAAAGCAGCTGACGACGCGTTTTTAAATCAAACTAATTCAGTTTTGAAATTTATTAATATAATTAATAAGCTTAAATACGAAATCGAAAAATTAATCGCTTATCGAATACAGCGAAAAACCTTTTAATACAAAATTTTTTAAATAAACTTAAATAAAAATCTTACGTAGTATTTCGCGTTTGATTTTATATATGCTTTTTTGAAAATGCGCGATTTTTATTTGGCGTATAAAAAGCTTTCCGATTTTTCTGCAAAATTTATAAATTGGCTAAAAGCGTATTCCGAAGATTTAAATTCGTACGATTATTTAAATAACGACGTATTAATAAATAAAAGCTCGAAAACGCTCTTTTTTCGGACGGGAAAATAATATAACGATTTATTTTTTTGCCTTTCGTATTATCCTAGCAATTACGTATAACTGCAAGCTTTTTAGCTTTTTAATAAATCTTTTATTAATTGTAAAAATTATTTATATATATAAAACATTTTTCTTTTAACATTTTTGCTTTTTGTAATTATTAATTCTAAATAAATATTTTTATTATAAAACCAAAGGCTCGTTTTTTATATTATATAAACACGGCGACCAATTAACTAATCTTTTAATTCTCCGATTAATTAAATCGTTATAAATTTTACGAAGCTTTTATTAAACGAAAATAATTACGATTTCGCTTTCGTAATAATAAATCGCTTATTTAAAAAGCTTTTATTAGTTTTTTGCCATAAAATTATTACAGCGAAAAAATTAACAATTTTGTTTTTAATTTATTAAATACGCTATTTCGGTATGCCGGATTTAATTATTTCGGATCGAATAATTTAATTTATTTCGGTTTTTTAATAAAAACTTTGCCGTATATTAAAAACCAAAATTGAATTAATTATTGCGTATAATTTTAATATCGATAAATAAATCGAAATAATAAATTAATATATTAAGCAACGCTTTCATTTTGCTTTTATTATTAAAATAATTAAAAACGCTTTTTATTTTTAATAAATATTATATAATTAATTTTGCCGCACGAGTTTTTCGGCAACGTTTTTTTTTTCAAATTACAAATAAATACGAAGCTCGTATATTTTAAAATATAAATAATTTTCGTTTTTTTCGCTCGGCCATCGAAAAGCTTAATCGCGACGAAGTTTTGTATTTGGTTTTTCGAATTAAAAAAATTATAAAATACGCTCAATCGTTTATTACGCAATAATAAATTAAAATAAAACGCTTCGTTAATTTATACAAACAACCGATAAATTAAAATATAAATAACGAAGTATTAGTGAATATTAAAAATTAAAAATTTAATCGACTTTTTCGAAAGCTTTTAAACAAATAATACGGCTTAATTAAAATCGTTAATAAAATAAAAAAAAATTAAAAACTTGACTTTTTCGCGGATTAATTAATTTATTTAATTTTTTATTTTTATTCGTTCCGAAAATATATTAGTAATTTTTTATCCGGCCAACGACGCTCCGAACCAGCTTTTATTTAACTATTTTTTAAACAAACGGAATAAAAAATCGAAAAAATAATAAATTCGAAATTATATAAAAAAGTATTGCAATATTAAATCAATTAAAAAAGCGCTAATAAAAATTTCGAATAATATTATTATTTTAACGTTATAACGGCTTTTTAGATTTTTTAAGCATTTTACCGATCGTATTTTATCGTTAAAAGCTTTTTACGAGCGCTTTTCGTATTATTGCAAGCTTATAACGAAAGCAAAAAAATTATATTAAATTAAAAAACGATAAATTTATAATCGCAATTGCGCGGACGCAGTTTTTCGAAAAAAAAAAAAATATTACGATTCTGGCCTGGCTAATAATAATTATTAATAATATAATTGCTAATAGTATAATTGCTAATAATATTAAATTAAGATTTGGGCACGGACCATTTCGGCCATTAAGCTTCGCGTTAAATTATATAATATATAAGCGCAATTTATTATATATAAAATTCGCGATTCCGAATATTTTAGCTCGGTATTTTTTTTTTAATTTATATACGTATTTTTTGGTTTATATTATTTCGATTATTTTTAAGCTAGCTATAACAAATTTTTGCTAAATTACGATAACGTTTTAAAAATTTTCGCCGAAGCAAAAAAAATTCGAAATAATAAAAAAAAAAAAATAAATCGAATTTTGCGTTTTTTGCTAAATTAATAAAAAAAATATATTTAAAAATACGTTTTTAGCAAAATTATCGGTATTATTCCGCTTCGGCATTTCGTTCGCTTTTTCGAAACTATTACTTTTACGAAAAAAAAAATCTGAATATTAAACGCTTATATTTTTAAAACGCAAGCTCTGAAAATCAATAATCCAAAAGCTCGCAAATTTATAAGCTTTTTTACAGCCGTTTGCAAATTAATCGACGACGTTATATAATCGCTAAAAAAAATAGTAATCGGCTGCGAAATTTTAAATTTGATATTTTTTTAAAACAAAAAACTAAACGTCGCTAAATGCGGCATTTTTATACCGAAAAAAAAATATAACGTTATATCGATATTTTAAATTTACAATAACGAAAAAAACGAAAAAACCAATATTATTTTCGTTTAATCCGAAAAAACATACGCGATAACGATTAATTTTTTTAAAACAGCTAAAACTATAACGATTCACTTTTTTGCTTTTCGTATTATCCTAGCAATTACGTATAACTGTAAGCTTTTTGGTTTTTTAATAAGTTTTCCTATTAATTGTGAAAATTATTTATATATATAAAATTTTTTTTTTAATAATTTCTGCTTTTTACAATTATTAATTTTAAATAAATATTTTTGTTATAAAACCAAAAGCTCGTTTTTTATATTATATAAACACGGCGATTAATTGATTAATTTTTTAATTTTTCGATTAATTAAATCGTAATATTATTAATAATTTTTTTTTACGTTAGCGACGGCGTAAATTATTGTAAAAATTAAAAAGCAAAAAAATATTAGTTTAAATAATAAAGTTCAAATAAAATTGAATTAATAATCAGATTGATTTTTGCCTTTTATATTTTTAATAAAAAACGCTTATAAATACAAAAAAAAAATAAAGCTTTTAAAAAAAGTATTTTTTAAAAAACCAGGCGAATTTCATTTAATATGCTTTTTTAGCTTTTATTCCGACCTTTTTTTAATCTTTTTTAATATAATTTTAATAATTAATTTTTTAGCAATTATTTTTATAAAATATTTTATTTAAATATTATTTTTAGCTTTTATAATATTATCCGGCCTTTACGGCTTATCCGCAGAAAATACTTTTCGAAAATTAATAAAAAACAAAAGGTTTTAGCGGATTATTTGATTTATATACGTAATATTAATTCTTAATATTACTTTTTTTTTTAGGCCTTTGGTTTTTAAAGCGATTTATATTTTTATACGTATGCTTTCGTATATAACGTACGTTACGCTTTTAAAATAATATACGGTTCCGCTTTCGATTGTAAATTATAGCTGTTTTTTCCGCTTTCGGTCGTAAATTATAGCTGTTTTGCTATTCTGTTTTTTTTGTTTTCGGTAACGTTTGCATTTTCGTTTAAAAAAGCTTTTTTTTATAAAATAATCGCAATTTTTTTGTTTAATTTTTTTTTTTTTATATTTTTTTATTAGTTTTTTTTATTAGTTTTTTTCATTTTAATTAATTGCTTTTCGCCGCGTTCGCCGCGAATTTTTAAAAATGCTTTTAATTTTTATTTGCTTTCGGTATATACGTTTAATTTTACGCGAAAATATTACAGCGGCCTTTTTGCTTTTTTGCGTTTTCGAGCTTTTTAACGTAAAATGCAACCGTTGCAGCGCTTCGCATATTTAATATTTCTTTATAAATTTTTTAAATTTTTATTCGGATTCGTTTTTAATTAATTATAAATTTTTATCGTACGCGCCGCCGAGGCGTAAATCTTTTTTTCGAATTTTAACGATTTTATAAATCGTTTCGATGCTGCTATCGCTGCTGCCGTTTTTTTTTTTTTTTTTTTGCTGCCGAAGCCAAAGCTTTTGCTAAAACTTTTATTAATTTTATTATTTACGACGCTTATATAAATCGTTTTAAAAAAAATAACGCTTCGGCTTTTATAATAATCGAAAATCGTACGAATCGCGCCGCGGCTCGAATTATAACGATTTATTCTTTTGCTATCTTTCGTATTATTTTAGCAACTACGTATAATTGCAAGCTTTCTGGTTTTTTAATAAGTTTTTTTATTAATTATAAAAATTATTTATATATATAAAGTTTTTTTTTTTAGCAATTTCTGCTTTTTGCAATTGTTAATTTTAAGTAAATATCTTTGTTACAAAACCAAAAGCTCGTTTTTTATATTATATAAATACAGCGACCAATTAATTGATTTTTTAGCTTTTCGATTAATTAAATCGTTATATTATTAATAATTTTTTTTTTACGTTAGCGACGGCGTAAATTATTTTTCTTTTCGAATTTCTTACGAATTATACTAAAATAATCGACCGGTCGTAAAAAAGTTTATTTTCGCATTTCGCGAAAAATAGCTTTTGTTTAACGATTTCTTTTTTAGCAAAGCTTTTCAGCTTTTGCTATTATATTTTAATTTTTTTTTCTTTAATCAGCGAAAAAGCAGTTTTTTCTAAAAGCTTTTTTTTTTAAAAAACAGTTTTTTTTTTCGAAAAAAAAAAAAAAAAAAAAAAAAAAAAACAAAGCGCTAACTATTTCGCTTATTATTTTCTTTTATAATTTAGCGCTAAAAGCGTTTAATTAAAACTTTTGCAAAATTAATTAAAAAAAACGTAAAAGCGTAAATAATAATTTTTAAAAATTATACGATTGCGACAAACCTTTTAATTAAAGCGTTTAATAAAATTTATCGAACGTGCTTTTGCCAGTCGCGAATCTGCTGCTTTTTTTTTTTTTTCGCAACGTTTTATTTTAACTAACAAACGCTGCAAATTAATTTCTCCGCTTTTCGCGAACTTTTTTTAAATTTTTTTATAACGGCCAAAATCTTAGCGCGCTTTTTAAATGCTATAGCTTTTATTTATTTGCTAACTTTCGATTAATTCGTATAAAACGCGTTCCGAATTTTAAATTTAAGCTAAATAATAATAAAAATTACAAAATACGTTATTAAAAAACTAAAGTTTTCGATAATTTCGAAGTTTATTACGATTATTTCGCTAGCGATCGATTTCGCAAAAATTATATATTCGATTAAACCGAAAGCGTAGCAAAAAAGTTTTTTATTCCGCGTATTTTAAATCGTTCCGATTTTATATATTTCGAAAAATTAATAAAAAAAATTACCGATTTTCTGACCGATTTTTTAAACGTTTAAAAAGCCGAAAACGAATTTAAAATATTTGTAATAAATACGCACGACGATTTTTAACGATTTTATTTGCGATTTTTTATTTTCGCAGCGAACGCTTAAATACGAATTAATAAACAGCTTCGAAACGCTTTCCGCGATAAAATACTAAAGCGTTTACGAAAAAAACTGCATTTAAAATAAGCGCGTATAACGATTTTTAAAAATTAGCTTACCGCCGTTCGTTAAAAAAAATAAAATCAGTTGGCTAAACGAATTTTATACGCGAATCGCTTTTTAATTAAATTTATTATTTATTAAAATAATAGGTTTTTTATCAAAGCGTATTACGAATTAAATCGTACGTACGAAAATCGTTTAAATATTTTATAAGCTTTCTTTTAGCCTTTTTTTTTTTTTTTATACGCTAAAACGCTTTTTTTAGCGTTTTTTTTTTCGATCGGACCAACGATAACGCTTGTTTTTTATTTTATATTAAAAAATTCAAAAAAGCCAATTTATACGACAATTTACGAATCGACTTTCGGTTTTATTTAAAAGTTTTTTTAGGCTGATAAATATAAACGAGATCGAACCGGCCGAAGATTCGCTTTTTAATAATAATAATAAAAACGAAAACTTTTTTCCAAACGACTTTTAAAACGCATACGAAAAAATTAAAAAAATTTTCGCTAATCGAAAAAACGTTTAAATTTAAGCAAAGTTTTTTTTTTAAACGTAATACGCGATATGCGTTATTTTAACGTTCGGAAGCTTTTTAATAGCGATTTATTAACAATTTCCGTTATATTTATTAAAAATAGCTTTTTATATAAAATAAAAGCGCTCGCCGATTTTAAAACGAACGATTATGCGTTAATCGATTCGGCGTTGATTAAATTCTTTTTTTTTCTTTTTAAAACTTTTGATTTAATTTTTTCCGGCTTTTTTTTGTAAAAGAGTATAATAAAGCTCGAGGCTATTTAATTACATATTTTACGCTTTTTAATTTTATTATTAATAACCGAATACAATCGTTTATTTTTTCAATTATTAATTTCGGAAATTATAATATGATTTTAAAAAGAATTTGATTGGCCGAATACTAAGTTTTATTAAATTATAATAAACGCAAGTTTTATTAGCCGAAGTTTTATTTTTTTATAGCCTTTTACGCTCGTTATATTAAAGTTTTTTATTTGCATTTCCGAAAGATTTAATTTCGCTATTAAAACGACGCTGTAAAACGTAATAAAAATTTTGATTAATTATGGCAGATTTACGACGCTATACGAAGCGCGAAAAGATCGAATTTTATTCGCGGTGCTAATTTCGATAGCGACGCCAATGAAATAATATAAAAAATTATATTATCTTTCCAGGCTGCCGATTCTTTTTTTATTATTATTTTTTTTTTTTTTTTCGTTAAAATAGCTTTTTCGTTCTACGAAAAACAGTTATATTAAAACCGAAGAAAAGCTTTCGCCGCGATGGCCTTTTAGCTTAATATAATCGATAATTCAGATAAGAGGTATCCTTTGAATTTTTTAAACGATTAGTTCGAAAACGAGTTTTTTGATCTACTGCTTATCCAATTTTCATTTGCCAGATTATTATATACGTTTTTAAGCTGATTTTCAGAAAAGAAGCAGTTGAAATGTTTTTAACTTTTTTGTACGAAATCGATAAAATATTAAACGATTTTACGTATAATACTTTTTTTAAAATCTAATTTTATAGTTTTTTCGAACGTTTTAAAACCAACGAAATATCGATTTCGACTTTTTCAACCAGCTTAGCAAAGCTAACTTCGAATAAACTTTTCTTCGAATCTTTTTTTTCGAAATATAAAAACTTCGAACACGTGTTTTTAAAAGCCGCTAATAACGAGGTAGCTTTTTACCGGCTTTACGATTATAAAATCGAGCTTATTATCAATAAAAAAAAGCTGAAATATACCTTTTTATATAAAATATCGATTTTTAAGCTCGAGATTATTAAGATTTATTTGCAAAATAATTTTAACAAAAGCTTTATCGAATTTTTCATCGCTTTTTTCATTGTTTCAATATTTTTTATTAAAAAACCCGACGGTTTATTACGTTTTTGTATCGATTATCGAGCTTTTAATAATATTACTCGTAAGAATCGCTATCCTTTTTTTTTATCGAGAAAACTTTTATTTGTTTTTCGGAAAAGCGAATTTTTACGAAGCTCGATATTCGTTAAGCTTTTTATAGAATTCGAATGGACTTCGCTAATAAAAAACTGACGACGTTTCGTACGCGTTACGGCGCTTATAAATGCAAAATATTATTTTTTAGCTTTATTAGTAAATTCGCAATTTATTAACGTTATATAAACGACGTTTTTTTCGATTATTTAAACGATTTTTATATTGTATACCTGGATAATATTTTTATTTATTCGTTCGATTTTTTGAAATATGTTATATACGTTCGCAACGTGCTTCAAAAGCTCGCTGACGCTGAATTACAGGCCGATATTCGGAAATCTGAATTTAACGTTACTCGGAACCGTTATTTAAGCTTTATTATTTCGATTAAAAGCTTAAAGGTAAATTCAAAAAAGATTTCCGTGGTCGCTTACTAAAAGCTTTTTATTATTATAAAAGATATACAAAGCTTTTTTGGTTTTTGTAATTACCGACGTTTTATTCGAAACTACGGTATAATTGCAAAACTTTTGATTTATTTAACTAAAGCTAACGTTTTTTATAATTTCATTTTTAAATATCAAAAGAGTTTCGACCTTTTTATATTAGCTTTTATTATTATATTAATTTTATAATATTATAAGCAAAACCTTTTTTGCATATTAAAAATTAACGCTTTCGACGGCGTAATAGCTTTTGTGCTTTTGCAATTTTATAGCGACGACTGGCTTTCAGTCGCTTATTTTAGCAAAACTATAGCTTTCGCAAAGCTAAATTACGTCGTATACGATAAAGAAATGCTTGCAATCGTAAGATTTTTAAATAATTTTCGTATTAAATTAGCTGGCTTAGTTTATTAAATTAAAATTATTATTAATTATAAAGCTTTGGAATGTTTTATAATTTTCAAACTTTTAAACGCTCGACAAGCACGCTGAGCCGAGCTTTTCGCCGATTACAATTTTTTTATTATATATAAATCAAGTAAACACAATTTTTTACTGACGCATTAACACGTTGTACGAGCGAATTCGACCGCTAAAACTTTTTTAAACGCATTTAGCGTTTGCAAACTTTTTTTCGAGCAAATCAGATCGATTACCGTTTTTTAATTAAAAAACTTCGAATTTTTACGGCTTTCGAAACAGCTGTTATTATCGTTGAAATAGCTGATTTTTTTTTCGCAATTCGTATCGTTAATTAAATTTTTTACGCTAATCGTATAATTAGCAGCCTAATAGCTTTCCGAAAAAAAGCTGTACGAAACGCTACGAAAAAAAACGACGCTAATAATATTTCGTATATATTTAAACGCGATCTGCTGTTATATTACGGCCGTTTAATAGTACCAAACGTCGATTATTTTCGTTTAACTTTCGTACGAAAAATGCACGATCAGATTTTCACCGCTTATTTTAGCGTTCGCAAAATTACGCAATTGCTTTCGGACCAATATTATTAGCGAGATATAACAGCTTTTGTAAAATAATATTATCGCAATTGCTACGTTTATCGAAAAAGTTTTATTTTAAAAAATAAGCGCTCCGGCTTTTTTCAGCTTTTTTTTGTTTTTAATTATTTTTAAAAGCATGTTATAATAAACTTTTACAATTTTAATAAAAACAAAAACGATTACGATAACGTGTTTGTAATAATAAATCGTTTTTTCAAACAAGCTATTTCGATTTTTTATTATAAAAATATCGACGCTCGAAGTTTCGTTAAATTGTATATATTTCACGTATATAAGTATTTTGGCTTTTTAAAAAGTATTATTAGCGATCGTGGCTTTTAGTATTAGCTTACCTTTTGGTTTGAATTAAATAAAATACTCGGTACGCAATTAAAGCTTTCGACAGCCGTTTATTTTAAAATCGACGGTCAGACCGAAATTTATAATTAATATTTGCAAAAACGCTTTCGATTTTTCGTAAACTTTTATTACAACGATTAGAAATTTTTTTTTTTAATAATGGATTTCGCTTAAATAGTTTTTTTTTACGAAAGTTTAAATAGCTTTTTATTTTTTAAAATTATATACGATTATATTTCTTATATTAATTGAAATTAAAAGCTCGATACTTTTTTTTTTTCTAACTTTTTATATAAATTAAACGCAAACGAAGCTCGTGCGTACGTTCGCCGCTATTACGACGCCTGAAACTTTGCTAAATCGCATTTTTAATAAGCTTACGACAAAATAAAAAAAAATACGAATAAGTTTCGCCGCGCGATCGATTTTAACGTTAGCGATTACGTATAGCTCGATATGCGTTTATTTCCGATTTTCCGGCCTTTTCGCAAGCTCGATAATTTTATAAACGGCCTTTTCAAAATTATAGCCAAAATTTTCGATAACGTTTTTAAGCTAAACCTTTTTAATATTATAAACGTACATTTAGTTTTTTACGCTAATCGATTGCGTAAAACAGCTGACGACGCGCTTTTAGATCAGATTAACTTAGTTTTTAAATTTATTAATATAACTGAAAAGCTCGAATACGAAATCGAAAAATTAATCGCTTATCGAATGCAGCGGAAAACCTTTTAATACAAAGCTTTTTAAATAAATTTAAATAAAAATCTTACGTAATACTCCGCGTTTAATTTTATATATATTTTTTTAAAAATGCGCGATTTTTATTTAGCGTATAAAAAGCTTTTCGGTTTTTCTGCAAAACTTGTAAACTGGCTAAAAGCGTATTCCGAAAGTTTAAATTCGTACGATTATTTAAATAGCGACGTACTAATAGATAAAAACTCGAGGGCGCGCTTTTTTCGGACGGGGGGATAATATAACAACTTATTCTTTTGCTATTTTTCGTATTATCCTAGCAATTACGTATAGCTGCAAGCTTTTTGATTTTTTGATAGGTTTTTTTATCAATTATGGAAATTATTTATATATATAAAGCTTTTTTCTTTTAGCAACTTCTGCTTTTTGCAATTATTGATTTTAAATAAATATTTTTATTATAGAACCAAAGGCTCGTTTTTTATACCATGTGAATACGGCGACCAGTTGACTGATCTCCCAGCCTTCCGACTGATTAGATCGTCACACGGACTGCCGCTGCTGCTGCTGCGCCCGCTTTTGCCGGTTTAGCGGCTGCTGCTGTTTTAAAAGCCTTAACTGCGCCGGCCTTTTTATTTAACGATGTAAATATAAAACGTATTTTCCGACGTTTCGAAATCGTCGTTCGGATCTATTTTAATTAATTAAATTAAATTTTAAATTTTTACAAAAATATCGTAATTGTAATTTAAAATCGATTACGGCTATCGTAAAAGCTTTAATTAAAATAAATCGAATATTTTGCAAATTCGTTTAATATTAATTCTTTTTAGCTTGCCGCTGCTTTTGAATTTAAAAAAAATAGCGATCAAAAAAAATAACGATAATAATACGGATAATAAATCGCTTTAGCGGCGGTTTTGAAGTTTTTAAAATTTTTTTTTTTTTTTTTTTTTTTTTTTTTTTTTTTTTTTACGGCGCGCATTCGTTATTGCTTCGTTATTATTATCTGTCGTATTTTTTAAATATTTTTTTACAATTTCTTTTACGTTTGTAAAATAATTTTCTAATTTTTACAAATCTTCGCTTAATAAATAATTTTTTCATCGCATCAAATAATATCGGCCTTTTTTTATATTTTTATAAATTTGTATTAATTTAACCTCGTATTTTTCGGATTTTAAAAGTTTTATTATATTATTTTTCGGCTCGGTATCGTTTCGACTTTGCTAAGGTTTTAATAAAAAAACGTAGAAAATATCGTAAATACGATATTAAAAAAAAAGCTCGAATTAATAAGCTTAGCTATGCTCGTATATAACTCGCTTAATTTTAAAAAGCTTTAGATATTTATTTAAAAGCTTTCGAAAAAGTCGCAGCTATCGAAGGTTTTTAATCGATAATAATATTTTATCGCTTATTTAAAATCTAATTTTTCTGTGTTTAGCGTCATAAAACCTTTGATAATTCGCGTTGGCTTTTTTTTAGCTTTTTATTAAATACTTTTTTTTTATAATATTCTAATTCGTTTTTCCGCTGACGATACTTTTTTTTTACGACGTCGCTTTCGACGTTGCTATTAAATTCTAAATAAAAGCCGTATAATATACGAAAAAAAATAAAACTCGTAAAAGCGTATATCGAATTATTATACGTAAATTCGGCTAAAGCAAGCTTCGTAGCTTAATCGTTTTATCGATAATCGCAGTACGTACGAAAGTAAAATTTTAAAATTTGATTTTGACGTTTCGTTTGGCCATCGGTTTAAAAATAAAAAGCGATGTTTAATCGACGTCGTATTTATAAATAAAATATTATTAAAAATCAAAATTTATTAATAAAAACTAACCTTTTATTTATAATAATCTTTTTAAAACAGCTAAAATTTTTGTAAAAATATTATAAAAATATTTTAACCAAATTTAAAATTAAAATCGTTTTTTATATCGGTATATATTTCGATAGCTTCGTATATCGGTTTATTATAACGAATATCGAATCGTAAATACGATTTCGTTTTTTGCTAAAAAATAAATTCGTAATAAAATTTATAATTATTTTTTTCTAAAATTTCGTAAAAGTCGAAAAAAAAGCTAATTCGCTATAAAATCGATGCTTTTTAAGTTTGCCTTTTTAGCATTTTTTACACGTATTAACGTAACGCTTTACGTTGTGACGATCTAATTAGTCGGAGGGCAATATGACGATCTAATCAGTCGAAGGGCTAGGAGATCAGTCAACTGGTCGCCGTGTTTATATGATATGAAAAACGAGCCTTTGGTTTTGTAACAAAGATATTTATTTAGAATTAATAATTGCAAAAAACAGAAGTTGTTAAAAAAAAAAATCTTATATATATGAATAGTTTCCACAATTGATAAAAAAACTTATCAAAAGACCAAAAGCTTGCAGCTATACGTAATTGCTGGAATAATACGAAAGGTGGCAAAAAAATAAATCGTTATATTATTTTCCCGTCCGAAAAAAGCGCGCTTTCGAGCTTTTATTTATTAATACATCGTTATTTAAATAATCGTACGAATTTAAACTTTCGGAATACGCTTTTAGCCAGTTTATAAGTTTTGCAAAAGGACCGGAAAGCTTTTTATACGCTAAATAAAAGTCGCGCACTTTTAAAAAAGCATATATGAAATTACACGCGGAGTATTACGTAAAATTTTTATTTAAGCTTATTTAAAAAGCTTTATATTAAAAGGTTTTTCGCTGCATTCGATAGGCGATTAATTTTTCGATTTCGTATTTAAGCTTTTCAATTATATTAATAAATTCAAAAGCTGAATTAATCTGATTTAAAAGCGCGTCGTTAGCTGTTTTACGCAGTCGATTAGCGTGAAAAACTAAATATACGTTTATAATATTAAAAAGGTTTAGCTTAAAAACGTTGTCGAAAATTTTGGTTATAATTTTAAAAAGGCCGTTTGTAGAATTATCGAGCTTGCGAAAAAATCGGGAAATCGAAAATAAACGCATATCGAGCTATATATAATCGCTAACGTTAAAATCGATCGCGAGGCGAAACTTATTCGCATTTTATTTTATTTTATCGTAAGTTTATTAAAAATGCGATTTGGCGAAGTTTTAAGCGTTATAATAACGGCGAGCGTACGCACGAGCTTCGTTTGCGTTTAGCTTATATAAAAGATTAAAAAAAAAAGTATCGAGTTTTCAGTTTTAATTAATATAAAAAATATAACCGTGTATAATTTTAAAAAATAAAAGGCCATTTAGATTTTCGTAAAAAAGGATTATTTAAGCGAAATTTATTATTAAAAAAATTCGTTTTAATCGTTTTAATAAAAGTTTACGAAAGTTCGAAAGCGTTTTTGCAGGTATTAGTTGTAAATTTCGGTCTGACCGTCGGTTTTAAAATAAGCGGCTGTCGAAAGTTTCAACTGCGTATCGAATATTTTATTTAATTCAGACCAAAAAATAAATTAATATTAAAAGCTACGATCGCTAATAATATTTTTCGAAAAACTAAAATATTTGTATACGTGAAATATATATAATTTAATAAAGCTTCGAACGTCGATATTTTTATAATAAAAAATCGAAATAATTTGTTTAAAAAAGCGATTTATTATTACGAATACGTTATCGTAATCGTATTTGGTTTTATAAAATTGCAAAAGTTTATTATAACGTATTTTTAAAAATGGTTAAGAATAGAAAAAGGCTGAAAAAAGCCGGGGCGTTTATTTTTTAAAATAAAACTTTTTCGATAAGCGTAGCAATTGCGATAGTATTATTTTACAAAAGCTGTTATATTTTGCTAATAATATTGGTCCGAAAGCAATTGCGTAGTTTTGCGAACGCTAAAATAAGCGGTGGAAATTTGGTCGTGCATTTTTCGTATAAAAGCCAAACGAAAATAATCGACGTCTGATATTATTAAACGATCGTAATATAGCAGCAAATCGCGTTTAAATATATACGAAATGTTATTATCGACGTTTTTTTTCGTAGCGTTTCGTATAATTTTTTTTCGAAAAGTTATTAAACTACTAGCTGTGCGATTAGCGTAAAAAATTTAATTAACGATACGAAATACGAGAAAAAAATCAATTATTTCAACGATAAAAACAGCTGTTTCGAAGGCCGTAAAAAGTCGAAGTTTTTTAGTTAAAAAGCGATAATCGATTTGATTTGCTCGGAAAAAGGTTTACAAACGCTAGATGCGTTTAAAAAAGTTTTGACGGTCGAATTCGTTCGTACGACGTATTAATACGTTAGCCAGAAGGTTATATTTATTTAATTTGTACGTAATAAAAAAATTGTAATCGGCGAGAAGCTCGGCTTAGCGTGTTTATTGAGCGTTTAAAAGTTTAAAAGTTATAAAATATTATAAAGTTTTATAATTAATAATTATTTTAATTTAATAAACTGAATTAATTAGTTTAATATAAAAATTGCTTAGAGATTTTACAATTGCGAGCATTATTTTATCGTATACGACGTAGTTTAGCTTTGCGAAAGCTATGATTTTGCTGAAATAAGCGATTGGAAGCTAGTCGTTATTATAAAATTACGAAAGCATAAAAGCTATTACGCCGTCGGAAGCGTTAGTTTTTAATATACAAAAAAGATTTTGCTTATAATATTATAGAACTGATGCAGTAGTAAAGGTTAGTATAAAAAGGTCGAAATTCTTTTGATATTTAAAAATGAAATTATAAAAAACGTTAGCTTTGGTTAAATAAGTCAAAAGCTTTGCAATTATACCGTAGTTTCGAATAAAACGTCGGTAAAAGTTACAAAAACCAAAAAAGTTTTATACTTTTTTTACAATAATAAAAGGCTTTTAGTAGGCGATTACGAAGACTTTTTTTAGATTTATTTCTAAGCTTTCAATCGAGATAATAAAATTTAAATAACGGGTCCGAATAACGTTAAATTCAAATTTCCGAATATCGGTTTGTAATTCAGCGTCAGCGAGCTTTTGAAACATTTTGCGAACGTATATAACGTATTTTAAAAAATCGGACGAATAAATAAAAATATTATTTAAATATGCAATATAAAAATCGTTTAAATAATCGAAAAAAACGTCGTTTATATAACGTTAGTAAATTGCGGGTTTATTAATAAAGCCAAAAAATAGCATTTTGCATTTATAAACGCCGTAACGCGTACGAAACGTCGTTAGTTTTTTATTAGCGAAGTTTATTCGAATTTTATAAAAATTTAACGAATATCGAATTTTATAAAAATTCGCGCTTTCGAAAAACGAGCAAAAGTCTTATCGATAAAAAGAAAAAGATAGCGATTTTTACAAATAATATTATTAAAAGCTCGATAATCGATATAAAAACGTAGTAAACCGTCGGGTTTTTTAGCGAAAAGCATTAGAGCAGCGAAAAAAGCGATAAAAGGTTCGATAAAGCTTTTGTTAAAATTATTTTGCAAATAGGTTTTAATAATTTCGAGTTTTAAAATCGATATTTTATATAAAAAAATATATAGCTTTTTTTTATTTATAATAAATTCGATCTTATAGTCGTAAAGCCGGTGAAAAGCTAGCTCGTTATTAGCGGCTTTAAAAAATACGTGTTCGAGGTTTTTGTATTCCGGGGAAAAAAATTCGAAAAAAAGTTTATTCGAAATTAGTTTTGTTAAGTTGGTTAAAAAGATCGAAATCGATATTTCGTTGGTTTTGAAACGTTCGAAAAAACTATGAAATTAAATTTTGAAAAAAGTGTTATACGTAAAATCGTTTAGTATTTTGTCGATTTCGTATAAAAAAATTGAAAATATTTTAATTGCTTTTTTTCTGAAAATTAGCTTAAAAGCGTATATAATAATTTGGCAAATAGAAATTAGATAAGCAGTAAATTAAAAAATTCGTTTTCGAATTGATCGTTTAAAAAGTTTAAAAAAAAGTTGTTTATCTGAACTATCGATTATATTAAACTAAAAAGCTATCGCGGCGAAGGCTTTTTTTCGGTTTTTAATATAATTGTTTTTCGTAAAACGAAAAAGCTGTTTTAACGAAAAAAAAAAAAATTAATAATAATAATAAAAAAAAATTCGGCATCTTAGGAAAATAATATAATTTTTTATATTATTTTATTGGCGTCGCTATCGAAATTAGCATCGCGAATAAAATTCGATTTTTTCGCGCTTCGCATAGCGTCGTAAATCTGCTATAATTAATTAAAGTTTTTATTACGTTTTACAACGTCGTTTTAATAGCGAAATTAAATTTTTCGGAAGTGTAAATAAAAGATTTTAATATAACGAGCGTAAAAGGCTATAAAAAAATAAAACATCGGCTAATAAAGCTTGCGTTTATTATAATTTAATAAAATTTGGTGTTCGGCCAACCAAGCTTTTTTTAAAATTATATTATAATTTCCGAGGTTAGTAATTAAAAAAAAAATAAACGATTGTATTCGGTTGTTAATAATAAAATTAAAAAGCGTAAAATATATAATTGAATGGCCACGAGCTTTATTATACTTTTTTATAAAAAAAAAGCTGGGAAAAATTAAATTAAAAGTTTTAAAAAGAAAAAAAGGGATTTAATCAGCGCCGAATCGATTAACGTATAACCGTTCGTTTTAAAATCGGCGAGCGCTTTCATTTTATACGAAAAGTTATTTTTAATAAGTATAACGGAAATTGTTAATAAATCGCTATTAAAAAGCTTTCGAGCGTTAAAATAACGCATATCGCGCAACGCGTTTAAAAAAAAAGCTTTGTTTAGGCCTAGGCGTTTTTCGATTGGTAAAAAAGCTTTTAATTTTTTCGTATGCGTTTTGGAAATCGTTTAAAAAAAGATTTTCGTTTTTATTATTATTATCGAAAGGCGAATTTTCGGCCGGTTCGATCTCGTTTATATTTATTAGCTTAAAAAAGCTTTTGGATAGAATCGAAAATCGGTTCGTAAAAGGTCGTGCAGATTAGCTTTTTTGAATTTTCTGATATAAAATAAAAAACGAGCGTTGTCGTTAATCCGATCGAAAAGAAAAAACGCCAAAAAAAGCGTTTTAGCGTAAAAAAAAAAAAAAAAAAAAACAGCAAAAGGCTGAAAAAAAGCTTATAAAACACTTGGACGATTTTCGTACGTACGATTTGATTCGTAATACGCTTTGATTAAAAATTTATTATTTTAATAAATGATAGATTTAATTAAAAAGCGATTCGCGTATAAAATTCGTTTAACCAATTAATTTTGTTTTTTTTAAACAAACGGCGGTAAATTAATTTTTAAAAATTGTTATACGCGCTTATTTTAAATACAACTTTTTTTGTAAACGCTTGTGAGGGGATGGGACATCAGTTCATTGGTCACGTGATCCGAAAGTCACGTTGTTGTTACGTGACATCGGAACCACGTGATTATTCATATATATTGTATTTTAGAGTTCGCGGCATTTTTAATTTAGAAACCTCGTAGTTAATGCAAATCACTTACGAACTTTCTGCTCCTTCGCACCTTTTGATATATTGACTACCAAACCTTTTTTAATACTTCTATTTCAGCCTTCGAGCTGAAAAGGCCTGCCAATTCTGTTCTGCCTTTGCGCATACAGAAAATCAACCTTATCGCGACAACAACTTTACGACTTCTACGACCTTTTATACGAAACTACGAAACGACAACTTCTTCTGACATAAGACTTATATATACGAAACTACGAAACGACAATTCTCTTTGATATAAAACTTATATTCGACGAATTCTGTTTTGCTTTTGCTTATATTCCGGAACAAAACATATTTTACGTTTTTTTTTAACGGGCATTAACACCGAAAATGTCGGAATTACCCAAGTTATCGGAACCTTTTAATTGTTTTATTTTAGGGCATTTTGAATACTCCGACCAAGTCGTCGCCGCCTTGATCGCTAATACGAAAGCCTGCTTTTAAGAAATTTTCGATATTTTCGCTTACGCGATAAAACAGAACGATATAATAGTATTATTTAAGGCCAAACTAAATGATTTCGCTTAGAAGTTGAATATTCAGACGGTATAATACTAAAAAAAAAAGGCTTTTTAAAAGAAAAAGATTTAAGACCGCGAAGCCGAATTTGCCAACCTTCGAAAATAAGCTTTTATTAGTTAAAATATATCGAATATTTCAAACGCAGAAAAAAAAACACTTGCTTTTTCCGACCCCGATAAGTTTATAAGTTCGGGTAGCATCGGCAACGTTACGAAGCATTTTACCATTTTTTTTTAAAATATAATTTTAAAGCTTCGTTTTAATCAGGATTGATATGCGACCGAACAGAATCGTATAAATTTTTTTTTTTTTCGCTTTTTCGATACAGCCAAAAGCGTTTTACAGAAAGGTTTACGTACGAACGGCACTTTTTCTTATCTGATTGTTACAAAAATAATTTAAATTTTTTAATAATCGTTCGGTGTTTTTTATTAACAAGCAAATATATTTAAAAGAATTTTATTTTTTAAATAAAATAATTAATTTCTGTCTATTTTTTTTTTATTTAGCTGGAAGTTAAAAATCATATTAAATTTAATAACGAAGCCGCTATCGCTATTCTGCGCGAAGCTTTTTATTTTAATATAATTATCCGTTTGTCGTATATTAATTCTTTCGATTTAAAAACCGATTTTATTAGTTTTTGCGTTTAAATACGCGAAACCGATACCGTTTTTCGATAATTAAATCCTAATTATTACAAAACCGAAGGCCGTAATACGGAAATCACTTTTTTTGCTTTTATATTTAAAACTATTACTACGATTATTTTTCAAAACGATTTTATGGATCTCAGCGCTATTTAAATTAAAGCAATTATATAAACCGCAGCCGATATAGCCAAAAACAAACGTCCAATGGATAATGCCGAGAAATTAGCTCGCCGAATTTATTTTTTTACTAATAATTTTTGCTTTTGATGCGTTAGCGATAAACACCGCGCTGCTAATTGCCCCGACTTTTTTTGGGTTAAAAAGGCTAAGGCCGAAGCAAAAAAGTCGGAAAACTGATTGTTTCTGATAATTATTATTATTAAAAACTTTTGAAAAATGGATTGGAAATATTTGTTTTAAACGGCGTTCCGGAATTATATTTGGTATTGCCTTGTATTATAACTATTAATAGTATATATATTAAAACTTATTTTTTAAACGATTCCGGAGCCACCGATAATTTTATTAATTATTTTTTCGTGTAATACTACGAATTAACTTTTGTTTTACTTACTAATCCACGTAAATTTACCGTGGTTGACGGACGCTTTTTTATTTACGACGATATTACTTATTAAATCTTTTTTTAAGTTAATACCGCCGGCCATATCGAATTAATTACAGCTTTTATTATAATATTAGGAAAATACGATTTTATTTTAGGAAAGCTTTGGCTTCGGACATATAATTCTTATATTAATTGAATTACGAATATTTTTTGTTTTAATTCAGACTTTTGCCGTACGAATTGCTTATTTTAACGCATTTATTAATTGGCTGTTTCGGGCTTAGTTCAGAAACGCTATTTTTATAAAACCGTCGTTCTACCAGCTATACCTCGTCGTACAAAAGCAGCTGTGTTTACTATTTTGGCCTTTTAATTAGAAGTCGAGGTATTTTCAGTTTTTTTGTACGAAATTAATTAATAATTACACAAACTAGGCGCTTTAACCGACGATTTTTTTTTTATTATATTATTTGAAATCGATCAATTATAAAAAATAAGCTTTTTCAGATTGTACGATAATAACTTTCAGCCGAATTTTACTTTGCTGGAGTTTTACTAAAAGATATTCGTTTGGCTTTTTAAATTAAACCGCTAATCGATTTTCGAATAAAACTTTTTTTTTATTATTATTATTATTTAGCCGCTTTTAATTTTATCGAAGCTAATAAACTTGCATTTTATAAAAAAAGCGTTGATTATACGATAAAACTTCGATCTGGAGCAGTATTTCCATACGGCCCTTTGTATAATATGTCAGTCGACGAATTTTAAGTTTTACGCAAATTTCTTAAAAAAAAACTTCGAAAAAGGTTGGATCCGAGCGAGTTTTTTTCCCGCAGTTTTTTTAGTTTTATTTGCGAAGAAACCAAAAGAAGAATTACGATTTTGCGTCGATTATAAGGCTTTTAACGCTATTACAATCAAAAACCGATACTTTTTACTATTGGTTTAAAAAACGCTTTCACGATTAAGCAAAGCTAAATTTTATATTAAACTCGACGTTTTCGCCGCTTTTAATAAAATTCGAATAAAAAAAGGTTATAAATAGTTTATTATATTTAATATAAGATATAGCTTATTCGAATTTTTGGTTATGCTTTTCGGATTATGCAACGCTTCCGCCACGTTTTAATTTCGCATAAACGATATTTTACGATTTTATTTAAATATTTTTTGCATAGCTTATATAAACGATATTTTAGTTTATTTAAACGATTTTCAAAAATATAAAAAACACGTTAATTTCGTTTTTTAAGCTTTTTTTAACGCTGGCCTGTAATTAAATATAAAAAAATACGAATTCGAAGTTTAAAAAGTCGTTTATTTTGGAATAATTATTTTTACTATTAAAATTAAAATAGATTTTAAAAAGTTCGAAGCGATTACGGGCTGAAATTTCTTTTTCAACGTTAAAAACGTATAAGCGTTTTTAGATTTTGCGAATTTTTATCGACGATTTATTAAAGGTTTTTTTAAAATCGTTACTTTTTTGGTGAATTTGACGAAAAAAAACATTAAATAAAATTTTAACGACGATTGTATAAAAGCTTTCGAGTTTTTTAAATTAATTTTTACGATTGCATTTACGTTGTTTTATTTCAATTCTGACAAAAAAATATTTGTTAAAACTAACGATTTTAATTACGTTTTTTTAAGGATTTTTTTTCAAAAAGACGATGCAGAAGTATTTTATCCAATCGCTTTTATATCGAAAAAGTTCGATTTAGCCGAATGCAATTACGAAATCTATAATAAAAAACTTTTCGCTATTATACGTTGCTTCGAAAATTGGCGAGCCGAATTATAAAAAGCTGTTTATTTAATTCGAATATTTACAAATCACCGAAATTTAAAATATTTTATAACGACTAAGCAATTTAATAAGCGTTAAATACGCTGAAGCGAGTTTTTAGCTGATTTTGATTTTGTAATTATATTTAAACCTAGAAAACAAAATAGCAAACCTGATTTTTTAATCCGACGCTTTTAAAATCTTTTTTAAAATTTTTTAAATAAGAAAATTCAGTTCCAAAATCAAGCCTTTTTTAAAAAATATTATTTAACCGAAGTTTTATCGCTTTTTTAGCTTCGCTAAAACAATCCGAAATAAACAACGAAAAGCTTTTACGATTTCTGAATAAATATTATTTTATTAATAAGCTATAAATCGTTATTAAAAAGAAAATATTTAAACCAAAAAGTATTCCGAAATCTAAAACGTTATAATTTTTTGAATGCGTTATACGCAATAATAAATTGTATTTTCGAAACCGATTTTACGTTTCCGATACACCGAATTTAAACGTTTCTATTCGTATTTGGCTTTTACAAATGGCCTATAATTTAATAAAAACAGGCCATTTTGGCAAAAACAAGTTTTACGAAATTATTAGTAAGAATTATTATTGGCCATTGGTTTCCGAGAATTGCAAAAGATTTGTTCGCAATTACAACGGCTGCTTTTGCAATACAAGTATTAATCAACGCTATTAAAGACTTTTTAAACTTTTGCCTATTTTTTTACGCCGTTGAAGCCATATATCAATCGATTTTATAAGCCTTTTTCTAATGAAAAAGCATAAAAGTCGAAACAATTTGATTATAATAATAGTTTGTCGTTTTATTAAAAAACGATATTATATAGCTTGTTATATAATTATAAAAGCGACAGATTTAGCCAAATTGTTTTACAAAAATATCTGGCGTTTATATGGTTTTTCCGATTTTATAATTTTAAACCGAGGTTTTCTGTTTGTTTTACAATTTTGAAAAACTATTAATTACCGTTTCGGAACTAATATTACGCTATCTACCAGCTTTTATTCCGAAACAAACGGCCAAATCGAAAACGCGAACGCTTATCTATTATTTTATTTGAAACAATTCGTCGAATACGCCTAAGGAGATTGGAAAAACTGGCTTTTTTTTAGCTGAATTCGCAGCGAATAACGCTGTAAACGCTTTCACCGGAGTTTTCTTTTTTTACGCTAACAAAAGCTTTTATTTCCGAATAAGCTTTTTTTTATTTAAATTTATTCTAGATTCTATTTTACGCATTTTGCGAATGGCAAATACGAAAAAAAACGATTTCGCCGATAAAATAAAAGAATTAAAACTACTTTTACGTATAAATTTGATTTTAGCGTTGGCCGACCAGAGGTACTATTTTAATTAACAACGCCAATCAGCTTTTATTTACAAAATAAAAGATACCGTGTTTTTTAACAAACGCAATATAACTTTTATTAGACCAATTAAGAAATTAAATAACAAATTCTACGATTTTTACAAAATCGCCGAAGTTTTAGGCTTTTACAATTACAGGCTGAAATTACTTTTCGAGCAAAAACTATTACATTTTGTTTTTTATATTAATTTGCTTAAATTTGTTTACAACGATTTCTTTCCAAGGCAGAAAAACCCTTTTTTTTCATCTGTTTTTATCGACGCAAACGAAAGCTTGTTATAAGCTATAAATGCTATTTTTAATTTTAAACAAAATTTTAATTTTTTTTATTTAATATAATAGCGTAGCTACAACGCCGAAAACCAGTTTTAAAAATTATTAAAAAACGTTGTTAACGCATACAGTTTTATAACAGAATTCGCTACCCGTTTTTTTTAAAAAACTTTATTCGACTAAATCAAAACTGGCTAAAGCCAGAATTACTAACAGGAAATATATTAAATCGATAAATAACGAAAATAAGCTTTTACCACCGAAAAAAGCTTTTACAACTGTTATCAAACACAAAACGATTATTATTAATTTCTTTCCTATTGCAAGAATACCCAATTGTTCTGCTCCCGAAACTAAGAAAGTCTGCTTTTTTTTTTTTTTTTTTCCAGCCGAACTTCGCATTCGTTTATAAATACGCTTTGCGAACGAAGCTCGATTTATAAAAGTAGATTCCGACGACGAAGAAATTGGATAAAAAAATGGGAAGAAAGATTATATATGAAGGGATAGGATATTAGTTTATTGGTTACGTGATCCGAAAGTCACGTTGTTATTACGTGACATCGGAACCACGTGATTATCCATATACATTGTATTTTAGAGTTCGCGGCACTTTTAACTTAGAAACCTCGTAGTCAATGCAAATCACCTACGAACCTTCTGCTCGTTCGCACCCCTTGACAACGCTTTAGTATTTTATCGCGAAAAGCGTTTCGAAGCTGTTTGTTAATTCGTATTTAAGCGTTCGTTGCGAAAATGGAAAATCGCAAATAAAATCGCTAAAAATCGTCGTGCGTATTTATTGCAAATATTTTAAATTCGTTTTCGGCTTTTTAAACGTCGGAAAAATCGGCTAGAAAATCGGCGATTTTTTTTATTAATTTTTCGGAAAATATAAAATCGAAACGGTTTAAAATACGCGGAGTAAAAAACTTTTTTACTACGCTTTCGATTTGATCGAATATATAATTTTTGCGAAATCGATCGCTAGCGAAATAATCGTAGTAAAATTCGAAATTATCGAGAATTTTAGTTTTCTGATAGCGTGCTTTGTAATTTTTATTATTATTTAACTTAAATTTAAAATTCGGAACGCGTTTTATACGAGCTAGTCGAAAGTCAGCAAATACATAAAAATTATAGCGTTTAAAAGGCGCGCTAAAGTTTTGACCGTTATAAAAAAATCCAAAAAAAATTCGCGAAAAGCGTAAAGGTTAATTTGTAGCGTTTGTTAATTAAAATAAAACGTTGCGAAAAAAAGAAAAAGCAGCAGATTCGCGACTGGCAGAAGCACGTTCGATAAATTTTACTAAACGTTTTAATTAAAAAGTTTATCGCAGTCGTATAATTTCCAAAAGTTGTCGTTTACGCTTTTGCGCTTTTTTTAATTGATTTTGCAAAAGTTTTAATTAAACGTTTTCAGCGCTAGGCTGTAAAAAAAAAATGGCAGGCGAAATGATTAGCGCTTTGCCTTTTTTTTTTGTTTTTCTTTTTTCGGGGGAAAAACTGTTTTTCAGAAAAAAAAGCTTTTAGGAAAAATTGCTTTTTCGCTGATTAAAAAAAAAAGGTTAAAATGTAATAATAAAAGCTGAAAAGCTTTATTAAAAAAAATCGTTAAACAAAAGCTATTTTTCGCGAAATGCGAAAATAAGCTTTTTTACGACCGGTCGATCATTTTGGTATAACTCGTAAGAAATTCGAGGAAAAAAATAGTTTACGCCGTCGTTAGCGTAGAAAAAAAGTTGTTGATAATATAACGATTTAATTAATCGAAGGGCTGGGAAATCAATTAATTAATCGCCGTATTTATATAATATAAAAAACGAGCTTTTGGTTTTGTAATAAAAATATTTATTTAGAATTAACAATTGCAAAAAGCAGAGGTTGCTAAGGAAAAAAAGCTTTATATATATAAATAATTTCTATAATTAATAAAAAAACTTACCAGAAAACCAGAAAGCTTGCAGCTACACGTAGTTGCTGGGGTGACACGAAAAGTGGCAAAAGAGTGAGTCGTTATATACGTCGCTTCGTTAACCAGGCCAAAAATACTTTTTTTTAACCAATTTTAGCGTTCGCCGAAAATCTTAATAGCCGGCGGTCGGATCGTCGTAATTAATTTTTAATATCTCGCTTTTAATAGCGCTTTTATTCGAAATATACGCACGTCTTTTATAACGTAATAATTTATTTTGGCTTATACGCCAATGTTTTTCGAACCCGGCTCGATTGTTTTGCGAAGCCGATTCGTACGTTTTTTATAATACAAAAAAATCAAATTTTTGCAATTTAAAAATAATTTTATAAATCGGTTTTGCTAGCTTGTTATTAGCCGTTTCGAATTATAATAATATAACGGCTACGCTTCGTAATATATATTATTTGCAATTAATAATATTAGCAAAAAACAATCCGGCGAAAAAACCTTTTATTTAGCTTTTTCTCGTTTATTTTCTACTTTTTGATCCCGTTAACAGAAACTTCGAATATTCATCGGCGCGAAATGGTTTATGCTTCGATTTTAAGCGTATTTTTATTTTTATTGCGAAAAACATTTTAAAAATTTTTTTAAATAAGCTAGTTTTAGTTTACGATATAGCGTAAACAATTATTTATTATTTTTTTTAAAAAAAAATTTTAAATCTGGCCGACGGAAAAAAAAAAACTATTCGCCGGATTAAAAACTTTTGTTTTATATTCGATTGCAAAATCGTACTTAGGGGCGCCTGTGGATGGGATTATAACCGATTTAACACAGAGTCAAATCCGAGTTAACACTTGGCGTAAAATTAACTCCGAGTATAATCAGAGTTAACACGCGATTAATTGAAAATTAATCTTAATGTTATTAAAGATTAATAGGTACGATAAGTTGTATAAAAATTCAAAGCTTCGAGAAAAAATACAAATCTTATACGAATCTGTTATTACACTTTATCAACGCTTTTATTAACACCATTTCGCCGCCATCACCTTGTCGCCACCACTATTATTACTATTACTATTATTATTACTACTACCACCACCACTACTATTATCACCATTATTATCACCACCTCGCTGCCACCACCTCGCTGCCACCACCTCGCTGCCATCACCTCGCTGCCATCATCTCGCTGCCACCATCTTGTCGCCACCATCATTACTACTACTACTACTATTATTATTATTACCACCACTATCACTATTACTACCACTACCACTGTTGGTATCACAAATGGTGATATAGATACGACTAGTCGTAGTAAATCGGGTTGAAAACTGTATGCATTCTACTAGGTCTAGCTGGCGTGAAAATATAGGATAGATATGCGAGCGCTAGCGGGCGCTAGCGCTGCGCACCTATAACTGTGATTCCGCATCACCTGATCCCATATGACCCTTATGGGTATTCCCACATTAGCAGTTTTCTTTTTTCAATAAAATGCGTTTCTGGTTTGCAACGTGTTTAAACGCAATTGCAAATTAGCTTTTTTCTTTTCTATCTATCCAGCCCTCTATTCTAATCGTCAGTTTGTTTTCCTCGATAAACGTCGTAACGCTCTATTTGAAACTGCCTTCGTTATAGCATCCGCCAGATTATCCTTGCCGTTAATCCAGCGAATTTCTGCTATTTTTCGCTTTTCGTATAACTGGCGCAGCGCTATAATATCGATTATAAGCCTTTTTTCTTTTGTCGTTCCAAGTTTTATTAAATATTCGTATAATAAATAAAAGTCCGTGCAAACGATTGATAAAATCTTTAGTAAATTAAGCTGTTAAATAATTTGTTCCAGAATAATCGCAATCGCAATTGCTAAATCGGCTCCGGCTACCATTCTCAGAATTTCGCTAGCTAATACGCTTTTTGTGACACGTCGGCTTTTGATAAAGCTAAAATATATAACGTTGTTTTATATAAAAAAGTCGTCGTTTTCGAATAAAATATTTTTATTACCAATAGCGATAACGTAACTAATTTGGCTATTTAAATTTTCGTTGTTAGCAAACGAGCCGTTCACAAAAACGTACAATTTTATGCGGTTCAAATCGAAAAATATATAAATCAATCTTCGGCTTTAATTGTTTATTATTTATTTTATTCGTTTGTTTAGCTCGACAATTTTCTTTTGGCCTGGGCTTTTGAATTGCGCAGCTATAAACAATGCGAATATAGCTTTTAATTAGCAAATTAACGCAATATAAACTTTTAAAGCTTTTTGGCTAGCGTATTTTTGCATTTAAATATTTAAGTTATTTAAAATAAGCTTCAGATTTTTATTTTAGTTTTTTTGTATAAAAATTATATAATCGTTTTTCAGAATCAGAACGCATCCGTTAAAAGCTAAATTATGCGAAGTTGTAAGCTTATTTATTAGTTTTGCCGTTAATTTGGCCTTTTCCAGCTCAGCTTTTTTTTTTTTTGCAACAAAACGTTCGTTATTAAAAAAATATATATCGTTCGTTTGCATTTTAATTAACCCAAAAGCGTCTTTTCCAATAATAATCAGCAGGCAAAGATCGTAAATTAACGTAACGGCAAACAGCTTTTTTTTATAATAAATATAATATATTATTTATTAAAATATTTTTGTTTTTGAAATTTTATACAACGCTTTTTTGATTCGTATAATCGTGCCTTCGGAATACAAATAAGCCATTTTTTTTAATAATTTTGCTAAAATTAGCCGGTTTAGCGATTATTTATTTTGTATATAAACTTAGGTAATATTTCGTAAATACAAATATATTCCTCGTTGCAGCAGCGAAAAGACCAAAGCAGTAATTAATTTTTGGCTCGAACGCTGAATTATAAATGATTGCGTTAATATAACTTTTTTACTTTGATTTAAAAAAGCCTGTATTATAAGCCTTAATTTTTCGAACGGAATAAAAGTCTTTTTTTCGCTTTTATTTTATTTACTAAACGTAATCCGAAAACTCGCACGCTATTATATTAAATTAAATCGTATTATATAAACTCGAATACTTTTGTAGCTAATAAACTTTCGATTTCACGACGTTAGAAATTCTTAAACGCTTCGCCTTCCGTTGTAATCATTTCAAAAGCGCGCAATCTGGCTGAAAGCTTCCGGTCTGACTTTTTCTTATGCGTCAGAAACGTACTAAGCTTTTCGCAAAAGATTTCAGTAATCAGCTGCTTAAAACATATATCGTCGTATTTGCGTAAAGCTTTTTTTGTTCGGCCTGTACGACGTGGTTCTGCTGATTCGCTGTTTAAAAGATTTAAAAAGTTTTTCTGATTTTATACGCTCGGAAAAGCGTTTTGAAATTCTTTTTTATTAAATTTCGGTTCGTCGTTTTCCGAAGATTTTTAATTATATAGCTTTACAACCGTTATTTTCAACTGGACTGCTTTTTTTTTGATTTAAACGATGCACGTTTATTTTTTAATTGCGAAAAAAATATAAAAGCTTTTTTATTAAGCTTTTTCGTTGCCTATTCCTTCGCGCCATATACGAACTTGCGATTAAAAAAGCAGATTTAGCGTTTCGAATATATTTAGGCCATTGCGCGTATAAAATACATTTTGCATTTGGCGAATTGCTTGCAATCGGCGGACTTTCGTTATTCCTTTGCGTATAGCTTCCCTTCGCTTTGCAATATTTGCAAAAAAAGAATTATTTTTGTAAATACGAAAATAAGCGCCGAATACAAATAAAATTAAAACAAAACCTGCTAAACCGGTTATATCGTTAATAACTTTCAAAGCTATTTGCAAGCGTTGTTTTTTAAAAATACCGGTTTTTTTAAGTTTAGCTGTAATAATCTTATAAATACGTCGCAGCGTATAATAATAGCGCTTAACTTTTCCTATACTATTATATACTTCGGTAAGCATTTGCTTAATAATAATTAATATTGCTTTTGCTAATTTTCTAAACTTTTTTGCGTTAAAATTAATACCTAAATCGTATATAATAATATCGAAAAATCTTAAATACGTATTTATTCAACATTTCCGCAATTAATTAAAAATTTTAAATGCGATTATATTCTTAAAAAACGCTGCCGAATTAAACGAAATTGCAAAATCGACAATATGCAATATTAAGCTTTTATCCAAATATATTATATTAATAATAATAAAATAATTGAATTTTTGGTCGTTTTTCAAAGTAAATTTGTATTTGCCAAAGTTTGCGCCGTGCATTTGACATTAATAATAAAACTTTTTAATTGTTTTTAAAGCTTTAAAAAACACGTTTTCGTAGCCGAATAAATCAAGCATTTTTACAAAGCGCGCTGCGAAAAGATATCCGAATCGGCGATATATTTGACGTAATTTCGTAATTGTTAAATAGGCTAAAATAGCTTTTTTCGTATATAATATTAAAAACGGATGGCCCCATTTGCGAATAACTGAAATCTTTTTCTAGCCTTAAATAAAAACATCGGACAAATTATTATAATATATTTTTAAACGATCGAAATCCTAAAAAAAAAAATCAAAAATAACGTATCCACGTTGATTAAATAAAAAATAATTAACTTTAGCGGTGTCGTTATATTTATAAAACCGATAATTTTCGTTATATTATCGCCAAATTTAATTTTAATTTTGTTTTTCAAATCGATTTATATATAAAAAAATAAAAAGCAATTTTTGCAAAGCTTCGGCTTGTCGTTTTTTTGTAATAAAAACTTTTGCTGCTTTTGTATTTAAGATAAAACTTTGGAATTTGTAAAAAAAATAGCGTTCGAATACAAATTGATCGAAAAAGATAATAATCGAAAAAAGTAAATATAGGTTTTCATTCGTATACGCGTAGTACGTAGCGTAATTATATAAATTATTTATTAATTATTAGCCGTTAATTGCTTTTAATTCAGTCGTAAACTAAATTGCGGCCGCTAATTATTAATTCTCACGCTTCCCGCTGACCTTCGACACGCTTTCGCTTTTAATTTCAATTAAAAACTGGCGATATTCGGCAGAAATGTAATCAACGCTTATAAAATAATAAAATTCGTGCTTCCAGACTTCGTAAGCTGCTTTTCGCTTTTTTAGCGTATATTAAATAAACCAATAGTTTAGCTTTTTATGTATATAACAAAGCTTTTTATAATTTAGGCCGGTGCTTTTCGGATTGCTACGAAAAAAAGCCTTGTATTTTTTTCGGTATAAACCTTCTCGACCTCTGTTTCCTCCATTGCTTTTATATTCGCGATCGGTGTAATATGCGCCCGATAAATCCTTCTATATACTACCGGTATTTTCGTTTTTGTTTTGAAAAATGCCGGTCTGATATAAATAAGCTTTAAAAGTTGGGTTTAGTTTTGAAATAACCGATATAAAACTTTTCAATTGTATTAAAAAAGCAATAAAAAACTTTGCTAAATTGTATTACGCATACGCGCATTTTGACATATTTTTAACCGCATTTATTAATACGTCGCGAAATGCTTTATTTATATAATATTCGGAAATTAAATTGCGCTGAATTATTATCAGCTTTTTGATTATAATTGAAAAACATTCGGACTTGATTTTAATAGCGTTTTTAAATATAAAAGCTATACGAAATAAACTTATAAATCGCTATTTTTCGAAGTATTTTTGGGCGGATTCGGAAATTTCGAACTGCTTTTTTATTAAAGCAATTATAATTCAAAACTCGTAATTCTGGCCGTATAATTTAATTATATAAAAATCGTAGGCGTCGTTCTTCAGCATAAGTAAAAAAACAACTGCGTAGCCAATTTCGTTTTTTTGCTAGATTCCAAATCTTAAATAATTTTCATAAAAAATATTTAACTTATCGTTCAGAATTTCGTATTCCGCCTTTTTATACTTTTTCTTTTTATTATTATAAATTTTGGAAATATTTTCAATTTAACGAAAATAATCGAAGACTTACGTATAAGATAAGGCCGGGAATTGCAGCTTTGGGTAGAACTGCTCTGGTCGAACGTATATGCGATATTTTCGTTGATATTCGGGCTGGTGTTAAAAGAATTCCTTAATTTCGATATTGCGTTGTGGATCGTACGGGCCATATAAGTTATTGCGACCGGTATTTTCAGAATTCTGGTTTCTAAAATTATATTAAAATTCTACCGGTTATGCAAAAATATCGGAACCTTTTTCTGCTTTGTTAAATAATAGTTTATTTAATTTTTTTGACCTTGCGATTATATTTTCGGAATATTTCGTCGTATTTAATACGCAACCGAATTTTTTTTTCTTGCAGAGCAAAAGTCCATTCGATTTTATTTAATTTTAATCGAGCTTAAACTACTGCCGCGTATAAGGTTTCTGCTACAAATCTTATAAAAAAGCCTGCGATTAAGCAGATTTCGCGGAATTTTTTTCAAGCTCGGAAATTAAACTTTGTAAACGTATCGGAGGTCCATTTTTCAAAATCTTTTCGAATAATTTGTAATAATTCGTAAAATAAATTTAGTCTGTTATTTGTTTTATAAACCTCGCAGCAAAACGCAATATACCTATTTAAAGCCTTTTCGAAAAACGTTGTTAAATCCATTTTTTTATCCTAATTCTTGATATCGTATTTAATATATGCAAATATCGGAATCATTTTGAATGCTTATTTTTAATAATAAAGCGATTTGTATTTAGGGTCCGGTACTTCGTAATTAATAGCGGTAATTAGGTTAATAGCGTTTTTGATTGTTTTTAATTAATAGTTGTCGCAGAATATAAGCTGTAACAAATTGGAAAGTGGGGCGTTTGCTTGCTTGTATTGCTGCTTAATTTCTAGAATTTTTTTTCGAAATCGTAAAACTCGCCGAACAGCGGTGTTAATAAAACATAATCAAATAGAAATTACTAAACCTGATCTTAGCTATCTTTTCTTTTTTTTGATCGTTTTGCATAACAAAGGAAAATTGATAACTTTTAGCGCAGGTCGGAAGAAAAAATCGTTTTATATAACAAAATCTTTTAAACTTACCTTTTTTATTAAATTTTGCGAATTTATGGTTAAAAATGAATTTAACCATTGATTAGTGCTGATATCACAGATGGTAATACAAATACGACTAGTCGTAGTAAATCGGGTTGAAAACTGTATGTATTTTACTAGGTCTAGCTGGCGTAAGAATATGAGATAGATGTGCGAGCGCTAGCGGGCGCTAGCGCTGCGCACCTACAACTGTGATTCCGCATCATCTGATCCCACGTGACCCCTATGGGTATTCCCACAACCATTATTACCACCACTATCACTACTATTACCACCATCTCGCTGCCACCACCTCGCTGCTACCACTTCGCTGCCACCATCTCGCTGCCACCACTTCGCTGCCACCACCTCGTCGCCACCACCTCGTCGCCACCATTACCACCACCACTATCACTACTACTACTACTACCACTACTATTATTACCATTATAAGGATTGAAAGGCAGGGAAACACTAGTTCAGACAATAAAGCTCAGATAAGGTTGGGTTGATAGTCAGACTGATTTCTACCTTCTACATTTTTAATAAAAGGCGTATATAAGTATAAAAGAAGGGGTGGAGCCCTCGAAAAAAGTATTTCCCAGAAAACCAAGCGAACCTTATTTAATATGCTTTCCAGCCTTTATTTCGACTTTTTTTCAATTCTTTTTAATATAATTTTAATAACTGGTTTTTTAGCAATTATTTTTATAAAATGTTTTATTTAAATGTTATTTCCAGCCTTTATAATACTATCCGGCCCTTACGGCCTATCCGCAGAAAGTATTATTCGAAAATTGATAAAAAACAGAAGATTTTGGCGGATTATCTGACTTATATACGTAATATTGGTTTCTGATATTATTTTCCTTTTTAAGCCTTTGGTTTTTAAAAGCGATTGATTTTTTTGTACGTATATTTCCGTATATAGCGTGCGTTACGCCTTCGAAATAACGTGCGGTTTTTTTCGTTTTCGGTCGTAAATTATAGCTGTTTCTTCCGCTTTTAATCGTGAATTATAGCTATTTTGCTATTTTGTTTTTTTTGTTTTCGGTAGCGTTCGCATTTTCGTTTGAAAAAGCTTTTTTTTTTAAAATGGCCGCTATTTTCCTGCTTAACTTTTTTTTCTTTTTTTTTATTTTTATTTTTTCGTTAGCTTTTTTCTATTTTAATTAATTGCTTTTCGCCGCGTTCGCCGCGAACTTTTAAAATACTTTTGATTTTTATTTGCTTTCGGTATGCCCGCTTAATTTTACGCGAAAGCATTACAATTGCTTTTTGCCTTTTTGCGTTTTCGAGCTTTTTAGCGTAAAATACAACCGTTGCAAAACTTCGTATATTTAATGCTTTTTTATAAATTCTCTAGACTTTTACTCGGATTCGCTTTTAATTAGCTATAAGTTTCTGCCGCACGCGTTATCGAGGCGCAAATTCTTTTCGCGGGTTTTAACGATTTTATAAATCGTTTCGATGCTGCTATCGCCGCTGCCGCTTTTTTTTTTTTTGTTGCCGAAGCCAAAGCTTTTGTTAAAACTTTTATCGATTTTATTATTTACGACGCTTATATAAATCGTTTAAAATAAAATAACGCTTCGGTTTTTATAATAATCGAAAATCGTACGAATCGCGCCGCGGTTCGGGCTGCCGCTGCCGCTGCTGCTATTGCGCCCGCTTTTGCCGGTTTGACGGCTGCTGCTGTTTTGGAAGCTTTGGCTGCGCCGGCCCCTTTTTTTAACGACGCTAATATAAAACGTATTTTCCGACGTTTCGAAAACGTCGCTCGGATTTATTCTGACCAATTAAATTAAATTCTGAATTCTTACGAAAATATCGTAATTGCAATTCAGAATTCGATTACGGCTATTATAAAAGCTTTAATTAAGATAAATCGAATATTTTGCGAATTCGTTTAATATTAATTTTTTTTAGCTTACCGCTGCTTTTGAATTTAAAAAAAATAGCGATAAAAATAAAAAGAAAAATAATAATAATAATGCGAAAAATAAATCGCTTTAGCGGCGATTCTAAAGTTTTCTAAGTGTTTTTGTTTTTTTTTCCTTACTTTTACGGCGCGCATTCGTTATTGCTCCGTTGCTACAGTGGGTAGACACATGAAGTTGCGCGTCAGTAAATAGTCCGTACCCCAACAAAATTCTACTACCTTTACAACTTCATAACTCCACCAATAATTAATCGATTTTAAATACAAATAGCTTAAATGAAAGCTGAAAATCGAAAGAATATTCAATTTCAATCAGTATTTGGTATACCATCCATTTGCAGCCTTAATGGCGTTTACCCGCTTTTGCATCCCCTCCGCCAGTTTATTCAATAACTGGTCTTCCAAAAGCTCCCACGCCCTTTGTGCAGTACTGATTAATAAACGCTGAGTTATATCGTTATCTTTCATAGCGATTAATTCAGGTTTAAGCTCAATTATCTTAGCTTTCAGCATTTTCCACAGATTTTCAATCGGATTAAGATCCGGCGAATAAGGCGGCCAATCTACCAATTTAATATTCATATCACGAAACCATTCCTGAATAGAACGCGCTTTATGAATCGGGGCGTTATCTTGCATGAAAATACTGTCGTCGTGAAGAATCGTAGGAAGGTGTTCTTCGAGAACTTCGAGATATTTGGCGGCTGTAACGCCTCCACGAGTCGCATTTGGATCTCCGCGTATTACGACCAAATCTGTTCGAATTCCCCAGCCGAATGCAGCCCAAAACATAGTCGATCGACTTTTAGTAGGCTCTCCTTGAATTGCCCAAGGTTGTAGGCCTTCAGCTATTAAATTGCGTTAGTAATAAGGAATATAAATCGATAGAAATATTAACCTTTCGTTCGATAAACAAATTCCCAACGACCTCTTTTTCCACGTTCAATTGAACATTCGTCAGACCAGCGCCAGCGACGCTAATAAGAAAGTGGTTTATTATCGTGAAGGAGTGCTTATTGCAATCGCGCGGCAGCGCGTTCGTCGGTCAAAACAGGTCGTTTTCGACAGCGCTATTTTTGTATACCAGATTTTTTTAAAAATCGATATATCGTTTTCTTCGAAACGTGCGGAACGGTAGAAGAGCGTAATTGGGCCGCTGTAATCTTTGGCGTACGGGCAATTGCTCTGAAAATAGCCCTCCTATCGCGTTTCGTAATAAGAAAAGGCGGGCGTCCTCGAGGTTGTGATTTACCGTCGGGTTGTAAAGACGCGTTTTTGACCGTGTAACGCGCGGTGGATGGGCTGCACTTTTCCGATTCCGCAAGCCAGGTATAAGGAACCCCATACTTTCTAGCGCTAATAATACGATTTCTAGCCCTTTGAGAAAGGTGCTCAAAGGGCTGGCGAGACGTTTCGGCTGTTCGTGGCATAGTAGTGTAGTTGCGAAAAAGAGGTGTGTTTTGTTGTAAACGCGAAAAGTCGCGGTCGGGGGCCGACGCGCAACTTCATGTGTCTACGTACTGTATTATTTGTCGTATTTTTTAAATATTTTTTTACAACCTTTTTTGCGTTCGTAAAATGGTTTTTTAGCTTCTAAGAGTTTCGCTTAATAAATAATTTTTTTATCGCATTAAATAATATCGGCTTTTTTTATATTTTTATAAATTTGTATTAATTTGACCTCGTATTTTTCGGATTTTTGAAATTTTATTATATTATTTTTCGGCTCGGTGTCGTTCCGATTTTACCAAAGTTTTAGTAAAAAAACGTGGAAAATATCGTAAATACGATATTAAAAAAAGAGTTCGAATTAATAAGCTTGGCCGTGCTCGTATATAACTTGTTTGATTTTGAAAAGCTTTAGATATTTATTTAAAAGTTTTCGAAAAAATCGTAATTATCGAAAGTTTTTAATCGATAATAATATTTTATCGCTTATTTGAAATTTAATTTTTTTATGTTTAACGTCGTAGAATCTTTTATAATTCGTATTAGCTTTTTTTAGTTTTTTACTAAGTATTTCTTTTTTTTTTTATAATATTTTAATTCGTTTTTCCGCTGACGGTATTTTTTTTTTTACGACGTCGCTTTCGACGTTGCTGCCAAATTTTGAGTAAAAGCCGTATAATATGCGAAAAAAAGTAAAATTCGTAAAAGCGTATATCGAATTGTTATACGTAAACTCGGCTAAAGCAAGCTTCGTAGCTTAATCGTTTTGTCGATAATCGCAGTACGTGCGAAAGTAAAATTCTAAAATTTGATTTTAACGTTTCGTTTGGCTATTTATTTAAAAATAAAAAACGGTGCTTAATCGACGTCGTATTTATAAATAAAATATTATTAAAAACCAGAATTTACTAATAAAAACTAACCTTTTGTTTGTAATAATCTTTTTAAAACAGCTAAAATCTTTATAAACGTGTTATATAAATATTTCAGCTAAATCTGAAATTAAAATCGTTTTTTATATCGGTATATATTTCGACAGTTTCGTATATCGGTTTATTATAACGAATATCGAATCGTAAATACGATTTCGTTTTTTGCTAAAAAATAAACTCGTAATAAAATTTATAATTATTTTTTTCTAAAGTTTCGTATCGAAAAAAAAGTTAATTCGCTATAAGATCGGTGCTTTTTAAATTTGCTTTTTTAGCATTTTCCATACGTATTAACGTAATGTTTTACGTCGCCTCGTAAACCAAGCCAGAAATATTTTTTTTTAACTAATTTTAGCGTTCGCCGAAAGCTTTTATGGCCGGCGGTCGGATCGTCGTAATTAATTTTTAATATTTCGCTTTTAATAGCGCTTTTATTCGAAATATACGCACGTTTTTTATAACGTAATAATCTATTTTGGCTTATATGCCAATATCTTTCGGACCCGGCTCGATTGCTTTGCGAAGCCGATTCGTACGTTTTTTATAATACAAAAGAATTAAGTTTTTGCAACTCAAAAATAGTTTTATAAATCGGTTTTGCTAGCTTATTATTAATCGTTTCGGATTGTAGTAATACAACGGCTACGCTTCGTAGTATATATTATTTACAATTAATAATATTAGCAAAAAACAATCCGGCGAAAAAGCTTTTTATTTGGCTTTTTTCCGCTTGCTTTTTACTTTTTGATTCCGTTAATAAAAGCTTCGAATATTTATCGGCGCGAAATAATTTATACTCCGATTTTAAGCGTGTTTTTATTACGAAAAACATTTTAGAATTTTTCAAATAAGCTAGTTTTAGCTTACGATGCAGCGTAGGCAGCTGCTTATTATTTTTTTTTAAATCTTTTTTTAAATTTGGCCGGCGGAAAAAATCATTCGCCGGATTAAAAACTTTTGTTTTATATTCGATTGCAAAATCGTATTTAGCTAGCTCGTCGGCTTATTTCGCTTAGCGTCCGTTTAAACGTTTTTTCGTAAAAAAGTATTTCAAATTATAATAATTTATACGTATAATAATAACGTCGGAAGCGCTACGTAAATATTAGTTTTATTATTTGAAAGCGTAAATTATAGCTATTAGTTTAGCGTCGTGAATTTCGTATTTTTATTTTATAAGAAAAAACTTTTTCGAATAATACGCGATAAAATGCCAACGTACCTTCGTATTTTCTCCGAATAATTAAAATAATATTCCGCTTATAGCGAATTTCGAAGCGTTTGTTTCGATTTGAATTTTTAATCGAAAATCGAAATAGCGTAAAATCGGTGCTTAATAAAACTTTTTTTTTAAAAGTAAAAAAGCGACCTTCGCTTCGAATAAAAAACGAAAAAGGCCCGATATTTTTTTTCGTTGCATTTTTTTTAAAAAATCTATAATAAATCGGCAAAGCTTAGCGTAGTTTTTAATAAAACGTTTATAAAAGTTGATAAAACCCAAAAACATTTGAATATTTCGCCACGTAATAAAAAAGGGCTATTTCCGAATATTATTTACTTTTTCTGGATTTATTTTAATTTTCGTAAAAGTAACGACGAAGCCTAAAAACTTAACCGTATTCGTATCGAAAGCATATTTTTTCAGATTTTCGTAAAATTTGTTAATACGAAGTTTTTCGAAAACCTTTTTTACCGCGTTTGTATAATCGTCGAGATTTTCGAAAAATATTAAAATATCGTCGAAATAAATTATACACGTAATATTTATTAAACCGATTAAAGCTTAATTAATATACGCTTAGAAAATTGCTAGTGCGTTCGAAAGGCCGAAAAGTAATACGCAGTATTCGAAATGTCCGTAACGAATGCGAAACGCAATTTTTTATTTATTTCCTTCTTTTATTCGAAAGCGATAGTACGCCCAAATAAGATTTAGCTTAATAAATATTCTAGCTTTTTTTAAACGATTTAAAGTTTCGCTTATAAAAAGTAAAAAAATTCGATTTTTAACCGTAATTGCGTTTAAACTCTTATAATCGACGCATAATCGTAAACTTCCGTTTTTTTTCGGTATAAATATTACCGGTGCGTCGGCAAAATTAATAAATCTTTTTATTTAGTTTTTTTTTAAATTCGAATCGAAATATTCGCGTAATTCGGTGAGTTTAGATTTCGACAAAAAGTAGACTGGTTTTTAAAAAGGGTTTTTTTCTTTCGCGAAGTTTATTCGATGCTTTATAAAATAATAAAAAACTAAAATAACCGCGGCGGTATCGTCGAATACGTCGGCGTAATCGTCGTATTTAAAAAGTAATTAATATTGTTTTTCAGTAGCTTTTTTTGAAACGATATAAAACGCTTACTTTTTTTTGGATTTTTTTTTAAAACGTTTGATTATAACGAAATTAAGCTGTAAGCGTTCGATTAAATATCGCTACGACTTAGCTCGAAAGCTTATAACGGAATCGATATTTCGCAATTAAAAAAACCCTAAGATAAATAAAACCTTTGGAATATTTATATCGCAAGCCACGAAATCGCTTTGTATTTTTTTAATTATTTTATAATTATTAATAGCGCGAATGGGTTGCGTATACGTGTCGTAAATAGTTATTTTTTTTTCTTTAACCGTGGATAAATTAATACGTTTTTGAATTGGTTTTTATTTATATTTAATTAATAATTTTTAAATTACGCAGTTTTTTTCCGCGCCGCAGTCGATAAAAGCTCGTTTATTGGATTGCGTACTTATGGTATTATTTAAAAAGATGCTTTACTTTTATATTTGTTAAAAATAGTTAATAGCAAAGGATTTCGAAAAAGTCCATGCCTCGATTATAGCTAAAACTATTAACTTTTATTAATACAAAGTATTACCGTTTTATATTCTGTTTTAAATAATATACGTAATCGTTTTTGATTACGACTAAAAAAAAATATAATTTTAATAAATACAATTTAATTTGTTTTATATAGTTTAAAAACTAATTAATTAAAAACCGAACTTTTTAATTTTATACTTTTTCAGCTTTTTAATCCGTTTTTAACTTTTTTGCTATTGGCTCCTGCGGAAAAATAACGTTTCGCTTATCGTTTAAATCATTTTGTTTATTTTGCTTTTTTAAAAAATGGCTCGATAAAATATTAATCGAAATATCGTTTAAATTTACGAACGTTTTAATAGCTTTTTCGTCGATAATATTATTAAGCGTCGTCGCGACGAATATTTTCTACGACTTTTTTTCGTAAATAATAAATTTTAGCTTTTAAACGTGGTTTTACGCTTTGCAAAAGCCGCTGAAAAGTCTTATATTAAAATCGTGGAAATAATCGATTAATTCGTCGTAATTAAAACCAATTAACGCTTTTGCTTCGCGTAAAATTAATAGGTCGGACTACGGTTGTTTATCGACGAATACTTTTGAAAAAGCTTCGAAGTTTATAAAAAAAATTATTTTACGAAATAATTCGGAAATAATCGTTTGCAATCGAAACCACCGAAAATGCTATAATTATTTTCGTCGTAAAACAAAAATATTAAATTATTTATCGGAGCGTCGTTTTAGAAATAATTTTTGTATTTCTGCGCCGTATAATTATTCGAATAAATTAGCATCGCGCCGTCGGTTTTTTAAGTTTTAAATTTAACGAAAACCTTTTGCTTAATCGAAAAGCTGACAAAAATTATTTTATTTTTTATTTCGTAGCTTTCGGTTTCGTAATTCGATAAAATAGCTAAGGCCACTGTTTTAAACGCGTTAAAATACGAAAAAGCTGGGCTTTTTTAAATAATTTTAATTAGCTTAGCGTCGTAATATAATTGCAAATAAGCTTCGATTATTTCCGAATTATATACAAATACAAGCAAAACGTAATAATCGAAAATGGCGTCGGTAAGATTTTCGATTTTTTCTTTTTTTTAAAAATCGGCGATATCGAATTTTATAATTATAATACGGTCGAAACCAACGAAACCTAAAGCGATCGGAACGTTAAAATAAATTATAAAGCAGCAGTTTTCGAGATTCCGAATAATTAAAACAGCAAAGTAAAAGCCGAGATGCATTTTGAAAGCTTATTAAATAAAATTATAAAATATATTAGCGAAAAAAACTATAAGCGCTTTTTGGGTTTTAATTAATCGGAAATAATGCTTATATATAATTACTTTTTTTTTTATAAAATACAGCAGTAATTTGTTTTTTTCGTTATACGATTTTACGTGATTAACAAATTCGCAATTCAGTTCGGATAGATTCTAAAATATACCTTCGGTCGAAAGGTTAAAAAAATCGGCTTTTAAAAATATTCGTTGCTTTTATTTTTTTATATTTTAATCGAATTTTATAATCGCGTTAAAAACTTTGAGGTTTGCTTTAAAATTTGCGTAGCCTAAATAAGTTTTAATACGCGTTTTAATAATTTTCGCAATTTTTCGTCGAAATATAAATTAATTATTAAAATCAATTTCGAATACATCGTAATTCGAATTTTTAATAACAGCGAATCGATCAGCGAAGCCGACAACGTCGATTTCTTTTGTAATCAAATCGTAGTACGCCGTGTAATAACGTATATAAAAATAGCAAAACTTATCGTTTTTTTTTACGTTAACGTTATTTGTAAAAACGAAATTTAAAAATCGAAGTTTTTCCGCGAAAAAAACTCGAATAAAAACGAATTATCGTTTTTAAAAGTTTTTTTTATTTACTTTAGCGTATTATATTTGTATTTTTCCGAAAAAAGCTTAGTTTAGTTTTCGTTCGAAGCAAAAAAAAAAAAAAACTGACGGATTTATTTGATTTTTGTATAAAAATATCGAAATAAAACTTTTAAATCGTTTCGTCGTCGAAAACGAAAGTTTTAAGCAGAATAATTTAATTTTATATTTTTTATATAATTTTTTCCGCGATAACTTCGATATTTTTTTTTAAGTTTTTTCGGTCGAATCGTATAATAATCGAAATTTTAAATGTTTTTATTAAAATCTAAAATATTAACGGTAATAATACGACGTTTTTAAACGCAGCAGGCGTTTTTAATATTTGCGTATTTAATTTCGAAAAGTCAGATTCAAAATCGTTTAAATCTTTTTTTTTCGAAATGCCGGCGTTTTTTAAATTTAATTTCGTAAAATCGTCGCGTTTTTATTAATTAGCTTAAAAGTTATAGCTCGGCGTCGATTTCCGACTGTTTTTATTCGCGATGCTTTTTTTGCTAACGACGCGAATGGTTTTTTTTTTCGAACAAAAAAAGTTTCGAAAATATCGGCGCGTTTTTTTACGTTTTTTATTTTTATTTTTTCCGAAATCGTTTTTACAAATATAATAGATTTTTTATATTCGAATAAGCGGTTGTTTATTATTACGCTTTTAATTTTATTTTCGAATTCGTTTTCGATAATTATAAATAAAAATCGCCGAATAATTTTAGCTGCTTTAAAAATATTAATTGCTAACGCGTATGTTTTTTCGAATTAAACGAAAATAATATTGGTTTTTTCGTTTTTTTCGTCGTCGTAATTTTAAAATATCGGAATAGTATCGTTTTTTTTTTAATATAAAAATCTCGTATTTAGCGACGTTTAATTTTTTATTTTAAAAAAGAATTAAACTTAAAGTTTCGCAGCCGATTAAAACTTTTTTTAATAATTATATAGCGTCGTCGATTAATTTACAAACAGCTGTAAAAAAGCTTATAAACCTGCGGGCTTTTAAATTATTAGCTTTTAGAGCTTGCGTTTTAAAAATATAAGCGTTTAGTATCCAGACTTTTTTTTTAATAAAAATAATAATTTCGAAAAAGCGAGCGAAATGCCGAAATAAAATAACACCGGTAATTTTGCTAAAAACGTATTTTTAAATATTTTTTTTTCGTTAATTTAGCAAAAAGCGCAAAACTCGGTTTGTTATTTTTTTTTTATTATTTCGAGCTTTTTTTGCTTCGGCGAAAGCTTTTGAAACGTTATCGTAGTTTAGCAAAAATTTATCGTAATTAAAGCTTTTGCGAACAAATTCAATTTTAACGAAGCTTTCGTAATCGAATAAAAATTCGTTAACGTTTTTAATTATTATATCGAATTGCTTTATAAATATTTTTACGAAAGCTGTTTGTTAATTTAAAATAGCGGTATTATATATTTGCTTAAATTCGAAAAAATTACGTATAATAATTCCGTTTTAAAATAAATTAAAAATAAATTTGCCAGGTTTAGCAACGCTTTGCTTAAAAAACGATATAATATCGATAAATTTATTAATTAAAAAAATATATTATATTTATTAAAAAATAGTTGAAAAAAAATACAAAAATTATAACATATTTATATTTAAAAATCACGGAAATTCGTATGCTGTTTTTTTAATAAATTATAATTATTCAGGCAGGCATCCGTTCAAAACAACGAAAAAAGTAAATAATATAAAAAATAGCAAATAATAAAATATATAAAAAATAGTTTTCGTAAAATATACGAATAATATAAATATATCAAATATACGGCTTAAATATATACAAAGCTTTTGTTTTAATAAACAAAAGTATAATCAAACAAAAAAAAATATAATAAATGTTTTAAATAATATAAAAAAAAGTTTTAAAAATAAATAATATATATAAAACAAAATAATTAAGTTATATATAAGCAAAGCAAAATAAAAATAATAAAATAATATATAAAAAAAAATAATAAATAATAAAAATAATAAAACAATTAGTAAACAATTTTGTATATACTTTTTTTTTTCGGTTATAAATAAAATCACGATTTAAATTATGCTTTTAGCAGCGAAATTATCGTTCGGTTGTTTTCAAACTTTTTCAAAAGGTTTTTTTTTTTCAGAAATATAATCGCTTTAATCGGAATCGTTATCGGAATCGCTGAAATCGGAATCGGTTTTTGTTTTAAAATTCAAAAAATAACTTAATTTGCTAATTTTTTTTGTAAAATCGCTATAACCGGTTGGCGGCGAACGTTCTGTTTAGTTTTGTTTTATCGAATTTCGTAAATTTATAATAATTTTTATTTAATTCGGTTTCGCATATTTCGTAAAATCCGAATTATTTATAATTAAGCTTAATATCGGCCGATTTGTTAATAGCGCGCTGGACGTCGTAAACTAAAACCAGATTTTTTTTTTAATTAGCGTTTTTTTTAAAACTTTGGTTTTATTTCAAACTTTTTTAGCTGCTTTTTTATACTTTTTTTTTTTAAAAATTATTTTTTTTATATTTATATCGCGGTAATTTAGCTATTTAAATTTTATCGCTAATAAGTTTGTTTTCGTTTTTATTTTAACCACGTTATAAAATTTTTATACAAGCTATTTTATTTCCAAAAACAATCGAGCGTTTTTGCCGTATTAAATAAAAAATAAAATTATTTTAATAAAAGCGTATATATATACGTATAATAAAAAGCATTTCCGAGAATTTCCGCGATTAACGCTTATAACTTTTTCGAATAGCTTTTAAAAAGCCGTCGAAAATATTTTTATAATTTCGTTTAACGAATCCGTTGCTTTTCGAATTATAAATTAAAATTTAAATACGCTAAATGCCGTATTTTTTTATAAAAGTTTCGATAACGCTTTTGTTTTCGGATTTATTATCGACGTTTAATTTATTAAATAAATCGTATCGATATATTACGTTTTTTTAAAAAAAATCGTTATAATTTCGGAAATAGCGTTTCGAAAAAATCGCTTTTTAAACTATCCAAACAGATCGTCGATAGCGAATACGAAATATATATATTCGCGGTCGATAGTCGATACGCGTATAACGTCGAAATTAATTTTTTTTTATATTTCAAAAAACCACGTCGAATATAATAAGTTTTTTTTTCGGCCACGCTTTCGTTTTTAATAAAAAATACAGTTTTTAACGAAAGCTTTGCAATTTTCCAAATATTTTTTTTATTAAAAATCGTTTTTAATTCGGTGATAAATAGCTTTAGCTTTTTTATAAAACATTTTTTCGTAGGCTTTTTTTATAATTTGAAATTTATCGGTTTTATTATTTATTATTAAACGTTTTTAATATATATTATTTTTTATTTTATATAGCTTTCTGTCGGCTAAAATATAATCGAAAGCCTGGTTTTTAAATAATTTAAATTAATAATTTAGCACGTTAAATAATTTAAACAAAATAGTTAAATAATATACGATTAAATAAAAATCTTCGATTTCGTAATTATCGATTAAAAGTTTATTTTCGTCGTTAATCGGCTTATTCCGATCGTTTTCGATTAAATTTATTCGCGGTGCCAATCGAAATAATAACGCGAATGCTTTTTCGGCCCGAAAATTAATATTTTTTATTCGCGGTGCCAACCGAAATAGCAACGCGAATAATTTCGGTTTTATAAAATCCAAAACGCAAATAGCGAAGCAGCCGATTTCGTCAGCGATTTATTCGTCGATATTTTATTCGTTTTGTTTAGCGAAATCAAACGGATAAAAGCGTTTTCGTTTGGAAAAGCCGTTTGCCGCTATATTAATTGTTTTTTTAATATATTTGATTTCGAAATTTATAAATCGCATTTAAATTATTTAATTAATAACGAACGCTTTTAGTAAATTATTGGCTTTTTTATTTAATTAATCGATAAAAACTTTTACGTCCGTTTTCAAAATAAAATATACGCCGTACAATTCGTTTTTTATTTTTTTATTATTTTAAAAGCGTTTCGATATTTTCGTTTAATAATATCGTAGCGTATTTTCGCGGAGAATTATAAGCCGCTTTCGAATCGTAAAAAATATCGTTTTTTGTTTTTATCGATTTATTATAATACAGCTTTTTAACCGAAAATATTAACGTCGATAATTAAAATGATTTTTTTTGCGTCTGGATTATAATCGATTCGTATAAGCGATAAAGCCGATAAAAAGTCGTGTTTAAAAACTTTTATAATTTTGTTTTACTTTTTTTTTTAAACGAAATCGATTTTTTTTTTATCGTAACGTAAATAAATACAACTTTTTAAAAAAAGTTTTTGATTTAATTACGATAGTAAATCACAACGCTAATAAAAGCTTTGGCTTTGGTAATATTTTTATACTTTTTTTATTCGTAAATTTTTTTAATTTTTTTTCGTTAAAAATAACGGTCAGCGCTGTTAATTATATAGCCGACGATATTTATTTCGGATATATAAAATTTCGATCGAAAGCTAATAATAGCTTTGGCTTTTTCGAAGTAAATTATGATTTTGTCGATGTTTTAAATATATTTTATTATATAACGTCGAATTTTACAAAGGATTTTTTTATTATTATAATATAATTTAAAGCTTTTTATTCCGACGTCGTTAACGTAAAAAAAAGCAATATTAAAAATGTAAATTATAAAACTTTGTATACGATTTTTACGAATTATACGATTGAATTAATGGCTTTTATAAGTATTTTCGTTATACGCAATAAACCGATTGGAATTTGAATTGCCGTTATATTTCGAAATCGTAAATTAAATATTAAATAGTCGTAGCTTAAAAATAAATCGAAAAAAAAAGCGATCGTTAATTTTGCGAATTCGTTTGAAAATTAATCGACGTTAAATGGCACGTTAGCGTTTCGTATCGTTATTTTATTTATTTCGACGACTGCGATAATAAGTTTGTAAATACTTTTTTTTTTTCGCAACGATAAATTATTTGTTTTTATATAAACCGTAGCAAAATTCGAAAATTTTTTGTTTAATTCGTTTTTTTAATATTTCGATTATTTTATTTTAAAAAGTTTTAAAAACTGAAAAAGTTTTTTTTTACTATGCTTTGTAAAGCACGGTTTTAATATCGATATAAAACGTAACGTTAAAGCTGAATTAGCCTATTTCGATAAAATCGAAAGCTATAATTTTTTTTCGATTGCGTAAAACTTCGTACAAAATCTTTTTTTTTTTTAGCAAAAATTAGATTCCGATTGCTAAGTTATTAAATCGTTTTTTTGTAAATCGGCTGCTAAATAATAAGCTGGAAAATCGGCCGGTAATAAGTTTTTTAAATTCGCTAATAACTAGTTAAAATGATTTTATTGCTTTATTTTTTTCGAACTAATCGTTTATTCCTTCGAAAATATTTTCAACGGATTTACTAAAATTTACGAATCGTATTTTATTAGCTTTGCGCTTGTAAAAAGTGCTAATATTAATACAAAAAAATAAAATATATGAATCGGATTTGTTTAATACGAAAACGAAATCTTCGGAATTTTTATTTTCGAATTAATAGCCAAAAATATTAATATTAGTTAATTTTATTCGCGGTACTATTTCGATTAATAATATAAATGTTTTTAGCCGAGTATTTTCCAGGTTTTGTTATAATTCAGCGTTTATCTTAGGATCAAAGCCGGCTATTCGTTTTTCGATAAAACGTCGATTAAAAAGATTTTGTCGCCGGCGACGGTGATTTAATTTTAAAAAAATCGGTTTTAGTTTTAAAAAAAAGCTTTTATCTGACCGTTTTCGGTATATTTAAAGCTGACGAGATTTTCCAAAATCCAAAGCATTTTAAAAATAATAAAATAAAAGCATTCTTTTATTATTAAAAAGTTTTTATAAATAATAATATTTTTAATATCGATTTTAATATTTTATATAATTTTATTAAATTCAATCGTATTTCTATTAACGGTAGTGTAAATTATTCGTTTATCGGTGATAATCGGAATTGTGACGATCTAATCAGTCGGAGGGCTGGGAGATCAGTCGACTGGTCGCCGTGTTCACATGGTATGAAAAACGAGCCTTTGGTTTTGTAACAAAGATATTCATTTAAAATCAACAATTGCAAAAGGCAAAAGTTGCTAAAAAGTAAAAGCCTTGAATATATAAATAATTTTTACCGTTGATAGAAAAACCCATCAGAAGACCAAGAAGCTTGCAGCTATACGTAATTGCTGGGATAATACGAAAAGCAAAAAAATGAATCGTTATACTATCCTTCCGTTCGAAAAAAGCGCGCTTTCGAGCTTTTATTTATTAATACGTCGCTATCCAAATAATCGTACGAATTTAAACTTTCGGAATACGTTTTCAGCCAGTTTATAAATTTTGCAAAAAAACCGGGAAGCTTTTTATACGCTAAATGAAAGTCGCGCACTTTTAAAAAAACGTATATAAAATCAGACGCGGAATACCACGTAAGATTTTTATTTAAGCTTATTTAAAAAACTTTGTATTAAAAGGTTTTCCGCTGCATTCGATAAACGATTAATTTTTCGACTTCGTATTTAAGCTTATTAATTATATTAATAAATTCAAAAATTGGATTAACCTGATCTGAAAGCGCGTCGTCAGCTGTTTTACGCAGTCGATTAGCGTAAAAAACCAAATGTACGTTTATAATATTGGAAAAGTTTAGTTTGAAAGCGTTTTCGAAAATTTTAATTACAATTTTAAAAAGGCCGTTTGTAGAATTGTCGAATTTGCGGAAGGGTCGGAAGGTCGGAAATAAACGCATATCGAGCTATACGTAGTCGCTAACGTTAAAATCGATCGCGCGGCGAAACTTATTCGTATTTTTTTTTATTTTATCGTAGGTTTATTAAAAGTGCGATTTAACGAGGTTTCAGGCGTCGTAATAGCGGCGAGCGTACGCACGAGCTTCGTTTGCGTTTAGCTTATATAAAAGGTTGGAAAAAAGGAAAATATCGAGCTTTTAATTCCAATTAGTATAAGGAGTGTAATCGTATACAATTTCAAAAAGTAAAAGGCCATCTAGATTTTCGTAAAAAAAACCATTTAAGCGAAATCTATTATTAAAAGAAATTCGCTCCAGTCGTTTTAATAGAAATTCACGAAAAATCGAAAGCGTTTTTACAGATATTAATTGTAAATTTCGATTTGACCGTCGGTTTCAAAATAAGCGGCTGTCGAAAGCTTTAATTATGTATCGAGTATTTTGTTTAATTCAGACCAGAAAATAAATTAATATTAAAGGCTACGATCGCTAATAATACTTTTTAAAAGGCCAAAATACTTATATACGTAAAATATATATAATTTAGCGAAGCTTCGAACGTCGATATTTTTATAACAGAAAATCGAAATAGTTTGCTTAGAAAAGCGATTTATTATTACGAATACGTTATCGTAATCGTATTTGTTTTTGTTAAAGCTGCAAAAGTTTATTATAACGTGCTTCTAAGAATAGTCAGAAACAAAAAAAAGCTGAAAAAGGCCGGAGCGCTTATTTTTTAAAACAAAACTTTTTCGATAAACGTAGCAATTGCGATAATATTGTTTTACGAAAGCTATTATATTTCGTTAATAATATTAGTCCGAAAGCAATTGCGTAGTTTTGCGAGCGCTGAAATAAGCGGTGGAAATCTGATCGTGCATTTTTCGTACAAAAGCCAAACGAAAATAATCGACGTTTGGTACTATTAAACGGCCGTAATATAACAGCAGATCGCGTTTAAATATATACGAAATATTATTAGCGTCGTTTTTTTTCGTAGCGTTTCGTACAGCTTCGGAAAGCTATCAGGCTGCTAGCTATGCGATTAGCGTAGAAAATTTAATTAATAATACGAAGTGCGAAAAAAAGATTAATTATTTTAACGATAAAAACAGCTGTTTCGAAAACCGTGGAAAATCGAAGTTTTTTAATTAAAAAGCGGTAATCGATCTGATTTGCTCGAAAAAGGATTTGCAAACGCTAAGTGCGTTTAAAAAAGTTTTAACGATCGAGTTCGCTCGTACGACGTATTAGTACGTTAGCTAAAAGATTATATTTATTTGGTTTATACGTAATAAAAAAACTGTAATCGGCGAAAAGCTCGGCCCAGCGTGTTTATCGAGCGTTTAAAAATTTGGAAGTTATAAAATATTCTAAAACTTTATAATTAATAATAATTTTGATTTGATAAATTAAGCCAGCTAATTTAATACGAAAATTGCTTAGAAATCTTACGATTGCGAGCATTTTTTTATCGTATACGATATAGTTTAGCTTTGCGAAAGCTATAATTTTGCTAAAATAGGCGATTGGAAGCCAGTCGTTATTATAAAATTGCGAAAACACAAAAACTATTACGCCGTCGAAAGCGTCAGTTTTTAATATACAAAAAAGGTTTTGCTTATAATATTATAAAACTGGTGCAGTAGTAAAAGCTAATATAAAAAAGTCGAAATTCTTTTAATATTCAGAAATAAAATTGTAAAAAACGTTAGCTTTAATTAAATAAACCAAAAGCTTTACAATTATATCGTAATTTCGAATAAAACGTCGGTAGAAGTTATAAAAACCAAAAAAGCTTTATACACTTTTTACAATAATAAAAGGCTTTTAATAAGCGATTACGAAGACTTTCTCTGAATCTATTTTTAAGCTTTTAATAAAAATAATAAAGCCTAAATAACGGGTCCGAGTAACGTTGAATTTAAACTTTCGAATATCGGCCTGTAATCCAGCGTCAGCGAGCTTTTAAAGCATTTTGCGAACGTATATGGCGTATTTTAAAAAGTCGAACGAATAAATAAAAATATTATTTAGATATGCAATGAAAAAATCGTTTAAATAATCGAAAAAAACGTCGTTTATATAGCGTTGATAAGTTGCGGATTTATTAATAAAGCCAAAAAGTAGCATTTTGCATTTATAAGCGCCGTAACGCGTACGAAACGTCGTTAGTTTTTTATTAACGAAATCCATTCGAATTTTATAAAAAACTTAACGAATATCGAATTTCGTAAAAATTCGTGCTTTCGAAAAACGAGCAAAAATTTTATCGATAAAAAAAAAAAAATAGCGATTTTTACGAGTAATATTATTAAAAGCTCGATAATCGATATAAAAACGTAGTAAACCGTCGGGTTTTTTGGCGAAAAGCATTGGAACAGCGAAAAAAGCGGTGGAAGGTTCGATAAAGCTTTTATTAAAGTTATTTTGCAAATAAGTTTTAATAATTTCGAGTTTTAAAATCGATATTTTATACAAAAAAATATATTTCAGCTTTTTTTTATTTACAGTAAATTCGATCTTATGGTCGTAGGGCCGGTAAAAAGCTAGCTCGTTACTAGCGGCCTTAAAAAACACGTATTCGAGGTTTTTATATTCCGGAGGAAAAGATTCGAAAGAAAATTTATTCGAAATTAGTTTTGTTAAGCTGATTGAAAAGGTCGAAATCGATATTTTATTGGTTTTGAAACGTTCGAAAAGACTGTAAATTAGGTTTTAAGAAAAGTGTTGTACGTAAGATCGTTTAGTATTTTATCGATTTCGTACAAGAAGATCAAAAACACTTCAATTGCTTTTTTTCTGGAAATCAGCTTAAAAGCGTGTGCAGTGATTTGGCAGATGAAGATTGGGTAAACAGTAGGAACTCGTTTTCGAACTGATCGTTTGAAAGGTTCAGAAGATGGCTTATCTAAACTATCGATTATATTAAGCTGAAAAGCCATCGCGGCGAAGGCTTTCCTTCGGTTCTTAGTGTAATTGTTTTTTGTAGAACGAAAAAGCTGTTTTAACGAAAGGAAAAAAAAAAAAAAGAAATAATAAAAAAAAAATCGGCAGCTTAAAAAAATAATGGTGTGATTTCTTATATTATTCCATTAGCGTCGCTATCGAAATTAGCACCGCGAGTAAAATTCGATTTTTTCGCGCTTCGTACAGCGTCGTAGATCTGCCACAATTGGTTAAGGTTTTTGTTACGTTTTACAGCGTCGTTTTAATGGCGAAATTAAATTTTTCGAAAGTGTAAATAAAAGATTTTAATACAACGAGCGTAAAAAGCTGTAAGAAAATAAAACTTCGGCTAATAAAACTTGCGTTTATTACAGTTTAGTAAAACTTGGTGTTCGGCCAACCAAGCTTTTCTTAAAATCATACTATAATTTTCGAAATTAATAATCAAAAAAAATAAACGATTATATTCGGTTGTTAATAATAAAATTAAAAAGCGTAAAATATATAATTAAATAGCTACGAGCTTTATTATACCTTTTTACAAAAAAAAAAGCCGGAAAAGATTAAATCAAAAGTTTTAAAAAAAAAGAAAAGGATTTGATCAACGCCGAATCGATCAACGTATAACCGTTCGTTTTAAAGTCGGCGAACGCTTTTACTTTATACGAAAAACCATTTTTAATAAATATAACGGAAATTATTAATAAATCGCTATTAAAAAGCTTCCGAACGTTAAAATAACGCATATCGCGTAATACGCCTAAAAAAAAGGCTTTGCTTAGGCCTGGGCGTTTCCGATTAGCGAAAAAGTTTTTAATTTCTTCGTATGCGTTTTAAAAGTCGTTTGGAAAAAAGTTTTCGTTTTTACTATTATTATTAAAAGGCGAATTTTCGGCCGGCTCGACTTCGTTTACATTTATTAGCCTGGAAAAGCCTTTGGGTAGAACCGAAGATCGGCCCGTAAAAAATCGTGCAAATTAGCCTTTCTGAATTTTTTAATATAAAATAAAAAACGAGCGTCGTCGTTAGTCCGATCGAAAAGGAAAAACGCCAAAAAGAGCGTTTTGGCGTAAAGAAGAAGAAAAAATAGCAAAGGGCTAAGAAAAAGCTTATAAAGCATTTGGACGATTTTCGTACGTACGATTTAACTCGTAATACGCTTTGGTTAAAGATTTATTATTTTAATAAATAATAGATTTGGTTAAAAAGCGATTCGCGTATAAAATTCGTTTAGCCAATTGATTTTGTTTTTTTTAACGGACGGCGTTAAGCCAATTCTTAAAGGTTATTATACGCGCTTATTGTAAAACGGTGATACCTTGTATTTATAGGAGTTGGTAGTTTTAGCTATGGTTGAGGCATAGATCCTTCCGAGATCCCCTGCCATTGACTATCTTCAACAGGTATAAGAGCAAAGCACCCCTTTAAATAGTACCATAGGCACGCAGTCCAATTTATATTTTTATTTATTTTTCTTTTCCTTTTTTCAGTTTTTTCTAGGGATTTCCTAGAATATTTTATTTATCGATATATGGCCGTATTAGTTTGGTTTTTTTATTTACTTTTATATTTGATAATTTACGCAGGAATTTAAACTTCGGTGTTTCGTTTTTATATATTCGCCGATACATTTTTTAAATTCGTAATTAAAGTCGATTTCGATATTTCGCTATTACGGCTTAAAAGACCTTTTATATGGTATTGTTCGCAGCTGTATTATATAAAGGACTTTTAATAGCTTTTTTTATTTTGCGTATAATTATTGGATTATAGAAATGCAATACATTTTAGAAACGTTTGAAATTACGGTTAGGCAATTTTAAACCGTGCGAAGTTTAAAGTTCGAAAGTCGCTTTTTTGTTTAAAAATGACAAATCGAATATTGGTTTATACGCTTCGATCGCTGCGCTCGGCCTTTTTGAATTAGATTTTTTTTGGTCAAACGTTTAGCGAGAATTTAACTTTTTGATTTTACGTTTTATGATTATGGCAATTATAATTTGCGGCTTTTTATTAAAAATAGTAAAGAAATGACTGTATATGCATTAGCTTAAGCCACGGAATATTAAAACCGTGGATTATATAATAATATTATATTAATTTAATTAATTTATTAAAAAATAAGTTTTTTAATATATTATTTAAATATTTGGACGTAATTTTATTTTATATAATTTCTTTCGAAAACATAAAGACTTTTTTAATAACTTTTTTATTAAAAACGATTTCTTTTATATTAAAAACTTTTAATTTGCAATTTCAGAAAACATTTATTCGTTTAATTTAAATTTTACTAACATTTTTATTAATATTATAGATAACGACGCTTTTCGTTTTTTTATGCGAGGCCGCATGCTTTTTTTTGGCTTTTCTGGTGCATTTTCGTTTAGTGGCGCCAACGTTACCGATTTTATCGAAAAATATAAAAAAACCTGTAAGGATTTCGGAGTTTTTAAAACTGAAATGTTCGATAAACTTTTTCGCTATTATAATTTAATTATTAAAAATATTATTAAATCGATAAATAAATAGAAGGCTATTAGGGCTCGAGATTGGCGCAAGCTAGTTAAAGCTTTGAAATCGAAATTCCGAAATTACGATCGTTAGCAAATTCGCAATATTATCGCTTTTTTTAAACAGTTTGTTATAATAATTCGCTAAGCCAAGAAATTTAAGGCTTATTATCGTATTTATACGAGAGTATTTAACGTTTTCGTTAATAAAAAAGTTTTAAGCGAGGTTAAGCAGGGACGACTGTTTTTACTTAGCCTTTCAATTAGTATTCGCAATAAAATTATTAAGCATTTTAAGGTTGATAAATAAAATTTTGAAATTTTCGATTAGTATTTCAAATTTATAAAATTCGTTTTTAAATAAGACCAAAGCGAACGTATTATCGAAGCTATAAACTAAGAGAAATCTTCTTTTTTTATTTATAAAAAAAACGTGGAAGCTTTAGTGCAGAAATATGCCCAGCCACTAAAAGTTACCGAAATCGCTAAAAAACAACCGGTTATTATATTATTTAATCGTTTTGCAAAACTTATAGGTTTGGAAAAGCTTAATAAAAATATCGAAACTTTCGTGTTAAAATTTACCGATATTAAAATTTAAAAATTTTAAAGCAAAATCGAAGATTTTATGCAATAGCAAAAAAAACTTTTTTACGTTAATTCGGATAATAAAAACGATTAAAAAATTCGTATAACAATTACTTTTTTTAAAATGCGCGAAGCGATTAGCTTCGCTAAACTATCGTAGGAATAATAGCTGCTTAATAGCAATCTTTTTGTGTTAGCGATCAGGATTAGCGAAATATTAATTATAATAACGATTATTAAAAAAAAGAAAAAAATCAACGCGGAAATCAAAATCGCGGTTATTAAAGTGGTAGAAGTAATTATTAAAACAGATTTCGTGGCTTTAAATATGAATTTTGTGATAATAAAAAAATTTACTGCGAAAAATCTTATATTCGCTTAAAATGCAAAGCATTTAATTTTTATATAAATAATAATATTTGCTATATTAATAAATACGAAGCGATTTGCTTCGGACCGACGGAAGCAGGAATAAGCCTTTTTAATAAAGCTGAAAATCAAAGCTGATTAAATACTATTCGCTTGAAAATAAAAGATACGAAATGGAACGATTGCTTAGAAAACAGAAAAAATGCAAAAACGATTTTTATTAATAAAAAAAAAAACATTCCAAAAGGCGTATTAATCAAAAAAAAAACTTTTATTTTAAGCGTAAATAATATTTAAATATATAAATAAAAAACAAATATATATATTGCTAATACAATTATTGTATTTGCAAATATTATAACTGTATAATTAAGCCAGCGAATTATAAAAAAGCAAAATGCTTTTGTTTTATTCGCTAAATTAACTGGTATAAAAAAAAAACGTCAGAATCGAAAGAAAGAAAGATTTTGAAATTCGAAAAAAAACCGATGAAATTATTAAAAAAACGCTTATAATAGAAAAAAATTAACGACGATATAAAAAATATCGACACCGATATCCCGGTTTAAATTATTCAAAAAATATCAGCTTTTAAACGCTTATTATTAATACGAAGCGAAAAATGGATCGATAAATATATTAGCTTCGAAGCCGTCGACGAAGCTATTAAAAGAATTATAAAACAAAAGATTAAATTAAAATTCAGCGATTTATTTAATATAAAAGGAAAATTCGACAAAGTTATTAATAAATAAATTCTTATATTAAAAAGAAACGAAAAAATCGAAATTATTCGAAAAAAAAACGATTTCGAATTGGAAAAAAACCAGAAAGAAATTTATAATACCGTAATTAATTTAGCCGATAGGAAAAAATCTTCGGAAAAAATTAGTTTTTTGGCTTTCGTTATAGAAACTCAGAAGTCAAAACGACGAAACTGCTTTTACACAATTATAAAAGTATTAAAAATAAAAACAATATTTGAAAAAAGTACGACCGCTTTCGTTTTATTCGATAATAAAGCCGAAATTAATTGCATAAACCAAAAAACAGCCGAAGCTAATAGTATTCCGATTATCACCGATAAGCGAATAATTTATATTATTGTTAATAAAAATACGATTAAATTCGATAAAATTGTACGAAATATTAAAATCGACGTTGAAAATATTATTGTTTATGGAAACTTTTTAATAATAAAAAAATATTTTTATTTTATTATTTTTGAAATGCTTTAGATTTTGAAAAGCTTCGTCAATTTCAAATACACCGAGAACGGTCAGATAAAAGCTTTTTTTTGAAACTGGAACCGATTTTTTTAGAATTAAATCATCGTCGCCGGCGATAAGATCTTTTTAGTCGACGTTTTATCGGGAAACGAATAGCCGGCTTTGGTTTTAGAATAAACGTTGGGTTATAATAAAACTTGGAAAATATTCGGTAAAAAGCATTTACGTTATTAATCGAAATGGCATCGCGAGTAAAATTGGCCAATATTAATATTTTTTGGTTATTAATTCGGAAATAAAAATTCCGAAGATTTCGTTTTCGTGTTAGACAAACCCGATTTATATATTTTATTTTTTTGTGTTAATATTAGCATTTTTTATAAACGCAAAGCTAATAAAATACGATTCGTGAATCTTGGCGAATTCGGTGGGAATATTTTCGAAAAAATAAACGATTGGTTCGAAAAAAATAAAATAACAAAATTATTTTAATTAGTTATTAGCGAATTTAAAAAATTTATTACCGGCCGATTTTCTAGCTTATTATTTGACAGCCGATTTATAAAAAAACGATTTAATAATTTAGCAATCGGAATCTAATTTTTGCCAAAAAAGAAAAAAGTTTTATACGAAGTCTTACGCAATCGAAAAAAGGCTATAGCTTTCGATTTTACCGAAATGGGCCAATTCAGCTTTAACGTTACGCTTTATATCGATATTAAAACCGTGTTTTACAAAGCTTGGCAAAAAAAGACTTTTTCAGTTTCTAAAGTTTTTTAAAATAAAATAGTCGAAATGCTAAAAAAACGAATTAAGTAAAGGATTTTCGAATTTTGCCACGGCTTATATAAAAACAAATGGTTTATCGTTGCGAAAAAAAAAAAAAGCATTTATAAATTTATTATCGCAATCGTCGAAATAAACAAAATAACGATACGAAACGCTAACGTATTATTTAACGTCGATTAATTTTTAAACGAATTCGCAGAATTAACGATCGCTTTTTTTTTCGATTTGTTTTTCGGCTACGATTATTTAATATTTAATCTACGATTTCGAAATATAACGGCAATTTAAATTTTAATCGGTTTATTGCGTATAACGAAAGTATTTATAAAAGCTATTAATTTAATCGCTTAATTCGTAAAAGTCGTATATAAGATTTTTATAATTTGCATTTTTGATATTGCTTTTTTTTATATTAACGACGTCGGAATAAAAAGTTTCAGATTATATTATAATAATAAAAAGATTTTTTCTGAAATTCGACGTTATATAATAAAATATATTTAAAATATCGATAAAGTTATGGTTTGTTTCGAAAAAGCCAAAGCTATTATTAGTTTTCGATTAAAATTTTGCATATCCGAAATAAATATCGTCGGTTATATGACTGATAGCGCTGGCCGCTATTTTTAACGAAAAAAAATTAAAAAAATCTGCGAATAGGAAAGGTGCGAAAATATTACCGAAGCTAAAGCTTTTATTGGCGTTGTGATTTATTACCGTAATTAAATTAAAAACTTTTTTCAGAAAATTGTATTTATTTACGCTACGATAAAAAAAAAATCGATTTCGTTTAGAAAGAAAAACAAAGCAAAATTATAAAAGTTTTTAAAAACGATCTTTTATCGGCTTTATCGTTTATGCGGATCGATTACAGCCTAGACGCAGAAAAAATTATTTTGATTATCGACGCTAATATTTTCGATTAAAAAGCGGTATTGCAACAAATCGATAAAAACAAAAAGCGGCATTTTTTACGATTCGAAAGCGGCTTATGGTTTTTCGCGGAAGCACGCTACGATATTATTAAACGGGAATATCGAGGCGTTTTTAAAGCAATAAAAAAAATAAAAAGCGAATTATACGATGTATATTTTATTTTGAAAACAAACGCAAAAGTTTTTGTCGATTAATTAAATAAAAAAGCTAATGATTTATCAAAAGCGCTCGTTATTAATTAAATAGCTTAGATACGATTTATAGATTTCGAAGTCAGGTATATTAAAAAAATAATTAATATAACGGCAGACGGCCTTTTTAAACGAAAACGTTTTTATCGTTTGATTTCGCTGAATAAAACGAATAAAATATTAACGAATAGATCGTTGACGAAATCGGCTGCTTCGTTATTTGCGCTTTGGGTTTTACAAAGCCAAGAATTATTCGCGTTATTATTTCGGCTAGCATCGCGAATAAAAAACATTAATTTTCGGGCCGAAAAAGTATTCGCGTTATTATTTCGGCTAGTATTACGAATAGATTTAACCGAAAACGATCGGGATGAGCCGATTAGCGACGAAAATAAACTTTTGATCGATAATTACGAAACCGAAAACTTTTATTTAATCGTATATTATTTAACTATTTTATTTAAATTATTTAATATGCTAAATTATTAATTTAAATTATTTAAAAACCAGGCTTTCGATTATATTTTAGCCGATAGAAAGTTGTATAAAATAAAAAATAATATATATTAAAAACGGCTAATAATAAATAATAAGGCCGATAAGTTTTAAGTTATAAAAAAAGCTTACGAAAAAGTATTTTATCGAAAAACTAAAGCTATTTATTATCGAATTAAAAACGATTTTTAATAGAAAAAATACTTCGAAAATTGCAAAGCTTTCGTTAAAAGCTGCATTTTTTATTAAAAACGAAAGCTTGGCCGAAAAAAGAATTTATTATATCCGACGTAGTTTTTTGAAATTTAGGAAAAAATTAACTTCGACGTTATACGCGTACCGATTATCGACCGCGGGCATACGTGCTTTATATTCGCTATCGACGATTTATTTAAATAATTTAAAAAGCGATTTTTCCGAAACGCTATTTCCGAAGCTATAACAATTTTTTTTTGAAAAGACGTTATATATCGATACGGTTTGTTTAGCAAATTAAACGTTGATAATAAATTCGAAAACAAAAACGTTATCGAAACTTTTATAAAAAAATACGGAATTTAGCGTATTTAAATTTTAATTTACAATTCGAAAAGCAACGGATCCGTTAAACGAAACTATAAAAATATTTTTAACGGCTTTTTAAAAGCTATTCGAAAAAGTTATAAGCGTTGGTCGCGGAAATTTTCGGAAATGCTTTTTGCTATGCGTATATGCATATACGCTTTTATTAAAATGATTTTATTTTTTATAATACGGCAAAAACCCTCGATTGTTTTTAAAAACAAAATGGCTTGTATAAAAGTTTTATAACGTGGTTAAAATAAAAACAAAAGCAGATTTATTAGCAATAAAATTTAAATAGCTAAATTATCGCGATATAAATATAAAAAAGATAATTTTAAAAAAAAAAAAATATAAAAAGGCAGCTAAAAAAGTTTGAAATAAAATTAAAATTTAAAAAAAAACGTTAATTAAAAAAAAAAATTTGGTTTTAGTTTACGACGTTTAGCGCGCTATCGATAAATCGGTCGATATTAAGCTTAATTATAAATGGCTCGGATTTTACGAAATATACGAGGCCGAATTAAATAAAAGTTATTATAAGTTTACGAAATTCGATAAAACAAAACTAAAAGAAACGTTCGCCGCCAATCGATTAAAGCGATTTTACAAAAAAAATCAATAAATTTATCTTTTGAATTCTGAATCAGAAAGCGATTCCGATTTCAGCGATTTCGACGACGATTCCGATCAAAGCGATTATACTTTTGAAAAAAAAAACCTTTTGAAAAAGTTTGAAAACAGCCGAACGATAATTCCGCTGCTAAAAGCATAATTTAAATCGTGATTCCATTTATGACCGAAAAGGAAAAAGGTGCTTACAAAATTGTTTACTAACTGTTCTATTGTTTTTGTTGTTTATTATTTTCCCTTTTATTATATATTGTTTTATTGTTTTTGTTTTGCTACAATTTAATTATTTTTTTATATACGCTGTTTATTTTTAAAACTTTTTTTTATATTATTTGGGATATTTATTGTATTTTTTTTTGTTTGATTGTATTTTTGTTTATTAGAACAAAAGCTTTGTATATGTTTGAGTTATATATTTGATATATTTATATTATTCGTATATTTTACGAAAACTATTTTTTATGTATTTTATTATTTGCTATTTTTTGTATTATTTATTTTTTTTCGCTGTTTTAAACGGGTGCTTATTTGAATAATTATAATTTATTAAAAAAATAGCATGCGGATTTTCGTAACTTTTGGATACAAATATTTTACAATTTCCGTATTTTTTTCTATTTATTTTTTAATAAATATAATACATTTTTCTGATTAATAAACCTATCGATACCGTACGGCTTATCTAGGGTCGGATCACAACCGATTATACCCGGTTGCAAAACCGGGTATACACCGATTATAATCGGTTTTAAAAACGGGTATACACCGATTGTAATCGGTTTCAAAACCGATTATACACCGATTATAATCGATTATGAACCGATTATAATCGATTATACACCGATTATAACCGGTTTTAATTCGATTATAATCGATTATAATCGGTTTTAAAACCGATTGTAATCGGTGTATAATCGGTTTTAAAACCGGGTATAATCGATTGCTAATCGGTGTCAATACCGAAATAGCGCGGTTTACTCTTACATCGATGTGACGATTTAAACACCGAGTATAATCGGTGTTAACATCGATTATACTGATTATACTCGGTGTTAACACCGAAACAAATTTATACAACTAAATTAAATCGATATTTAATATATACCAAACTTTTCGAATTTAAATTAAAAATCTTATATTAACCCACGTTTATTTAATACTACACTAAATAATATTTCCGCTAACACTACCTCGCTGCCATCATCTCGCTGCCACCATTTCGCTGCCACCACCGCGCTGCCACCACCTCGCTGCCACCACCATCACCACCTCGCTGCCACCACTTCGCTGCCACCACCTCGTCGCCACCACCACTACTACTATTACCACCACTACCACCACTACCACCACCACCACCACTATTACCACTACCACCACCACCTCGCTGCCACCACCTCGCTGCCACCACCTCGCTGCCACCACCTCGCTGCCACCACCTCGCTGCCACCACCACCACCACCACCACCACCACCACCACCACCACCACCACCACCACCACCACTACTACTACTACCACCACTACCATTACTACTACTATTACCACCACTACCACCATTACTATCACTACCACCACTACCACCACTACCACTACTACTACCACCATTACCACCACTATCATCACTACCACCACTACCACCACTACCATCACACTACCACCATTACCACCACTACCACCATCACCACCACTATCATCACTACCACCATCATCTCGCTGCCACCACCCTCGCTGCCACCACCTCGCTGCTATCACCTCGCTGCTACCATTGTAACTACCCAGCTTATTCGGCTGTTCGGCTATTCGGCTGTTCGGCTGTTCGGCTTTTCGTTATTTTTCTAGCAAAATAGTATTAGCGAAATAATAATAATAGTAGTAGTAGTAATGGTGATAATGGTGGTGGGTGGTGGTAATGGTGGTAGTAGTGGTAATGGTGGTAGTGGTGGTAATGGTGGTAGTGGTGATAGTGGTGGTAGTGGTGATAGTAGTGGTAGTGGTGGTAGTGGTGGTAATGGTGGTAGTGGTGGTGGGTAATGGTGGTGTGGTGGTGGTGGTGGTGGTGGTGGTGGTGGTGGTGGCAGCGAGGTGGTGGCAGCGAGGTGGTGGCAGCGAGGTGGTGGCAGCGAGGTGGTGGCAGCGAGGTGGTGGTGGTAGTGGTGATAGTGGGTGGTGGTGGTGATAGTAGTGATAATGGTGGTGGTGGTGGTAGTGGTGGTAGTGGTGGTGATAGTAGTGGTGGTGGTGGCGACGAGGTGGTGGCAGCGGGGTGGTGGTGGCAAAAAATAGTAGTAGTAGTAGTGATAGTGGTGGTGATGATAGTAGTAATAGTAGTGATAGTAGTGGTGGTAATAATAGTGGCGACGAGGTGATGATAGTAATAGTAGTGGTGGTGGTAGTGATAGTAGTCGTAATAGTAGTAGTAGCGACCAGATGGTGGTAGTGATAATAGTAGTGGTGGTGGTAATAGTGGTAATGGTGGCGACGAGGTGGTGGCAGCGAGGTGGTGGCAGCGAGGTGGTGGCAGCGAGGTGGGTGGTGGTAATGGGTGGGTGGTGGTGGTGATGATGGTGGTGGTGGTGGCGACGAGGTGGTGGCAGCGAGGTGGTAGTGGTGGTGGTGGTGGTGGTGGTGGTGGTGGTGGTGGTGGTAATGGTGGCGACGAGGTGGTGGCGGCGAGGTAGTGTTAATAAAAGCGTTGATAAAGTGTAATAACAAATTCGTATAAGATTTGTATTTTTCTCGAAGCTTTGAATTTTTACACAACCTATTGTATTTATTAATTTTTAATAACTCTAAGATTAATTTTCATTTAATCGCGTGTTAACTCTGATTATACTCGGAGTTAATTTTACGCCAAGTGTTAACTCGGATTTGACTCGGTGTTGAATCGGTTGTAATCCCACCCATAGGCGCCCCTAAGTATTATATCGTTTTTTAAATAAAATATTGCTAAATCTGGCAAACTTATTTTTAATTTATTTTGGAACGGAATTATTATACGCAATTTTTTCGAGTTTAAGCAAACATATAATACCGCTATTTCAAATTAATAAACAGCTTTCGTAAAAATCTTTATAAAGCAATTCGATATAATAATTGAAAACGTTAACGAATTTTTATTCGATTATAAAAGCTTTATTAAAGCTGAATTCGTTCGCAAAAGTTTTAATTACGATAAATTTCTGCTGAATTACGACAACGTTTTAAAAGTTTTCGCCGGAACAAAAAAGGCTCGAAATAATAAAAAGGAAATAACAAACCGAGTTTTGCGCTTTTTGCTAAATTAACGAAAGAAAAATATTTAAAAATACGTTTTTAGCAAAATCACCGGTGTTATTTCATTTCGGCATTTCGCTCGCTTTTTCGAAACTATTACTTTTATTAAAAAAAGAGTTTGAATATTAAACGCTTATATTTTTAAAGCGCAAGCTCTGAAAGCTAATAATTTAAGGGCCCGCAGATTTATAAGTTTTTTTACAGCTGTTTGCAAACTGGTCGACGACGTTATACAATCGTTAAAAAAAATTCTAATCGGCTGCGAAACTCTAAATTTAACTTTTTTTTAAAGCAAAAAATTAAACGTCGCTAAATACGGTATTTTTATACCGAAAAAAGAAAACGACGCTATTCCGATATTTTAAATTTACAACAACGAAGGAAACGAGGAAGCTAATATTATTTTCGTTTAATTCGAAAAAATATACGCAATAGCAATTAATATTTTTAAAATAGCTAAAATAACTCGGCGATTTTTATTTTTAATTATCGAAAACGAATCCGAAAACGAAATTAAAAGCGTAACGGCAAATAACCGCTTATTCGAATATAAAAAATTTATTATATTTATAAAAACGATTTCGGAAAAAATAAAAACAAAAAATATAAAAAAGCGCGCCGATATTTTCGAAATCTTTTTTGTTCGAAAAAAAAAACTATTTACGTTGTTAGCAAAAAAAGCACCGCGAATAAAAACAGCCGGAAATCGACGCCGAATTATAAGCTTTAAACTAATTAACAGGAAACGCGACGATTTTATAAAATCAAATTCAAAAGATTTTAGTATTCCGAAAAAAAAAAGTTTAAACGATTTTGAATTTGATTTTTCGAAATTAAATACGCAAATATTAAAAACGCTTGCTGCGTTTAAAAACGTCGTATTATTACCGTTAATATTTCAGATTTTGATAAAAGTATTTAAGATTTCGATTATTATACGATTCGACCGAAGTTTAAAAAAAAATATCGAAATTATCGCGGAAGAAATTATATAAAAAATATAAAATTAAATTATTTTATTTAAAATTTTCGCTTTCGACGATAAAACGATTCAAAAGTTTTACTTCGACACTTTTATATAAAAATCAAATAAACTCGTTAGCTTTTTTTTTTTTGCTTCGAACGAAAATTAAACTAAGCTTTTTTCGGAAAACTGCAAGTATAATACGTTAAAGCAAAATAAAAAAAAACTTTTGAAAACGGTGATCCGTTTTTATTCGAGCTTTTTTTCGTTAAAAAACTTCGATTTTTTAATTTCGTTTTTACGAATAACGTTAACGCTAAAAAAAACGACAAATTCTGCTATTTTTACGTACGCTGTTACGCGGCGTACTGCGATTTGATTATAAAAAAAGTTAACGTTATCGGCTTCGCTGATTAATTCGCTGTTATTAAAAATTTAAATTACGACGTATTCGAAATTAATTTTAATAATCAATTTATATTTCGACGAAAAACTGCGAAAATTATTTAAACGCGCGCTAAAGCTTATTTGGGCTACGCGAATTTTAAAACAAATTCTAAGATTTTTAGCGCGATTATAAAATTCGATTAAAACGTAGAAAAATAAAAGCAACGAATATTTCCAAAAGCCGACTTTTCTGGCTTTTCGACCGAAAATATATTTTAAAATCTGCTTAAATTAAGCTGCGAATTCGTTAATTATATAAAATCGCATAACGGAAAAAATAAGCTATTGCTGCATTTTATAAAAAAAAAAATAGTTATATATAAATATTACTTTCGATTAATTAAAACCTAGGAAGCGCTTATAGCCTTTTTCGCTAATATGCTTTATAATTTTATTTAATAAGCTTTTAAAATGCATCTCGGCTTTTATTTCGCTGTTTTAATTATTCGAAACTTTGGAAACTGCCGCTTCGTAGCATATTTTAACGTTTCGATCGCTTTAGGTTTCGCTGGTTCCGATCGTATTACGATTACAAAGTTCGATATCGCCGATTTTTAAAAAAAAGAAAAAAATCCAAGATTTTACCGACGCTATTTTCGATTATTACGTTTTGCTTGCATTTGTATATAATTCGGAAATAATCGAAGCTTATTTATAATTATATTACGACGCTAAATTAATTAAAACCATTTAGAAAAGCTTAGCTTTTTCGTATTTCAGCGCGTTTAAAGCAATGGCCTCGGCTATTTTATCGAATTACGAAACCGAAGGCTACGAAATAAAAAATAAAATAATTTTTATTAGCTTTTCGATTAAGCAAAAGGTTTTCGTCAGATTCAAAACCTAAAAAACCGACGGCGCGATGCTAATTTACTCGAATAATTATATAGCGCAGAAATACAAAAACCATTTCGAAAACGACGCTTCGATAAGCTATTTAATATTATTTATATTGCGGCGAAAGCAATTATTATATTTTCGGTAGTTTCGATTGCAAACGATTATTTTCGAATTATTTCGTAAAATAGTTTTTTTTATAAGTTTCGAAGTTTTTTCAAAAGCATTCGTCGGCAAACAACCGTAATCCGACCTATTAGTTTTACGCGAAGCAAAAGCGTTAATCGGTTTTAATTACGACGAATTAATCGATTACTTTTACGATTTTAATACAAAACTTTTCAACGCTTTTTGCAAAGCGTAGAATTACGTTTAGAAACTGAAATTTATTATTTACAAAAAAAAATCGTAAAAAGCATTTGTCGCGGCGACGCTTAATAATATTATCGACGAAAAAACTATTAAACGTTCGTAAATTTAAACGATATTTCGATTGATATTTTATCGAGCTATTTTTCAAAAGAGCAAAATAAATAAAATAATTTAAACGATAAGCGAAACGTTATTTTTCCGCAGGAGCCAATAGCAAAAAAGCCAAAAACGGGTTAGAAAACCGAAAAAGTATAAAACTAAAAAGTTCGGTTTTTAATTAATTGGTTTTTAAATTATATAAAATAAATTAGATTGCATTTATTAAAGTTATATTTTTCTTTGGTCGTAATCAGAAACGATTACGTATATTGTTTGAAATAAAATATAAAACGGTGATATTTTGTATTTATAAGAATTGATAGTTTTAGCTATGATTAAAGCATAGACTTTTCCGAGACCTTTTGCTATTAACTATTTTTAATAAGTATAAAAGCAAAGCATTCTTTTAAATAGTACCACAAATACGCAGTTTAATTTATACTTTTATTTATTTTTCTTTTCCTTTTTTCAGTTTTTTCTAGGAATTCCCAAGAATATTTTACCCACCGACATGTGGCCGTATCAGTCTGGTTTTCCTACCTATTTTTATATTATTTCAAATGCAGCTTTTTTCGTAAACGCTTTGATATTTAATCGCGAAAAACGTTCCGAAGCTGTTTATTAGTTCGTATTTAAGCGTTCGCTGCGAAAATGGAAAATCGTAGGTAAAAGCGCTAAAAGTCGTCGTGCGTATTTATTACAAGTATTTTAAATTCGTTTTCGGCCTTTTAAACGTTTAAAAGATCGGCCAGGAAATCGGCGATTTTTTTTATTAATTTTTCGAAAAGTATAAGGTCGGAACGGTTTAAAATACGCGGAATAAAAAACTCTTTTGCTACGCTTTCGGTTTGATCGAATATATAATTCTTGCGGAATCGATCGCTAGCGAAATAATCGTAATAAAATTCGAAGTTGTCGAAAATTTTAGTTTTTAATAACGTATTTTGTAATTTTTATTATTATTTAATTTAAATTTAAAATTCGAAACGCGCTTTATGCGAACTAATCGAAAATCAGCAGATAAATAGAAATCATAGCGTTTAAAAAACGCGCTAAAGTTTTGGCCGTCAAAGGGAAATTCAAAAAAAATTCGCGAAAAGCGTAAAGATTGATTTGCAGCGTTTGTTAATTGAAATAAAACGTTGCGAAGAAATAAAGCAACAAATTCGCGATTAGCAAAAACACGTTCGATAAATTCTACTAAACGCTTTAATTAAAAGGTTTGCCGCAGTCGTATAATTTCCAGAAATTGTCGTTCACGCTTTTGCGCTTTTTTCAGTTGATTTTGCAAAAGTCTCAACTAAACGCTTTTAGCGCTAGGCTGCAAGAAAATAGCAGGCGAAATGGTTGACGCTTTGCCTTTTCCTTTGTTTTTTTTTCCTCGGGGGAAGGACTGTTTTTCAGAAAAAGAAGCTTCTAAAGAAGGCTGTTTTTTTGCTAATTAAAAAAAGAAAGGTTAAAATGTAATAACAGGAGCTGAAAAACTTTACTAAAAGGAAGATCGTTAAACAAAAGCTATTTTTCGCGAAATGCGGAAATAAACCTTTTTACGACCGGTCGATCATTTTGGTATAACCCGTAAAGAATTCGAAGAAAAAAATAGTTTACGCCGTCGCCAGCGTAGAAAAAAAGTTGTTGATAATATAACGATTTAATTAATCGAAAGGCTGGGAAATCAGTCGACTGGTCGCCGTGTTTATATAATATAAGAAACGAGCTTTTGGTTTTGTAACAAAAATATTTATTTAGAATTAACAACTACAAAAGGCAGAGATTGCTAAAAAAAAAAAGCTTTATATATATAAATAATCTCCACAGTTGATGGAAAAACCCACCAGAAAACCAGGAAGCTTGCAGCTACACGTAATTGCTGGGGTGACACGAGGGGCAAAAGAATGAGTCGTCACAGGAATATTATTAGCTTCGGCTGTTTTTTAATTTATATAATTAATTTCGGTTTTATTATCGAATAAAGCGAAAGCGGTCGTACTTTTTTTAAGTATAATTTTTTTTTTGGCGCTTTTATAGCCGTGTAAAAGCAATTTCGTCGTTTTGACTTTTGGGTTTTTATAACGAAAGCTAAAAAGCTGATTTTTTCCGAGGATTTCTTTTTATCGGCTAAATTGATTGCGATATTATAAATTTTTTTCTGGTTTTTTTTTAATTTAAAATCGTTTTTTTTTCGGATAATTTTAATTTTTTCGTTTTTTTTAATATAAGAATTTGTTTATTAATAATTTTATCGAATTTTTTTTTTGTATTAAATAAATCGTTGGATTTTAATTTAATCTTTTGTTTTATAATTTTTTTAATAGCTTCGTCGACGGCTTCGGAACTAATGTATTTGTCGATTTATTTTTCGCTTCGCATTAATAATGGGCGCTTAAAAGCTGATACTTTTTAAATAATTTAAACCGAAGTGTCGGTATCGATATCTTTTATATTATCGTTAATTTTTTTTATTATAAATGTTTTTTTAATAGTTTTATCGATTTCTTTTCGAATTTCAAAATCTTTTTTTTTTTCGATTCTGACGTTTTTTTTTATATTAATCGGTTTGACGAATAAGACAGAAGCACTTTGCTTTTTTATGGTTCGCTGATTTAATTATACAGCTATAATATTTGCAAATGCGATAATTGCATTAATAATATACGTATTTGTTTTTTATTTATATATTTGAATTTTATTTACGTTTGGAATAAAAGTTTTTTTTTTAATTAATACGCTTTCGGAAATGTTTTTTTTTTTTAATAAAAATCGTTTTTGCATTTTTTTTATTTTTTAAACAATCGTTTTATTTCGTACTTTTTATTTTTAAACGAATAATATTCAATCAGCTCTGATTTTTAGTTTTATTAAAAAAGCTTATTTCTGCTTCTACCGGTCCGAAGCAAATCGCTCCGTATTTATTAATATAATAAATACTATTATTTATACAAAAATTAAATGTTTTGCATTTAAAGCGAATATAAGGTTTTTCGCAGTAAATTTTTCTATTATTACAAAACCCATATTTAAAGCTACGAAATCTGTTTTAATAATTACTTTTATTATTTTAATAGCCGCGATTCTGATTTCCGCGTTGGTTTTCTTTTTTTTTTTAATAATCGTTATTATAATTAATATTTCGCTGATTTTAATCGCTAGCACGAAAAAATTGCTATTAGGCAGCTATTATTTTTACGGTAGCTTAGCGAAGCTGATCGCTTCGCGCATTTTAAAAAAAGTAATTATTATAAAAGCTATTTTAATCGTTTTTATTATCCGAAGTAACGTAAAAGAGTTTTTCTGCTATTGCATAAAACCTTCGATTTTGCTTTAAAATTTTTAAATTTTAATATCGGTAAATTTTAATACGAAAGTTTCGATATTTTTATTAAGCTTTTTCAAGCTAGTAAACTTTGCAAAACGATTAAATAATATAATAACTGGCTGTTTTTTAGCGATTTCGGTAATTTTTAGCGGCTGGGCATATTTTTGCACTAAAGCTTTTACGTTTTTTTTGTAAATAAAAAAAGGAGATTTCTTTTAGTTTATGGCTTTAATAATACGTTCGCTTTGGTTATATTTAAAAACGAATTTTACAAATTTGAAATATTAATCGAAAGTTTCAGGGTTTTGCTTATTAATCTTAAAATATTTAATAGTTTTATTGCGAATACTGGTTGGAAGGCTAAGTAAAAACAATCTTCTCTGCTTAATTTCGCTTAAAACCTTTTTATTAACGAAAACGTCAAAAACTCTCGTATAAATACGATAATAAATCTCGAATTTTTTAGCTTAGCGGATTATTATAACAAACTGTTTAAAAAAAGCGATAATATCGCGAATTTGCTAGCGATCGTAGTTTCGGAATTCCGATTTCAAAATTTTAATTAGCTTACGCTAATTTCGAGCCTTAATAGCTTTTTATTTATTTATCGATTTAATAATATTTTTGATAGTTAAGGTATAATAGCGAAAAAGTTTATCGAATATTTCAATTTCAAAAACTCCGAAATCTTTACAAGTTTTTTTATATTTTTCGATAAAATCGGTAATGTTAGCGTCATTAAATAAAAATGCATCAGAAGAGCCAGGAAAAGGCATGCGGCCTTGTATAAAAAAACGAAAAGCGTCGTTGTTTATAGTATTAGTAAAAATATTAATAGGGTTTGAATTAAATAAATAAATGTTTTTTGGAATTGCAAATTAAAAATTTTTAATATAAAAAAAATCGTTTTTAATAAAAAAGCTATTAAAAAAGTTTTTGTGTTTTTTAAAAAAGTTAAATAAAATAAAATTGCGTTTAAATATTTAAATAATATATTAAAAAACTTGTTTTTTAATAAATTAATTAGATTGATATAATATTGCTATATAATCCACGGTTTCGATATTCCGTGGCTCAAGCTAATATACGTACAGCTATTTTTTTATTATTTTTAATAAAAAGCCGCAAATTATAATTGTTACAATCACAAAGCGCAAAATCAAAAGGTTAAGTTTTCGCCAAGCGTTTGACCAAAAGAAATTTAGTTTAAAAAAGCCGAACGCAACGATCGAAGCGTACGAACCAATATTCGATTTATTATTTCTAAATAAAAAAGCGATTTTCGAGCTTTAAATTTCGCACGATTCAGAATTGCCTGACCGTAATTTTAAACGTTTTTAAAATATATTACATTTCTGTAATTTAATAATTATGCGCAAAATAAAAAAAGCTATTAAAAATCTTTTACATAATGCAGCTGCGAATAATATTATATAAAAAGTTTTTTAAGCCGTAATAGCGAAATATCGAAATCGATTTTAATTGCGAATTTAAAAAATGCATCGGCGAATATATAAAAACGAAACACCGAAGTTTGAATTTCTGCGTAAATTATTAAATGTAAAAATAGGTAGGAAAACCAAATTGATACGGCCATATATCGGTGAGTAAAATAATTTAAAAAATCTTTAGAAAAAACTGAAAAAAAGAAAAGAAAAATAAATGAAAGTATAAATTAGACTGCGTACTTATGATATTATCTAAGGGAATGCTTTGCTTTTATACTTGTTAAAGGTAGTTAGTGGCATGGGGTCTCGGAGGGGTCTATGCCTCGACCATAGCTAAAACTACCAACTCTTATTAATACAAGGTATCACCGTTTTACAATAGTGGCGGCGAGCGTACGCACGAGCTTCGTTTGCGTTTAGCTTGTGTAAAAAATTAAAAAAAAAGAAAATATCGAGCTTTCAGTTCCAATTGGTATAGGAAGTGTAATCGTGTATAATTTTAAAAAATGAAAGGCTATTTAGACTTTCGTAAGAAAAAATTATTTGAGCGAAATCTATTATTGAAAGAAATTCGCTTTAATCGTTTTGGTAAAAGTTTACGAAAGGTCGAAAGCGTTTTTGCAAATATTAATTGTAAATTTCGGTTTGACCGTCGGTTTCGGAATAAGCGGCTGTCGAAAGTTTTAATTGCGTACCGAGTATTTTGTTTAATTCAGACCAGAAGGTAGATTAATACTAAAGGCCACGATCGTTAATAATACTTTTTAAAAAGCTAAAATATTTATATACGTAGAATATATACAGTTTGGCGAGGCTTCGAACGTCGATATTTTTGTAATAAGAAATCGAAATAGCTTGTTTAGAAAAGCGATTTATTATTACAAACACGTTATCGTAACCGTGTTTATTTTTGTTAAAATTGCAAAAGTTTATTATAATATGTTTTCAAAGGTGGTCAGAAACAGGAAAAGGCTGAAAAAGACCGGAGCGCTTATTTTTTAAAATAAAACTTTTTCGATAAGCGTAACAGTTGCGATAGTATTGTTTTACGAAAGCTGTTATATTTCGTTAATAATATTAGTTCGAAAACAATTGCGTAGTTTTGCGAGCGTTAGAATAAGCGATAAAAATCTGATCGTATACTTTTCGTATAAAAGCCAAACGAAAATAATCGACGTTTGGTATTATTAAGCGACCGTAATATAGCAGCAAATCGCGTTTAAATATATACGAAGTATTATTATCGTCGTTTTTTTTTGTAACGTTTCGTACAGCTTTTTTTCGGAAAATTATTAAGCTGCTAGCTGTACGATTAGCGTAAAAAATTTAATCAACGATACGAAATGCGAAAGAAAAATCAGCTATTTCAACGATAAAAACAGCTGTTTCGAAGGCCGTAAAAAATCGGAGTTTTTTAATTAAAAAGCGATGATCGATCTGATTTGTTCGAAAAAAGGTTTGCAGGCGCTGGATGCGTTTAAAAAAGTTTTAGCGGTCGAATTCGCTCGTACGACGTGTTAATGCGTTAGCTAAAAAATTGTGTTTATTTAATTTGTACGTAATAAAAAAGTTGTAATCGGCGAAGAGTTCGGCCCAGCGTATTTATCGAACGTTTAAAATTTGAAAGTTATAAAGTATTCCAAGGCTTTATGATTAATAATAATTTTGATTTAATAAATTAAATTAATTAATTTAGTACGAAAGTTGCCTAAAAATCTTACGATTGCCAGCATTTTTTATCGTGTACGACGTAATTTAGTTTTGCGAAAATTATAGTTTTGTTAAAATAAGCGATTAAAAGCCAGTCGTTATTATAGAATTGCGAAAGCATAAAAGCTATTACGCCGTCGAAAGCGTTAATTTTTAATATGCAAAAAAAGTCTTGTTTGTAATATTATAAAACTGGTGCAATAATAAAGGCTAGTATAAAAAGGTCGAAACTTTTCTGAAATTTAAAAATGAAATTGTAAAAAACGTTAGCTTTGGTCAAATAAATCAAAGGTTTTGCAATTATACCGTAGTTTCGAATAAAACGTCGGTAGAAATTATAAAAACCAAAAAAGCTTTGTATACTTTTTACAATAGTAGAAAGCTTTCAATAGGCGACTACGAAAACTTTTTTTAGGTCTATTTCTAAGCTTTTAATCGAAATAATAAAACTTAAATAACGGGTCCGAATAACGTTGAATTTAAACTTCCGAATATCGGCCTGTAATTCAGCGTCAGCGAGCCTTTGAAGCATTTTGCGAACGTATATAACGTGTTTTAAAAGGTCGAACGAATAAATAAGAATATCATTTAAGTATGCAATGCAAAAATCGTTTAAATAATCGAAAAGAACGTCGTTTATATAGCGTTAATAAATTGCGGATTTATTAGTAAAGCCAAAAAATAGCATTTTGCATTTATAAGCGCCGTAACGCGTACGAAACGTCGTCAGTTTTTTATTAGCAAGGTTTATTCGAATTTTATAAAAAGCTTAACGAATATCGAACTTCGTAAAAATTCGCGCTTTCGAAAAACGAGCAAAAGTCTTATCGATAAAAAAAAAAGGTAGCGATTTTTACGAGTAATATTATTAAAAGCTCGATAATCGATATAAAAACGTAATAAATCGTCGGGTTTTTTAGCGAAAAGCATTAGAGCAGCGAAAAAAGCGGTAAAAAGTTCGATAAAGCTTTTGTTATAATTATTTTACAGATAAGTTTTAATAATCTCGAGCTTTGAAATCGATATTTTATATAAAAAAGTATATTTTAATTCTTTTTTATTTATAATAAGCTCGATTTTATAATCGTAGGGCCGGTAAAAAGCTAGCTCGTTATTAGCGGCTTTAAAAAACACGTATTCGAAGTTTTTGTATTTCGGGAAAAAAAATTCGAAAAAAAGTTTATTCGAAATTAGCTTTGCTAAGCTAATTAAAAAAATCGAAATCGATATTTCGTTTGTTTTGAAACGTTCGAAAAGATTATGAAATTGAGTTTTAAAAAAAGTATTATATATAAGGTCGTTTAATATTTTGTCGATTTCGTATAAAAAAATTAAAAACATTTCAATTGCTTTTTTTTTAAAAATCAATTTAAAAACGTATATAATAATTTAGCAGATAGAAATTAAATAAGCAGTAAATTAAGAAATTCGTTTTCGAACTGATCGTTTAAAAAGTTCAAAAAATGGCTTATCCGAATTATCGATTATATTAAATTGAAAAGCCATCGCGGCGAAGGTTTTCCTTCGGTTTTTAATATAATTGTTTTTCGTAAAACGAAAAAGCTGTTTTAACGAAAAAAAAAAAAAAATAATAATAATAAAAAAAGGATCGTTAGCCTGAGAAAATAATAATATGATTTTTTATATTATTTTATTGGCGTCGCTATCGAAATTAACACCGCGAATGAAATTCGATTTTTTCGCGCTTCGCATAGCGTCGTAGATCTGCTATAATTGGTCAAGGTTTTTGTTACGTTTTACAGCGTCGTTTTAATAGCGAAATTAAATTTTTCGAAGGTGCAAATAAAAAACTTTAATATAACGAGCGTAAAAAGCTGTAAAAGGATAAGACTTTGGCTAATAAAGCTTGCGTTTATTACAGTTTAATAAAACTTAATATTCGGCCAACCAAGCTTTTTCTAGAATTATATTATAATTTCCGAGATTGGTAATTAAAAAAAAAGTAAACGATTGTATTCGATTATTAATAATAAGATTGAAAAGCGTAAAATATATAATTAAATAGCCACGAGCTTTATTATATTTTTTTATAAAAAAAAAAGCCGAAAAAAATTAAATCAAAAGTTTAAAAAAAAAAAAAAAGATTTGATTAGCGCCGAATCGATTAACGCATAACCGTTCGCTTTAAAATCGGCGAGCGTTTTTATTTTGTACGAAAGATTATTTTTAGTAAGTATAACGGAGATTATTAATAAATCGCTATTAAAAAGTTTCCGAACGTTAAAATAACGCATATCGCGCAATACGTTTAAAAAAAAGGCTTTGCTTAGGCCTGAGCGTTTTTCCGACTGGCGGAAAAGCTTTTAACTTTCTCGTATGCGTTTTGAAAATCGTTTAGAAAAGGGTTTTCGTTTTTATTATTATTATTAAAAAGCGAATTTTCGGCCGGCTCGACTTCGTTTATATTTACTAGTTTAAAAAAGCTTTTGGGTAGAACCGAAGGTCGGTTCGTAAAAAGTCGTGCAAATTGGCTTTTTTAAACTTTTTAATATAGAATAAAAAACGAGCGTTATCGTTGGTCCGATCGAAAAAAAAAAACGCTAAAAAGGGCGTTTTGGCGTGAAGAAAAAAAAAAAAAAGCAAAGGATTGAAAAAAAGCCTATGAAACATTTGAACGATTTTCTAACTTACGATTTAACTTGTAATACGCTTTGATTAAAAACTTACCATTTTAATAAATGATAGATTTGATTAAAAAGCGATTCGCGTATAAAATTCGTTTCGCCAATTGATTTTGTTTTTTTTAACGAACGGCGGTAAGCTAATTTTTGAAAATCGTTGTACGCGTTTATTTCAAATGCAATTTTTCTCGTAAACGCTTTAATATTTTGTCGCGAAAAGCGTTTCGAAGCTATTTGTCAGTTCGTATTTAAGCGTTCGTTGCGAAAATGGAAAATCGCAAATAAAACCGCCAAAAGTCGTCGTGCGTATTTATTATAAGTATTTTAAATTCGTTTTTCGCTTTTTAAACGTTTAAAAAATCGGCCAGAAAATCGGCGACCTTTTTTATTAATTTTTCGGAAAACATAAAATCGGAACGGTTTAAAATACGCGGAATAAAAAACTTTTTTACTACGCTTTCGGTCTGATCGAATATATAATTTTTGCGAAATCGATCGCTAGCGAAATAATCGTAATAAAATTCGAAATTATCGAAAACTTTAGTTTTTTAATAACGTGCTTTATAATTTTTATTATTATTTAATTTAAACTTAAAATTCGAAACGCGTTTTATACGAGCTAATCGAAAATTAGCAAATAAATAGAAATTATAACGTTTAAAAAGCGCGCTAGGATTTTGGCCGTCAAAAGGAGATTCAAAAAAAGTTCGCGAAAAGCGTAGAAGTTGATTTGCAGCGTTTGTTAATTAAAATAAAACGTTGCGAAAAAAAGGAAAAGCAGCAGATTCGCGATTAGCAAAAGCACGTTCGATAAATTCTACCAAACGTTTTAATTAAAAGGTTTGTCGCAATCGTATAATTTCCAGAAGTTATCGTTTACGCTTTTGCGCTTTTTTCAATTGATTTTGCAAAAATTTTAATTAAACGCTTTTAGCGCTAAGCTGTAAGAAAAAAATGACAGGCGAAATGGTTGGCGCTTTGCTTTTTTTTTTGTTTTTTTTTCCTCGGGAAAAAAACTGTTTTTCAAAAGAAAAAGCTTTTAAAAAAGGCTGCTTTTTCGCTGATTAAAAAAAAGAAAATTAAGGTGTAATAGCAAAAGCTGAAAAGCTTTGCTAAAAGAAAAATCGTTGAACAAAAGCTATTTTTCGCGAAATGCGGAAATAAGCCTTTTTACGACCGATCGATTATTTTGATATAATCCGTAAAAAATTCGAAAAGAAAAATAATTTACGCCGTCGCTAGCGTAAAAAAAAAGTTGTTAATAATATAAACGATTTAATTAATCGAAAGGCTAAAAAATCAGTTAATTGATCGCCGTGTTTATATAATATAAAAAACGAGCTTTTGGTTTTATAACAAAAATATTTATTTAAAATTAACAACTGCAAAAAGCAGAGATTACTAAAAAAAAAAAGTCTTATATATATAAATAGTTTCTACAGTTGATAAAAAGATCCATCAGAAGACCAGAAAGCTTGCAGCTATACGTAATTGCTGGGGTGACACGAGGGGCAAAAGAGTGAATCGTCACAAATACGGCTATATGTCGATAGGTAAAATAGTTTAAAGAAATCTTAAAAAAAACTAAAAAAAGGAAAAAAAGAATAAATGAAAGTATAAATTAAACTGCTTGCTTATGGTATTATTTAAGGGGATGCTTTGCTTTTATACTTGTTGAAGGTAATTAATAACAAAGGGTTTCGGAGGGGTCCATGCCTCGACTATAGCTAAAACTACCAAATCCTATCAATACAAAATATCACCGTTTTACATTACGTAAGATTGTACAACGGAAAAAACAAATTATTATTATATTTTATAAAAAAATATATATATATAAATATAATTTCCGATTAATTAAAATCCAAAAAACGATTATAATTTTTTTCGCTAATATACTTTATAATTTTATTTAGCAAGCTTTTAAAATATACCCCGGCTTTTATTTCGCTGTTTTAATTATTCGAAATCCCGGAAACTGCTGTTTCGTAGCATATTTTAACGTTTCGATCGTTTCAGATTTCGCTGATTCCGACCGTATTATAATTATAAAATTCGATATCGCCGATTTTTTTAAAAAAAAAAAAATTCGAAAATTTTATCGACGCTGTTTTCGATTATTACGTTCTGTTTATATTCGTATACAATTCGGAAATAATCGAAGCTTATTTGCAATTATATTACGATGCTAAGCTAATTAAAACCATTTAAAAAGTCCAGCTTTTTCGTATTTTAGCGCGTTTAAAATAATAGTTTTAATTATTTTATCGAATTACGAAACCGAAAATTACGAAATAAAAAACCCAATAATTTTTATTAGCTTTTCGACTAAATAAATTTTTTCGTTAAATTTAAAATTTAAAAAACCGACGGCGCGATATTAATTTGCTCGAATAATTATACGGCGCAAAAATACAAAAATCATTTCGAAAACGACGCTTCGATAAACAATTTAATATTGTTTATACTGCGCCGAAAACAACCGCAGCATTTTCGGTAGTTTCGGCTGCAAACGATTACTTTCGAACTATTTCGTGGAATAATTTTTTTTATAAATTTCGAAGCTTTTTCAAAAGCATTCGTCGGTAAACAGCCGTAATTCGACTTATTAATTTTACGCGAAGCAAAAGCGTTAATCGGTTTTAATTACGACAAATTAATCGATTATTTTTACGATTTTAATATCCAACTTTTTAACGCTTTTTGCAAAACGTAAAACCACGTTTAAAAGCTGAAATTTATTATTTACGAAAAAAAATCGTAAAAAGCTTTCGTCGCTGCGACGCTTAATAATATTATCGACGAAAAAGCTATCAAAACGTTCGTCGGTCAAAACGATATTTCGATTAACGCTTTATTAAACCATTTTTTAAAAAAGCAAAATAAATAAAATAATTTATACGATAAGCGAAACGCTATTTTTTTATAAAAGCCAATAGCAAAAAAGCTAAAAACGAGTTAGGAAATTAAAAAAGTCTAAAGCTAAAAAGTTCGGTTTAAATTAATTAGTTTTTAAATTATATAAAATCAATTAAATTGCATTTATTAAAATTATATTTTTCTTTGATCGTAATTAAAAACGACTACGTATATTATTTAAAACAAAATATAAAACGGTAATACTTTGTATTAATAAGATTTTGTAATTTTAATCATAGTCGAGGCATAAACCCTTTTAAAATCCTTTGCTATTAACTATTTTCAACAAATATAAAAGCAAAGCTGTAAGAATTGAAAGACAGGGAAATACTAGTTTAGACAATAAAGCTCAGATAAGGTTGGGTTGATAATCAGACTGATCTTTACCTTCTACATTTCTAATAAAAGGCGTGTATAAATACAAAAGGAGGGGTGGAGCCCTCGAGAAAAGTATTTTTTAGGAAACCAGGCGAATTTTATTTAATATACTTTCCAGCCTTTATCCCGACCTTTTTTTAATCCTTTTTAATATAACTTTAATAACTGATTTTTTAGCAATCACTTTTATAAAATGTTTTATTTAAATATTATTTTCAGCTTTTATAATATTATCCGGCTTCCACGGCTTATCCGCAGAAAATACTATTCGAAGATTGGTAAAAAGCAAAAGGTTTTGGCGGATCACCTGACTTATACACGTAATATTAGTTTCTGATATTACTTTTCTTTTTAGGCCTTTGGTTTTTAAAGCGATTGATTTTTTTATGCGTATGCTTTCGTATATAACGTGCGTTACGCTTTCGAAATAACGTGCGGTTTTCTTCCGCTTTCGGTCGTGAATTATAGCTGTTTCTTCCGCTTTTAATCGTGAATTATGGTTGTTTTGCTGTTTTGTTTTTTTTGTTTTCGATAGCGCTCGTATTTTCGTTTGAAAAAGCTTTTTTTTTTAAAATAGCCGTTATTTTTTTGCTTAACTTTTTTTTTTTTTTTTTTTTTTTTTTTTTTTTTTCGTTAGTTTTTTTTTTTTTTTAATTAATTGCTTTTTCGCCGCGTTCGCCGCGAATTCTTAAAATGCTTTTGATTTTTATCTGCTTTCGGTGCGCCCGCTTAATCTTACGCGAAAGTATTACAGCGGCCTTTTTGTCTTTTTGCGTTTTCGAGCTTTTTAGCGTAAAATGCAACCGCTGTAAAGCTTCGCATATTTAATACTTTTTTATAAATCTTTTAAATTTTTATTCGAATTCGTTTTTAATTAGCTACAAATTTCTGCCGTACGCGTTATCGAAGCGCAAATCCTTTTCGCGGGCTTTAACGATTTTATAAATCGTTTCGATATTATTACCGCCGCTGCCGTTTTTTTTCCTTTTGCTGCCGAAGCCAAAGCTTTTGCTAAAACCTTTATCGATTTTATTATTTACGACGCTTATATAAATCGTTTAAAAAAAGGTAACGCTTCGGCTTTTATAATAATCGGAAGTCGTGCGAATCGCGCCGCGGCTCGGGCTGCCGCTGCCGTTTCTGCCGGTTTAGCGGCTGCTGCTGTTTTAAAAGCCTTGGCTGCGCCGGCTCTTTTATTTAACGACGCTAGTATAAAACGTATTTTCCGACGTTTCGAAAACGTCGCTCGGACTTATTTTAACTAATTAAATTAAATTCTGAATTTCTACGAAAATATCGTAGCTGCAATTCAAAATTCGATTACGGCTATCGTAAAAACTTTAATTAAAATAAATCGAATATTTTGCGAATTCGTCTAGTATTAATTCTTTTAGCTTACCGCTGCTTTTAAATTTAAAAAAAATAGCGATAAAAATGAAAAAAAAAAATAATAATAATAAAAAATTGGCTTAGCGGCGGTTTTAAGATTTTTTAAATGTTTTTTTTTTTTTTTTTTTTTGCTTTTACGACGCGTATTCGTTATTGCTTCGTTGCTATTATTTATCGTATTTTTTAAGTATTTTTTTATAACTTTTTTTGCGTTTGTAAAATAGTTTTCTGGCTTTTACGAATCTTCGTTTAATAAATAACTTTTTTATCGCATTAAATAATATCGGTCTTTTTTTGTATTTTTGTAAATTTGTATTAATTTGATTTCGTATTTTTCGGATTTTTAAAATTTTATTATATTATTTTTCGGTTCGGTATCGTTCCGATTCTGCCAAAGTTTTAATAAGAAAACGTAAAAAATATCGTAAATACGATATTAAAAAAAAAGTTCGAATTAATAAGTTTAGTCGTGCTCGTATATAATTCGCTTGATTTTAAAAAGCTTTAGATATTTATTTAAAAGCTTTCGAAAAAGTCGCAGCTATTAAAAGTTTTTGGTCGATAATAATATTTTGTCGCTTATTTGAAATTTAATTTTTTGTGTTTAGCGTTGTAAAATTTTTTGTAATTCGCGTTGGCTTTTTTTAGCTTTTTACTAAGTATTTTTTTTTTTTTTTGCAATATTTTAATTCGTTTTTCCGCTGACGATACTTTTTTTTCTACGACGTCGCTTTCGACGTTATTATTAAATTCTAAATAAAAGCCGTATAATATGCGAAAAAAAGTAGAATCCGTAAAAGCGTATATCGAATTGTTATACGTAAATTCGGCTAAAGCAAGCTTCGTAGCCTAATCGTTTTGTCGATAATCGCAGTACGTACGAAAATAAAATTTTAAAATTTGATTTTAACGTTTCGTTTGGCTATCGGTCTGAAAATAAAAAGCGGTGCTTAATCGACGTTGTATTTATAAATGAAATATTATTAAAAACCAGAATTTATTAATAAAAACTAATTTTTTGTTTGTAATAATCTTTTTAAAATAGCCAAAATTTTTGTAAACGTATTATATAAATATTTTAGCTAAATCTGGGGCTAAAATCGTTTTTTGTATCGATATATATTTCGACAGCTTCGTATATCGGTTTATTATAACGAATATCGAATCGTAAATACGATTTCGTTTTTTATTAAAAGGTAGATTCGTAATAAAATTTATAATTATTTTTTCTTAAGATTTTGTAAAAGTCGAAAAAAAGGCTAATTCGCTATAAGGTCGGTGCTTTTTAAGCTTGCTTTTTTAATATTTTTTATACTTATTAACGTAACGTTTTACGTCGCTTCGTAAATCAGGCCAAAAATACTTTTTTTCGACCAGTTTTAGCGTTCGCCGAAAGCTTTAATAACCGGCGGTCGGATCGTTATAATTAATTTTTAATATTTCGTTTTTAATAACGCTTTTATTCGAAATATACGCACGTTTTTTATAACGTAATAATTTATTTTAGCTTATACGCTAATATTTTTCGGATCCGGCTCGATTGTTTTGCGAAGCCGATTCGTATATTTTTTGTAATACAAAAAAATTAAATTTTTGCAATTTAAAAATAATTTTATAAATCGATTCTGCTAATTCGTTATTAGCCGTTTCGGATTATAACAATATAGCGGCTACGCTTCGTAATATATATTATTTGCAATTAATAATATTAACAAAAGATAATCCGGCGAAAAAGCTTTTTATTTGGCTTTTTTCCGTTTGCTTTTTATTTTTTAATTCCGTTAACAAAAGCTTCGAATATTTATCGGCGCGAAATAATTTATGCTTCGATTTTAAGCGTGTTTTTATTACGAAAAACATTTTAAAATTTCTTAAATAAGCTAGTTTTAGCTTACGATGCAGCGTAAGCAGCTGTTCGTTATTTTTTTTTAAATTTTTTTTTAAATTTGGCCGGCGGAAAAAACTATTCGCCGGATTAAAAACTTTTATTTTATATTCGATTGTAAAATCGTATTTAATTAATTCGTCGGCCTATTTCGTTTAGCGTTCGTTTAAACGTTTTTTCGTAAAAAATTATTTTAGATTATAATAATTTGTACGTATAATAATAACGTCGAAAGCGCTACGTAAATATTAGTTTTATTATTTGAAAACGTAAATTATAGCTATTAGCTTAGCGTCGTAAACTTCGTATTTTTATTTTATAAAAAAAAGCTTTTTCGAATAGTATACGATAGGATATTAACGTGCTTTCGCATTTTTTCCGAATAATTAAAATAATATTCCGCTTATAACGAATTTCGAAGCGTTTGTTTCGATTTAAATTTTTAATCGAAAGTCGAAATAGCGTAGAATCGGTGCTCGGCAAAACTTTTTTTTTAAAAGTAAAAAAGCGATTTTCGCTTCGAATAAAAAACGAAAAAGGCCCGATATTTTTTTTCGTTATATTTTTTTTAGAAAATCTGTAATAAATCGGCAAAGCTTAGCGTAGTTTTTAATAAAACGTTTGTAAAAATTAATAAAACCTAAAAACATTTGAATATTTCGCTACGTAATAAAAAAAGGCTATTTCCGAATATTATTTACTTTTCCTGAGTTTATTTTAATTTTCGTAAAAATAACAACGAAGCTTAGGAATTTAATCGTATTTGTATCGAAAGCATATTTTTTTAAATTTTCGTAAAGTTTATTAATACGGAGTTTTTCGAAAATCTTTTTTACCGCGTTTATATAATCGTCGGAGTTTTCGAAAAATATTAAAATATCGTCGAAATAAATTATATACGTAATATTTACTAAACCGACTAAAGCTTGATTAATATACGCTTGAAAAGTTGCTAATGCGTTCGAAAGGCCGAAAAATAATACGTAATATTCGAAGTATTCGTAATAAATGCGAAACGCAGTTTTTTATTTATTTATTTTTTTTTTTTAAAAGCGGTGGTACGCCTAAATAAAATTTAACTTAGTAAATATTTTAGCTTTTTTTAAACGATTTAAAGTTTTGCTTATAAAAGGTAGAAAAGTTCGATTTTTAACCGTAACTGCGTTTAAACTTTTATAATCGACGCATAATCGTAAATTTCCGTTTTTTTTCGGTATAAATATTACCGATGCGCCGGCAAAGCTAATAAATCTTTTTATTTAGTTTTTTTTTAAATTCGAATCGAAATATTCGCGTAATTCGATAAGTTTAAATTTCGACAAAAAATAAATTGGTTTTTAAAAAAGGTTTTTTTTTTTCGCGAGATTTATTCGATGCTTTATAAAATAATAAAAAGTTAGGGTAACCGCGGCGGTATCGTCGAACACGTCGGCGTAATCGTCGTATTTAAAAAATAATTAATGCTGTTTTTTAATAGCTTTTTTTAAAACGATATAAAACGCTTGTTTTTTTTTAGATTTCTCTTTAAAACGTTTGATTATAACGAGATTAAATTGTAAGCGTTCGATTAAATATCGCTACGATTTAGTTCGAAAGCTTATAGCGGGGTCGATATTTCGCAACCAAAGGAATTTTAAGATAAATAAAACTTTTAGAATATTTATATCGCAGGCTACGAAATCGTTTTATATTTTTTTAATTATTTTATAATTATTAATAGCGCGAATAAATTGCGTATGCGTGCCGTAAATAATTACTTTTTTTTTTTAATCGTAGATAAATTAATACGTTTTTGAATTGGTTTTCATTTATATTTAATTAATAACTTTTGAATTACGCAGTTTTTCTCCGCGCCGCAGTCGATAAAAGCTCGTTTTGTACGAGTTTCGCCTTTGGCTTTTTTAATTTCGATTAAAATTATTATTTTTTGTTTTTTTTTTTCGCTCGATTTTATTAATAACGACGAAATTAAAATCGAGCGGAAGCTTTTTTCGAATTTTTAAATTTATTAGCTTCGGAGCAATTTAAAATTATATATTTTTTTTTATTGCATTTATAATATTCGACTTTTGAATAATTGGCTATGCGATACTTTTTTTTTTGACAGCGATTGTATTTCGAAAAATAAAAAAAATCGTTAAAAGTTTTAAGATTTTAAAAGATTTTGTTAAAATTATCGTTTTTTCGTTTTCGTTTTTTTTTTTATAACGTATTTTCGAATCGAAAACGATATGTATCTGTTTTAGCTTTTAAGCTTTAATCGTAAATATAAATTTTTTTTTTCTTTTTTTTTTTACGTTCGTTTTATCGTTTATTATTTTTCGTTTCGTCGCTGATAATTTTATTAGCATTTTCGATACGACGAGCGATTAATATTAATTTTTCGTGCGAATTTATAACTATAATATTGCTTCGTTTAATAATTTTTTTTCGAAAAGTAAATCGGAATTTTGCGAAAAGTATTTTTTTTTTAATCGTATCGTTTATTATTTATAATTGCTATTCGAAATTATTTAAATAAGCAACGAAATCGTTAATTAATTTATACTTTTTTTGCTTCGCTTTATCGTATAAATTCGAAGCCGCGATTTTCGATTTTCCGCATTTATTAAAAAGTTTAATATTTATTTTTTAAAATCGTTTTATATAATTCGAATATTTGTAAAACGTCGTTCGTATCCGGTTTATTTTTTTTTTATTTTATCGTCGAAAGCTAAAATATAAGCGTTAATTTTCTTTTGGTTAATACAAAATATTATTTTTTTATTTTGGCGAAAACTTCGTTTTATACGCCGAATAAAAGATTAAGCTTTTTTAGTATTTTTCTTTCGATATATTAGAAAGTTTTTTATTTTTAATGCTTTTCGGTTCGAATTCGCTGTGTTTTTTATAAAAGATATAATATACTTAAAAAAAATGCTAAATCGTTTTTAATAAATATTATTATCGTAATGCTCCGAAGATATTTTATAATAATCGCCGGCTTGGATTATTTTCTGTTTTTTTTTAGCTAAAACGGTATTAAAAAATATAGAAACTTTTTTTTCGATATTTTCGAAAGCGTTAAATTCTTATTAAAATTGTTTAATCTTTTTTCGAAATTCGTTTCGGCGTCTTCTGGCTTTTTCGAATTTTTTAATTATTTCGTAAATTTTTTTTTTTATTTTTTTCTGCTTTATTTTAGCTCGTATCTTTTTTATTCTTTTACGTTTATCGTTTTCTTTTTGTTCGGCGCGGATTCGTTTATTAGCTAAATGAATTAAAATCTCGGTGAAGGATTTTTTCGAATCGTTTTAAGCGTGGCTTTTTTTAGTAATTTTTTCGATAGAAAAAATTAGAAAGTCGTCGCGTTTTGATAATAGGATATTTTCGACTTTTGATAAGGCTGGTAACGTTAAAAAAAACGATAATACGGGATTTTTTTAAATAGCCGGAGGCGCTGAGTCTTTTTAAATAGCTGGAAATGCCTGTTCGCTGCGAATGCGAAAAGCTATAATATCGATAATAACGATATAAGTGTAATAATATAATAAAAGATTGTTTTAATAATATCGAATTGTCGTTTCGGTGAATAAAAAAATCAAAATATAAAAATTAAAAAGCAAAAAAACATTAATTCAAATAATAGAATTTAAATAAAATTGAATTGATAATTAAACTAATTTCTACTTTTTATATTTTTAATAAAAAGCGTATATAAATACAAAAGAAAAGGTGGAGCCTTCGAAAAAAGTATTTTCCAGAAAACCAGGCGAACCTTATTTAATATGCTTTCCAGCCTTTATTCCGACTTTTTTTTAATCTTTTTTAATATAATTTTAATAACTGGTTTTTTAGCAATTATTCCTATAAAATGTTTTACTTAAATGTTATTTCCAGCCTTTATAATACTATCCGGCCCCTACGGCCTATCCGCAGAAAATATTATTCGAGGGTTGGTAGAAGGCAGAAGGTCTTGGCGGATCACCTGACTTATACACGTGATGTTGGTTCCTGACAAAAGCACTTTTTCAAATAATATTATAGGCACGCAGTCCAATTTATACTTTTATTTATTTTTCTTTTTTTTTCTTCAGTCTTTTTTAGGGATTCCCTAGACTATCTTACCCACCGACATATGGCCGTATCAGTCTGGTTTTCCTACCTACTTTTACACTGCGTATAGCTGCAAGCTTTCTAGTCTTTTGATGGATTTTCTATTAATTATAAAAATTATTTATATATATAAAGCATTTTACTTTTAGCATTTCTGCCTTTTGCAATTGTTAATTCTAAATAAATATCTTTGTTACAAAACCAAAGGCTCGTTTTTTATATTATATGAACACGGCGACCAGTTGACTGATCTCCCAGCCCTCCGACTGATTAGATCGTCACATCTAGCCCTTGGAAAAAGGTTCCCAAAAGGTTGGCGAAACGATCCGGATATTCGTGGCATAATAATATAATTGCGAAAAAAAGGTGTGTTTTATTATAAACGCGAAAAGTCGCGGTCGGGGGCCGACGCGCATATTCATATGTCCACGTACTATAGAACCTCGTAGTCAATGCAAACCATCTACGAACCTTTTGCTCGTTCGCTCCCTTGACAAAGGCAGCCTACTATTAATTGTGGAAAGGCAGCCTACTATTAATTGTGGAAAGGCAACCTACTATTAATCGAAAACAATAGTAAAAAGCATTCCAAAAGGATTACGCCTCGCTTTCAACGAATACAATTTTTAAAAGCTTCATTCCATCTTATATATTTAAAAAGGCCTTTTACGAGAAATGTAAAAGGCAGAAATTGTTTAATTACCAGTCCCACCTCACCTGAGCTTTATTGTCTGAACTAGTGTTTCCCTGCCTATCACATTTTTACATGTACACACAGAGTTATGAGCGTTTACAGAAGTCACCAAATTTCCGTACAGAGGCGCAGGCGCGGATCCATAAATGTATCTAGAATGGAGCGGTGTTGCTGTCACGTGTCAGACGCCTGCTTCCCACGTGACCCTATTTCTCAGCGCCGTAGCCTACAGTTCAAGGCCTTTACAAGCGAAAGCCTAGCGCTCCACCAAATCCCAGGAAAGGTTGCGATGGAGGTGTGTTTTGTTTCTCAAACCCAGAAGAAATCGACGTCTACGTAAGAAAAAAAACAGCGAAGCATTCAAAGCACTGTGTTCGGCCGATTGACCAACTCGCAGATCTCGCTTCACAAGCGCCCGTCGTTCCGTCGTCCCATGGTGCCAACCCCTGATTTATGGATGGGTCACTCCTGGGCTCTGCACCATCATTCAGATGTTTCGATGATTGACTGCCACCTATGACTCGGGCCGCTGCCCGTGCTGCTCTCGAGACGACATGAACAAAGAAGCGGCAAGCGTTTAGATGAAGCCGATCAATACCAGCGCGAAATGGTTGGCTCTCCTGCCCTGCCGCCCGGCGGTGATCCTGCATCTTAGCGAGCGGCTTCCGTAAAGGTATGTTTCGCAAGGCTCTCTTTGATGATTTCCCCCCCCCCCCCCCCGTCTCGTGCCGCGATGGCAACGCGCGCGCGACCGAGACTGCGTCCAGTGCAAGGCCCAGAAGTGGTGGTATGGGTAGTGAGTAAGTACATGGACGGGGATGTCTGGGTCGCCCCCAGGACCCAAAAGCTGCCAAAGATATATCTTCCATCCTTTCCACTTCTGTTTTTTCCCTTTTCTAAGCACAACCAATCCATCTCTTCTTTGAGTGGCAGAGTCGCTCGTTTCGTCAAATCATTCTTTTTTGCTCTATTTCGTCAGATCTGGACAAGCAACTGAACTGCTATCGCTACATCCTATCTCACTTGGAGTGACGAAGCAACTGTCGTTTTGCTTATTCGCTTCACCGGCCCTGCTATCCAAAGATGAAGACTGGTTTTTGCGCCCTTGTGACGCTCGCCGCCGTCACTGAGCTTGCGTCCGCAGTAAGTTGTCAATCGGTTGGCCGTTGACTACCCGTACTAACTGTAACAGACCTTCGGCGGAGCCCCCCCCTTCACAAGTCCCTACAACACAAACAACGAGTGCAACCCTCAGCAACAAGCAGGCTTTGACTGGTCTAGCCTCCAACTCGGACCGTTCTCTAACTATGGCGACTTCAACTTTTCGGGCTTCTCCTGCGCAGGCTCCTTCGGAAGTGGCGTGAAGCGCGGTCTGTTAACCGGGCGAACCTTCCAGGATAAGGTCATCACTGGGAAAGCATCTCGAGACAAAAAATCCTGTCCAAAATTTGGAGTCGGCTCTTCCGACGGAGTCAAGGACTTCTCCGTTATTGAATTTCAGCTCTCAACCGAGTTCGATGCTGATCTGGAGCTCCACTACGAGATGCCTGACCAGTCTACTTGCAAGCAAATGGTTTCCTGCAAGGCTGGTGGCTCGGTCATCAAAAACGAGCAATGCGGAGGTGCTCAGGATGTTATCGTCGTCTACCCTCCCCAGGATAAGGGACCTGGCAAAGACAAGGAAGACTGTTCCATTGGCATTCACAGCATGTCTTTTGACTGCAAACCGCCAATCACTGCCTCGACTACGAGAACGTCGAGCAAAACCAAGAGTACCCTAGCCTCAACTCCAGCTATACCAAGCTCTCCAGTGAATGTCCCTGTGACGACTCCAGCCGTGTCGTTGCCCACTCCGTCTCTTCCGAGTCACACGGCCGATGTCCCCGAGACTACCCCAGCCGAGTCGTCTACGTCCGTTGCCGCGATTCCAAGCTCCTCAGCTGACGGACCTGGGACGACTCGGGTTCCTGAAGTCTCTACAACTGCAAGCAGTAGCTCTTCCATTGGATCTCTTCCTAGCATTGGCTCCGTCACAACCCTGTGTCTGTAGGGACTACCCCAATTTTTCGAAACTCAAGTACTCTCGATTTGTCGACTGAATTAGTCCCATCCACGGTTTTTGCGACGTCTACTTCTACGCTTAGTAGCTGTGGCCCAGACGTACCCAACTGTCCTATCTCGAGCACAAGTTTGAGCACCAACTCTTTCCCGATCTTGACCACTAGCAGCAACAAGGGTATTGCTTCTACTCCAGTGGCTTCTCCTCCAGCCATAGTCACTCCTTTGACCAGCCAGCCCCCTATCGACGCCATCACTGCCATGTAAGCTTACTTACTGTAATTCTCTCCAGATCCCATAGCTGACCATCCTCAGTACATCTACGTCAACGACTGTCTGTCCAGTCACCTTGACTCATGTCACCGGGGGTTCCACCATCCAAATACCAACAACAATTTCCCATACAAATGATGGAACTATAAGCCTACAGATTTCGTCATTCTCGTCCGTCATCGGGGGTACTACCAGTCTCCAAGTTGGTTCCACAACTTCCACTATCTTGTCAACCATTACCTCGACTATCTGTACTAAGTGCCAAGTCTCATCGACCCCAAACTCAGAACCAGGCCCAGCGGAAACCGCTTCGTATCCAATCGAGACTCCTGCCAATCCAGCCGAGACTCCTTCCAACCCGGTTCAGAATGTTCCTTATCCAGAGCTCCTCCCATCTTGCTTGAACACCTGGTTGTTTACTGAGGGGTGCTCTTCAAATACCGACTCCGAGTGCTACTGCCCATCGGAGTCATTTATCACCAAGGTCTTCCAGTGTCTTTCTGCCCATGGCGTCAACGACGATGAGGTCGCCTCGGCTAAGGACTACCTTCAGGGTATTTGCGCTGCACAGATTCCATCCAATCCGGCCATTGTCACCGCCGCACCCCCCGTTCACGTCACACCTGCCACCTCCCCATCTGCTCCTGTGTCGATCCCAGTAATGACAGTCCCGATTTACGTCACTCTGGTCGTTCCTTGCGTTGAGAGCACAGGGAGTAACTCTGGATCCACTATCCCCTCCCGCACAACAACCACTACCATCTCAACGACGTTGACTGTCCCTCAAGTCGTTTTCACCACCTATCCCATTGCCAGCGGAGCAGCGATTCCATCGGCTGACCTGGTTCCTGGTGCCCCAGTCTCTGCACCAACGAGCCCAACTTCACCGACCTACTCTACCTACCCTGCCGCTCCTCTCCCCCCCTTAGGGTCTACCACCCTGGCCATTGTCTCTCCGACGTCGAATGGCACCAATTACCCGACCTCCTCGTTATTCCCTTTTGTCAATGGTGGTATCCAAAATACCGCTACATTTGGAGGCGCCTTTGGCGCTCTGATTGTTGCCTTTTTGGTCCTGTAGATGTCATCCACAAGATCAGCTAGGAGCAAATTGTTACACTACGGGGGCGTTACATATAATCGATATCATTTTCGGGCTTAGCCCTTGGGCACACTTGGTCCCAGGGGGGACCTTACGGCCAGACGGTCATCAGCATAACATGTATAGAATGATAAAACTGCCGCGCTGTGAGATGAATGGAGCAGAAGAGAGCCTTGTGTTCGGTAATGACGTGTGTAATGGACGGCAAAAAAATAAAGAGGTCTAGTTCAACGATGTGTCTTAGCTCACAGTGCTGCATGCTTGATGCTACAATGTTCACTCGTATCTAGAACGTGGAGTGCTGGGAGTAAGCCAACGAGCAAGGAACGAGGCCCCGTCCAAAGGGGTCAAATTGGCGTTGTAGATCCGGAGAAGCGGCCATAATAGTTGGGGCATATGCAAGATAGAACGCCAACGATTGAGTGTGGACGTCAGACTCCACCGAGAATGGAGCTGGAGGTTTGCATGTTCAGTATATATAGATCGGTGCCTAGCATCAGGACAGCATTGTCTTGGCGATCATGTTTTGGGTGCCCAGCTTTACCGAGGACGATCCTTGCCAAACCTCGTCTTGTAAGAACAACCACGACACAACCACACGCGCGCAATTCAACATGGTGGTGACTATACTGATTGTGGGCGCTGGTGCGGTGGGAGCATTTTACGCTAGGTAAGAAGCTCTTTGCTCTGTTTGCTTTACGACGTCCAAAGCCCGACGAGATATGTTGACAACGTCGTAGCCGCCTCGCCCAGGTAACTGATGCGCAGGTCTCCGTTGTTTGTCGCTCGAACTACAAGGCCGTCTACGCCGGTGGCTTTTCTATCACGTCTCCCGTATATGGGTCCCAGGTATTCAAGCCCCATCGGACGTTCTCGAGTCCTCAGGAAGCCGCCGACGCAAAGCTCGGCTGGGACTTTGTGATAGTGAGCACGAAAGCCCTGGCAAATGACGACTCGGGCATCTTGAGCGGCCTGATCGACGACGAACGCACCGCTATCGTCCTGATCCAGAATGGACTGGGGGTGGAAGCGACTTATGCCCAACGATTCCCGTTCGTGCCGATACTCAGCGCAGTCACGATTGCCAGCGCGGCACAGACGTCCCCGGGGGTTATTGTACACAATCGCTGGACGCGAATCAGCATCGGCCCTTACCTCCCCGACGATGCGAAGACCGGCGACAGGGTGCGAAGAGCGGCGGTGGAGAGGAACACGCAGTTCGTGAGGCTGCTCAAAGCCGGAGGCATACAGGACGCCGAGGAATATTCACATGCGAAGCTGCAGATGGTACGGTGGCACAAGATTGCCATCAACGCGTCGATGAACCCATCTGCGGTCTTGTCCGGAGGCTCGACGAACCATGAGATGTCCATGGACGACGAGTTGTACATCCACCTGAAGGGCGTGATGGACGAAGTGCTGGCCACGGCCGAAAAGGTCCTGCGCACGCCTCTCCCCCCGGAGCTCGCTTCCAGTGAAGCCATACTCCGAAGTACGCAGAAGAACACGAGTGGGAGCAAGGCCAGCATGCTATTGGATTGGGAGCAGGGCAAGAAGATGGAGCTTGAGGTTATCTTGGGCAATCCCATCAGGATTGCGCGGGAAAAGGGGGTGGAGATGCCGCGGCTCCAGACTCTGTACGCGCTGCTGCGCAAAGCAGAACAGCAGCGAGAGCAAGCAACGCAAGCCACGCAAGCAAAGCAAGGGCACAGTAGATTGTGAGTCGTGTCGCTGCGGACGTCGCGCTGCTGAGCCGCAGGCGGAGAGATAGCGAGGCGCGCTCGCGATTCTGCTCTGGTTGTTTGTTTACATCGTAGATGCTGCACTGGGTACATACTGTATGTACGACTTTAGTACTGTACAGTATGTGTATATATCTACGCCAAGAAGTACAAGTATCGCTCGCTGCGACGGATGCACCACCCAGACCGCGCTAAGCCGCTTGTAGACTAAAGCTTCGGCTCTCGAAAATGCCATGGTCGCGATGCTTTGCCGGGACTTGCGACCTCCAGCACTTTGTCTCCATTCAAGCAACTCGAATCGCCGAATCGCCTCAATCCAAGCCTGAAGGATCCAACCCATGCCATCGGCCTTCCACACTTTCAAGCTGGTCCACGCAGACGAGATGGCGTCCACCTCCCCCCAGCAGACGGCGGCGACGACGAGTGTCCAACCCACAACCCCATCGAGCCAGCCGCCGCCGCCGCCGCAGCCGCAGCAACAGCAGCAGCAGCAGCAGCAGCAACAACAGCAGCAACAACAGCAGCAGCAGCAGCAACAACAGCAGCAGCAGCCGTCCCAACAGCCCACGAATAGCCAACAGCGCGAGACCCTCACCCCGACCTCCACGCCGACCACAGAATCCCAGATGAACCTCCGCCGCTTCCGCGCTCGATCGTGACGCCGGCGCGCGAGATGAGAGAAAGCTCCGTCGTCTCGTCCGCGGGCGGCAGCGGGGCGCGCAAGCCACGCCAGAACCTCGAGGAGCGCGATCACATCCTCATGCTCACCCACTGCCTCGAGCAGCGCGGTGGCTTCAAGGAGGGGACGAAGGCTCAGTTCTGGACGGGCATCAACAGCGCCTTCCAACGGGACACGGGAAAGGTCCTGGCGCAGATGAGCGCGACGGTCGGACGCTTGGTGGAAGCCAGGCGGAGGCAGATCGCAGACTGGGAGGCTGGCACCATCCCGCAGAGGCCGGGGGGCGAACTGAATGACAAGCTCGATCAATGGATCGAATTCTTGAAGATTGAAGACGGCGATGCTGAGGCAGAGAGGATGAGACAGGTAGACGCGAGGAGGAAGGTCGAGGAAGCACGAAAAGAGGCCCGGCGACAGGCCATCGCGGCAGAGGCGCTGTCGGGGCCTCTGAGCTCCCCGGCGGATGCAAGAGCATATCCTGGACCACACCAGACCCCTCCCGAGACGGCCCACAAGGGACAACCTCCACAGCCCCATCAGATGCGGAATCCAGGTCAGCATCCCCATATCCAGCCTCAGCCTCAGCACCATCCGCAGGCTCCGGCACCACCGCCTCCGCACTACCAGCACCACGCGCAGCCGCCGCATGAGAGCCAGGAGATGGTCTTGACGAACGGCGAGCCAGAGATGAACGGCTACCGGCCCAACAAGCGCAAACGCGGCAACACCGAGCGAGCCTTGACGCGCGAACTTCAAGCCCAACTTGAGCAGCAGCAGTGGGAGGCCCAGCAGTACGCGCACGCGCACCCGCCCGAACCGCCCCGCCGTGTCGTGGTGGAGGGCGCGCTCACGAAGGAAGACTGGAAGGATATCATGGGCAACGACGCGCGGCTGCGGGCCCTTGAGAACAAGGTCGACAAAATCGAGCTGATCGTGTCGCAGAACAACAAGCTCTTGCTGCAGCTGGTGCAGAACCAGAGCAAGGAGCGAGATGATACTGCGGAGGAGGAGCGAGTGCCGGTTCACCTGGATGCTGAGTTTGAAAGAGACTACCTGTGAGATTGACACCACCCGCGCTGTACCTACCTGCCTGCATACTTTCGGGTTACTGAGATTTTCTTTTCCTTGAGGTCCGGACGATATTCGAAAACGCCTTTGCCTATTCCTTGAGTGGGGCCCGCCAGACCAGACTGGCGGTCCCTTGTCGTGCGGTTCGCTCGATCTCGGTCGCTTCCCTGTGAGGTCTCGCTGCTTCTCTCGCCTTTCCGTCACCATTTCCCACATCCTTCGCCTTCCGACCGCGCACGTCTTCATGTCACGGGTACGCCTCTTTCTCTCTCCCACGTCCCAAGACACACGAGTCAGAATCTCACACGCGGGTCAGCTCCCATTTGCGCCAAACTTGCCTGTGTAGTAGCAGGCCTACCACGGATCCCGGAGCGAAGGGATCCCCACGACTCGCGTTGCAGGCGAAGGCACATGTTGTAAAAGTAGATTTCACTGTCTGAAGGAACACTTTCCGGTATTTATTTTTTTTTGGGGGGGGGGGTTGCTTTGTTGTTTCTTCTTCATAGGCAGGCCCTTAGAACGGGGATGGAATGGACCTCTGTAATAATAACTGACCGGAGCAGTGTGCACCTATTCAAATTCACTTGGCAGGCGTTGTCTTTTTGTTTGCACTTACATCGTTCCCTCTCGTCGCGTGGACTCTTGTGACCCGCACGCACAGCTTGAACGGTGGTGGCAGTAGTCTGGCGAGCTTTTCACCGCACGCTCACAACAGCCATGTTCCCAGGTGACAGAGACAACTCTGACACCAGAAGCACAACCACTGACGCCTCAATCCCGTCAGACAGTCCCGATGTCGGGACTCGAAGTTAGACGCGTTTCGAGCAAAGCAGATGGAAGTAGGGTAGGGTAGGGTAGGGTAGGCATGGAAGTACAGTCGCTCCGAGCCGAAAGCGCTCGCTCGGCGTGCCGCCCGGACAGGCTGACTCGAACCCAAACACAAGCCAGCCTACAACACTTACTTACTTACTGGACATACATACATACATACAGTACGGTCAGTACAGTACACACCACCAAACGACCTCTACACGCAGGCTTCAATCTCGAGCGTGCGGCGTGGATTGCGCAAGAAGCACGCGTGCACCGACTTGCGTACGTTGTCCGAGCCAGTATGTATGTGTGTACAGAACTGTACAGTACATGTTGTAGATCGATATCACCCCAGCAACTCGCTTCGTGTCGGAAAGCTCTGCACGAGGCAGCTACATATAGTATGTACAGTACATACATACAGTACAGTAGCGGTTTACTTCAAGTCCCTGCCGTGTTCCCAAATGCGATGAGTTCAGCAGCGAGGACAGCACTGCTGTATGGAAAGGGTGTGATGTTGTGATCTTGGGCTTCCACGGCCGGTCCTCGAAATCGCGTTCTTGATTTACATACAGTGCCTCCTGTTCCACCGGAGCTCGAGTCTGCTGTCCCGGAGACCGCGTCCGGTTTACAGTGAAGGCAGGGTACAAACAGCAACAAGCAAAACGTATGAAAGGGTATCTCATTCGTTCGCTCTCGTCCCAGGATACAAGTATCTGCTATCTGCGCTTGCGGGCGTCTCTCCACACGTGCTCACACTCCGCCGTCCCGGGTCCGGATCCAATCCGATCCGCACCCCACCAGAACCGAGTATCCTGCTCTCCATCCACTTATCAAAAAAAACAAAAGAAACTTTCCCTAGCGGATCGTGACCTCGATCGAGTCCTGTGTCTATCGATGATGTGGGGGTATTCCTTCCTGACCTCTCCTCCAGAAAGCCAACCCGCCAAAGAAAAGAAAACAACCGATCCCGACGCGTGCTCCAATCTTGCTCCGCTTTCGATTCGTCTATGTGAAAAACGCCTGCCTGCCGAAATGATGAACGTAGAACGGATGGTGCGTGTGCCGTCCAGTGCATGTGTAAAGATATCGTCAAAAGGGGATGGAAGGCTATCCAGCTGATGGCTTCCGTGTGAATGGTACGATGGACAAGTGGAATGGAAATGCTGTGCTGTAGGTCAAAGTGCAACAAGTGATGATGAGCCGCAACGAAGTCTGGCAGCCCGCCCGCGAGCCAAGGATGCAGTGCTTGGCCGCGTCGACCAAGACGCTGGGAGATGGATTAGAGGGTGCCCATCGGTCTCCCAAAATTGATGCTGGGCTTCAACCTCAGTCGAGGGCCCTCGTCCTTGTCGGCCTCGTGCTCCGGTCGGCCCAAGGCCGGACTCAAGCTTCTCTCCAAGCTGTGGGGACTGGCTTCCGCGCTCTTCCGGGCCTCGAGCTCCAGCTTCTCCGTCAGCTGTGCGAGGAATGCGTCATCCGCGACTGCGTCGTTGGTCAACCCGAGAGGTCCGGTCAGCTCCTCGTCGCCATGGCCCTCGTCGCCCGCGCTCTCGGGCTGGGTCTCCTCGTCTGCCGTCACGCGGGCGGGCTGCTCGCGTTCCTCGCGATGCTCTGGCACCGGGGTCGCACTGCCGCTCTCGGCATCGCCGCCCAGAAAGGGGAATTTGCTGATGGAATGGTTGGGGGTGTGGCCCGCGTACATGGTCAGCCTCCGATTCTCTGGTTGGAGGGCCACTTCCAGCGTCTTCCTCTCCCGCTCGCCCCTCGCGGGTGGGCTCCGCAGCTGGTTCGTCACGTCTCTCGCCGGGGCCGGGGTGTCGGGCGCGAGCGCGAGCGTGGGCGGAGAGCGGTGCGGGCTCATGACGTGGGCGATGAAGGTGGCCGACACGGCGGACGCTTTGATGGCCACCCCTTCCAGGTCGGGCTGGATGATGGAGATGTCGATGCTCTCGGCCGGCGTCTCGCTGATCGTCTCGAGCTCGTGGGTGGAGACGGGCGAATGGATGCCGAAATCGGACGGGGTCATCACCTTGCTCGTCACGCAGATGCCACTGTCTCGGGGGGCCGCGATGTCATCGATGCGTAGTTCCGCGCGCCGGGCCGGGTCGAAGGTGCGGCTCGGGTTCCGGGGGGCGGGTGCGTAGAAGGGGCTGCCGTCGGCATCCCGGCCGGATTCCTGCGGCACGGGCGGTGGCACGGCGCCCGCGCTGCTGACCGACACGGCCTGGGATCGGGGACTCCAGGCGACGGCGGCGTGCGGGGGGAGGAGGGAGGGCGAGGGCGAGCCGAGAGGCGTGTGGCCCTGCGTCGTGTTCTCCCGGGCTTCCATCTGGGCAATGCGCGCCTTGAGGATGGCCCGCTCCTCTTCCCACAGGCTTCGCTCCTCGTCCATGACCTCCTCGGCCCTCTGTCTGTCGGCCAGCATGTGCGCCTTCTCGCCTTGGTGCTGCGCCCGGAGCTTCTGGGTGTAGGCCCTCCAGTTCTCCACCAGGCCGGCCGTGGTGTCCTCCGCGCTCGCGCTCCGGGTCTTGGGCGGCGACATGGGGGGGTGGTGGTGGAGGTGGTGGAGGTGGTGGTGCTGCTGCTGCTGCTGGTGCTGGTGGAGGTGGTGCTGCTGGTTCTGCTGCTGGTGCTGCTGATGCTGCTGCTGTTCTTGCTGCTGCTGTGAGGACGAGAGGTTCTTGGGCACGTCGGCGCCGCTGCTGCCATGGGTCGAGATGAAGCCGGGAATGCTGCGTGGAATGGCCATGGGCGGGATGGGCATCGACATGGTGATGGAGGCGTCCTCGTGGGCGCAGGAGCGACGGGCGTCGATGGCGCCGGACGGCAGGAACGAGTCGGAAGGCTGGTTGGGTGGCATTCTTTCACGGTGTCGGGCGGTTTTTGGTCGGTCTGCCGGTTGGCTGGACGGACGGCCGGACGGGCAGCAGAACGAACTTGGGGACTTTGCGTAGGTCTGGTAGATTGATTGATGGGGTTCGTCGTGGGAGGGGGATGTGGTGTGTGGTTTGATGTCGCTTGGTTGGGTGATGATTGATGATTGCGCGATGGCTCGATTGCTCGATTGACGGTTCGATGCTGCGATGCGGCGATGGCAACGAGGCGTCGCTATCGTGCGCAGGCAGAGCCGTGCCGAGCAGAGCAGAGCAGAACAGAGCAGAATAGCCAACGCCGACGCGAGGCTCTGGAAATCGTGGATGACGACGTTCGACGGTCGATCTCGATCGTGAGTGGGCGCTCCAGTCCGTCCGGTGGCCGCGCCGCGAGCAAACGGGCCGAAGTCAAGAAAAGCTCCCTGTCAAGCCAAGGGAGGGGAGGCGATGGAGAGGAGCTGGGCAGCAGAGTCGAACAAAGGCCGGAGGAGGGGGGTTGAAGAAAAGAGAGGAGGGGGAGGAGGAGGAGGAGGAAGAGGAAGAGCAGAAGAAGGGGGAGAAGGGGGAGAAAGAAAAAGAAAGAAAAATGCGATGCGAGAAAAATCCCAAGTGCGGTGCTACTCTATCCACCTTACTCTACTCTACTTTACTCGATTCTCGGTCTGTCCCTCGGCCGCCGGCTGCCCCAGGCGTAAGTGGAAAGGGCTAAGAAAAGGCACTAAGCAATCTACTCGAGATCCGAAATTTACGTGTATAATATATAAACTCATGATCCTTATATGATCTTACTGAACACTGACTCATTACTTACATGAAGATTACTTACAAATAGAACACTAACATAAAAAACAATTGTTTATATGATACTTATACACATAGTACTCACAGCACATATCTAATACTTCCATTTATTATACTTATATACATCATACTTACACATATCATTTTTACAGACATCATATTTACAGATCATACTTACAGACATCATGCTTACGTCCACAAGACTCCCATTCATAATACACCCTGACTGTCCCTTAATCCGCGACGGGAATGCGGATTGACTCATCCCTTCTTTGTCGGGTAACGTATTGTACGATAAGTACAGTAAGTACAGTACAAACTGTACAGACCGTACAGACAGTACAGACATACAGTAATACCAGCCAACCGCTTTCATCGTTTCTCTCATCGGGGATCCCCTATCCCCCACCTCCTCTCTCGACCATGGCCGCCGCGCCGGGCCGAGGCTCACATCTGAAAGGGACCGTGGCACCACGTAGCCACGACGGATCAGCTCGTCCCACTGCACTGCGGCGGGACTGCACAGCGTACCTGACTGCCGTGCGAAGCTACGGCCAAGTCAGCACTGCGCTGTGCGGTAGGTACTGTGCTGTCCTGTACTGTACGGTGTTGTAAGTGGTGAAGTGATTCCAGTGCCCCTGACGTGGTGCCAGTCCCTTGCGCTTGACATTCCATCTGTGCCCCTGAGCGTGGCGACGTGGGAGCTGGGACCTGGGACCTGGGAGCGGGCAGCTGGCAGCTGGCATCCACATTGGGCGTGGGCTTGGGCTGTACTGTATGTACCACATACGTTGTTGCTCTGGCTGACCCTTACACCTTACAACATTCTTCCAATGAAAGGCCAGATTCCCTACACGTTGGGCATCGGGAAGCCTATCTCGCCTGTACTAAGCAAGTATACGGCCGGCTTCGCTTGGCGAACTGAACAGACTCTGGCTGGCGGAGAGTCAAGGAGTCGGTACGGTCCGCTACTGTACGTACGTACAGTACGGACCTACGGACCTGTGTATGTCCTGTACTGTGCTGTGCTGTAGGTTTAAAAGCCTTGAATCTCAGGGTATTGAGCACATAGCTGGAAGCTAGGCTTTTCCAAGTTAGTGGACATTGCTTCTCACGCCCAAAAGTCGGATTTCTTTGCTGGTACTGGTATCACAGGTTGGTGAGACGGGAAAGACTACCACGTAACCTTATCATCATATGATGATCACATGACCCTCGCTGGGTATCCCCACAGCTGGGAATGCCTTTTGCACTTTATCCGATGTTCACAAACGGAAAGGGGTAGGTGAAAGGCTCCCAATGACTACTGTGTATTGTATTGTGTTGTACTAACTTTTCCTTTTGCGTAAAGGCAAATCTATGCTATGACGCAAGGAATGATGAAAAGATCTTCAAACAATAACTTTCGAGATACGAGCACGTTTCTTATTTGAAAATACTTGAATCCGCAAACTTACGGGTTTTTCTCGTTACAGGCATTTTACGTTTATTTAAAAGGAAAATCAGTATGTTTATCAAAGTTTCACACATGATGTAGTTTTCGCCGTCACCTCCAGAACGCTTTAGCCAAACTTAAGCAAAACTTATATAAACGGAGAAAAAAATATAAATACTTGTTATCCACCCTATGTCTATAGTTTTAAATCATCGGCAAAAACATTGATTGCTCGAGCTTTCCGAAATCCACTTCGCTTTGGAACACCAACCCAACACACGTGAAAATGCGCTTTCTTATTTATGTTTTCGGAGTCCTCGCTTTAGCAGCTACTGGTTTATCTGCGCCATATCCCCACGCTTCCAAATATGGCGAAACACCCCCACACCGATCCCCACCACAATGCAAGAGTGAGGATCCTGACGATTGTCCTCCTATCTAAGAAGATCTGCGTATGCGACCAGAAAATGTAAGACGATTCCAATCCGCGTATGAATGTTTTCAATCGGATGTAACAAGAGTGGTTTTCGAATGCTGATTGAGAATGAATACACAATAGCATGTCAATTGCAACATCTGCTATTCCGTGGACCGGGGGTTTTGCAATAAACACCGGATGTGTTGCTGTGATTTGAAAGGAAAGGAAGGCCTGGTCTGACATATGCGGAGGATTGAAATGGATTTGTCGGGAAGATACCTAAAGGCACGGCTGGTGCACGGGACCAGTCGCGGATATCACGTGAACATTTTATATCCCTATAATGCTTCATAGGTGGATTATGATTTACACAGCACCACTTTTTTCGCTCTTGAAACGTGATATTCATTTAATATACATTAATTCCGCGGAATGCAGCGCGGACTGCCATCGATCTCGGAATTGCGTGGCTCTGTTTCAGGAAAAGGAAAAAGCCTAATGCGTTTAGACACTTTTCAGTGCCCAACCCAAACCTTGCCCTTTTAATGACCAGAGTAGCAGAAAGAACCCTCCCTACGTTACTTTGGTTTCGTTTCATCTCGAAGCGGGCGCCGGTACTCCACTATTGGGTATCGCATTAACAAATGTTGCTTGCGCCAGCCGCTGTGCACCGAAGTCTTTTTCGTGGGTGGAAGATGATGCGCATGCCTCCTTAATCAGCCACTTGGTCACAGACACCTTACCCCATCCCATGATACACAGAGATGCAGCAATAAATTCATGAAGGGGGGTAACCGATTGGGAAACATCAGACTCATCGGCTCCAGAACGATAATTCATCCATAATCAATGCCAAGACTGTCGAGTGTTCATCTGTTTCCGAGGTTTGAGGTTGCTCTCTTTTTCCAACACCTGTCTGTACAGTGCGTACAGTACAGCTGATATCACACCTACTCCAATGCATGCGATATAAGCCCAATGCTTGCTTGGACTAGCAAATCTAGTGAATATATACACATAAATCAAGCCTGAAGCGAAGAGAATCACTTCCGAGTCAAGCGGCTCTTGGTCCCATAGATCGATGCGCTTTTTTGCATGCCTGCCCAAGAGGCACTCTCTGCTCTGTACACGCACGCCCCCACGGAGAGTCTCCTATTCTATGTACAGTACAGTACCAAGATCTCCTGTACGATTACCACGGCAACGAGGTTTTGGCATGTCTCGCGTAAAGGTGGCATTGTCTCAGTCACTCGAAAGAGACAACTCACAGCCGACGCAATGCCCACGTCGACGGTGGTTGGCCGCCTCGAAGATCAGAGTCCGCGCCTGCATCTCTCATCCATCGTGGTCGACAACCGACTGCACAGTGCAGTACAGTACAGTACAGTAGGACGTGGCGCCGTTGAGAGGGCACATCCTCACGCCGTGGAGACGGTCTGACAGTGTGCGTGTCGCTCCCGCGGCTCGAAGCCACGAGCAACTGCCTCATGTTCTACAAGCAATACATAGTGCAGAGCCCGCGTTGGCGCAGAGAGCGAGACGTGGTGCCTTTGGGCAGCCAACACAACGACCGAATCGGCCACGCCATGTTGGGCGTCGAGGAAGGAGATCGCAAGGCGTCGGTTCGGGTCCAAGGACCCTCGGATTGCGTCCTTGGGGATAGCATCAGGTAGCCAACTGCTGGCCACGTTCTCTTTCACATGCTCGAGCGGATGACAGAATCAACCAAATGGTATGGGGACTTGCCAACCTCAAAACCGACCGACCTCGTACTGCTCTCCCTCCCTTCTCCATCGCCAGCGAGGGTCGGGATCTTCTCGCCGCCATCACGTCCCTCACTTCACTTCACTCCACCGGCCACCGACACACATATACGCAGACCTACCGGTGCAGAGGAGCCCTACGGGATATCCAGCCTCGGATCTCCTCATCGCCTCTCATCCCTGACTCTGCCCTCGCATGCCCATCATCGCCCCCCGCCCCCCCCCCTACACATGCACCTGCGACGACGCCTAGTCAACTTCCTCGACGACATCGGCATCTGCCTGCTCTTCCGCCCGATGCGTTTCCTCCAAGACGTCGAGCTGCTGAACTTCCTGGATGACATGGGCATCCTGCTCATCATGCGTCCCCTCGGGTACCTGCACCGCCTGGCCGAGATCCTGCACCTGGCTGACTGTGCGTAGGATGCTGGACCGCGCGTTGGAGCCCTGGGACCGCTGGTTGGCTAAGCAGGGCGTGGAGAGGAGGAGATGATTGAAGGAGGGGGGGGGGGGGGGGGGGGGGTGGAGATGGGAGATGGGAGACTTTGGAGGTTGTTGATAGGAGGATCGCGTGATGAATCCACCCAGATAGGCACCTGGAGCCAGAATCGGGGTCACGTTGCAATCGGTATCGGCCACCACGGAGGAACCGAAACCGACGAAAGGGATTCGAGCCATGGACAAGGTTACAATCGTGGATCTTGACGACGGCAGCACGCCACGCTGGAGCGAGGGAATCACAACATCGCGTAGCGCCAAAGTCCAGGACCACGCGCTAGAATTGATGTTGTTTCCGGGTGTGGAGTAGACGAAACGGTCGGAGTGGCAGCTAATACCATTTTCCACTCGACGATAGGATTAGAAGCTATAAGAAACTGTAGCGCCGTACAGGACATACTGTACAGCAAAGCACAGTGCCGGCGGCGTGCCTGTGTTCTGTCGCTCTTGAGTCTCTGCCTCCTGCGCGCGTGCGACCAAGAATGAAAACGGAATGAACGGCAGGGGACGGCTCGTGCCCTTCTGTCTTTGATACTACACTACCTCGCAATATAGGTACCTATGGAGCTTTGTTGTTGTTTGAGGAACGATGTCACGTGATGCTGCTTGCCAGGCCTGGGAGTCGGCGGTCGTGACACCCCAAGCACGTGAATTTGAATTCTCGGTATGTATGTATGTATGTGCAGTAACAACGTGATTTTGCTTTGACGCTCTTATGGCTAGACCATCATCGAGGAAAACAAAGTTAGTTGCCTCGTTGCCATAGATGGCCGCCTATAGCAGCTTTCCTAAGGCTCACTTCCCTGGATTGTTGTTGGATGCGGATCGTATTGCCGATTGGACAGGCATCCATCCGGTGGTGCTGAGTGCCGCTGTAAAAGCAGATATCAAATGCAATTTTACACGCTTCTCGATAAGGCCAACGGCTGAGGGTTTGATGGTTTTTGATTGCGTCTACTTCTGGGTTGTAGGGTTTGGAAAGGATGTAGCCCGTGTACGGACCTGCTGCGAGCATTGCAACAATAGCCGGGCCAGCGACATACAAAGACCGTTCTCGAGCGGCGCATGGGTACCTTCTGCCGATGAGACATTTACTCGACATCTCTAGCAATTAGCACTTTCTGCCGATGAGACACTTACTCAACATCTCTAGCAATTAGCACTTTCTGCCGATGATACATTTACTCGACATCTCTAGCAATTTGTAGCCGGGGGAAGGTTCCACGAAAGCTATGGTGGAACGAGAAGCCTTTAAAAGAACACCCAGCTCAGATGAGCTCGGACGAAACGGAAGACGGCCAGACGCAACTGTAGTCTTTCTTCCGAAGCAGAGCTTCCAGAGCTCCCACGTTCATGTCGTAGAAGCACTCCTGACACAGTGGTACTTCTGAAAGGCCATACAAAAACACAGGAGGGAAGCTGATAATTCTTCTCATCGAATATCGATCATGATCGCCTATCCCCCGTGAGCCCAACAACATGTGCGGCGTGTCAGACGGTATACATGCCACTGGAAAAGGTATCCTAGAGCAGTGGTTGGACCTGTTGCGCGAAGCTCAGTCTTCAAGGTGTGGGGTTGGCGAAAATGCCTCAGCGGGCGTGTGGTACACACATAACGATGGCGCTTATTGGCAACTGCCGCTTTCTCTTTGTGTTATTCGATGTCTTAGTGTTAGCAGTTGGGGTTTCGGCCGGGTCGGAAATATTGATAGGGGCCAGGTGAGAAGCACAGAAAGGATGTGAAGCTGAGGCGACGAAGGAGCCGCGCGTGGTCATACCTAGTCGCGGTTGGCAGCCAACCGGGCAGTAAAAGCTAGGAGCCAAGTCTCTACCAACTGGAACTATGTTTCCAGCCTTGATTCATTGATTGTACTACATGATCGTCAGCCCTCTTGTGGTCGGGGATACGAAAGCATGGGTAAGCATACCCGAAAGCTGGTGCATCTCTTCACTAAGCCACCATAGGCACATTCCTGCAAAGCAGAACAAGCAGACTGGAAAACGAACCCCACGGTTAGTTAGGTACTGGGATCGCCCAGATAAATTCGTTGCACGATACTGATCACGACTTGGTCAGTCAATAGAGTCGGTGGAGTACACGCGGGATTTGTGTTTCTCGAGCCTTCCGCACGACGCTGCCGAGACGAGTCGTGGACTTCGGTCCTAGACAGCCGTAGTCATTCGATCTTAGACAGGCCTGACGGATCCGAACACCGGCATTTGGTGGCTTTCAGAAAAGTCTGTATCTGTCACCGAAAGTTGGTACTGTATTGTTGTGGTCAAACCGTAAGCGAGAAACTTGGCAAACATCGAAGAAGCTGGTGATGCATGAGTTGGGTGGAAAATGGGAAATGTTCGGTTCAAATGAGTACGGATAGAAGTCCGAGCCGGGGTACCTACCTACTGTACACAGTTCTCTACTTGGCAGATATCATGGCGTTTGGTGCGACGGCGAAGTGCATTTTGTGCTACATCTCAGCCAGGATCGCATCTCGCTTCCCACGATACACTTCTCGATGCAAGACGATTCTGACCATCGACTAGAAGGGGGGAGTAGGAACCGAGTGAACACATCTCTCTATTTTCTTCTTCCTCTTCTTTTTTTTTTCTGGAACTTTTCTCCCGTCTTGGCCAGCTTCTCGGGCGTTCGCTCTCCCGATGCTGTGCTGCCACACTCGCCCTGTCCTATCCCCACCAGTTTCTCTTGACGATTCCCCTCGACGAGAGGGAGCGTTCGAGAAGAACGGATTTGTTCACACGCAGTAACGCCAGCGTTTCTGGCTTGTAGGTTGAAGCTGAAAGTTACAGACGTAGATGCACATCCATACTTGTCATCTGCGGCAACCTGTTGTGAGGAATCGAGCAGGAAACTTTGTCGATGCCACCCGTCCCCTGCTGTGTCACCCACGGCCCACCTCGCGCTGTTTCTGCGGACAGTCAAGCAAACGGCGCGCAAGACGTCGGACTCGAGAGACCCAGGCCACTCGTTTGTACTATACGTGCTCTCTTGCACCGCACCTTGGAGAGAAGAGCTGGAGGACCAAAGAAGCGCGAGGATTCGAACATCTCGACGTCGCACCTGCCTGCTGCTCATCCTTCAGTCGTCGTGGCTCGAACGGCGGGCAAAGACGCGTCGAGCGCTCGCGATGGGCCGTTGACAACCTCCTTGTATATACTCACTCTATGACCTAGCGACCACGTACTCAAGTATCTATCAATGTCTCTGCCGGACCGGCACAGGCTTTGAGGCCTGGAAAGGCTCGGCTTCCAAAGATTGACGTCGTCGACATCGGGGCGCTTGACACTGTCCCGAGGCCTTTCTGCCGTTCTACATGTCCGACGGAGAATCACCAGAGCTGCGCGGTACTCGAGAGAAGCAACCGACGAATCTCTACGGATTGACCGTTCGGTGGCGGACCTCTGGGTGGGGATATGTCGTCAAGCATCCACTCAACCATCAACCTATTTATCAGCCCGCTTGCATTAGATACGTCGATTCGGAAGAGGATTATCGCCTCACGTCGTCCTCGTCCCTGAAGGTTGCGAAGATTTCGGACGGAGATTCAGAGACACGGCACTCTTCTCAGTCGTACTCGCGCATCTGGCATCTTGCTTCTTCTTCTTCTTCTTCTTCTTCTTCTTCTTCTTCTTCTTCTTCTTCTTTTCACAACCTCTCTTTGACCTCGTAAAAGTCCGCTTCCTGTGCGTCCTCCCTCCCTCGACCGCTCACAGGCTCTCATACCATCGCAATGGCGATAGTAACGCGTCCCGCCGCTCAGTCGCGTGAATCGAATCGCAGATATCCTGCGATGCTACAATTGGATGGCCATTCAGAACAATCAAGTAACACGCTGCCCCTCGACTCGCGTCCCCTCGGCCTCAGAAGTCCCACAATCCCAGAGGAGGAGGGCGAGGAAGATGAGACGGGCAGCGAGGCGACTCTTGAACCCATCACGCCCTTGGACAGCCAACATCCTCAGATGCTTCTGGCTCGGGGCAAGATGGACGGCTCGACCGATGATCAGGAATTTGCGTCGATGCCACCTCCTGCGATCCTGGGTCACGCCACGACACCTTCAACAAAGAAGAGAGTCTCGGCGTCGGGAACGCATTCACCTACGTCTCCGTCCCAGAAGAAGCAAACACCATCGGAGAGATCCTCTACTACCAAGCGACGCCTGTCGGGACTGTTCAGGAGAACACAATCGCATTCCGCCTCCTCGTTGCACAGCGCTCAGATCAAGACCAAGCTTGCTACACAAGTCGATGGGCTCTCCAGCAGTAACGACTCAGACGCAGACACGCCCAAGGAGCAACTTCATACTTCGGGAAAACCATCAGCCTCGAGTTCTGCCTACGCCAGCCAGAGGAACACCCCACCCACACCTAGATCCCCCGTCATCCACGAGCAGATGGGCCCGCCAGCTGTCCCCGAGGATGCTGCTCCCCGGAACACGTTTGCTGGGAGCAGACACAACAACAAGTCTTCAGTCGGTCTGGGTCTTCGGGATCGTCTCAGCAAGCACAAGATAGCGTTCCATCCGCACGAGAAGCCATCTAGGGGCGGTATGCGACGCCATCGCGCCACGAGCATGGACCTCGAAGGTGCTACCATGGCCCAACCGCAGAATGATAATAAGCATGTCCAGCTTCTACCGAGACAGGTCTGGGGCATGGCAGCAGACACTGGCACGGGGCTCAAGTCGAGACGGCTGAGCATGAGCCTGCCTGACACTTTCATGGTAGAAGAGGTCGACCTCTATTCGGAATACTGCGACCACAGCAAGATCGTCGGACGGCGCGGGAAAACGGTTGGAAAGGGTGCCACAGCCCATGTCAAGCTGATGAACAGGAAGGGCGCCGGTTCCGCCGAGACTTACGCGGTCAAGGAGTTCCGTGGGAAATCGACGAACGAGAAGAGCGAGGACTACGAGCAGAAAGTGAAGTCGGAGTTCTCGATTGCCAAGAGTGCCCACCACCCAAACATCGTCGAGACGTTCCGCCTGTGTACTTACAATGGACGGTGGAACCACGTGATGGAGTTCTGCGAGCAGGGAGATCTCTTCGGTCTCGTGAGCCAGAAGTACCTGTCCAAGGAGGAGCGTCTTGTCGACCGGCTCTGCCTCTTCAAACAGCTTGTTCAAGGCCTGAACTACCTCCACAAGAACGGGATCGCGCACCGAGACGTCAAGCCGGAGAACCTGCTGCTCACCAAGGATAGCAAGCTCAAGATCACCGACTTTGGAGTCTCGGAGGTCTTTGCCGGCATCCATCCCGGCTTGAGGTCGGCCGGGGGTCAATGTGGCAAAGACATGGGCGAGATTCGGCTCTGTGCCCCCGGCATGTGTGGTAGCCCGCCCTACGTCGCGCCAGAAGTGATTGCCAAGAAGGGTATGCCTATACGTCTCGTCGTGGAGTATGCCCCCAAAGACTGATGCGTGAGATAGATGAGTACGACCCGCGGCCCCTTGACGTTTGGGGCGCGGCCATCGTCATGCTGTGCATGTCGGCGAACGGCGTCCTGTGGAACGAAGCCAAGCCGGGCAGCTCGCCGCTGTACGACGATCTGGTTCGAGGCTGGACGAAGTGGAATTCCCAACACGCCGAGGAGGCTCTCACGATCACGGAGGGGGACTACCCCTACGTGAGCTTCTTCGACCAGCACATCCACCCCCCGGCGCTGCGGAGAATGCTCCTCACCATGCTGAACCCCGACCCCGCGCAGCGCGCCTCGATCTCGACCGTGGCCCAGAATCGATGGATGAAGCATGTCGAGTGCTGCCAAATGGACAGCTACGATGAGCCGTGCCCCATCGACGCCGCCCGCGCGCGCACCCAGGGGGTGAAGAGCATGACCAAGCTCGTTCACCACAATCACCTCCCTCCGGCCAGCCACCTCGGACACCGATTCGTGCGATTTCCCGGAAGCACCGACGCGCACTGAGTGGGAAGCTTGGACTGCGGCCGTTCTTTCGCGCGGCGTAGGATGCGCTCGCGGAGCGACTGCCGCGGGGTCGAGACGGAGGGGGAAATGGGAAATGGGCATTGTGCATTGTGGATTGTGAATTGGCGGTGATCGGGTTGGAACAGTGCTGACGTCCACCAGCCAGGGAAAATCGGCTCTAGACTGCTCATTTGGGGGGGGGGCATCAAATTGCAAAGCTGGATCCCTCTGTCTCCTCACGTTACATGCCGTGCTCCTCGGCCGTGACTCGACCCATCTATACTTGGTTCTGAGCTACTGTAGCTATCTATCTATCTAGCTATCTACCCATCTACCCCGGCTGCTCTGACTCGACGCGCTCGACTCGCGCTCGACTTTGGTGAGGAGGCAGGCGGTAGGCCGTGAGTTACTCATGTGTCGTGCATAGCCGAATAATCGGTAGGAACCCTCACCGGAGGCTTGAAAAAACGAAATTGTATGCAGTAGTATGTGACTTGTATTGTTGTACTGTAGGTCTCGCTGGCGAGCCTTCCGTATAAGACGGAAGGTCATGGCTCGCTTAGTCAGTCGGTCGGAGAAACTAGTCGCCGAGAAGGCGCATTGTCTCATTGTCACGTGACAATGCGCCTTCCCGAGCTCCAGGAACATCTCTCTACGGATGAATGCGTACATGAATGCGTAACCTCTGGAACAAAAGGAAATCAGAGAAGTAAAAATTTAACACAACATCATGTCTAGAGCCGGAGGGCAGGGGGGGGGAGGGCGCACCGCAGGTTGCGTCCGGAACCCCCAGGCTGAGCCAGCGAAGCGGCTCCCACCGACCGGGCAGCAGGGTCGGCAAGCCGCAAGAGAGCTACTACAGTACAACCACCAGGCCGTGAGTGCAAGTACTGTACTGTACGGTAAGTCCAAGCGGAAGTGATGCGGGCGGCCGTGGGCGCGATTGGGTTCGCGATCTTCCCTGGATCGATGCTGGGGCATGCTGGGGATGCGCGCGTGAGGCTTGTCGACCCAGGGGGGAAGATGGAGAGGGAGGCTGTGAGCGTGCGTGCGGGCGAGAGAGAGAGGGAGGATCCACGAGCAGCTGGCGTGGTTTCGATCGATGCGTGACAGGGTACTACTACTGTGCGTACGGTCTCGGTGGTTGTATGTCGTCGGATAGATAGATGAATGAATCGTCGGTCTCTCATGGTGTGTCCTGGTCTTAACGCTGAGGGAGATGCCGTGCACGCTTAGATCTATCCCTACGTCGTGTGTGTAAATGTATATATGTGTGTATGTATATAGACCGATACGTGAGGCCCGTTTGATGGTGACTCGGAACTTGAAGAGCTTTCTTGGGGAATGGCTTGTTGATGTTGTGATATTACCAGTTTTGTTAAGATTGTTGTTTTTGTTGTTATATTACCATCATTGTTAAGATTGTTGTTGTTGTTGTTGCTGTTGTTATATCACCAGAGTATTGTTAAGGTCATTGTTTATGTATTTGTTTTCATTGTTGCTGTTGTTGTTGTTGTTGTTATATTACCAGTATCGTTAAGATTGTTGTTGTTTTTGTCATGGTTGTGGTTGTTGTTGATGTTGTAATCTTACCATCATTGTTCTTGTTGCTTTATGGTTAATTTCATTGTGAAAATTACTATCACAATCACAATCACAATCACAATCATCATCATCATTATCACCATCACCATTACCACCATCACCATCACCACCATCATCATCAAATCCAGCGTACAGTACAACATACAGTACTGTACTGTTCTGTACCGACGTCCCCGCCCCGCCCCGTCGCTCAAACTCGATTCTCCGAGGCCGATGCCGATGCCGATGCCGAGGCCCGTCATGCCCAAGCAAAACCTGGCCAGCCAGAACAAGCATCACAAGCATCAGCATCACAAGCATCAGCATCAGCATCAGCATCAGCATCAGCACCAGCACCCGCATCAGCATCGCCCTCCTCGTCCTCCTCTCTCTTCCTCCTCGCCATTGTCCGGCTCCGGCTCCGGCTCGTCCTCGTCCTTCTCGCAGACGGCGTCCATGGCCATCGGGCAGCTCAAGACGCGCTTCCGGGCCAAGTTTCCGCGACGCCACTCGACAGCATCGACCGTGTCGCAGTCGCAGTTGGATCTCGACCCGCCAGCCACAGCTACGGCCCCAGCCACAGCCCCAGCCCCAGCCACGGCTACAGCTACAGCCACCGCCACAGCCGCCGCCACAGTCTCGACGAGGGATCATGCGCGCGCGCTCGCCCGATCGTTGCGCTCGCGCACCAGCCGGAGAACTTCCTCGCTCGCGACGCTGGCACGAAGGGGCGCATCACGATCGCGCGGAGGCGTCGACGACCACGACCACGACCGCGACCTCGACCACGACCACGAGTCGATAGATGGTGATACGGGTCGGCCAGTCGCAGGGGAACCGGTCGTGGCAGCTGTAGTCGTACCCGCCGCCGTCGCCGCCGTCGCCGACCCTGGTAGTGTGAGAAGCAGCGACGATCATGAAACGTTAGAGCCACGAGCACGAACAGCAGCAACAGCAGCAGCAGCAGCAACGCCAGCATCACCATTACCACCATTACCACCATTACCACCACTACCACCACTCGTGCCTGCGCCACTCAACACCAGCAGCACAGCCGCGTCAACATCAACATCAACGTCAACGTCCAATCAGCGACGCCTCGAGATCATCGGCAGCGACCTGCTTCATCTCGACCTCCTCAAGCACGACAGGAGCTCCTCGACCACCGCCTTCCCGACCCCGAACACCGACATCCACCCGGTGCTGGAAGAGGACGAGGGCGAAGGCGAGAACGAGGAGAAGGACGAAGTCGAGAGCGAGGGAAAGGTCGAGGAGAAGGACGGGGTCGAGAGCAAGGAGAAGGTCGAGAACGAGAACGAGGTCGAGGTAGAGGAAAAGGACGAGAACGAGAACGAGGTCAACAACGAGGCCCAGAACGACCCCCAGAACGCTGAGAGTGCCAGCCCGGGCAACGACGAACAAAGCGAGATCCGGCTGCGGACCACCATCCCGACGCCAGCCCGCACCCAGAGACCGCCGAGCTCTCCCGGCGCCAGAGCTTGCTGCCGCATCAGGAGACACGCTTGATCAAGACCCTGTGGGAGACCGAGCTGCTGCCGTCGCAGTCCAGAGCGGAGGACCTCGACGATTGCGCCCACGACGGCCTGTCGACCGTCAGTGTCAACAACATGGGGAGCCGGAAGATTTGGGTCAAGCGCCCAGGCGCGTCGGCGACGCTGGTGACGATTCACGAGGATGACCTGGTGGACGACGTCCGCGACATGATCCTGAAGAAATATGCAAATTCGCTCGGGAGGAACTTCGATGCGCCCGATGTCACGCTGAGGATCATGGCGAGGGAGCAACGGCAGGAGAGGCTTCTCGGCCCGGAAGAGCCGATGGCGAGGACGCTCGATGCATCGTTCCCCGGCGGGCAGACGGTCGATGAGGCTCTGATCATCGACGTCCCAGTCCGGCGGACGCCGAAGCCGAGTCCGCAAACGCAGAGGGTGTACCACGACGAGCTCCGCCCCACGGAAGCCGGCTCGGATTACTTTCCTCCCATGCCAGTCGCGGCCGTCCCTTCACCACATCTGCCATACAACAATGGCTCGATCCCGGCGAATGGGCACCACCCGGGGCTGGCGACGCACGCCATGTCGGTCATTACCACCGGCCACGTCCCGGCCCTGCCGTCTCCCGGGGGAGCCCAGCGCCGACACCACCGATCCCGGCCGCAGATGGGTCGGCAATCGACCTCGTCCCCCAACGTGTCGCAGCCGCCGGTGGGGAACAACGGCCCGCAATTTGTGAACGGCCGATCGTCGCGTTCGCCTGTGCACTCCACGGCCTCGGAAGAATCAAGCGCGCCTCCGGTTCCCCCGCCTCTTCCCCCGCCTCCGGCATCGCAAACGAATGACCTGGTCTCTCAAATCCAACGCGTTGCAACCCCTCCCCCTCGCATCTCGTCACCGCGGCCTCCGAACAGATTCCCTAAGAAAGCCAAGCGTGCCAAGGTGGAGCACCCTATCCTGCCGACGGGCTTGCTGAACGAGAGAGTGCCCCCGATCAACGTTCTGATTGTGGAAGATAACATCATCAATCTCAAACTCCTCGAGGCTTTCATGAAGCGTCTCAAGGTCAGATGGCAGACAGCCATGAACGGCCGTGACGCTGTGCTCAAGTGGCGAGCAGGAGGCTTCCATCTGGTTTTGATGGATATCCAGCTGCCAATCATGAGTGGACTGGAAGCTACCAAGGAAATCAGACGGCTGGAGAGGCTGAACTCGATAGGCGTGTTCAGCAGCAGCGCAAGTTCGTCTGCCCCTGAGACGGGCGCGGACGAGCCAGAGGGAGAGGACAAGCTGCAGAGCACGGGGTTGTTCAAGAGCCCGGTGATCATTGTCGCGCTCACGGCGAGTTCTTTGCAGAGCGATCGTCACGAGGCCTTGGCAGCGGGTTGTAATGATTTCTTGACCAAGGTATGCTACATCGAGCGAACTTCTCCGCTTGGTCCCCAATTGAGACGAACAACAGACCCATGCTAACCATCCCCACAGCCGGTCAACTTCGTCTGGCTCGAGCGCAAGGTCATGGAATGGGGCTGCATGCAAGCACTGATCGACTTCGACGGTTGGCGCAAGTGGAAGGATTTCTCGCAGCAAGCGGCTGACCAGGACAAAGAGGCGAAGAGCGCGAAGCTCGCCGCGAAGAAAAAGAAGAAGAATCGAAGCAGTGTGGGGAGTAATGCGGGGGGGGCCTCCAGTGCGAGTGCGAGCACCAGCCGGCTCGGGATCACGGAGGGAGTCGCTAATGCCGGCGCGTCGTAACAAACGAATGGCATTTTGCTCGTCTTGGGGAGGGGATGGGCGGGTGGTAGCCTTGTATGTGCTGGCTCTCTTGCTTAGAGTTCCGCTTCATTTTTCTGCTTCTATTTTTTTTGTCCCTTTTTTTTCTCTTGGCTCGATGGCGAGCATAACCTGCGGATACCTGTCCCGTGTCTGCGGACCGATTGTACCTCTCTTCTCTCTGCCTTTCAATTTCTAGTTTTGTCCATCCTCATCTCCACCATTTTGTTTTGCGCGAAGGATACCTACCCAAAATGCGACTACTACACTTGTCTCTTTGTCATAATCATCCAGAAGGAAGGGCAGTGGGAGGGAAAGGGGTAAAGCGAAAGGGAGAGGAACGGGAACGCATACGAGATGCCAGCTGCAGTGATGGTCTTGTGAGCTGGTTGTTTTTTTTTTTTTTTTTTTTTTTTTTCTTTTGTAGAAGTTCACAGGCGGGCCGTGAGCAGCGTACAAAATACTTGCCGGATGAGGGGTGGGCCGACAGGCGGAGGTAAGGCGGCGGTTTATAACGGAACATAGAGGGTATGGAATTCGGGATGGAGGTTGTGTGAAGCGGGAGACTGTCTACTGTCTAGAAAAGTAAAAGCCCTAATGGAAAAGTATTGACGTCGACATCGAGCGACGAGTAGCAAGGCCAAAGCTATTCTATTCTTGCTTAAGCATTCGCGCCGCACGGTTTCCGTTGACAAGTCTTCACGATCAAGTTGCGATGCTGCCTTGTGTTGCCTCTGTTTTGGGATTTTTTCAAAATTTTGGAAGAATAAAAATTGTACGAAATTGTGGAAGATATCGTGAAAATCGGGTCTGATTGATACGCCAAGCTCACGGTAATACTGTCATAGCGGTAGACAGCAGCGATACCAACAATCATGCTATTGAAACCATGTAACACTAGTTGATGCTATAAATGAAAGTGAGTGACACGGCTCAGATACATATCACTAAGCCAATTTCCCCCAGAAACCAAATGCCGCAATAGGGAGAAAGAAAAAGTCCATTTATGTATGTACTTGTTTGGAAGAGACAGCCTCGTTGGGCGTGGAGTCGGGGGTGACTTGTACTGTACAGATGCAATCACTACCTTAGGCGAAGCGGAAGAAATCAGCATCTATACTCGAGGGAAAGGGGGGCTGGGAAAAAATCGAGTATGGGAGGAGGTGGCCCGGCATCGCTATCAGCTGAAGATGGAGGAGGACGTTCGGAATCCTGCATTCCATCTTTTCCGAGACTGTGTGCCTTTGCGATCGATAGTGTCGAGTTTGGACACACGGTCAGGTGGAAGGAGAGAGAGAGATGATGGGTAGAAGGGGATTTCGATTAACCTTGGGCAAATACCATATCATACCTATACCAGACAATCGTTGTCACCTTGGTTTGTATGTTATTCATAAGCTCATGATCAAAAGCAGGATTTGATAAGTTCTTGCTTGCATAGCGCTTTGAAAAAAAGAAAAGTGAAAAGGAATTTTTTTTTTTTCCTAACCAGAGCAGGTTGATACGCACGTGTACTGCCCGGAAGGCAAGAAAGAGACAGTGAGGCAAAAGCACAGGAAAGAATTCTTAGACTGCGCATATTCGTGGGTTTAGCAATTTGCAAGAAGGCTTTCCAAGTTTGATCGTGAGCCTTGTACTTGAGATTTTGGCATGCGATGATTCTGGCAGATGTGAAATGAGAGACAGGTAGGCTGGAGTCAATACTGCGGCACAAGTTTTGACTACCTAAGCTGCGTGTACCAGCCACGGTCGGCCTTCTTACTGTACAGTACAGTACCTAGCGTAGCCGCTACAAGGCACGTTCTCCCGCATGGAAATGCGGCCTCAGCCTTGAAGTACATATGTACAATAAGCAGTTTGGATTGTGAGAATGGTTTTGACACACGGTTGTTGAGCGGAGACCTTCAGAATCAGCAAGATCATGCGCCATTGCAGCCACAACGTCTTAAATTTAAGGTGTATCTATTGGGATCTCGCGTCAAGCCTGAAAAATAGAGGAATGGCACTATCGCATTCCATCTTGCGATCGATTATTATTTCGTTCAATCTGAGGATCTTGCATCGCTAGGTTGCACTAAGTAAGCTTGCAGTAATTCGCCGGAAAACTGCCTTTGATACCGCGCAACTCGCCTTCCCACCAATCGTCCGTACTGTCGGTCCTTTTCAGCACTTTAATTTGGTCACCTTCTTTGAAAGTCAAATCGCCTTGGCTTTGACCTTCGAATGAGTACAGGGCTATGGCAAAGGTGCCCTGGTTGTGCGATCCAATTCGTTTGGGGGGAGGTGGAGGGGGCTTCTTCTTTTTTTGTATAGAGTCAGCGCTCGACGAGCGTTGGAAGTGATCACTGTGAGGTCCCGCTGGAGAATGAGCCTTGTAGGAGGACACGGGAGCGAGGTGGCTTGAGTAGTCTGGGGGCGAATAAGCGGGCGCCGGCTCTGGAGATGGTGTGGGCTCTGGTGCCGGGATGGGAGGGGCTACAGCGGGAATTGATTGCGAGGAAGAGATTCGCGCGACGCGTTTTTCTGCATGAGGAGAAACTGATTGACTTTGAGTGGAGGGCCGACGATTTGTGAGACCGTTCCGAACGCTTGAGGCTGTTACTGCGAAGGTCTTGCGAGGTTCATCGCTCAAAGACATCGGTTGGTGAATGGCCTTCCCACGGGCGATGATGGGGATTCGCTCGATTTCCTGCCGGGCGGGCCTGAAATCATTGCTCCAAACTGCAATCACTTCCTCCGTTGGGGGGGACGGGGAAGGGTACCCAGTCTCTTCGCAGTAATTGTGTAGGGCTGTGTAATACTGGGCGAGGAGAGCGTTCTGTATGAGGATTTGAGCGGCCAAGAGGTGAGGGAGGATCGAGAATGCCGCGGTGACCAACGGAGGCAAGCTTTCTCTCAGGGATTCGTCTAAGACCTTAAATTCCTGTAGTTCTTTTAGTAAGGTGCTTTTTTTGCACGAAGGCTAATTTGGAGACCGCAGACATACCTCTGCTGCTTTCGCCAACTCACTCTCTGCCTTCGCCAACGCAGTGTTCTCGCGGTCCGTACGCTTGACCTTTCTTTGGTAGTTGCTGACTTTGTCGATATACCGCTCCCAGTCCAGTCGCTTGTTTTCTCTCTTCTTGATGACTTTCCGTATGGGCTGTATGTATTCCTTTGCGTCCGATGCTGGTCGGATAACGCGAGACTCCATCATGCCAACTTCGTCCAAAAGATCGGTCTTCAGGTCCGTATATACATCCTTCAGCCTCGAGGTTCGATCGAGCTGCTGCCGGGGGGTCGTAACAGCCTGTCGCCCCCCTCCGTCATCGATGCCAAGAATGGGACTGTAAAGCTCCTCGAACAAGGTAGCGGTTGATACATGAAGACCGAGAATCGAAATCCAAGCATCTCTCCAACCCTTCGAGGCTTCAATGATCTACGGAGCACGCAGTCAGCAAGCGGTACACAGCCCTCCGCCGCACCACAGACCAACCTTTGTGAGCGTCTTGTCTGCATCTTCGAAATCGTTGAGCAGTACAGAAACGGAAGCTTTATCTCCTGCTCCCTTTCCCATAAGCTTCCCAAACTGGCGGTGCATGGAATTCATGGTGGGCGGTGATTGGGTAGGCGTCTGCGTGTGTAAGAGGACCTGGTAAGTCGGACAGCGCTGCTTCGACGAGATTCTCAGAGAAAGCGCATCGAATGTCACAGCCTTTGGGACTGTTGCAGAAATATCTTTGCCTCTAGTGTTGGCTCGGTGGGTGCCGCACGTTCAGGATCTCCAGATGTGTCGGGTACGAGGAGGTAGGGTGAGCTAGGTAGGTACGTACTGGCTAAGGTAAGTCCATGTGATTAATACCAGGCGGTGTTGAATGTTCGTACCTATGAGAACGTCAAATAGCCAGGTCATAGTCGAATACGAAAGTTGCCACTTAGACCAGTCTGTTGTCAGTCGTGCGATTGAAGCCTTGCTGGAACTCCCCAGGGGGCCCCCGCCACACGTGATCTCGCACCTACGTCGACACGACGTGCGATCCTCGATAGCAACCCGCGCGCGTCGACCCACCTCCCCATCTGCTCGTCCCAACTCAACCCCACGACGACCTTTCGCCAAGTACGCCGCCGCGCAAGTCATGCAATTACTCTGATAGCATGAGTCCTCTGATGCAACCGAAGATACCATGACGATGATGGCCTCCCATGCTGTAATGTCCAGCGCTTCCATGGACCCCCCCCTTTCCCAGAACACCGCGCCAGTCCTCGAGTTTCGATGTCTCTATACGGCAGATCTCCGCCGCAAGCAGAAGCGATGGCAGGATGGGAGGCTCAAGTACCACACGTTCAACAAGCGGGTCATGGTTTACGACGAAAGGTCCAATTTCGTAGGAGACACGCACTGGAAGGGCGCCGAGCTCGAAGAAGGGGAGGAACTGGAGCTTGAGCGGGGGGGCATCATCGTAGAGGTGCAGGAATACACCGGGAAACGAGAGCAGGACCTTACCGAACTGGTGGGCAAACGAGTGAAGGATAGGGAAGAAAGGGTGGCCGCAAAAGCTGCCGCATCGCCCCCCGCTTTCACAGCACGAGCTCAGAGTACCGCGATGGGTTCGGAGCTTCTGCGGCATAAGTCACTTAATGCCGTGTTGACACCGTCCGGTCATTATGGAAGAGCAGCAGCCCTCAGTACGTCGCCTTTCGAACAAAGGCAGACGGCGAAAGATGCGAATGAGCCACCGGTGAAGAAAAGAAAGCTGGATGCCAGCACATCTAGCAAAAATGGGTATGCTCAGAATCTCATGGGTGCAACATTGTCCTTGACATCTTCAAAACCACCAAGCACTCCAACCATACGCTACGAGCCCTTCAAAACACAACCTGCGATTCGACAGCAAGCCAAAGATGCCATTGATCTAACCCTAGACGATGATGAAGAAAGGGGGGCTGCTGATGCGAGACGAAAACTTGCAAGAGAAGCACGAATTGCGATGATGGAGAAGCCTCGTAGCAAGCCAAAAAAGCACAAGAGGTCTTCTCCTGCAAAGAGCGGATATGCTAGTAACCTTACTGGAACACCCCTGGTGTTCACGGAACCTGCTGCACGGCAATATAGCAAGACCACATCCGTCAAGCCGTTGTACCAAGCAAAGTGTCACGAGAGCGCAGAATCTCCGTCGGAATCAGATGACAGCGCAGTGGAGGTTGAATCACATCCGAACCAACCTGCCTATGATGCAAAGAAGCAACGTACGACAGCAGTCCAGGCCAGGTACCAGAAAAGTGACTCCTCCATCAATGAGGCGAGTGGTGGCCTTGAAGGTATAAATTTACACTCGGAGAGGGTATCCAAAGAACCTACGAAGAGGCAAAAAAGGCGAATCTCACGGCCCATAGATCTAGAAGCCGAATCATGGCCAACAGAGGAAGATGCATTTGTCGACACAAGCCCTACTCCCCTACCGCTCTCTACAGAGGCGGCGAGGCGAAACGAGGCAAGTACTAAAATAAAAGAGCCCTCTAAGCCAGAAACAGTCTCACACTCTCGATCCACGTCTCCTCCAGGGTCCAGGATTGCTACACCAGTCCTGCAGCAAAGGGGAAGTTCTAGCAGATCCATGATACACAACCCTGTCTCTGTCGAGCCCATGTCAAGCCGACCTCAGTCTGGTCTACGGATCAAATCAAGAGCCCCCCGAAAAATGTTAATGCTTTTGGACCGCTCAAACTCTCACCCTTCACTCCCTAGTGGTTCATTACGTGGCAATCCTGAAACCCCTAGGTCTCTTCAGGGACAAAACTCTTCCACGAATGATGTGGTCCTTTCTCAAGCAACGATGGATCTAAACGACTATTGTCGGAAGCAAGAAGCTTTACTGCAGGCTCGACTAAATGGGATTCGGCCAAGGGCGGAGCTAGATAATATGCCTTCTCCTATTATGGTTAACGACATTCAGCACCAGACAATCGATCTAACCATATCTCAAAGGGCTGCACCTGTCCCAAATCGTTCGGGTTCTGACCAGGAGCTACAGTCAGAAACACAATCCTGTCCTATCACGGAACTCCATCCACAAAGTGCACGGATTGAGCAAATGATACCAGCAGCCGATACCTCAAGTCGAGCGACAAATTACGAAAGTTTCGACTTGAGTGAAGTCAGTTTCCGTGAGAATTCTCAGCCTTTACCGAAACCGACCGAACAATGTATTCTATCATGCGCACTGACGAAGCAACACGACAAGCCGCCGATTATTTCACCCCTTGCAGGTTGGAAACCAGACACTTTGAGCAAGAGTCACTTCCTCTTGACGAACCCAATCTCTGCGCTGAACGATAGGGGACAGCCTAGAAGCTTTTCGATGAACAAACCAGAGCATGATATGACAGCCTTCAAGGAGTCAGATACTCTGGGGAGCATGAAAGCTGACCCCTTAACCACTGCGCTGAAAAAACCTGCCGATCAGATGCTCGTTGCTGTAGAGGCACACGGAACTCGCCCTGAAGGTCCCAAGCCTGTTGACTTTCAGAGCTTGCTCGAATCAGGAATGGATTCAAGTAAGCTGCCCGCTGAAACCTTTGGGAATCAACAAACGGAAGCAGTCAAGGTGTCGAAGAGTAAAGTCATGGCGACTAAGAGTTCTGCACCTGATCATAACAAGGTGATGTCAAGCCTTCGAAATTCACTTCCAAGCCCCGAGCATGAAATTTGTCCCAGTAGTTTCGGTTTACCAACTCACGTAACTACGAAACCATGTCGCTTGAGTTCTTCAAGTGGCGCCGGCAACAGCTTGCCTGAGCACATGCATACAGTCATCCAGTCAGCAACTGCTCATTTCCGAGCTATGATCAGCCCGAAGGTGTCAGCAGCTCAAGGGAACTCGCCACCTACAGACCTTGGGATTCATCGGCTCATGAACTCAATTGGAAGCGATTCTACCTCAAAGCAATTGGCAGTCAAGGTTGCACCTGTCCGTTACCCACCAGTCGAGCAGGCGTCAGATGTCGCCGCACTAGGGCATCGCAGCGGACCAGGTTTTGATTCGAAGACGGGGCCACCGAGAGCTCGACTGGCCAACCCAGCAACTCGCGGGAAGTCCCTACAAACTCTAGCTGCCAATGCTGTCGACACAATGAGCACTTTGTTCAACAATCCTATGCCTCCACCTGCGCCAGGTCCATCAAATCGGGCCGAGTGGAACCGCGTATTAACGAGGGAAGTAGCAACGAGGGATGGAGCAGTCGCTGGTCAGGTCAGAGAATCGCCGTTGAGGGAAGCTTCAGTTAGCGGGCCATGGTCCAGGGAAGCCTTTGATCTATTTGGTATTCATGGGCCTCCTCAATGAGCGGAAGCATCGCTACCAAATGCTCTACAAGCAATCCGAAACCTGCGCTTGCGGCATGATCCTGGCTTAGCGATTGAGATTCCAATTCGATTTGTTAACACGCTTCTTTTGTTCAGGGTCCATACAAATGCCTAACTTTGAGCTAGTCATGGGTTTGTACTTGAAATGGATAGGTCTAAAGATTCCGGGTCGTAAAGAGTCGGGTAAGATCCTACCATCTTCGCAAAGGTACGACTAAAGCTCGAGCCGGACGGACAATGTGGGCTCTCAGCAATACCCAAAAAAGTCACACGTGGCGATGTTTAATATCCGATCTGAACGCCTCAGGATCACCTGACCGGTAGCGACTCACGAGCTACCAAATGTTCCTGAATCCCCCCTATCGAGAGGTTGGCATTTGTGAAAGGTATTTCCTTCTGGCACTTGGCCACACACTTAGCCGGATTCTAGAGAGCACTTTCTCCGCTCTTCAACTCCGCCACCGAGGGTACCGCCGCGAAGAGATCACAATGCTGTTCTTTGCAGTTTGTTGTCGGTCGATCATGCATGCAATATTCCAATACGCCCTGCCGGCTTGCTGCTGCGCCTACCCTGGCCCCGCAGCGCGTGCAGTACAATTCACGACCTCTGATCCAGTTAACAACAGGTAGGTACTGTAATGTTCCTAGGTACCGTATGGCACCCATCTCGATGAAGGCTCTCTCCATATGAGAAGTCTAGAGTCGATGGCTCTTTTTCTTCCCAAAATTTACACCGCTCTCGGCTTGACCGGCTACGACCTTGCCGAAAGCCGGGCAAGCCGGGCCGGGTCCAGGTCACGAGGTCCTTTCTCTTCCGGCCGGCTCTCGACCTCCATCTTAACCTCATCCCACAGCGCAGCCGATTCTGCCTGACGGTGGAGCCTGTGCCTAAGCAGGTACAACAACATGCAGTCAGTACCTTTTATACACCAGGTGAGCGTCGCGTCGAGGGTAAGTGAAATCCCTCTTCGTTGCTTCGTAGAAGCCTCTTACATGTTATTCTTCTTCGTTCAATTATTCCAGTGCGCTTGACTACCACCAGAGCGCATCTTGTATCGATCGGCAGCCTGATAGGCATCAAGCGGGCCAACCACAAGAAGCTGTCAATCTCAGGTCGGCACTCGCCTACTCCAGACAGGATTAACGGGCGTACTCTCGACAATGGACAGAGATAGAGATAGGCCATCTCGGCGCAGTGTTGCTCACTCGAATCTGCGATCCAAAAATCGGCAAGCCGTATCGCCCTCCGTTAGAACGACGAATTATGAGACCCGGCCAGCAGTCCTTCAGCCAGCCCAGACACGGCAGACCTATCCTCTGCCCATTTCCAAGGACAAAGAAGCAAGAGCCTTGGTGCTCTACATGGAATACTGCGATGCTGTGTTCAACGAGAAAGCAGCCACAGGCCAGCAACTGCCTGGCACCGCCAGCCGACTTGATGGCTACCACCTGAGCGTGCCAGGCCCGCCCACCGCTCAATCCACAACATCATACGCTTCCTCGCATCTCAGTCAACCAAAGTCCAGCTACGATAACAAAACCGACCTGTCCTCTGTCGTCTCGTTCGGCGACGAGATTGAGCCAACGCCAGCTATTAGGAGAGCGGAGGCGGGGATGAGGTCATTCGATGGCAAGATGGTCAAGCAACGGAGAAGAAAGAAACTCGACCCTGTCGCAAGAGCCAAAGCGGCATTGATACGACATCTGGGATCTTGCTCTGTATGCAATCTTCGTCGAGTCAAGGTAAAGCTTCCGGATCTAGTGGCAAGGGGTTTTGGACCTGACTGGATGCCTAGTGCCCTTTCGAGCACCACGATTTTGCCCTGCTCCAAAGACTTCGCCGAGAGCGTTTGGAATCGGAACGACCTGGAGGTGATCGGGGTTCCGCTTCTTCCGTCTCAAACTCCTCACAACAAACTGCTATATGGTCATTAGCAAGGCAGAGTACCGGGCTGGGTGCCTCGCAGACGGACGTGTTGATGGGCATTGGAGCAAATGCCGACTTTGACCAAGCTTTGGGCGGGCTGGGAGATCTGGACACCACTCAGCTTGACATACAATCCCCATGGGACGTAACCTACGGCGACGACGCTCTGCACAGTATCCTAGCACCGGCCGTACATCTTCACGTGGCCACAGACCTTCCCAACTTCAGCCCCAGCCCTGACATGTCATACGAAGAGGGGCACATGATCGCACTCGGGGTCCATCGCCGTGGATCTTTCTGGTGCCAACATGTCGACGAACTGTGCATGGAGTCTTTCTACGCCGAGGAAGAATTGCAAACCCATTTTGCGAGCGTGCATTTTGCATTCACACGCATCAATCCTGCCCAGCGCTACGTGTGCTCCGTATGCATGCACTCGAATATGGACATAACCAGCCCATGCTCCCACTGTTTCTCGGTCGGCTCTGTAGAGCTTTGGGTTTACGGGCGCTTCGTTCCCGTCTCCTCTTTTCCTCCTCGTGCTCCCGGTGCCCATCTCGCCAGCCTCACCCCCGCTACGATTTTCTCGTCCACGTCCCATCCTCACATGGACGAATCTTTATGGCATCTGGATCTTGACCATGGCAACTATGCAGGCTGTACGGACACCTGGAATACCTGGAACACCTGGAACTACCATACCGGAGGAGGCGGCGGTGGTGGTGGACTGTGAGCCAAGTCCCTTGAACACAGTTGAGTAGTACTGTACGTACGTACTTGTACTTGTACTGTACGATACTTACTGCTTCACTGCTTCACTGCTTTCACTGCTTCACTGCTTCCCTGTAACCTGACACGACCGAGAACGCGGGGAGTCATCGAGCTGTTCTCCTAAGCCACATTGGGTCTCACCGAAGCCATCTGGGGCATTGATTGGCTGGGTGGGCTGGGGGCGGGGCTGGCCCCACTCCGAAAGTGCCGCGATTCCTCTTTGGGGCTGGCGAGAACCAAAAAGCGCAGGAACGTCGAGAGGCGGAGTCGAGAGTGGGCGGTGGGCGCTGGGCGGTGGCAGATGGCAGTGGAAAGCCGCGAGAACTTGACGACTTCCTTATAAAAAGCTCGTCCGACCCCTCAGGCATGAGGCACCGACTTTCGAAGAAACCCAACCTCTCACGCGTTCGATCTTCTTGCTCCTGTCATCGCCGTTCCGTCGACGACGAGCGCTGGTGAGTCAGAAGTCACCCTTACTTTACATGCTCAATATCATCCACGAAACCTCAACCACAACAGGTGTTTCGATTGCGGTCAACCGCGTTCAATCGCAATCGCAGTGGCCATGTCGGCCTCCAGTACATTTACCATCACTCGTACGTACATACACCTACACATGGATACACAGTTATCGAGATATGCCTGTTTGTCCTGGTCTCCATCATTCGTTCATTCATCTGCTGACGTGTCAAATTCCTCTCCGTGTAGAGCCCTTCCTGGGCGCTCCTCTGCAATTCCAGCCTGAGCTGGGATCCAAAGAACTTGAAGTGCTGGTTGACGCCTATGTCGTGGGTCGTGGCTCCAAGTCAGACAAGCTGTCAGTGGTCACGTTCGAGTTCTTCAACCTGGCCACCGTCGACCTGAATACCGGCGCGCTCGTCCGAACCGGAAGCTGACCTTGAATGATCGAAGTACGCTGGCCGCGCGTCGGGGACAATTGCTAACCGCGTTGTCCAGTACAACGTCTTCTGTCCCATGCCCTTCGAGCAGTCCCCCGTCGGCTCGCAATCCTCGGTTTCCTCCCCTCCCATTTTGACGCCGTCCCAGCCTCGTCGGCGACCTTGGGCGACTCCGGGTACGGCTCCTTCAGCCTGTCAACCCCAAGCATGACTTCTCCCACGCGGGCACGGGACTCGGCGCGAGCCACCAAGAAGTCTGCGCAAAAGGGTCCCCAGAAGACCAAGGTCGAGGAGGCGCCTTTGCCCGCATTCTCCATCATGACCAAGGACGGAGTCGATGTGACGACGACCGCTGGTTCGGGAACAAAGACCAGGGAGCAAAGAGAGCATGCGCATTTGATGCGGATCATGAAGGCTTGCCATGCGTGTAAGCGGAAGAAGATCCGAGTAGGTTCCCCTTGTCCTCGCCTGAAGGCTTTCGGGCGGAGGGGGACATTAATCGGAATTGCAGTGTGATCCCTCTCATCGAAGATCTTCCAGTACCGACATGTCGCGAGCCTCTGCATCTTCCATAGCCAAAACGTCGTCCGCCGTCCCGGCCGGCCCAAGTCCACAGCATGAAAGTAGTTGGAGCTACGCCCCCTCACTGACGAGACGATCCACACAGGCTTCGCGGAACGCTTTCACGCCTTCGGGTGCCATCGACGACTTCGTCCTCTTTCCCGAAGATGCATCGTGGAATCCAGACATGGCGCAGGCTGGTCTTGAGCAATTTGATTTCAGCGACTTGGATCTGACGAACAATGATTTCCCTATTTGCCAGAACTTCGAATCTTCGTTCGGCCAGCAACCATTCATCGGCAGCTTTAATATCCCTCAGCAGCTAGGACAATCCTCCCACTCACAATCACCCAACCTAGGCCACTCCTCCGCTCCTTTCGTGACTTTCCCAGGCAGCGTGCCGGGCGACCACTTTGATCTAAATCAATTGCTACATCCGGGTGCGTTTGGCCCGGTCCACGCTCATCTGAAACCCGCTGGCAACTGTCAAGACTCAGGCCCCGGCGGTGCCGGTCTCGAACCTCGATCAACCATTTTACCAGGCATGAACTCAGATTGGAGCTTCCTAGAAACCACACTCCACGGTTCCAACGAATTTTCCGCGGACTTGCTCGCACCAACACGTTCAGACTCTGCTTCTGGTGGCAGTAGTCAACAGCGGATTCCTTGGAACCAACAAGATATGAATGTCCAGAGCCAAAGCCACTTGACAACACCAGCTGTCAAAGCCTCTCTGGGCAGTAGCTACGACGGCGGCTCTAATATTACAATCGATCCGTGGGATATCCTCGATGTTCGACTATCGTCAACTAAATCAGCTACTCTTGAGAAAGTACGTCGACAAGTAACAGAGTCTCTGCTTACTACCCAGCCGTGTCGAAATGAGCACATTGCTGCCGACAAGGAATGTTTTGATCGACCGAACCCGATTGTCGAGAGTCTTGGGTCTGGTGAGATAATGATCGCAGGATCTGCTCTTGCAAAGGTCCGAGATTACCATGCTCCACTCCAGACTCTTTGTACCCGGCCAGGCGATTCCCGCTCATCGGACTCACTATTGGATACCTTAAATGCAAATATTCGCCTCAATCTGCTACGACAATGTCAAGCGGGAGGCCGCAGAATGGTACGCTCGTTGTGTTGTCCCGATCAAGACGGTCAAGGCCCAGAAGTTCGCTACTTCCAATTCCGCCATGGCGTATCGCTGTAACCTTTGCCCCCTTATGCCACCATACACTCGAGAGATGCAGCAAGCATCTCTTGTATCCGGCGTCGGCGTATGGATTGATAGTACCACGGACTCGCAAATAGGGCCATCGGTCCTGGATGTCACTTCCGACTCCGTACTCGACGATAAAGTTACGGCGCAAAGCATCCAGTTCTTGTCGAACTTGAATAGGACATCAGCCTTGCGTGCACCCCTTGCTGGTCCCGCCTTCCGCGATCACAGCGAAGCACCATGTCTCGAAGTCTTCTCGGAACATGATGAAATTCGTCGCCCGCAGACGGACTTAAACCAGGATCATAGACAGCTATCAGCAACGTTTGGCCAGGACACTCAGTTGATGGCAGCAAAAGAGTGCATGGTCGGTCGAAAAGCACTCGGTAGAAGCGCTCGAGGCATCCAAGTCGGTGGCACCGAAGACCGGCCCTGCGTTCTCTCGAACCTCGGGACCTCGTCTAGTTGTAACACCGTTTCATCGCTGCCATTTATAGGAGCGCTTGCAGTCTTTGTATCTTTGGTGTTGTGCTCAAAGGTAAATTATCTATCTCCCGTCTACTTACATTCACTCTTCAGCAGCTAATCGACGCACAGTTCTTTGCACCAGACACACTCCCAGTCTTCTTTTACCTCGTCCAAGCCCACGCTTTTTTGAGAAACAGCTGTAACGCATGGATCGGCACCGATGCTAACGTCTCAATGGCCAAGCTCATGCTGTGTACCGCCGTTGTCACACACCCACCCTCCTTACTCGAACCATCAAGCGTTGCATGTAATGGCATTGCCGTTCTGCATTTCCTCACCGGAGCGAAGTCCACGTCCTCCCCACTGCTCAGAGAACATCGAAGGTACGGTGCCCTACCACGATGCGCTACCTTCATCATTGAACCTCACATGCTAAATTTTTACAGTCTATTCGAAGCAGTGGAATAGAAGTTATACAGCTTCATAACACGTCGTTGTTTACGATGATGGGCTATGAAAACGGTAACTTCAGGGGCATGAATTGCGATTGACAGTTTCGTGCGTTTCGTGCTTTTCGTGCTTTTCGTGCTTGTGGGAGAGGCGTCCCAGATGTGGTGGTTATGTAACGAATCGTAAAGAATGGGCGGATAGGTTGTAGAAGAAGTGAGAAGTGATACCCTGGGATTAGATGCCATTGACAAGCTGAGTGAGATGGCGACTTAACCCATCCTTTGCTGGCACCAATATAACTTGCAGAGTGAAATTAATCTTTCATGATTTGATATTGCGTGAGAGTTGTAGTGATTGCTGATAAGTTCATATCAAACCCTGCTCAAGAATACCCACAATCCATCCGATACTTAGTGGCAGCATTGGCTGTTATCAGCTTCAAAGTGAAAAAGCATGTTAGGTATACGAAAGCATTATCTATACTCAATGACCAATCAATCTGATCCAGCGCCATTGAATCTCAAACGAAAAGGTGCACCACTACCTAATCGGGGCACACGGTCACCGCCCATTCCAGGCAACCAAGCCAGCAAACACGTCTCCACCATTCGAAGCTCGGGCTTATTCGCTCCCGCTCCGTTTAGCACGTTCTTTGTTTCTTTTGATCTTAATTTGCTTCTTAGTCTTCAGCGGTGCTGAAGATTTAAAGCGACGTGTAAATAGCACAAAGCAGGCAGATATCAGACATCAAGCACACGCTCAGGCTCTCTAGTGTAACGGTAGCACACACCGCTCGTTTGAATGTAGGTGTAGTACGGATTCGATTCCCGTGGGAGCACAGCAGTTTCTAAATACCGAGTGCCCACGGCTTTCCGGTTGAAATACTTGTCGATATCTGGTGATTATAGTTATTTGGTAGCTTGGCTTTTTGCTTCTTTCAAGCGCAGAAGGGCTTGATCCTATAGTATTTAATAGGTAGGAACGAACTCTTTAGGTACAGTACCTTTTTGCCAATGCCGTATCGATTGCAAGTTTTTTAGTCTTTGGAAATAAAAATCTCCCATGAAAGTAGCCACACATACTGCTCCAGAGCAAGAGAACGGTTCACTGAGAACAAGCAAGGGGGTTTCGCTGGCAGATGTCCAAGATGATAATGAATAGGACCCGCCTCACTCGAGCTTTGTGGAAACGCACGGCGACCGCAGGGGACGGAAGACGTCAGGAAATGCTACACGACCGACATGTGGTACTCGATGCCTCAAGCCCATAACACAAAGACCAGGCTTATCAATGGCATTTATCTCGACCCCAAAGCCACACATGAACGCGAAGCGATAGCCATACGCCAGTATTTCAAATATGCACTTACGCCTCACCCAACGCCATGCCAAATCCGCCCTCACTCTCCGTCCCTCGCACATCCAGCCAACCCTAGGATCGCAACGCCCTAAGGCGCTCGCCCAAACCATCCTCTTCGACTTCCGTCGGTCCACTCTTGACCGGGGCAGCCGTAACCGCCTTGGCACCCTCCATCTCCTGCTGGAGCTCTACACCCGCCTCATCCGCCACTTGATTCATCAATCTGTCGACGTCCTCTTGCGGCGTACCGACGGCGGTCGCGGATGTAGTTGCATTCTCGTAATATCCAGTCGCGACATCGAGGTCTTCGAACTGTGTCTCGAACCGGTCCATCACGGCTGAGATCTGTCCACGCACAAGGCATCAGCCCAAACCCGTTGGGAACAAAGAAGCTACATGTTCTGTATAGAATCGGGGTGTGCGCACCTTCTCTAGATCCATAGCCTTCATAGCCTGATCCATGCCCTTGACCACGTTCATCATGCTGCCCGTAACCTGCCTCATCGTCACCGCCGTCTGCACACGACTCGCCACCGCATCGATTCGGCTACCCAGCCTCAGCAGATTGAGACGCTCGTTCTGCTTGCGGATGGCGTTTTGTGCGTAGATCTTGGCGACTTCCTGCCCATGGCCTTGCTGGAGTGCCTACCCCGAGACCCATCGTCAGTGCTCGTACGCTCCACGGCAGAGTGAGGGGGGATTCCGACCTTCTTGAGCTTGTCCTTCTCGGCCTTCTCGTCTTTCTGGGCCTTGTTTGCTTGGCGATTCAATTGTTTCGCTGTGAACTGCAGGGCGTACATATAGATTAGCCGGGCTCAAGTGCGTGGTAACCATACTGGTGACGGTGGATGCGCTGCATTGGATCGCAGCGATGAACCCCACCAAGGTGCGCGATAAGGCCATACCTTCAAGTTGAAGAGCGCTTTCTCAAGCCCAGACATGGTCGCGGTAGTATATGCGACGATCGTGAGAGGGCGATGGGGGGGATCGGGTCTCGAGTCTTTGGGTGCGATGGATGGAACAGATAGGTCTATACGCAGGTTACATCCAGCCTTGTGGTTGAGACGCTGTAATGGATCGTTCCCCTCGCCAAGCCTTTACGGTGACTTTAGCGACTGGCAGCGTACGTCACATACAGTACTGTATATATCCCCCCTCCATTCACAGCAACACTGCTGATTTTCACGAGTAGCCATATTTTCCTGTTCCATTATTCTCACAGCCGCAGCTTTGGTTTCTGGTTGTAGAAAAAAGACGATCAAAATGCCTCCAAAACCAAAGCTCAACGTTCAGAAATTCCCTCGCCCACCCCTTCTTGAGCGAACTCCTCGCCACCTACAGATCAAATGGCATGGTCACATCATCGCCGACACGAAAGACGCATACTGGGTGCTAGAAACATACCATGCTCCAAGTATGACCTTTCTCCCTCTTCCTTTTGTAAAAGAAAGAAAGAAAAAGAAAAGGCTGACACAAAATAGCTTATTACCTGCCGCCGTCCTCCATCTCCATCCCCTTGACAGCAAGCAAGAAATCCACCTTCTGCGAGTGGAAAGGCTGGGCAACCTACTACTCCGTCACTCTTCCGACACGACGTGAAGAAGTAGAGAAACAGGAGGAGGTCGTCAGAGATCGGATCTGGAGTTACGAGAGTCCGACGACGGCATTCCAGGATCTGAAGAGTTACGTGTCGTTCTATGCCGGGCCGTGGGATTGCTACGTGGATGGGGAACTGGTGAAGCCGCAGCCGGGAGACTTTTACGGAGGCTGGACGACGAGTGAGTTGGAGGGGATCATCAAGGGGGACGCGGCGACGAGGTGGATGTAGAGTAGCTGGGTCGAGCATGGCGTGTTCGGCGGGTTGATCGGAGCTGCGCGAACGAGTAGAAGCATGATGGCAACGGGTAAACGTTCCGCCAGTTTTTCTTTTCAATCACTGCTGGCTGAGCGATTGTACGCGTACGGAAAGAGTGATACCAGCTCGCTTTGGGCCAGACCGTGTCACCCCCAAAACAGATACCTCAGAGTCTACAACCGGTACCCAAATACCTCCATACCTACATACGTACTGGCAATGCAGCGTGCTCGAATCCACTGGCGTCTCAGAATGCGAGTTGCTTTCAGTACTGCTGGTGGCATTTGCTCCAAGCCGCAGGCAGGTGCACTCGGCTAGCTAGGTTTTGCGTATTTACCTCGCTAAACGACGAAAGAGTGGGCCCGGCCCATGCCTCGCTTGCGAATGTCAACCTTCCACGCCGGATAGTACATACATACAGTACATGTAAACAGTAGACGCGAATCCCTGCCCAATAAGCTGACCCTCACGAAAAGCGAATCACGGCTCCACTTGAACGGATCCGAATCAGATCAGTACCAAAAGCGCACAGTGGGCTTGTCCCAAAGCCTGGTTAGCGAGCGTGTCTATCTATGCCTCGCTTGGCGACGGCGGGTAAAGTGGTCTCTCTGTCTTTTCTTTTCTCTCTTTTCTTTTCTTCTCTCTCTCTCTCTCCTCTCCTCTCCTCTCCTCTCCTCTCCTCTCCTCTCCTCTCCTCTCCTCTCCTCTCCTCCCTCCCAAAGCCTGCCATACGAACCAGACGAGACCAACAACTCGAGAAGGAAGAGAAGCGCAAACGGCAAGAGCATCGAGTTCCCAGGATCTGTTGCTCTGCCGCTCCGAGTCCCTCGTGCGGACCCCACGGCCCGAATGCCATCCATGCCCATGAGCCCGTGTTTCTACCCTCTGCGAGCCGGCTCAGAGCCGAGCTACTCGCGCCGCGTAACACGGGCCCCAAGGGCCTCTCTCTGATTGATTCTGGTCGTGTTGCACAACCCCCGGAGGGTGGCGAGGTGGGTAGTGCTTCCCATCCGTCGATGTTGCCGCATCCGTCTGATGCCGAGAGGTCCTGCTCGGCTTGCTTTCCGACTGTCAGGTCGGTAGACGTCCCACACGTCTTGACCCACACAGGAGGGCTGTGATTACGGAGGTACATACAGCGGCCATCTTTTGGTCCATGTCGACCAGGGGCCGCTAGAACTTTCAACTTCCACACCATGTACCTCTCTTCGAAAACGTCGGAATGAGACTGGGAGAATAAGCTTTTTACTCCCCAGATAGGGGAAACGATGCAAGTCTTTCATGCTTCTTCAATTTTAATTATTGGTGTGTTTGCTTGAGTCAGAAAGAACGCCTAGTATTGGTTGCACGGGTATGATTTGAGAAGTGTAGTTCGCCATACACCGTACATGTAGTTGGTACATGTGTGAATGCTGGATGTGTGTATTGCTGTAACGAAGAATAAAGCAAGTCTAACTAAGACTGTTGAATACTGAAACCCTCGCTTGCCAGCCGCAAAATGGCGGATCTGTGGCGCACGTTACAGATGTAGTTTACACCCCGACACCAAAAGGAACAGGGACCATAAGATTAACCGCTATACCTCCTCCGTAAGATGATTTTACTCAATCTTAATAACCACCGCCACCGCCACCAGCCATCTTCTTGATCCTTTCCTCTGCCGCCCGGGCTCTCTTCTCCCTGTCGAGCCTCATCCGCATCTCAGGCGTCATGCCCCTGGTCTCCTCCTCTCGCTTATCCTGGGCCGTCTTCGCTGCATGGCCCAGCGCTTGCATCCTTCTCCTCTCAGCGGCCTTGCCCAGCGGCCCACTATCCGCAACCTTCGGACCATCCGTCATCAGTCTTGCCTCTTCAGCTTTCCGTCTCTCTTCTTCCTTCTTAGCTTCTTCTTGTTTCGCACGAAGCTCAAGTTGATCAGCGGCGGCGCGTGATATTGGTGTCAGGACGCGTGCTGTCATCCAGTCCCATTTTTGCTCGCCCAGTTCGAGGCGAGCGACGCGGAAGGCGTTTTTAGTTGCACGTTCGCCGGCTAGTTGGAATGGTGTCTTCCCATCACCGTTTTTTACACCAGGGTTTGCTCCTGCTTTCACAAGTAAACCTGTAACCAGTGGAGCTGAGTTCTGGCTGGCAGCGAGATGCAGCGGTGTAGGCGCATGGAAGTTTTGTGGAATATCAGGAGGCTGAAATACAAAGTCGGGGGAAATGTCGTTGCTTTTGAAGTATGAGACGAGGGCCGGGACTTTGGAGCGCCGTATCAAGGCTTGGAGTTGCGACGTGTGGAGAAGTGCTGTTTCTTCTTCTTCGGACAGTTTGGGGCCCGAGGGTGTTGCTTTTTGGGCTACTTTGGTGCTTTCCTGCTTTGCAGCTTCTTCTGCGGCAAGTTTTGCAGCAGCTATAGCTGCCTCGTCGACCTCCAAGACTTTGACTCGGGTGAGTTCGACGAAAGACCTCATCAGTTCTTTCTGCGTGGCACGACGTGTGCTAAATGGAAATCCGCGTATCCTTGGGTCGTTCTGCCGTAGAACTTGGCCATCATAGGGACCGAATAGTGTCCTTCTGTTTGTGCTTCCCGTTGCCCTTACGAAAATCAACTCGGAGGTGTCGATCAGTTCTTTCCAATTCTGAAGCAACGCCCGAACCTCCTCCACCAATGCTTGCTCATTGTAACGTCTCAGGTCAGCGCCTGCCGAGTGAGCAGCGCCTTTGGCATTGTCGTTGGACGATTGCGCACCACCCTGCTTCCGACGTGTGGTGTACCGGTGGAACGTCTTGTGGGCTAGCACCGTTGCCTCTTTCGATATTGGACCGGTTGAGGCCAGCCTTGTCTGTTTTGGCGTCAGGGAGACTACCATCGCCGCGAAATGGCCTCCTCCGATCATACACAGGAAGATATGTGGTTCATCGTATGCTTCCAGTTGAGGCACCCCACTGCTTGGATTCACAGGTATCTTCAGGGCTGGCCTGGGCGCCAGCTGCTTTTTCCTCACAATTTCCGACATGGAGGTTTCGTTGCCTTGTTCTTCGTTCGTAAAGATGGCCCGATAAATGCCGAGATAGGTATTAGTAGGTAGGGTAGACGACGCGAACCAAACGATTGGCGCTTTTCCCGAAACTCGTTTATGTTTTGTAGGCGGCGAGCCGGCGTCGCCCTCATTATTACTATTGGATGGCATAACAGCCTGCTTCTTCAGCAGTGCGGTCAAGGTGGTATCCTTTCGCGCCTCCTCCTCGTCTTCCGTGTCTGAGGAGTCCGAGCCAGACAGACTCTCGTCCAGATCTGGCGGCAGTTAGCCATGACTCGGAGGTTCCGAGCGCGTTCGTACCTCTCACTAACATCTCAAAATCGCCTTCTGTCACCGGCGGAGCGCCTCTCATCTTCTGCTTCAGGTTGTAGGCGTGAAGATCCGACCTCGTGTGGCTCCTCTGGTCCTCGACCGTGTGGAATGTCAGGCCGCAAAGCGAACAAGACTTGGACGTCGCGGAGGAATCTGTTCTCGCTTCTGATAAGGGTGCTTTCGCTGGGGCAACGGTCTCATCCCGTGGACCATCCTCGGGGTCATCCCTGGGCGTCAAGGTGGTGAGGATATCTTGAGGCACATGGTACACTGATGATATGTTGTCAGACTTGGGCTTGCAGCAGCGATGAGAGGAGATTTTACCATACAGCGGGCGGCGCGTGATTTCGTCCTTTCGTTGATCCATCTAGATGTGTGCTGAAATGGATGTTGTTGTGTTGTGTTGTGTTGGGCTGGGATGTGATATGATGGGATAGGATGTGATGGTTGGGTTGTGCTGTGCTGTGCTGTGTGGTAGGCACGGAGGCGAGGAGGCGAGGAGGCAACAAGGCAGGAAGGCAAGGCTGAGTGAGTGGGAGCTTGCTGGCGGGGCACTGGATGGAGAGGGGGTGGCTGGTGCTGTGTGTGGCTGGTGCTGTGACAGTGGCTGGTGCTGTGGTAGTGGTGGCGGTGATGGCGGTGGCTGGACCCTCAATGACGTCGTGGTTCTTGGGGTCTCGGCTATCCACGTCTTATGTAAGTTCTTATGTAAGGATCGACATACATAACGCTGGCCCAAGCTCAAGCTTAAGCTTTACCAAGCTTCTACAGTCCAATCCACCATCCACTCCTGTCCCCACCCCAGCTCCAGTGCTTCCGGAGCAGAAAGTCCCTCCTCCCAGATTAGGTAACACCGTCAAAACCAAGAAGTTGGCTCCCCTCGCATCTCGTGACCCGTCGTACAGTACACTACTTCTTCAACTTCTTCTTTTCTTCTCTCTCCTCCTCCTCCTCCCTTCTCATCCCTCCTCCTCCTCCACCACCACCACCATCACCACCACCCTCATAATCAATCATGTCTTCGTGCTTCGGCTCCAGGAAGCGATCTAGCAATGGCGACACCCAGCCATTGCTCCCCCAATATGACGACGATACCTCCCTGCAACGCGCCGCCCACCAGAAGATGCACTCCTACCAGATGTTGAGAGCCCTCTCCAAGGGCTTCATGCCATCCACCGAGCAGGCCATCGTCAATCTGAGAACCCTCTTGGCCTCCGATGTGCTCAACCCCGAATTGACCGGCCTGAGCGACGATGGACGGAGATTGACCAAGTACACCAAGCAATGGCTCAAGGAATTCATCGACCTGCTGGCAAACAAGAACGACCGGGATCAGATCCAGGATTTCATCTGGTTCCTGCTCCACTCCAGAATCCATGTGGATGTGGACGATCTGGTCCGGACCGCGACCTCAACGAGAGCAAAGGCTGATGCGTCGGCGGGTATGTACACCCAGATTTTCTCTGGCGGGATCCATGCTAACCTTTCCAAGCGTACGAGAGCTTCAAGACGGTCGGAAGTCTGCTGCTGACCAATTCCGACTTCAGAATCTTCCTCTCGGATCTCAACACAATCGGAAGACAAGTGTTCGCCGACACGGCCAACGCCGTCTCGGAGGTGGCAGAACAGGCCGCCAAGCAGATCGAGCCGTCCGCGGAGGCATCCGAGACGGTCAAGCATCCAGGCAGCGAGAATGGTCCGGCTCCGACGGGAGAAGACCTTGGGGCCGAGGTAGCCGAGATTACGGATGTCGTGGCCAATGGCATCCAAAAGACGGGTCAAGAGGCAGGGGCCAGTCTCAAGGAGAATATGACAGGCGACCAAAAAGAAACCCTCATCTACCGCCTCAAGGCCGCTGTGACCAAACTTCGCAAGAGAAACGACTACTCAGATTCGGTATCCACCATCGGCCTGTTGATCAAGAGATACGCCAAGGTCTATTCGAGAGCGGTAGACAAGACTCTCAATACGGTATCCGACGATGTCGAGACGAACGAGGAGCTTGACCGGGCCGTCAAGAATGGCTGGTCTCTAGTCAGCTCTTTTGGGGACAAGGAAGCCTGGAAGGAGCTGGAGGGGCGAGTAAAAGCTCATGGAGCACTCTCAGAAGGACCCTGACTTCGAAAGCCTTATGGAAGAGCTTGCCGCCTCGATCCAAAAGATGCTGACTGATCCTGACTTCTTCGAGTCGGCGGGCAACAAGGTCGAAGAGCTGAAGGAGAAGTCCAAGGAAGTCGGAAATGACTCCCCTCTTCGCAAGGATGTCGATGCCGTCACCTACCAGGTCCGAAAGACGTTCGACTCGGTTGTCCACGATCAAGATGTGTCCAAGCTCCTCCAAACAACCTTCCGGATCTGGAACATCCTCTCACCCGCTCATCAAGTCGCTAACCACGATCTCTTTACCGATGCCCACACAATCTTCGTCCCCCTTCTGATCTCCGCTATCCAATACATCCCCATCCCCCGCCTCGAGATTTCAGCTCCGGAGATTGATCTCCTTCTCGAAAACCTCATCATCGAGCCCGGCCGTACTGTCAACAACACTTCCTTCCTCCCCTTCCGCCTCAAGATAGAAACCTACAATGATCTCTCCATCCGCAAGGCTCGCTTCCGAACCGTCAGCGCCGTAAAGTCGCTCGTCACAATCAAGGCCCAAGGTCTCTCCATCCGCGCCGACGAGATTGGCTTCTGGCTTCGCGCACACAAAGGACTGCTCCGTTTCGCCGACCAAGGAATCGCTTCGTTCGAGCTTGACGACCGAGGAATCGACATCGAGCTCGATGTTGAGATTGGGAAGGAACGCTTGGAGAAGATCCTCACGCTGAAGAATGTGCGGGTCAAGATCCACCATCTCAGCTACACGTTGCGAAAGAGCAAGTTCGCCTGCCTCGCCTGGTTCTTCAAACCCTTCCTGCGCGCTATCCTCCGCAAAGTCATCGAACGTCAACTTTCTAACGCCATTGCCGATTTCTTCCACGCCGCCAACCGTGAATTGCTGTTCGCTCGTGAGCGTCTGCGCGCTACGCGCATCTCGGATCCACAGGATTTGCGGACGTTCGTCAAGGCCATCATTACCCGGTTGACACCCGAGGAGGATCCAGATCTGTATACCAACGTCGGTGTTCGTGGAGCTGCTGACCACCGAGGAAATGTCTTCTCGGGTGTATATGCACCAGGTAGCGTGGTCAAGCTGTGGGATGAGGAGGCTGTGAACGCGGGTGAGGTGGTGGATGACCATGCATCTCGAGGATGGAGGAACGAGATCTTTGACGTGCAGGCGAGGTCGCTGTTCTAGTCGACACTGGCGATAACATAATCGTATGACAGATAAGGAACCGGATGGACCTTGGGGAGTACTTGCTTTTGGTCTTTGATGACACACATTGGACTGGGCCGCGAAAACCTTCATGTACTAATAATTGCTTACCAATGGCATTGCTATGAATCTGAATTTTCCCATACATGCCATTTACTCTAATTTACGTGGAGTAGATTGGTCTATCTCGTTGCAAGGTAGCTAGAGAGAACATAGTATGCTCTCGTCATACGACACATGTTCCAGATACTAGTCAAGGTAACCTGCGCTCTTTCCTGCGACAGCGACGCATGTAAAAGAAGAAACCACAAAAACCGACCGCGAGTATATATAACCACGCCACAGCCCTTCCCTTGCCACTCGAGGCACTATACTCTCGTAAACCCTAAGTCTGTTGCTAACCTCTGCCGCTAACCATTTCCCACGGGTTAGCTCTGCATGGCTCTATGTTCCCTCGAACAAAAGCACCCAAGAACTAAGAAAGCAACTGGTTTTGACAGATAGTGAGCTCTGGCCTGCACATCTGGGAGGTTCATGGCGGCGATTGTGCGAGGTCATAGCTAGAATGACCCAAAACTCGTAACACTTCCAACTTGTTCTCATTTACAATTGCCAGCGTCGTTGTATGTTACCGCACCCTTTCAAGTTTCCCCGCACACTCTCGTCCGGCCGCGCTGCTCGACCATTTTCTGTGCCTCTTTCATATGAGCTTGGCCAGAATGAAAAAAATGACGCGAGTCTGAACATCATGAAGCCGCATTTTGAATGCCTTCCATGGTTTCGGCTTGGCAAGCCGCGGCCCCTCCCAATTCCTCATCGTGACCGTGGGAAACGGAACTTTTCGGTCCGGAAGTTTGGATCCGTAGACTTCTAGGCCCTGGGCGAACTCTTCCTCGAACTGCTGCTTGCCTCCGCCAGGTCGATCCCCATGAATCCGATCGTCAGCAGACCCGGTTCCGTGGTTCAGGTTTGCAATCCTCGGTAGCTGCTCCACGTTTCGGTGGTAGAGACCGCGTGGATAGACATCCAGATCTCGCAGGCCCGGAAAGTGCGAAAGCAGTTCGAACAGATTTGCACGCCCGTGGCTCGTGGAGAAGAGAGGATCCGAGGGCGCTCGCCTCGCGTGGGATCGGACGTGATGAAGTTCAGCAGGATTCCATAGGAGATTTAGCAAGCCGATGGTTCTCACGGCTTCTACCAAGCCAGGTGCCCGCACCTGCAGCGACTCCAGAAGATACGATTCCGCAGGGTACCAAAAGTCGGCATCGGGGATGCACAGGCTGTCGATTTGCGGGTTGAAGTGGAGCTGATGGAATGTGGGGTGGCTCTTGCGGACATCAATATGTTCTTGCCGGAGCACCCAGTACCGTCTCAAGGTTTCCGTCCGGCTTTCATGGTTTACCGACAGTGTCATCGGCGGGGTCGGGAAACGGTAATCCTTGGGTACTGTCAACACCGCAGAAAGGTCCATCAGTCGACCCCGTGGGAACATGCACCGCCAGATCTTGAGCCTCAATTCTGTTGGGAGCTCAGAAAAGCGAGTGAACTCCGTGAGGCCGTTGTCAGATATCTGGGCAGGCCGCTTGAGTGATTTAGAGGAGGAGGTGGTCATTGAGTGTTTGGCCATCGTTGAGGCTGCCCTCTGAGTGCTGCCCTCTGAGGACGGTTGCGGCTGGATAAGTAGATGGGAGTTGAGAGAAGACGTTTGTGATTCTGCAACAACCCCCTTGCAGAAGTTCTTTATATTGGCAGACTGGACTTAGCGTTGTTCTCTGAAATTGATGACAGCATTCCATTTCCGTTGAAGATGGGTGACGGAAGGCCGCCGGCTAACGGGTGTCGGCTCCATTTGTGACGACATGTATCCACCGGAGAACAGAGAAGTGGCGACATCTTTCAACACGATGGGTAAATCCAGTGTCTTGTTCCTTGAGTCCACAAGAGAACCGACTTGGATCCGTGGCATTCGAAGCTACAGGCTACGAGCTATCTACCGTAAGCTTGGAGTCACCATGCACATATGTCAAGCAGATGCCCAACGTCGGAATCGGTGGCATTGTGTAGCCGCATTTGCATCATTTAACCTGTCGTTGGCTTGCTCGTCACGCTGTCATGAAGTCTGGTGTTTCTCGGTAGCTGTTGTTTGTTCTAGATCTACTCGAGCCGAAGAGGTATAGTACTGTAGATGTACACTGAACTAGTACTGCAAGTGCCGCTAAGATAAGTGGGCCCAGCCAAAGAGCCCAAGTCATGTGATCGCAGGCCAAGTCATGCTTATTGCGGGACTGGCGTGCTTCCATGCGCGATAAGGATTCTAATCGCCGCGGCCCAACGCGACTTTTACCTTCGGTCCCGAGCTAGAAAGATACTTTACTTCTAAAACCCGACCTCAACTTCACCTCTACCTCCACCTCCACCTCCACCTCCGCCTCTTCGGAATACTGAAGTCCTCGACATTGGTTCCTCCACCCTTCGCCCTTCGCCTTTCCTCCTTTCCTCCTTTCCTAACTGCCTGACATTTGTCGTGGCGGCCTTTCGATACCGACCGCCGCCGGCTTCAACCAACCCAGTCCACACTCCTTCCCCGGCTCTCTTGATCTCTCCGTTGTACAACCACCCCGCCAGGGATTTGTTTGCACGCTGTGTTGGACTTCCTATACTGGAGACTATCTTCATCACTCGGCGTCAACGCCAAAGCCAGACAGAGCCTTGCTGCAACGCGCAACGGCCTTCTCCGCAGTCGGCCGGGCGTCTGCGCACAAGACTTGCTGGCCAAGATGTCACAGTCCCAACCTTCCGAGGACCTCACACGCCAAATCGAGGAGCTTAGAGATGAAATAGCCTTCCAGCACGTTCTGCTGTCGTCAATTGACGATAATGTACAAGATCGGGAGGACGCTGAGCGAGATATCCGGGATGAGATCCGCTCTCTAGAACGCAAGGTGCGAGACCTGAAGCGCCGTGTTACCACCGCAGCGTCGACCTTTGGATCCTCCCAGTCTTCTTTCCAAAGTCCCCAAGCAGCACCGCAAAGCTCGGCCAGGAGAAATAACACCCTCAGTAGCCCCAGCGGTGCTGGTGACGACGAGCCCGCGGGAACTATGAATGGCGATCTAAGTGAGTATATGCTTACCTTAGGGTTACTACTGAATGCATCGGTGATTCCTAGTTTTGCTAAATTCAAGGCAGCTCAAGATCAATGGCAACCTTTGGTTTCCCAATTGCCAGGTGTTGCCAGCTTGGGCTTTGGCCACCCCGGTGGCAGCCTCCTCAGTCCTTCGCGCCTAAAGCTGCCTTCTCGAAAGCGCTCCCATAGCAACCACCTTGACGGTCAATTGGCTCCCGTCGAAGATTATAAGTCCAGGCGTACATCACAAAGCCCTTTCGGCACTAGCCCTCCGACGCCGTCTACAGTTACTTCGGGGTATGGATACCCCGTGCTTGGTGACGGCTGATCTGGCCTCATTTGGTCTGCCGCATGTTCACTTCACATACCCCTGGTACCGTTTGTGTTGCACGGCGCGGAATGTTTTACTTGGAAAGGCGGCTAACACATGGATATAGTGAAGATGGGTTTGATGCTTGGCAAGATAAGCAAAATCAAGAGGCCGCGAGAATCAGACGCGAGAAAGCAGATGCCGATTTCGCTCGTGCTCTTCAAGAAAGCCTTGGCAGCATGTCCACAACCGTGGCATCAAGTTCGTCTTCAATGCATCTTCCTGCTCCCTCTGGTCCTTCGGCTTTCGATCGGCTCTCTGGATCGCATCAAATTTCCCGGAGCAGTCCGCACTTATCTAGCATATCTCAGCGAGATCCCGTGCACGGTGGCGCCTCGAATTCAGCACCTCACTCAACGACGTTTGCGATGAAGAGAGGGACACCAACAACTCCCATGCCTGGATCCAGTGCTTATGCATCTTCTAACGCCTCTAGTGGCTTCGAGCTGGAAACACCCGCGAGCTCGAACGCTTTTCGTCCACGTGTCTCTTCTCTTTCTCGGTCTGCCTTGAAGAGCAAAGATTCGTCGCTTCCCATGCCGGGTTCATATCGAGACGATTCTTCTACTGCCAGCGACTCTGAAATCGAGATCATACCAGCATCCGCTTTCCGTGCTAATCATCGCAGCTCACATCCATCTGGAACAATGGCACATCCTTATACGTTACCCCAAGCCAAATCCGCGCCCCTGGGTTCCGGCAATCGGGCTGCAGATATGGCAACTATGTCATCTGACGATGCTTTACAAAGAGCTATGTATGGTGGTCAGCCGAGTTATCCATGGACGAATGGTCCCATGATGGGCACTCATGCTTACCCTCACGCAAGCAGCAAAATGCAGCCAAACCGTGATGCACCTGCGTACTATACAATGAGGGATATACCGGCATATCCTGGCTCCTCCATGACATCTGCTGGTCCATCGCATATGTTCAATCCCCTGGGAGACATGATTGCTCGAGGCGGTAACATGATTAGTGCATTCTCAGACTACCTGGGACTTGGCGAAGATATGCAGGAACAGGTGGGCTACATTGTAAACGATCCACGGAAGAACGCCCAAGAGATTCAGGATTTGCTGGAAAATATCCGCCCCGATGTTGATATACCACCTGAGGACAGAGAAGGAACCCCTGATGCACTTGTTTATCCTCTCTATGAGCATCAGAAGATCGCGTTGGGCTGGCTAAAGAACATGGAGACGGGTAATAACAAAGGCGGCATTCTCGCAGACGGTTTGTCTCTCTCTTCGCCTTACCATTCTCATTCAACACGCACGACTTGTATTTGTGGTTAACTTTATTCCTAGACATGGGACTGGGAAAGACAATATCTACCTTAGCACTCATTGTGTCACGCCCTTCCTCAGAACCGATGCGCAAGACCAATCTTATAGTCGGACCTGTTGCCCTCGTTCGTCAATGGGACCGGGAAATCCGAAGCAAAATCCTATCACGCTACAAACTGAGCGTACACATGGCTCATGGCGCTGGCAAATCTCTCGACTGGGATGAACTCCGATCATTTGATGTCGTTCTCACTACTTACGGGAAACTTGGTCACGAGTTCAAGCGACTTCAAAAGTTCCGTGACGACGTCAAGTTGAATGGCGGAATGGCAGATCACAATGCTATGAAGAAGACATTCCCATTCCTCGGGCCAAAGAGTCGGTTCTACCGGGTTATCCTCGATGAGGCCCAGTGTATTAAAAACAAGAACACCCACGCTGCTCGAGGATGCTGTACAATTGCATCTCTGTATAGATTCTGTCTCACTGGTACACCGATGATGAACAGTGTCCAAGAGTTGTATTCTTTGATTCACTTCCTCCAAATTGGGCCTTATAACGAATGGGCCAAGTTTAACTCAACCTTTGGCATGTTGACTAAAGCCGATAAGAAGTCAAAGAGATCTGTTGTGGAATCAGACCTTAAGAATGCCATGACAAAACTTCAGGCACTTCTGAAGGCAATCTTACTTCGACGCACCAAGAAGACAGAGATAGATGGTAAGCCTATCATCACCCTTGCCTCCCAAGACGGAGGAAGTTCAGCACGTCGTCTTCGAGAAGGAAGAGCAAGATTTCTACACTGCTCTCGAAACTCAAACACAGCTACAGTTTAGCAAATACTTGCGGGCTGGCACAGTGCAGAAGAATTACGCAAATGTGCTCGTCCTACTTCTCCGTCTCAGACAGGCTTGTTGCCATCCACACCTCATCCAGGACTTTGAGCAAGCCCCTGCAGTTGGCTCGGATACCTCTCTAGAGGCCATGATGGAAATGGCACGAAGCCTGAGGCCAGACGTTGTCGCTCGGCTGTTGGAATCCGATGATGTTTTCGAGTGTCCTGTTTGTTATGACTCTGCTTCGAACCCTAAGATCATCATACCATGCGGTCACGATACCTGCTCCGAGTGCTTGGCTAAGATCACCGATCAAGCGATCCAACAGAATGTCGCGGCTGGCAATGATGGTGGTAGCAATGCAAGATGCCCCACTTGTCGTGGAGATCTCGTTAAAGAGAAAGTCATCGATTACGCAGCTTTCAAGAAGGTACACAAGCCAGATGTTGAAGATCCAATTGGCGTTGAGATAGCTAGCGATGACAGCGATGATGACAGCGACACTGGTAGCAATGCTGATAACGACGAAGAGACCGAAGCAGCCGACGATGCAGATGAGCATGGAAACATGGAAGGATCCATCGCTCGTAATAATTCACACAAAATCGAAGAGGCTGACAAAAAAAACCCCGCCAACGAAGAGGACGGCAAGCTGAAATTTGCGTCTGGACCCTCGAAGCGCCAGTCACAGCCCAAAGACATGAGCAAGGGTAAGGAGAAGGACGAGAAGCGCAAATTGAATCCCAAGGGCAAGCAGCCCGCAGCAAAAAACACTTGTCGATTGCGATGTTGAAGAAAGAAGCCTCGAAATCAGCTTCAGGACGACGTAGGTATATGAAGTACTTGCGGAAGCATTGGCAAGCTTCCGCCAAGACGACGAAGTGCGTAGAACTGCTCGAGAAGTTTCAATCCGAGGGCCAAAAGACGATAATCTTTAGCCAATTCGTCTCGCTTTTAGATCTGCTGCAAGTTCCGATCGACGACAAGAACTGGAAATGCTTACGGTACGACGGTGGAATGTCAGCTGACGCACGGAATCATGCGGTCAACAAATTCTGCGATAGTCGAGATCATAACATCATGCTTATCTCGTTGAAGGCCGGTAATGCTGGACTGAACCTTGTTGCCGCATCTCGGGTTATCATCCTCGATCCTTTCTGGAACCCTTACATCGAGATGCAAGCTGTCGACAGAGCTTACCGTATCGGTCAGCAGCGCCCCGTACAGGTCCACCGAATCCTGGTCAAGGGTACTGTGGAGGACCGCATCATCGAATTGCAAGAAAACAAAAAGCGATTGGTCGAGAGCGCTCTAGACGAGAACGCAGCAAAGAGTGTTAGTCGTCTCGGCGTCGCAGAACTCTCATACTTGTTCAATGGTCGCTAGTTTTAATCCTTGTATTTGAATTGTCAATTATGACTTGGAGCGTTTGATGTATCACCTGAAGCTGGCTCTTTTTCGTCTGTTGTTATGCACATTCTCTGTTGCATTGAGGGGGAGGTTTGGGTGGCATGTATGGAGGACGAGAGGAGGCTGGGAATGGGTGGTTGATGTTTGTTGTGATACCCAAAACACCTGGCGTTATTGGCATAGGCATCTATCTGATTTGAGGGGTGGCATCACTGCATCGAAGGGGCACCGAGCAGGATTGGAGCTTTCTGGAGGTGCAATGACCACCTTGCGAGTCTGCTTGCTATTTCACTGGAGAGAGTGTGGTCTGTACAATGGTAGGTTTCGGAGCGTCACAATCGTGATTTGAGATTCTAGGACTGCTCTTTTCTACTTCGCTAACATGATTCAAGCCAACCCGATTGTATGCCAGAGCCACTCGGTTCACAATATCAATTCGAGGATTACTGACTGCCCAGAAGTTATGTGATTTAACAGCACAGATTTATCAAGTGGCACTCGGACCTGTCCGGAAGCTGTCAGCTAGCTACGCGCCGGTTACATATCACACCTTAGTATCGTTCTTCAGCGCCGATCTATCGCAAAGAGCGGATATGAAGCCAAAGCCAGTCGATTCCGCGTCCTAATCCCAGCCACCGAGTCCAATCCTGACCTCTGCAACTTTGAAGCGCCAGTCCTAATCAACTGGGGTAAAGAGATTCAAGGCCCCACCTTGAAAGCAAATGGTACGCATATCGCCAAAATCACGGGTATCCTCGAGTATCTAGATACGCTGAAGAACGAGTACGAGTATGACCATGTTCTTGTCTTTGACGGCTAGACATTCGGTTCCATTTCGGGCCCAAGACTATCAAGGCAAGGTATGACCGTATCAACAAAGATTTGGAAGACCGGACGAAAGCTATGATGGGCCAGCCCGCCTTCAGAGCGGGAGGGATCAGATAGAGCATCGTGTTCTCGGCACAAAAGGACTGCGGACCGCGGACGCGGCTTCATGATGCTGGGTGCTACGGCCAGCTGGAATCCACGCGCCCCGGGATGAATACGGGCCTGATACCGATGTCCTCCATAAGGATCTTAATCTTCCCTTGCATGGCCGCTCTCACTTTCTATGCTCCGGTGTCATAATGGGAATGGTGCGCGACATGCGCCAGCTGTTTCACCGCGCGGCCGAGAAGATCGATATAGTAGACCATCAAGGCAGCGACCAAGCAATTTTCAACTGGATCTACGGGGAGCAGAGCTACCACTGTGAAGTCCTGCGTCTACGTTACCGCGCCCTCCGCGAGCGGGCGCGTGACGCTCGTCTGTGTATCTTGGGCCTGCTCCCGCCGTCGATTACGGATCCGCATCCGACCCGGAATCCCGTCGATCTGAAGGCATTGGGAGCCCGCTGGAATTCCGCATTGGTCATGACTACGGGTTGGAGATATCTCATATTCTTGTGTTATCGGAGTATCACGGCAGATGTCTCACGACGTCTGATGCTGAGAACTGCAGCAAGCAGCAGACGGATGCTGGTGTTTTCACTCCCCGCGTGACGAATGTGCCCAGCGACGGCACGGATGGTCCTTTGCCGTTTGAGAATATTCCTTACCGTGAAGGAGAGGCGCGGGGAAAGAGAGTGACGAGGTGGAGCGAGCTGGGCTTGTGGAGTAATCTCTACACGGGGAGTATGCCGGCGATTATGTATTTTAACGGGCATACGGCGAAAGGGATGCGGAAGGGGAGCTGGGATGAAATGTGGTTTCACAAGGAGATACGGAGGATGCTGAGTGCGCTCGAACGTGATGTCGGGGCGTGGAGTGGGCTGGGAGAGTGGCTACCATGGGACAGGCTGTGCAGAGAGTTTGAGAAGGAGATGTTCTTGGATATCTGGGGGACGTGGCAGCAGGATGGCTGACTAGGATCCGTTAAAAGCCAATCAAAATGACTTTGAAGCGTGGACATGATTGCGAGAAGTTACGAGTCGAGTGGCTTTGCAACATCGGCTCTCAAAGAAAGGTGTGTATGGAAATTATGTCTTTTTTGGGGGAAGCAATAAGCAAAAAGCCAGTCTTGGTAGACATTGTTTGAGCGAGGGAGGAGGGTAAGTACTGTAGCAAGATAGGCGGATGATAAATGTAGGAAGCACGACGCCTGCACCGAATGCCGATCTGCTTGCTGTTCTTTCTCGACTTGACTCAAGTCGAGCGGGAATATGGCTTCTTAATCGTCTTGCCTTCATTCCACCCGTTTCCTGTACGACTATCAAGGCAAGTTCTTTCTTGCGATGTTTTGTTTCGCTTGCTCAGCACCGGTCACACACAGTAGCTCGGACAGCGTTGAGCGTTGAATACGCCTAATCTGCGCGAGTCATAGGTAGACTTATGCTTTGCTTAGTTGCACAATCTCCTGGCTAACTTTGTACGTCGTTGGTTGCCATCACCTCTTTTACACGAAAAGACGTCTGAGCGTCGAGAGCAACAAAGCGAAGCGAGACAACTTGAGAGAGCCTCCTCCCTGCCCCTGGCTCGCAGTCAAAAAGGGCTCTTTCATGCCGATTCTCGAACTCTTCGTTCGGACAACGACCCTTTTCCCGCGTTTCAGAGGACACCTGTCTGCCAGATCCCACGAGCCACTCCAGCACTTGCAGCAGCCGCCCAATGCCACAGACACGGCCCGACACCTTCATCCACTTCCCACGCCTGCCGTGGGAGCTGAAGCAGAAGGTATGGCTTGCTTCGATGCAAGAGCCGCGTAGTCGAGCGGTCCAAATCTCAAGTAACATATCTCTTCGCACGTACACGGCGAACCTGAGGCCCAAACTCGACTGTGTGGTCTCGTTCACGGGCGCCTCTCCGCCCGAGCTGGCCGTGTGTCGACAGTCGCGAGACCTGGCGCTGAAATTCTATGAGCCGCTGCTGCGATCTCCCGACGCGGGGGCGCAGGAAGCCCTCGTTCGCGGACACCGGGATCTCAAGGTCGACCTTGAGCAGGACACACTTGTGCTCTGCATATCTGGCTTGCTGAGCATTCACGACCGGCGTAAGTACACTACCAGCCCCGGCACGCCGACATCAGGCTCTGTACTCACCGTTCTGTAAGTGGACCTCGCTCGCATCAGGCATCTGGCCTTCGCGGTTGATCACCATGAAGATCGGTTCTTCTACCAGTCGGCCCAGTGGCACATCCTGGCCGACATGCCACTCTCCCAGCTGGAAACGCTGACCTATGTGCTGGGTGAGACGGACCGCTTCTGCACCGAGACCGGTGCATTGCTGCAACGCCCTTTGGTCACAGTGGACTCGAACCTGGCCGATTGGCTGGACTTCGTGCGTCAGAGGACCGTCCGCTGTCGGCATCAGCATGATGTGTGTAGCATGACTGGAATCGAGCAGAACTGCGCTTTCGCACTGGAGTTGAAGAACAGCTTTCGCCATTTCGTGGAGACGCACGTGTCGGGCCAGCGATGGCACAACCTCTCGCTCAGAGTTGCGCTTGCTGCAGTTCAAGGGCCATCTGGTTCAGGGAACGGTGCCTTGTACGCAAGATACGCAGTCGACCTTGCACCCGTGTTCGGCAAGGCTGCCGACACTGCTCGGAAAGGCACGATATGGGTGATGAGGCAGATTTGTGACCATCATGGGGACGCCCTGAGTCGGTACGAGGGTCTCGATAGGCTTTTTTTCCGGGACGAAGACGAAGGTGGAAACGCTTTGGGCAGTACCGATTCTGGGTACATTGATCCCAGGCCAGCAGAGATGAATGGTGACAGGATCTGGCGCTGCCCAAGCCTGGGCGATGTGTGGGCGGCGAAGTTCAACGCTCTGAAGCCAAGGGCTGAGGAGTTGCGGAGCAGGGAGCAAATCCCATCATCTTGATGCGAAGAGGAGGTGTATCGCCGTGCACGCATCGACGCAATTTATAAAATCACTTTCGAGGAATCAGAAAGTCAAGATCGAAGGAAAGGTGTTGCGCTCTTTAATGCAATCAACTATCTAGATTACTAATCAGCCGCCGGCAATGTGCAGGTACGTACTCATGAATCATCGTATGTATGTATGACTCGGGATTCCCAGCTAATGTGCGACTGTGCAAAGCTCATGTCGCGATATGAACCAATTTCAATTAGATCTTTTGACGTTTCCCAAGTTCGGCTCAAGTCACTTCCTGTGGTAATCTGTGTCGCGTTGACCGTCGTACTGTACAAGCGAAGAAAAAACGAATGTGTAAAGTAGCCCGGGGGAGCCGTACCATGTAAATAGACTGAAACGTATGTCACGCATAGTTAGTATAAGCGTAGAGGCAAGTGGAGAAGTGTTTGGGCTTGGTTGTTACTAGGTATTTACCGTCTTTTGTTTCCTCCCATCATTGTTGTTGGCCTTGGCCTCAATCTGAACCACTCGTCCCAGATCCCCTATCACCAACCCCAACCTCCCTCTCGCCTCGTTCGGCTCTCGCCCGTTCGGCCATGCTGTTACCGTTTTCATCCTCCGGAGGCTTTTCTGCAGCGGTGTTGGTTCCTCCTGCGCTAATTGCAGCCGTCAAAACCCGCCAGCCTTTGTCCCCAGTCCAGGATCCAGTGTCCTTCCTCATCCGAAAAGCCTCCGTTGCACCAGCTATAAGGGCTGCCTTGGTTGCTTGTTCGAGATCAATTGGAGGAACCGAGCGGCCATTCAGCTTGACCTCCGGGCTGTGGGAATTCCTGAGATCAAACTTAGCGGTAGATTCTTCGCCATTACTATTTTGACCACTCGGGGAGCCAAGGCTGCCTCTGCGTCTCCGGGGACGAGCACGATCTGGTGATCTGGAGCGAGAAGGGTCGAACAGATCGGCGGTTGCCTTGGGTTTCGCCCGACCCGGACTCACGGAATCTGGGCTACGGATATCCTCTGGACCTCCCTCGCTTCGTGACTTCGGCGCTCCACTTCTCTTGTGAGATCGGGGACCCGAGGCGTTGGCGTTGTTTCGCAGGTGTATTGAGCTGTTATAGTCCTCCTCCGCGTCGAAATCCGAGCCAGAGCTATCTCCATGTCTCCGGGAATCACTTCTATAGTATGACCTCCTGTTCAAAAGTGCTTTGACACCAAGCGCAGCAGCACCTACGGCCGCCAAAGCAGGCAAATGAGACTTTGGTAGCCCAGAGTCGCTTTTTGATCTCGAAGTTCTAGGGTTTGTACGAGAATCTTGTGCTTGAGGCTTGTAAGCCCCCGTCTCGACTCCCTTCGATGGTTCCGCTGATTGAAGACCGGGACGATTAGGCAAAACAAAGTCGACGTTTGTTCTAGAGCTCGATGATTCAACCCGACCTCTGTTGCGACCATCTGCTGGCTCTCCATTATTCCTAGAGCTTGGTTTCCGCCGTGTTGGAGAATCATTTGCTCGCATTCTTCTCTGTTGACTACTCCGAGGATTTTGTCCTGAGCGGCTTCTTGGCAGCTGGGGTATCTGCTGAATCTGTGACGCCTGTTGTTGTGCTGGATTCAACCAGTCACCGACTTTCTCTTCGCGTTTGTTTGGGCTACTATGTTCTTTTTTGGCTGATCTGGAAGCGCTCCTCAGCATCCTAATCGTGCCGTCTGAATCCGAGTCGTCGACTGACTCCAAGGACGGTCTTTGGTATCGAATGGCTGCAGATGCTACATCCTTCACGCTTTGCGGTCCAGCCCAGCTAGATGGCCGATCATGATTCTGAGGCCGCAACTTATTTTGTACCGAAGCTAGGCTCGTAGCGTCAGTTGTTTCTTTAAGCAAGGTCGATTGGCTCGTGGCAGCTTCGGAGACCGAGTAATATGACTTGGCATACGGCCGTGATTGTCGGAGGCTCAAGATATCAAGACCAGATCCAACTTCATTCGTATGCTTGTTAGAGATAGAGACATCAACTTCGTCATGTTCAACGGGCGTAATTATAGTGGGCGTTGTAGTCTCTGGTCCAGCATTCTCGCCTATTTCCTCCTTAGCAAGAGGTTGTTCGACTTTGTTCCGTGGTATTCGTCGCCGTCTTCGCACAAATGGCTCTTGGGCTGTTAACAAACCAAGGGAAATTTGACTCGCATCCATGACTGAATCTACTTTCGCATCGGAAGACCCAACTGCCACTGCTTGATGTCCGAACACAGTATTTCCACTTTCATCACCTTTTGCTCCTGTCTCCAGTTCTCCCCATTCCCCGGTTCCAAGCAAGGAGAGATTGGTCATACGGAAGGATTTATTTCCACACCAAGATTGTGCCACCGAGGCATTTTGGTCAGCAGCCTCATCCAAAACTCCAGTCTCGTCCAGCTTCATCATGTAGGCCTTGAGAACCTCCCTGTGACGATCAAGCGAAGCACTCCGAAAGCCCAAAGATATAAGCTGCGACCTGAATTGCTTCCAAACTTCTTTGTCGTCATCTGCATAGGTCGATAAGGACAAGACAGATTCCATTGCTTGGAAACGCTCCGATGCACGTGCTCGAGTCGCAATGAACAATACCGCTTTCCGCATTTCCTCGAATCCCTCCAGCTTGTTTTGCATCATAGCGAGTCCAGATTGCATCTGGTTTTCAACGCGTCCTGCAATATCCCCAACTCGCTCGGTAGCTTTCATGTGGATGGAATCAAGCAGCACAGCCAGTGTAGAAGTGTAGGTGATGATCTTCCACCGCAACTTGCCTAAATCCTCTATCTCGGTTCCAAAACGCCATCGCTGCCATAGCTTGGTTGCTTTCCCCACCTCTTCATTTCCAGGCGCCAATCCTCGATACTTGGTGAGAAGCGCATCAATGCCCTCCAAGACTCCTTTGCAACCATCGGCGATTCTGGCGAGTTCTTTAGTTATCTCCGGCCCAGCATTGAAGATCAAAGAATCTCTACGCTCTGCTTCACCGCGGATGGTTCGTAAGACGCTGTGGAGACTCCGGACCTCGACAGCAATCTCCAAGTACTCGCCCCCCGCTTCCTTGCAGTTCCGGTAACTTTTGTGCGCGAGTTGAATAAGGAGGATGAAGTCGCCGACTGATGTTCCGAAAGACATTGTTTGGGGGAGACATATAGAGAATCAACTGCTTTGATTAAGATGGGGTTGGGGATCCTTTGGTAATTTATGGAGTTCAGCTGCTGTACTGTAGCTACGGCTGAGCATGCAGGCCAACCCCAAACCGCCTCACCGAACACTGCCACCACTGTCTGCAACAGAGCCTTCATCAGCCTTGTACACATGCATTTACCGATAGTAATCGTGGATTGTTGTCTGTCAACTTGAGACAAGCTGATGCTGAAGTTTTCATACCATCACAAACTCTTCCAGTCAGCGATGTTTAAAGCCGGATATATGCTCGGCGTACTTTCTATCGCAACGTGAATAGATGCATAGAAAGATGCACAGAAAGATGCACAGAAAGATGCCAGAAAATTCATCACACAAACCAATGGTCTTGATTTGCCAGATTGTCGAAGAAAAGGAATCTTTGAAATGCCAAGCAAGGCAGTGAATAGAATTATCCTGGCGTCTGACGTTAGACGCGACTTTCTCGGCAGATTTCAACACGAATACTGACCTCTCAATCCTCCAGAATGTGGCCGTAGCCATCAGCAGACGTGTTTTTCAATGGCTTTGATAAGGATCACCGTCTCAACGACCGCGTTGATCCGCGAATGATGGCAGCTTCAAAAACCTGGAAAATGACTCGTTCCTACCGTCGCCCCTGTTCAACCCTCAATCTCTACGTCGCTGTCCGCTTTCTTCCCAGCAGCCAGATGCTCACTTTCCTCCTTGCCTTCATTCTCCGCGCTCTTCTCTCCGCGCGTCGCCAGTCCCTGCGCCTTTAGAAGCGTTGCCGTCTTCCTCGCCGCCTTTCTTCTCTCGTTTCGGGACTTGTTCTTCGCGACTTTGCTTCCCGTCGCCGTGTTTCTTGGTTGCTGCACTTTCGGCTTGGGTGCGGGCTTGCGTGATTGGCGGAAGGCCGCGTCTTGAGATTTGATCCGAGGTGCCATATTGACACTCCTAGACCTTGGGGTCGCTTTGAATCCAAAAGCGAGAGGTGACTCAGAAGAGTAGCAAGACGTAGACTTGGGCTTGTGGATTGAGCGTGGTGGAGGTCAAGACGGTGGTGGTCAAGACGTCGTCGAGCAAACCTTGAATTTGGAGAAAATTCTGCGAGTATCGCACTAAAACCTTGTCACGTGTGGAATTTTCCAACGTGCAGACAGAAACAAAATCAGCGGTTATTGGTTTCGGAATCTGGATGGGGATTTTCGAACGGCGAAAATGTAGAGCAAACGCAAGGTTTCAAGTTGTCAAAACGAGTTCTAGAGTCTTGCTATACGAAGTGAATAGGCCCTGATCAGAGAGCCACGATTTGGGGGTGTATTAATGCCCATCTTCAAAATGATCCGTAACTCATCAGTGGCCCGAATTGTTACGGGTCGGTATTGCAAATGTGGCGAGCGTGAAGTGTAAGAGTGGAAGAGTAGTTGCTTCAATATCGATTGAGCAAACACGCTACGAAGGTAGAGCTTGTGGGAAGAGAATTACCAACTATATCAAGGATAGCATCAACTTGGGTACAGCGAACACCGATTCCCGAGCGAAGCAGTCTTATTCGATCCATGACTTCTCTGTACAACTTAATTAAGCAGTTTCTGGACCATTGCTCGCTCTCCACTGATCCAGTGATCCTTCAAAAGACTTGAGCCTCCATCGGGGCCTTGCACATTGTAGAGTGCATGCAAAGGTAGAGATAGAGCCACAAGGGCGACGAGGCATCCGCCATTTGTGCCTTTTCATCGAATGATTGCAAATTCAACCTCGTCACATGGAATGACACTATCTGTAGATGGTGCGCCTCTCTGGTCCATCTTATTCACCCTTCGAGTCAGTGATGCTTACCCTAAAAAAAATTGTGATGAAAAGATATTCTTACCGAATCATGATCTGGGACAACGTAGGTGAAAGATCTCTTCTTGGAACCTGACGTCAGTGCAGATCCCCGGAATCTATCATAGTACAGATGCTTCGAGGGAGGCCAGCGATCCATTCTGACGGGAGAGTAGCCATACCATGGCTGGTTATCCTTTCTTTTCGGGGGTGCTTCTTCTGCGAGGTCATGAGCTACCTTGCAGGCTGAGATCCATCTTGTCCATCCACGTTGTTCAGCCAACGATGGATCCTTGAGAACGACAACTGGATCGATCATCAGACGGGTGCTACGGAATGCTTTCTCACGAAGGGTTTCAAGATGTTTCCTGTCCTTTCTTCTTTCACGGACGTGATGCTTGTGTTTGATAGCTCCAGTATGTTCTGCCTCTCTCGGCGCGACTGCCGTAAGATTGTCGGTGTGTATGGCTCCCAATCTGGAATGGTAAATATCCAGGAACTCCAATCCATACTTCTCTTCCCCCGGCATGTCGAGTCGGACGATGAAACCCTTAGGGCGAAAATATTTTACGTCCCACGTAGTGCAGATATCGAGAATTTCCTCAATAACGTAGGGGATCTTCTTGGTTGCTAGAGGCGCTGTCAGATCCGAGCAGAATTTTGCCCACCTCTCCTTCGAGATAGCAAAAGCCATCATTTCCTTGGGATAAGGAAAGCCGCCAGCCAGGGTATCGGTGTGCTTTGCCATTATCTGTGAGAGGCGAAGAAATAAGTGACCGCTTTACAGAGAAGATCCTAGTGGGAGACGGGTTCCCAGGTGCCTTGGGGCGATTGGAAGTACTTACCTGGAGTCCTCGGGGGAAGGCTTGGGCAGGGGTCCGCTTGAGTAGATCTACATTCGAGCCCAGGCCAAGCATGTTCCGGCTAGTTTTCCTGGACACTGCACCATCGTTGCCAGGCACCGTATGACAATCACCAAGTTCATGCTTCTGTGTACAACCGCAATTCTTGGGAAGACCTTCTTTCTTAGCCTTTTTCATCTCTCGCAACTCCTTAATCTTGTCTTTGACTATAAGAATTAGGTATGTCAGAAGTGGCAGGAATGCTTCGTAACGTATTCTACTTACATGACTTGCGTGACTTTAGTAGCTTGTTCAATGTTCCCAACTCGGATGGGCCATTTGATGACCGATGCTTCGCCTTTCGTGATCTTCTCGTCTTCTTTTCTACCTTGGCTTCTTTGTTCGACGTTGTAAGGTCAACAGGCCTTGGGCTACGGTCGCTATCATGGCAACCTTCCTCTTCGTGAGTCAAGTCAGGGTCCTTCGCCTTTTTCGACTTTCTTGTACCATTCTGCTCCGACGAGACTATCGAGGACACCTGTGAGGAACACTCGAAGTGGGCCGACTTCCGTGACCTTAATTCCTTCTTGCTTTCCAAATTGGCGGCTAATTTGGACTTTTTGGGGTCGTCTGGCAGGGAACCATGATCACTATCGCCGCAAGCTGATGATTCGGAAGAGATTAGTTGTGGGTTTTGTGATTTACTCGACTTTCTCGGCTTCGTCTCGGCAGCATCGCCGTGCTTTTCAGATGCTGTCTTGGAAGTGCTCGCCTCTTTCGACTTTGGAGGGTCAGTGATTGAATTGTGCTCGCTATCCTCGCAAACTTCATCATGATTTATTTGTTCTTCTTTCGCAGGCTCCTTCGAGTCATTGGGGCCTTTGGCTGTTGCAGTAGACGGCTTGGCAATTTCTTCTCCGATCTTCTTCTCGGTCTTCTTCTCGGTTTTCGTTGGCCAGGTCATCTTTTTGGTATAGAATTGAAGATGAGGGCTTGCAAGAAAGCCACTGCTGCATCAGCACAAGGTTAGAGCTTGAAAACAATACGTACCTATAGCAAGCCTTTGGGAAAGTAAGAGTACAAGAGGTAAGTGCTGTTTGTATCAGGAACTGGTAAAGAGAGATAGGTTCTGTAGGTTAGTGGTGGGTTCGAGTGAAGAGGATGAACACCAAAGCTGGGAAACGAAGAGATTCCGCAACCCAAGCACGCTTTGCTACCCATTGTGCCTTCCTCGAAAGGGTGCAACTGCCAATGCATTCCCATGGGGCAGTAGCGCTGATATTCGCTATAATCGAAAGTTTGTCCCGTCAAATTGTGGTGGAGATGAAGCACGATTACATTGGGTGTCGATACCCTTTCCGAGTTGATGTAAACAAAAGACATCTTCATTGACTCCCCAGCTATATGGGACGTTTGCAAAGCTTGGTAGAACAGCCTTAAACCTAGACAAGGCTCATAGATGAGCTTTAATTTGGATCTTCAGAAATTGGTAATACAGGTCTTCTTCCCATGTCGTTTTTCCCATGTCATCCCAAACGCCGATGCTGAAATATCACCTGTTCGTACATCAGCGTCTGACACGTCCTCCTCCCCCTCCTTCACGGCCACGACTCCTGCTCCTGCTCCTATCATCATAACTGCTATAGCTCGAGTAGCTCGAGTGTCTTCTTCTTCTACCACCGCTTCGCCCTGGGCTTTCTCGCCGTCTGGCTCCCCTTCCACCGCCGCCGCCACCTCTTCTGGGTGGAGAACGAGACCGCGAATAGACCGACCTAGAGCGTGTACGATGACCTCTGGGTGAGCGGGATCGGGAAACGGATCTTGGCCGGTATGTGTCGAAGTTCCTCTCATTTCGGCCGTAGGGGGGAGGAGGGGAACGGCGTCGACCTGGTGGGGGAGGGCGGAAGCTCGGGGCCGCAGCTATAGGTGCTCGGGGGTCGAGGTTTACGGTGCGTCTGGCGAGGGGTGGCGACGGAGAGAATTTGGGACGAGGAAGGACAATAGATACGTTGATGATGGCTCCGTCGATTTGGGACTCGTGCATATGGGCGATCGCAGCTTCGGCGTCGGCGTCGGTTGTGTATAGAATATATGCGGTTCCACGGTTTGTGTTGACTGTCAAATTAGCTTCGAAGACTGGAGCTGAGCTGGCGGCCCTACATGTTCTGTTTACGGGCATGTCTAGATCGCGAATCGGGCCGAACGTGCCAAAGATCTCGCGCAGGTGGTTCTCGTTGACATTCTTTGTGAGCTTCTCAATGACGACCTGATACTATTAGACGGCATCTTCTCCAAGAGCTTTCCCACTCACCTTCGTGCTTCTGACAGGGCTAGGGCTTCTGCTACGACAGACGCTGCGACTCCCGCTCTTGCTTCTGCCATTGCGACGAGGGCTTCTACTCGCGGATCGAGGGGTGATGGAGCGACGGAGTCTAGAGGGGGATCGAAACTCTTCCCTGCCCTTGGAGACGTCGGAATACTGTGAGCGACTGCGTGCACGACCTCGAGGCGACGACTCTGAAGCCATGGTGAGCTTGTTGTTGAAGGCGTGTGTTGAAGAGGTGTGCTGAAGGTGTGTTTTGTCTGTTCGCAGTCTCGCGCTCTGTTCTGTCTTGGACTGACGCGCCCGGCTTTTTCGTCTACGGTTGGGTCACGTGATATGTAGAAACGCGACCGCCGATGAGCTAGTGAGGGATACTTCGACTTCGTGAACAATCACACTTGAAGTTATCTCACCTCATCCTCGTCCTCGCCCCGGAACCAATTGTATAAGATCCTTCGTCTCGGTCGATTACCATCAAATGGCGAACACAGACAGCGATCTCGATGTTTCTGCTAAGGTATCTATAGCTTCCAACACATCACATACACTTCGGCTCCCAAGCGCAGAGCAGCGCGGCCTCCACGCTCGACATAACATGGAGCCCGCCGCCTCGAGAAAGAATTCCGCTGGGTAGAAGAAGCCCATCACACATCAGAAATACAACTATGCTCCCCTGAGCAACACAAAAGGCTCAGTCCGGCTACTCCGGCTCCACACTTCATGGTCTAGCCGATGCAGCCTTTTCCATACAACCATCGATGAAGCACCCCCATTCGTTGCTCTTTCCTATCCTTGGAAAGGTCGCTCGGGCTCTCATCCCGTGCTCGTACAGTAGATTCCGGCTATGCCTTCATCAACCTGACCTGAAGCACGGTCTTCGACGACTTCAAATAGAGACAGGCGAGGATGATACAGTATTTGCAGCGATCAAGAGAATATCCCGGAGAGGAGCTCGCAAACTGCAAGTCTGAGAATGGGTTACCAACGAGCTACTAACGTGGTTGTGCATCTGGGCATGGAGTCCAGCAGGATTCGAGGGGCGCTTCAGTTGGTACATGACCTGGATCACTGTGTCGTAAGAGAGGAGGGAGCCAGAACGATAGTGGAGGGTCTGGAGAGGAGGGAAGTCCTGGAAACATCCGTTTCTCTGTTCCGCAGACAATAATGGTGGAGGATCTGGGTCATCCAGAAAGTGAGCAGTGCGAAAACAGCGACCGTGTGCTGTGGGGAGAATAAGATATCTTGAACGGACCTGGACAAGTCTGTCATCGTCCAAAAGAGCCCGAAGATCATTTTTGATTCTTGCTTTACAAGCACCTGTCCTGTATCCGGACATTCACTTTATAGGGTCCGCGTGGTTTACAACTTTATCGCTTCTCGCCATATCTTTCGGCACCACTTCTGCTCGAGCTTTTTTTCTTTTACACAAGCAAGAAATCAACAGACCCCAAAGACAAAGTCTAAGCGCTTGCAAAAGTTTCAGCTGATGCTTTTGGAATCATTGATTTTTTCTTTCGGTGCGACCTATTTGTTTATACATAGCTCGTTATGTTATTTCAGCTTCTCGAGGCTTGACAACACGGCGAAACCAAGTAACGCTAATTAGTACGATCTCCTGTCTTGGGTGCCAGACTCGATACGGCTGCCTTCGATTTCGGGCATGACAGTCGTAGGAGTCGCATCGTCAGAAGTCAAAGTTCTTGGCTTTAAGGAATATCGTTACAAAGGTTCGCTTCTGCTCCGATGGCCGTGTGCTAAAAGCATCAGCTTTCGTTTTCAATCCGGTATCGGCAATTAGCATAGCTTACAAAAATCAAGGGCCACTTGGTGATATGGTGCCAGTATCCTGTCGTCCTACTGTACAAGAGCAAAATGTCCATTTCATTACGATTGGCGAGGCGTTCGTGGATGCTTAGATAAGTGGAGAAGCCATGCGTAATTTCGAGCTCGACATGACTAGCAAAGGCTAATTTATTATTTATTCATTGAGAGGCAACGAAAAGTGGTAGTGAAGCCTTTTGTTTTTTTCGGCAAGCCCAAAAAGGGGGCTCGCTTCGGTCTTGGCTTACCGGAGACGACCAAACATGATTCACACACCACTACAAGGGAATCAATGCATCTTTACTTGCTTTTTTTTTTGTCGTCGAGTTTGCTGTTATCTGGTTTTGGTGCGTGTGTGAAGTACTGTAAGGAAAGACCGTAGACCGTGGGATCTACATTCCTCTGAGGCAGCAAGGGATACCAGAGAAGCTTCACTATATACATCTATCGTACCTTTCCGCGATACTTTTACTTCATCAACCTCTTGGACAGCTACGATAATGCAGAGACAAGGAGGACTTTTCGCCCTCGGGCCATTAGCAGTCAGAATCCTAGTCTGTGTGCTGTTCTTCTCTCTTTGCATAGGAACGTACATGTCGCTGGTAACGATTCTCCATCTCAATGTACATGTCTGCATCGCTGATTAGATTCCAGTCGGGCGTCAGTCCACGAGACATAACTCAATCAATCGACACCAAGCTCGCCTCCTCATTCTCCTTTCCTAAGCCCGGCAATGATCTTTTGGTAATCTACGTCTACCATGAAACGGCCAACGCACTCGTAAACGCCCAGTTCTTCATCAGTCACGGCCTTCATGCCAATGCCGACTTCATCTTCGTGCTCAACGGCGCCAACACTCTCAAAGATATTATCCCTGTCCATTTGGCGAACGTGCAATACAGGGAGCGGGACAACAGTTGTTTTGACTTGGGGACGTATGGGGTGGTGTTGAACGAAAACGATGGGGCGAATGTGCGGCGGTACAAGAGGTTTGTGTTGATGAATGCGAGTGTGAGGGGCCCGTTCGTGCCAGCTTGGGCGGATATCTGTTGGTCGGATGTTTACACGGGGATGATCACGGATACTGTCAAGGTAAGCCTGATGCTCAGCTAATTCGGAAGCAAGACGATGCTGATTTCGGTGTGTTTAGATGGCGGGTATGACATACAATTGTCAGCCCGGTTACCCACCTCATGTTCAATCTATGCTTCTCGCGACAGACTCCACAGGCTTGGAGGTGATGAGAAACCAGTGTCTGAACATCTGCGCAGACGGGCACGAAGAAGGTTAAGCCCCGTCCCTTCCCAAAACGGAGCCTAGACTGACTCTCGAATTCAGGTGTCCAATGCGAGACTGGCTTGACCACGGCAATGTATGAAGCTGGGTATCAGGTCGACACATTAATGGCCGCATACAAGGCCTCACCGAACTTCAGCTATCTCGACATTTGTCCACCGGCCGATCCAACTTTCAACAGCGGGTACTTTGGATTCAATCTCCACCCGTATGAGACTTTGTTCTTCAAGGCGAATCGCAACGTTGATCCGACTATCATCGAGCATTTCACGGAATGGCACGCCAATTACTCGTCATGGGATGCTTGCAAGCATTCTTGAAAAGGGAATGGGGGAACCAACATGGGAGTGAGTGTTTTCCGTATTCAGCCTTACATTAGCAACAAGAATGTCTGTGGTAGTCATTCAGTGTTGGACAAGATAGAACTCTTGCCACGATTTCGTTTTTGTGGGTTGTGATGGAGTCAAGTGAGCCAGCGAGCGAGCTTGATTGCACGAAGTGAAACGTTTGAATCCCATTTCAATCAACTATACCTCGGCCATCAAGATATCATGCACTTAACATGCAAAGACTCGATCCAGTAAGTCCTAGTATCTAACACAAAAAATCTTAGACCTGCTCCAGTCAGGTTTTCATCGAAAAGCTTTAGTGGGCAACAGGCATCGAGCGGCGCTTCAACTCACCAAGGGTGAATAGGATTAGGGGTAGGGTTATACCCTCGGGGCACAGGACAGATGGGAAGAGAGCATGACTGATAGAAAATCCCAGCTTCAGACACCATGATAAAGCAAAGACCTTGTTGAATATCTATAAAGACATATCACTGAAAAGTATTTAGAATTCTAAAACGGGGGAATCGACCTCAGCTCCCAAGCCCAGGCTCCAAAACACCAATTCAACCAAGCGTGTCTTACCATAAATTGCATCCTTATACAGACCCGACCCGGACCCTTCTCAGAGCAACTTCCCGCTCTTTCCATCCTCCTGTCCCTCTTTCTCGGCGTCTGTCTCGCTCCCTACTAGCTCCCCGATCCAGCCCTTGACACCATCCATTTTACCCTTAAACCACTCCCAGAAGGTCTTCTCATCCCGAGTCATCCCGCTCTCATCCGACACAACTGGTCTCGCAGGCACCGGGGCTCAGGCGGATCGACACCAATAAGAACAGGGGATACTTCTTTCAGGTCGGCTGCAGAGCTAACTTCGACAGGTGAAATGGAGATGATAGCGTCGGGTCCGGGCTCTTGGGCCGTGGATGGAGTGGGAATTGCTGAGGGAGATGCTGTGGACTGCGAGACGATTTTATCCGAGTCTGGAAGAGCCCAGTCGGGGTCGTGTGGCACTTCTGAGGATGTCTTATTGCTGTGGACCCCGATTGGTTTTAATGGGAGACGGAGGGTTCCGTTGTTTGGTTTAGGGACAATGTTGAGGGAGTCGCAGATGATGTTATAAACTTCGATGTTTTCTACGTATTGGTTAGTGGGACTCATGTGGGGATTCGCATGTCTGAGCTTACGAAAAGGTTCAACGCGACTGTTCGGTTTATGAGGAAAGGCCGGACCGCGAGCGACGAATATTGCCCGCATCAACGGGTTCTCATGATCATATCCGTGAAGGCCTCGTGGCGAATACACAAGCCCTTTTTCGATGCCTTCGGTAACATCAAACTCTTCCATCGTGACGATGGCCCATCCAGTCTTCGGGACTATCCATAAGGGAGCGATACGCTCATTTTTCGAGAAGTGGTATCTTTCGGGCATATCCTTATCCCGAAGATAGACATCGAAGCCAGGATTTTTCGTGGAATGCTCGTGGAGTCTATCGTACAGAGATTGCAGATCAGCGGGGTTTTTGGGCCGAAGCCCGTATAATGGCCAGCCATCACTGTGCTCGATAAGGCTCATGTCAATGATATCGTCCAGTTGAATGAGACGAGTAACGTCTGTAGTAGCCATTCCGTGGTCTGAAACGATAACCACGTTGACAATATCTGTCAGATTCCGAGCTTCCAGGCCTTGGAATAGCTGGTCCAACATCGTATCGACATTGCTGATCGTGGACAGAATCTCAGTGCTGTTTGGACCATAAATGTGCCCATCAGAGTCCACGTCAGGAACGTATGCAGCGATTAGTTGTGGTCTCATGCTGGCCACCTCAGCCGTTATGTCTTCTTGTCCCGGTTTGTCCAGCAACTCTAATATTCGCTGGACCTTGTTGACCAAAGGCTCTTTCATATTGAACTGATCCAAGAACGCAGGTTCGACGCCCATTATATGTGCCTCACTCCCGGGCCACATGTGGATAGCAGTCCTTATTCCCTGGTTCTCGGCTGTCACCCAGAGAGGCTCTCCACCCCACCATTTGGGCTGCATCGCATCGGTGTGGGTATAAAAGAACTCCTCCTCCATCTCCGGATCCCAGAAGGTATTTCCGACAATTCCGTGCGACTCGGGATGAAGGCCCGTAACCAGCGTGTAATGATTCGGGAACGTTACAGACGGAAAACTCGGGTTCATGTAGACCGGCGACACACCCTCAGCCACGAACTTGTTCAATCTCGGCGTGATCCCACGGTGCAGGAAATCGCTTCGGAAGCCGTCGAGACTGATCAAAATAGTCGTAGGCGCGAATAGTGCCGTCCCATTACTGAGCATCTTCTGCACCGGGACCGCCTCCTTCCGATGCTTCGACAGTTTCCACGCAACAAGCACCAGTATCGAGAAGCCCACGGCGATCAGCAGATGTATATAGCACCATTTCCGGCAGGCCCTTCTTCTCTTCGCCTTGTTGCCCTGCAGCGTCAACAATCCCCTGCGATCTAGTTCATCGATTCCCTCGGTCTCTGAGCTCGCTCCCGTACTGCTTCCTTCCTTCAGGCCGCCCTCCTCCATTTCATGCATGAGCTGGCCATCTTCTCCGCTCGCCGCACCTCCAAGCAACTTCTCCCTTTTCTTACTCCTCCTCTTTCCGCTTCTCGCGCTTTGTCTCCTTCTCGACCATGTAGGAGTCCCCATCGTCTCCCCCTGCGAGCTCGGTGTAGCTCTTCCCCCAAGCGCCGAGTTTCTTCAGAGGATTGCGCATCGTCTCTGCAATAGCACTCCCCCGTCTCCCTCTCTTGCGACTCTCTTCCAGCAATCTATCGCGCTCTTCTTCCTCCAGCAGCACGCTGCGGTCGTGCGCGCGGATATCGGCACTGGATCGCGCACCCATCAAGACCTCATCGTCTTCGCTATCGGAATCCTGGTCGCTGCGCTCGCTGTGGATTGAGGATGCGTCGTCGTCGTAGACGGCGGGGGAGAGCAGATTCGGCTGCGGTGGCCTCTTGGGCGTGGTTGACCGCGCTGTCATCTTGGTACGCAATATTCTAGGACATTGATTTGATTGGTGACTGGTGAGATGAGCAATGCTGCCGTGAGACGTTGGAGAGAGGTCGTTGTCGGATGGTACATGGCCCCGTGATCTGCCAAGACTCGGTACGTGCTAAAGTTTTATTTACATACTTTTTCTGTACTCCTACTGCACGTAGTAAAGGATGTCTGTATTCAGAGTTTTGATAACAGGTAAAACACCACATTGTGAACTTGCAGACTACACTCCACGAGACTTTCTCCAACATGCCATGCGTTGTTCTGGGCCTTCCAATATCGAATATCGACTTTCGACGGCCAAGAGAATGCAATATATCTCCTACCACTTCCCAAGTTCGTCATCCTCGTTGCTTACCTTACTATGTGTGACTATGTTAATTGCTCTTTAAGATGCTTCCAATACGATACAAGCTTTCTCCGGGTAATCGATGTGCGTTTGTAGTGAGTGTGCTTTGCGAATACAGTAAGTAGTGTCGTCAGTCACTTGCTTCACTTTCCAAGAATAACCATTGTACCTCCACCTCTCCGAATGCTACACAGCAGCGTTGAGCTTGTGTCACCATCTCTGGCGCCGGACTGAGTCTCTCCACATCACAAACAAAACCCCTCGATGTTCACTGTGCCCCATGCCCTCCCTTCCTCTCCTTTTCGCGTAAGGGACGAAGCTACACTTCTCAGATACTAGGCACTGAGGGATTAATGCTATGTACTGTACATGGAGTTGGCAGTGCTAGAGCACAAAAATACCGCAATGGTCGAAAAAGGTCCCATGGTGTCCAAGGAGAAGTATGTGCTTGAGGGACAGAGATATAGAGGGTAGGAACCTTTTCATCACATACCCAAATTCGTACATTCTTCATTTTAAGCCGTCTTTCTCACGACGAACCTTTCTTATCCCAATACTGTCACAGATCGACGACGGCTTTTCGAGCAGAGCTATGGAGCCTGTGTCATGTATCGTCATGGGCCTCGGTCTCGTTTTCAGCGTGGTTTTTGTACAACTTCTGTGAGAACTGGAGGAAGTAGAAATTGCGATCACGTATGTACTCCGTCACGACGGTATGTTGGGCACCGCGTCCTTAGACCATGAGCAACCGACTGATGACTATAGTCAGCGGCGTAGAAATTAGATTATTCGGTTCCCGAAGTCGGCCAAACACTACATTCTAACTTCCTCTTCTTACTGTGAGCTGTACGCTTCGATATCATCATTGCTTTCGGCGCCTTCGACGCCTTCGACTACAATCACATCGTTACGGCCTAGCATGTTATGCTGTGTGTGTAAGCGGGTTTAGGGGCGAAGGAAATAGCAAAAGGGGAGATACGGGAGGTTTGTCTTACCTCGATGTTGAGAACAGGGCCCTTGAACCACTTGTGTGCTGACATGTACCACCAGACCGTCACCATGATCATCCTATATCACAGATCAGAGAACGACTCGCTCGGAAACACCGGAGGATGCTTACGGGCCAAAATAAACCAGAGCCGTCCAGTTCATCAACTCAGCCGTCAAATGATCCCCCCTCACGCTCGGTAGGCACAGAATCGGCATCATCACCAGAATAAAGGCACAAGCACAGCAGCCGATCGGCTTGCTGAATTTGCCCAAGTGCCACGGTCCGCGACGGAACCTGTCACCAACGAAAAAGACGCGGACGAAGATCGGGATGGTGAACGCAACCATGGCAGCGATAGCGCCCACCGAGAAGATGGCGCCAATGGCGATTTCGCCGCCAAAGATGAGAAGCAGAATGCAGCACCCGATGGCGGTGTTGAACCACACGGCGTTGACGGGCGTCTGGGTCTTTTGGTTAATGCTCTTGATCCAAGAGGAGAAAGGAAAGCAGTCATCGCGCGCGTACGCAAACGTCACACGGGAGGCAGTAACCACGCACCCTTGTCCCATGAAAAACCCGCAGATGATGGTGATGGCTAAGATGGCTAAGGCCGTGTTCTGCGGCATGACCTTGATGAGATAGGAGGCCCAGGGCTGGCCGAGGTCGCTGTTCATGACGGATGGGATGTCGATTACCGTGTAGGCGACGACCAGCTGAAGAGCCCAGCCAGCAATTCCTCCTATTCCAGAGGTCATCACAATGGCTCGTGGCGCGGCGACGCTGGCGTTGCTGCACTCCTCGGAAAGATGGAAAGCAGCGTCGTAGCCAGACATTGTCCAGATGATAGCCGTGAACGACATCAGCACAGCAACGCCTTCGGGCCAGTCGGTCCCATTCTGGAAACTCCAGACCTGGCTGCTCGGGAAGAACTTGGGCGTGTCGGCCGTGCCAGTGACAGACGCCGGGATCAGGATGATGGCAACGAAAAGGGCCACCATGTTCAAAATGCTTCCGTAGCTGTTGAAACGCGCAATCCACAGTGTTGGCATGCTGGAGATGCAGCCGTGGGTCAACATCACGACGACGGTGAGAAGAAAGACCTGGTAGTTCTGCGGCACGTAAGAGGGCGTTGTGATGGAGACGGCGGCGAGGGCCATTGCGCTCAAGGCGTAGTTCACAGAGGGCGCTGCTGTGATCTGGACGATCCAGTTGGACCATCCTGTTATCCATGCGGCGAAGGGTCCATAGCCAGGAGGCGCCAAAACAGCGACTGCGTAGTACAGTCCGCCACTGTTACACGATCAGTCCAGCCCCTTTCACCATTTCGGATGTCTGGGAAAGAAAGTTACCTGGTCGGCATGCTCGAACACAACTCCGCCATGCTCATTGCCGTACACTGGATGAAGAACAGTCCAATCAGCCATCCCCATACCATGCCTCCAGTCCCTGCATACCCCATCCCAAACAACAGCGTGCTCGCAAAGCTCGGCAGCAAGCCTAACACGGCAAACGACACGCAAAAGGTCGTCCATAGCGAGAACTCTCTTTTGAATTCCTGTTTGTAGCCGAGTGCTACGAGTGCAGCTTCGTCGGCGCCGAGGCCCTCGACATCTGGGATTTTGCCATCGGGAAGTACTTTCGTGGTGAAGGACTTGCGCGTGTCCGGGTCGAAGTCAAAGTGGGTGGGCGAAGACATCTTCGTCGCTCGCCTGTGGAGCTGGTCTCTGCGAAGAAGCCGGGCTAGGATCGGGGGAAGCAAAGATGAAAGGGCTCTTTTGAAGGATAGTGTGAGCACATGGGCGATAGAGACCTCACTTGTGGCCGCTCTCGTCGGATGAGCTGCGCGTTTTCTTTCTCCAGCTCTCCAACTTCTCTCCTTGGATAGATACTATCATTGAGCAGCGCGATACGGGAGGCAAACACTACTTATCCAAGCTTTCCTAGGCTGATCTCACACCCAGCTAGATAGGCGTCAATCTCGAACCTCTCCTTCTAGGTTCCATGTCTTTTCGTTGGATGGAAGTTTGGGTTCAACGGCATCCAGATGCAGCGTAAAGGGCTGAAAAAGCCTACAGGAGCATCCTACGGGATTGGAGGCTAAGACTTATGGGCTGAGGACTAGGGGCTACTTGTTGCTTTTTACCTCTGTGTACCGTAAGGAACTAGGCCTCGTCCACGGCCGAATCCGAGATATAGGAACCTAGCTCATACTTAAAGCCTGTTCTTCGTAGAACGGTGTTCTGTTCAGTATCGTTGCACTGAAACAGCTAGTTGGAAAGAAGCATGTTTGTTTATCTCCACCTTGACATTGCTAGTATAATTCTCTGTTCAATGCTACACACATACCTTCACATGCATCTTGAGGATAAAGGTACTTATTCCCCCCCCCCCCCCTCCCCCCCAATTGGATGCTATGTGTGTGGCGCACAACTTACGAACCTTCACTTAGGAAGAGAAGAGTAGAATCAACATAAGAATATCAAAGATAAATTGTAGTTATAGGATGTTCGGTCCCCCCGGCCGACCAATGATGTTTCGCGCCGTTGGCAGGCTCCCTGTCACCTTGGCAGTCCTTATCGTCAGGACTCTCTGAGAGGCCCCAATTTTACTTCTACTTCGAGACTACACCGTCTTCAATTTAATGTAACCTTATGTATTTTGATACTTACGATGTACGAAAGTACAACATATCTGGACAAGTTTAAGGAAGCGAGAGCTTCTCCTCGGCGACCGGTGAGTTATGTCTCCCATGAGAAACATCAACACTTCGATATGATCGGCCTCACCCCCGCAGAAGAACGACGAGTCCACTTTGAACGAGTCATAATCTGATTGGTCGCAGGCCCCTGATCCCATCATATTTATATCCTGACTCCGCCCAGTGGAAACCGGTGTGTCGGTCCTATCTCCGATGGGAGATGGTCCGTACAGTACAGTACTGTGCTGTAGATGTCGTATATACATCGCGTACAGTACTGTAAGGCACCTTGCTTGCTTGATCTTGAACATACTTCCACGGCATCGTCCAAGATCAGCCAAATCAAGTCACATCTTTCCAAGTGTGCCTTGGGACCTTCCTCCCTAGTGGAAGAAGCATACGATTTGACTTGTTGGCATGGGAATGTGATCACATCCACCACCCAATATTCCACAAAACAAGCTCGGGCGCAGCGTAACCAGGTGGACAGCGACTACGTCCGCCCTTACGAGAGTAGCTTTTCTGGCGCACCTTTTCCGTCTTATCCACATGTTATTACGACACGATATTGAAGTCAGTCACGCTTCTGGTAAGCACGCCCAGGTCCGGAATCCGGACCGATGTGTCACGTCGCGACGAATTGTCTTTGCGTTGGCCAAGGCAAGGACGTGCTGCTACAGACTTACCACTCGCCGATATACCGGTGTGACGGAAGGAAAGGATGTGCGGAAGATAAGAATAATCGGGAGATCGAGGACCACTCCTTTCCGGCGGAGCTGCGCCTACAGAGGAGTGGTCCTCGATCCCCCGATTACGTGGAGTCTGGCGCTCCATTCTTCCGGAAACACGGCGCGGGAGTGTAAGCGGAAAGGAAGGAAGCTGCTCTGTGAGAGACTCGGCGGAAGTCTCCAGCGATTTTACAAGCCGTAGGAGAAACCTGATGAGGAGATTGGGTAGGTAGAGAAAAAGACACAGCCGCATTTTCCGAGCCCGTTTTCAGAACGTTCGCGCCCAGGCGAAGCGAAGCACAATTGCCATCTACCAAGACTTGAGCATCACTAATCTCTTCTCAACTTCTCTGTCACTGGGTCAAATGCCCCACCTGCTGCTGATTGTTGCTCAATCTCTTCAAGTGCGTCGATTTTGTTGCCAAAATCTCGCTTATTCTCCGGAAGACAAAACGTCAGTGCAATCGATACGACATCTCTATCTCGGCCGCGACAAAGACAAGGTAGACGGTAATAGCTTCCAGAAATTGCGGTTGGTATTCTCTGAACTACAAAGATCAACTGGATCGAAACATTCTAGCTGGTCTTCGTAGTGACCAAACCATCCCACATTCAGTAGTCGGCGCGACTCTTTTTCCTTTCGGAAACAAGGCTTGAACCCCCTGATTATAGACTGGTGAGATGATATAGATCATGTTGAGTCGGGGACCTCTACTTCATGAAGGCCTCGAGTACGTTTCCTTTAATAGATCGACTGATGTGGCACTACCCCGAACGGCGGTGTGATTGGCGAGCAAGAACGGCCGCAAGAGGCTGCCGCGCTATGATTGATGACTTTGATTTAGAATGGTCTTTGAGCGCATGAAGGACTTGAATCTTGTGGACAGCCCTATAATTAGCAACTCCCTGTCCTTTTCAAGTAGACGAGATCAGACTTCTGACCTACTCTCTTCAGACAAACACGAACATTATCATCACCACCACCAGCAGCAGCAGCACTAAAGATTTTCCCAAGCAGCCAGCCGGCGCCATAGATGGCTCTAAATATGACCTCGCGCACTGAGTGGTAAGTATCAAGTAAGCAACTTTCATCTCCAAGAGTAGCTGGGAAAACCGAAGCAAGTGCAAGACCGCGCTGAACAGGGGTCGGTGCAAACCGACACTCCCAAGCTGTGAGTCTTGCAACGGGAACGTCGGCGGGCATAACAATAACGATGATATTGTTTAACGTCTGGAGGGGCACAACCACTTCAAGCCTCCCGTGGGGCATTAGAAACGTGCTAAGCTGGGGAGTTTTACATACAAGAGACCTTCGAAAAAGCAGTTATGCGGAAGAAATGTTTGGCCCATGGGCCCGCTATTTGAGCCTTTCCTTGCGAGCGAGATAGTTCTTTGCGATGTTTGTGGAGTAGCTTTTAATGGTTTTATCTTAAAATTAGAAAACAAACACATATAAAAAAACACGATTGGGAAAAAGCGTTTTCCATACGTATAACCCGGATCTTTGGTTCCGCGCTATTTCAGCTCTTTTAGAATTTTCAAAAAGACTTTCAGAACTTCGAAAGCTAGCGACGGCGGGTTGTCTCTTGAGCGTTTTCTCAAACACGCCGATGTAGCGGCTTGCAGTCATTTTGCGTATATTCCACCGACATTTTTTTCTCCGTCAAACATGCTGTCGAATCGGTTGTGTTCGGTAACGAGGTTATTTGAAAGCGCTATACCGGGTTTTCGATAATGAATCTGATTTTCATTTTCGCCTTTCCCTTTTACTACGATTCTTTTGCAATTCTTGATACATATGCTTTCGTTAAGCAAATGGTAGTAATATGCGTAGTCGTGAAAATGGCCCGGTTCGCCGGTAAGGAAGATAGATCTCTTGGGATTCGCCACGTGTCGTCGATTGCTCCGTTTTAGCTTTTCTTATTCGTTCTGAAAACAACCGCTTTTTTTTCCTGCCGCAGGAGAAAGAAATGATTGCAATCGAAAAAGCCGAATGTTCGTACCAGGCCCCGCGGGGTATAGCATTAAGAGAGTAGGAAAGCCGTGTTTTCTTAACCGAAGCGAGACGGGAACGGTTGTAGGAACGGAATTGCTTTCTTACGATTTAGAATGCAAGGCAAGGTGTAAAGCAGGGGTATCTATACGGGTAACAAACAAATCTTGCCTAAATTGCCAGGTTGTGGTTGATAGAGAAATCAAACTTTTTGGAAATCATTCATGTTGAGAGTTCGGGAATAAGAGGCGCATACCATAATAGCATGATGGGAGATGACAGCGCTCAAGTCTTGACAGCAACAAGCGCAAGGACAACACTTTCCACCGGACCCCTTCTAGAATATCCCGGCAACGACTTTCTCGCGATCTACATCTAGGGGATTTGCCCTACTGTGCAGCAACACGAACCTCTTCGTCTCACACCACACCTCGGTGAAACGACGAACCATCCCATGCTCTTCCACAACTCGCGCAGAAGTGGGTACGTACTTACCCTTCCCATCCCGCACCTCGGAGGGTAATTTATACAAGAAGTGTCTCTGGGACGAGGGAGTGAGTCATCGACGATGTCGGTGACGACGACATGGAAAGAAACGAGGGTAAGCGAGTACAAACTTACTGACTCACCTCCCTCGAGTGTGGATTGTCTTGCGATGAAGGATATAAAACATCTTCCTCTTATCACCACTGAAGAAGAACGAGTAGCAGCGCCACTAACGAGAACATCGAAGTTCCATGACCTGTCATCTGATAGGCCGGCCGGCAGGCAGGCAGGCAGGAAACGGAAATGATGAAAGTGCTCGGTTGGATGGCCACAAGCGCGCGCGGGGGGGAGCGAATAAATCATGGTTTAAGAGTGAGGAGTTGGGAAAGACGGACTCGGAGAGCAAATAGGAGACTGAGAGCAGGACTCACACCGAGAGCAAAAAGACGAATTGAGAGCAGGACGTACACTGAGAGCAAGAAGGAGACCGAGAGTAAAAAAAGAGACGGAGAGCAAGACAGGCGTCCGCACACAACGCGAGAAAGACAAGATTAGGAGTCGACCGCAATTCCAAAGCAGACTACATCCGATAGAAACAAGTACCGTCGGTGCATATTATCATGGTTTGCGAATCGCTACGAAGAGACCGGCGACCGCTAACCAGGAAATCATCAATGAACGCGTACATGCGCCGAGTACCTCGACTTCTTGTATCCCATTCCTTGGTAACGTGAACGCTCCCCCACTCCGTCGGCTTGCTAATGGTACATGCAGTACAAACAAAGCGAGGGATTTTGCTTCCCTCGTCCGGAATTCAGATCGCAGTTTTCTATCCTTAGGAAGCTGAGATTACTACTCGTGCGTGGAGTGCCGCTGCCTTATCCAGGCAGTAGACTAAAAGCCAAGCAGGTAGACAGGTAGACAGATAGACAGATAGACAGATAGACAGACAGACAGACAGACAGACGGATACCAGCCCACCTTGGCTTCTATAAAGTCGCTCGTTCACTCACTCTCTCGCCCACTGACCCGTTTTTTGCTTCCTCCCCCCGCCCTTCCACCACCCCTCTCCTAGAAGGTAAAGAGTAGAGGAGGGAAGAATCAACCAACCATCACTCAGTCCAGAGACACCTGAACCAAGAAGGCTTTGTCACATTCGGAACAACCCATCTGCACCAGACTGCACCATCCAGGTTTTTTTCTTGGAGGCTGTGGGGGGGTTGGAGAAGGAGGGTTGGTTGGATAAAACCAATACAAAGAAAGAAAGCAAGCAAGCAAGCGAACAATAAATCAATAACAATGACAACCCCCCCCCCCCCCCCCCCCCCCCCCCCTCAGAAAAGGAGGAGCGCACTGAAACTCAAAACTGATATCACATGGAGATAGAGATAGAGACAGACACACTTATATCCCAAGGAGCTACATACACACTGACTCCCTCCCTCAGAGGTAGCGTGTGCGGGGTTCGCAGGAAGGACGAGGCAAAGCATGCGTAGAGGAAAACAAGTAAGGTATAGATAGTACAGTATAAGGCATCTGCTCCGCGCTGCCTGCTCCAAAGGTAAAAAAGACGTGTGCCCCGTCGCTTTTGCCGTTTGCTTGATAGCTAGAACCCGAAGTCCAAGGATGCAGTGCAACGGAAGTAAGCTACCTACATACGTACGAACGGCTGTCAATGCCTGTCCCTCGGTGGATCGATTTTCAAGATATCAAGCGTAAGAGGTAAAAGACTAGGGGAAAAAACGTATCGGAAACACCATCTTACCTCGGCACGAAAAGCACATTTTCCACACCAAACGAGACGTGGTCGGGCTTATTTAGTAATTTTATTTTGGTCATCAATCGTAAAAATTCAAAATGAAAAAAGTCTAGTCATCACCCCTTCCATTGCCTTTCCCTCCATAACAAGTGACCTGACGGCTCATCTCGGAATCCGCCCCCGACAATCCATCCACCGACGCGAACGCACCAATCGACCGACACACGCCTCCATCGCCTGGGCCTGATACCCATGTAGAAAAACAGAAAACGGAAATATCTTTTACTGTATCGAGACGAGGCAAAGATGAAAACGAGATCCGACTAAAGTTGAGGTCCGAGTTCTCAAACTGTTCATACCCTTCGCTCCTGTGCAATCAAAGGTATCTGCCGCTATCATGTCATGTCGTCGTTTTTTACGACTTTCATTACATCCCAGCGACCATCGTCAACTAAATGGATGTCCAAAAAGATGGCTGTCGTGTTGGTCGCGGCAAGTTTACCAGTTCGCTCGTCTGGGCGGTGGTCCTCTCCCGTCGTAAATGATCTCGCGCTCGATGATCCTCTCGTCGGAAAAGCCGGAATCGCGTTCTCGACGTCGCTCTCTACGCTCCCACTCTTCTCGCTCGAAGTTTCGTCGCTCGGCACGCTCTCGTTCGCGCTGGATCTCGCGGATGCGATCTTGGCGCTCACGTTTGATGGCCTCAGAGAGCTGGACTAGTTCAAGGACGTCCTCCTATCATTCCTTTAGCGGGAGTCACGCAGCCAAAGCACAAGAGAAAAGAGGGGATTGGGAGGGAACGTACATAGCGGAGATACTGAATGACGTAGTAGAAGAACTCCGTTTCCTCAAAATCGTACCCCATCTCCTCAATGGCCTCCCTCACTACCAGATCCTTCGTGATTTCTGTCCACAGATCGCCAATTCTCTGCTTAGGCAGAGCTCTTGGGAACCCAACTTGCTGATTAGATGTCTCCTCGATCCTCTCATACTCACGTTCGTACGCGCCCCCGCCCCCGCCTTGTCGTCGAGACCGGCTCGAGCTGGAAATTTCGATTTCCAGCCCGCTGGATTGATTTTCCCGCCTCGGCTCCTCACGTTCGCGGACGTGTTCCCGCTCCGCCACACGACCTTTCTCGCGTTCTCGTTCGGGGATGAATTTACTCCGGCGAACACCGTTGTATTTCTGCCACGTGATTTCCTGGCTTCCGCCCCCGACGCCATCCATTTTCACGCGCTCTGTTCCAGGAGGAACATCGACAATGGCCCAGTCTTTGGTGGCGCCGTTGAATGCTTCGCCTATATATGCACGCTCGTTGGCCTTCCGGGAATAGTAGTCGCCCTCGTCCTCGTCCCCGCGAAAATCAACTCGCGAACGGCTTTTGCTTCGCTCTCTGACCTCCGATTTGGCGCTTACACTCATACTACGCCTGCGGCTGAGATCCATTCTGGACTCCCGAATCCGCAGTTTCTCTCGCTCTTGCTCGTAGAGTACGCTATCATCATGGAAGAAGTCGTGGCGGCTCGAAAGTGGGGATCGATGAGCTGGGGGAGGTTCGCGGGTACTGACCGTCTTCTTGCGGATGTCGACGTCGGTATAATTTCCGTGAGTCCAGATGTCGATGTCGGTCTCTTTGGTGCGTTGCTCGGTACGGCGTGGTGGTGGCGGCGGTGGTGGTGGTGGAGGGGGAGAGGGCTCGAGCGATTTCGTAGCCTGTGGATTGTCAGCAAAGTGTCTGCGTAGTACTCAAGGGGCATACCATGATCAATGTGTCTGTGATGAGTAATTATCTCCTGGTGGATAGGAGGCGCGTGAATCGCTTGAGGTGGTTGAGGAGGAGGAGGAGGTGAGGGCGACGGAGATGGCTCAGGTGATGGCGGTCTGACCTGCTCCACATTGCGGATGCGTACTCTATCCACAACCGGAGATGGTGATCGCTCTCGGAATTCTCTCTCTCGCTCAACAATCCTCTCACGCATACGCACAGGCGAGGGTGAACGCTCTCTGTATCGTTCTCGGGTCTCGATCACCCTGGCTCGAAGTCTCTCGGGCGGAGGGGGACTCGGCGACCGTTGTCTTTCAACAACTCGTGTAGTCGTTCTGACCCGCTCGGCAGGAGGAGGAGGAGGAGATGAAGGCTCACGTCGTTCAACAACGCGAGTCCTGATCCGCTCAAGTTGTGGAGGAGGGCTCGGCGACCTCTCAATAATTCTTTCGCGGGTTTCCCGCACGACCCGCACTGGCGACGGCGATCGCGGTCTGCGCTCCAGCGGTCGTGAAAACACCTCGGTGTCTCGCTCGCGTAGCACCATTTGTCCCATCTCAGGCCGGCCATGTCCATAGTCATCTCGAAGGAAATCCGGTCGACTGCCTCCTCGTTCCGAGCCGCCGCTGCGCCGGCTGCGGGTATCATCCTCTCGTTCCCTCACCCGCACCGCAGGCCCGTCGCGGGAGTAGTAGTCGCGCTCCTCGTACACGGCCTCCCCGCGGCGTGACATGGCTGCAGTTTTGATGGATTGCTGTTTTCAAAATCTTGATTCGCGACTAAGCACTCGACAAGTCAGAAGACGGAAGGAGACTTTGCAGTCGTTGGCGGGTTGCGAATGTCGCAGCACAAGATCGCGTAGCGCTGAGGCCAGAACTAGGACGAGGATGAAAATGAGGATGTGGTTATTGGATCGGTCGACCGGTCGTATTATTGGCGGTGTTGGATGTGAGGTGACGACTTGCTTGTTGCTGTGGAGGGGTTGGGTCGGGTTGGGTTGGGTTGGGTTGGATTGGATCGGGTTGGTATGGATCGGGTTGAATTGGGCTCGGCTGGGACTGGCTGGCGAGCTCGAGGTCACAGTCCAGCTCCAGGTCACGGTTGAGAGGTCGAAGAGGTCGAGGTCGAGGTCGAGGTCGCGGAGGTGGTGAACGGGTAGGCAGGCAAAAAGTAACGAACGAAGGGTGGTTGCGTTGTTGCGCTGCCAGTCAGTAGTCTGTCGCAGGCCAGGCCAGATATGCCCAAGACACAAGACAAATAATCAAGAATCGAAGGCCGCCGTGGTTCGTTCCGCTTGGGCCTGCCTTGAGTTTTGCAGCAGGCGGGAGGTGCCCACTTTCAAGGATCCTTGAAGCGCTCCTCGCTCGGGTGTCCCGCCTGGTGGCTGGGAAACGAAGCAAAAGATATGGAGAAAGCCCTGTTATAGACTCGGACTCGTCGGACGCCGTCTGCGAAGATGCGAAGTTGCAAAGATGGTTGGGGAGAGGGATGGATTGGTAGATTGATGGATTGATCGATCGAGAAGTTGCTCTTCGTCGGTCGTTGGCGGGCGGGGAGGAGGGGCAGACGGGCGGAAGGGCGGGAGGGCGGAGGGTCGGAAGGTCGGAAGTCGCAGGAGCCAAGAAATCCCGTCCTGTCACACCCGGTCTTGGCAGGGTGTGTCACGTGCACCGTCCGCCTAACCTCTCTACCGAACGAGGAGCAGGACGTTCTGTCGCGCGAGTCGAACGTTTCGGCCGCGTTACGTAACCTTTCCAGCCCGTTCCGGCTTTGTGTCAAGGCTCCCACGGGCCTTCCCGCCCTTCCGCTCCGCTGGTGGCTGGCTGGTCGCTGGTCGCTGGTGCTGTAAGTACTGCATGTACAGTACAGCAAGACAGTAAGTACTAAGTACCACTAAGTACCTACCACTAAGTACCAAGTGCCACTAAGTACCAAGTACCGCTGAGTACCAAGTACTTACTACTGACATACTGTATATAGTCTGCCGGCCGCGCTGTACCATGTATGTACTGTACGACGAACATACAAACAGTACTTGTGACAGCTGTTTAGCTATGGGACCATGCTACAGTACTTACTGTACAGTCAGGTCGGGGATATCAAAGGTCCCTGGCCCAGTGGTGCAAGCCCGTGTGCCGTGTTGGCCTCCTAGTACTGTACTGTATGTACTGGGCAACGGTACTTTCTTCCCCCTTTGCCGTCTGATGATGACTTCCAACCCCGATTGCGCTTCTGACCGTATCCTCTCTCACCCAAGTGAAACGGCCGACTGCATCCTGTTTGGCGATAAACTTTCCCGTTTGACAGGCTCGTCCTGTGCAGCGACCGCGTTTCGAGGGGCCCTCGTCCGGTGCAGATCATGCCATGGAAACTGGGGTAACCCTTCCAAGTGACAGGCAGGGCATCGTGACCGGACAGGAAACTTCTCGTCCCAAAACTCGAACCAGCCTATTTTTAAGTGCCAAAAGCTTCGTCTGGCTTCAGACTATGCAGCCGTGGGCAAGGAGAAAGGGTTGGTGTACATACTGGTACGTCGTATGTATGTACATAGTGTACTGGAGTATGTGTGTTTGCACTGTAGGAGAAGGAGCTCCAGTACAGTACGGTACATGGCGTTTCATCGCCTCGCTCTCCAGACGTAGTCTGCATATAATGCGACGTGGTGAATCAACAAGCTATCCCCGTAAGAAAGGATGAGACACCAACTCGGGGTTGATGTCTGCACGGCAACTAACGCTCGTTTGCTGTACTAATGAACTTGCACCGGAGGAGTCACCGAACACGAGCGAAGCTGAGAATTTTCAGTCGAGAAGGTAAGAATCCAACCCTGAACTTCAATCTTGAGGTGCATAACGGTAAAACACTACTCCTTTCAATCGATGGCATGTAGGCCTGAAGCCGCCATGGGGATTGCTATGCTGAGACGAACAGAAGCACAAGTAAAGCTCCATTGAAACTTGCAGTTGAGGAAAAAAAAATTTTGACTCGACAAGGGGCAACATTGTAATCAGCATTAAGACTTAACGGACAGCACTTGGCCTAACTTGCCGCACATTCTCCAAGACAATAAAGTGGAAGACGATGGCAAAGGAAGGTGGCGGATGCCATGGCTGCACATGGCATTGCGAATGTAGCTCTCGATGCCCTCTGATACTTGACACTGATAACATCAACCCCGAATTGTACTGCCAGATTCGCTGTGAGGTTACGTGAGTTGCTTGCCATTCATGTACGTACAAGACTCGCTAGGGGTTCCATTGATGTTGGATCAGACAGGGAAGGCGCGAGTGTCCGCTCACGTGATCGAACCTCAGACCCCAGGCGAAAGCTTCTGGACCCTACTGAAAGAGACAGAGGGCGAGGAGAATTAATGTGCAGCTTGCGCTCTCGTAGCTTTGTAGATAGATCCCTGCGCCATTCCTGGAGGCTCAACATCACCTGACCTTGAGCCTCCGGGGCATAGTTCTTCCCCTCGCTTAAACCAGTGCGAGCCTCCCTTCTTACAGTACTGTACATAGGTAGACATCCAACACAACCTTTACAGAGAGTCCAATTCATAGTTGTGCACTCACTTTGTACCAATATAACAGCTAGGGCTGGTCTATGTCCATGTGAGAAATTTCTGGCAAGTGGTAAACGGGATGGATCGGTAGTCAACACTTCTCCTTAATTTCACGACCTAAACAACCATCTTGAGTGCACGCTGACCAAGTGGACCTTCTTCTTGCTCTTCTGAAACCAATCAATCTCGTCCCTGTCGTTGTTTAACAGCAATAAATCCAGTACCAATTTTATCGCACCACCGCTTATTCAATTTGGCAGCTCTCTACTCTACCTGCCATTTCTGGCTTGGTTCGTCTCTTGTATCCCAATCCTGCGCCCCTTCCTGCCACGAGATGAATCGCTTGGATCAAAGCTTCAAGTTACGTCATGCGCGCAGTTTGAACTAACATGCGTTTGTATATCAACAAGCAGATTGACGGGCTCGTAACTGCGGCCTCAAAAGCATAAATCAAAACAATGGCAACCCACACGACCGCGAAATGAGGTGTTATCTAATGATGCTACGCATAATAGGATTAATCAAATTTGAAAACAAAAACATTCAATGCTTGTAATTTGACCCCAATAGAGCTGATCCGCTTGAGCTGGGAAGCAGTTGTGAACGATACGTCGAATAATGTACGACGATGGTTAAAAAAAAAAATTCTCTAGCTTATCCCGACTCACATCGAGTTTCTCATCCTAAGATTTGAAGAAATAAAACTGCTTACCAAGCTTTTGGTCGTTCTTCGCATCGCTGTTCTTGGCAACGCCGCCTTTTCTCTCTTTAGAATGTGTTGCACAAAAAAGGGGATGTTAAAGGTCAAGACTGGTTCAATCGAAATTCTTGTCCAATCGAGCCTTTCTAACAGTCAACAGCTGAAACCCGACTATGAAAACTATAGAAAGCACTGGACTCTAAAGTAGATGCAAAACGTATTCGCTCCCAAGGACAAAACAGTTGCCAGTGTCACTTAATAACTCATTGACTCAGGCATTAGGGGCTCTTGAATCGTATTCTATGAAGAGAAAGCTTGGATTGTCGTCGATAAGACTGTTTAAAAATCACAAGACCTGTCGTAAGCCGAACTCCATAAGCACGGAAATGATAAAAACTTCCAAGATCCGAAAAAGTACTGATAAATAAAACCAATTTATCCTTCCGATACTGCGGAGGGCATAAAGGTGCAAGACAATGCGGTATATACAGTCCTATACGAGCCAGTGAGTAACAATGTACTACAGCCATTAATAAATACTGCGAACACAATACCAGACCAAGGTCATCTCTTTTTAATCCCGCCAAGCTGAAGCTGCCCTTCCCCCGCCATACGTACAGTACGTAGATAATGCAACGAGTATCAGAAGCTTGGTCTTCAAGAAGTCAGCCTTATATCGCTCTCGGAAACTCCGGTTTCGCCGCAAGAATACCAGAAAATAGCCGCGAATCAGGATGTCTCGGCCCCAAGAATAAAATCTTCAGGCCACAATGCCCGTCCAGCTGCCTACGTAACATCAGCCGGGAACCTCAGCTCAAGGCCGACGGCACATTCAAAGATGCCGAGGTAGCTGTAGTTTCGCACCACGATAGAGGTGAAGCTGAACTTGCCTTCACGTCTTCTGGAGGTTTCTCAAACTACTTTTCTCGCCCAGTTTACCAGAATACACACGTTGAGAACTACTTGCAACGCGCTATCTCGACATACCCATACGACTCTGGGCTCAACACCAACAACAGAGTTGGACGTGCATTCACATAAATTTCCGCAAACGGTGCTCGGTTCCCCGTGGTCACCAATGGCAGTTTCGGGTTTTTCTTCGGCTGCTCCTCTCTTTGCGTCCGACTTTGTCACTGTTGAACCAGGAGCGCGCTACGGCTGGGAAGATCTCCGAGGGATTTGTGAACCATGTGCTTTACAGCCATGACTATGTGATGAATGACGTGACTGAGGGAAACAGTTTGGGGTGCACAACTCAGGGCTTCCATGCGATGCAAGGTTGGGATCCAGTATCTGGTTTAGGGTCGGCAAATCATGCCAAGATGAAGGCTCTGTCTCTAACCTTGCCACAATTGAGACATGTTGTACATGAGTAGGCTTGGTCTCAGTGAATGGCACATCTCATAACGCAGCTACTCACCACAAACAAAACACAATCAGCATGTTTCGCTCAGCTGCAGCAACGTAACTGCAGTCTTCGCTGTGGATGATGGTCAGGGGTGAGAGGAAGGGGAGGTGGCGCCGAAGATGAGGTACTAAGTCTGAAGGGATTGGGAAGGGATTTGACCACTGGAAAGAATGAGATGAGTGCTTCGTGTACCAAGATGTAACGAAATATCTGAGCCGCTTACGTTGAATGGGGCTAGGCCATCAGACGAGCCTTCGAGAAATGCTTCTACCATGGGATACGGATCTCTTGACGACGAAATAGATTCGGAAAGAGAAGTCTTCCAAGTGTATACATTTGTTGATCTGGTGTTTGATAAACTACCAACTCCTAAGCCGTTCGCTCTGATATCCACGAGTGACTTGTATTCAGTGTCCTACAAAACCTTAAAAGCATTACGATACTTGATCAGCGAGACTCTGCATGTGATCGTCGAGCTGTGTCGATAGTAAAGTGTGGCTTGAGATGCTGCACTGCTGACGAAATCGAGTCGACCATCCTTGTGGGTTAGTTTATGTCGCCTGTGCTTATTGACGTAGCAAAGGACTAGCTCGAGAGGATGAACAAGTGTCGCGATGATAACACAGCAGAAATGTGGCATTGGACATTGTTGCAATTGGCCCTGGCTTAGCCGTCTGTATTGACCAAGAGACAGGACCTGAAGGGAAACAAGCGAGAGGGTAAGGGGAGAGGAAGGCGGGTCTGGGATTAGCATCGATCCGCGATGTCCCCGGACAGGACCCTTGGTCGCATGACGTCTGTACTTCACTGTAAGTCGAGAGTCCCTTCAACCCTCGATAGTCGAGACTCGAGACTCGCAACCCCAGGTCAGATATTGTCAAGTCTACAACGACGACGAGGCGGCGGAAAATGGCAGCAACAGTCGCCAACGGGGCCGTCGGCATTTATATCTTGACCTTGAACTGCGGCAAAACGCTCCTCGACGTCGACGCCTTCGCTTCTCAACTCTTCTCCGGCCTCGCCTCTCCCAGATCCACGCTCCCGGACATCCTCGTCCTCTCCCTCCAAGAGATAGCACCTATACCACACTGTCTGATCGGGTCCTTCCTCGTGCCGTACTTCTCTCGATTTCACGATGCTGTCGATCAAGCCTCTCAACAAGTGGCTGGCACAACTGATGCCGAGGGGCACATTTACCAGGCGGTGGTCGCGAGAAACCTCGGCATGACAGGCATAATGGTATTTGCGAAGGACTACGATGCTATATCGGATATCGAGACGGGCGGCGTGGGCGTAGGATATGGAGGAATAGGGAACAAAGGAGCTATTGGGGCTCGATTTACCTACCACGCCAACGGGACGTCGACGGAGCTGTCTTTCGTGGCAGCACACCTCGAAGCGATGGAATGGAATCTCGAGCGTCGCAATGCCGACTGGGAGAACATAGCTCGCGGACTGGTATTCTCGACGAAATATGCGTACGGCATGAACAATGCAACGTCGCAGGCTGTCGAAGAGAGACCGCTACTCTCGATATCGCCTCGAAATGCATCCATCTTCAAACCCACTTCGCATCTCTTCCTCGCTGGTGATCTAAATTACCGGACCTCGACGATGGCGCCGTCGCCTACAGATCACAAGGAGACCTTCCCACAGCCGTATCAGGACGAATCCTCGCCCAACCACTACTCCAAGCTCTTCGAAACCGACCAGCTGGATCAAGAACGGTTAGCAGGACGGACATGCCATGGGTTGACAGAAGCACCCGTCACCTTTCCCCCGACATACAAATACCGACTCCAGACGACACCCGACAAGGACCTGTCTAAATGGCACTGGGCGCCTCATCGCTGGCCGAGCTGGTGTGACAGGATCCTCTACCTCGATCTTCCGCCCTGGGTGACCCGCACCCACCCCGACGCCAAGATCGTCACCCGCAGCTACGCGGCTCTCCCACTCCTTCCCACCACCGACCATCGTGCCGTCGCACTCGAGGTCTCGGTTCCACTGCTGCCGATTGCGGCACCGGAAGAAAACGAGGTCGGCGACGATCCGCGAATACGGCCTCCATTTGAGCTGGATGTCGACTGGAAGCGGAAGCGAGAGCGAGCGAGGATGTTAGAGCTGGTCGTGGGCTTTGCGATGTATTTCACCACAACGAAGGAGGGAGCTGCCGTGGCGGTTGCTGTGTTTGTAGGGGCCGTGGGGGCCTTGTTCGCTGTCAAGATGAGTTTAGACATATGAGAATGGACCGAGACTGGCGCGGAGTTTGGGGCTTGTGTTAGACGTTATGATATCCCCAATGCAGCATGGTTTTCCTTCTTCTGAGGTGGCAGTGGTCGTTGCTATGTTGCACTGCCCTCGGGTATTCTCTACCTACAGTACAGTACATACCCGGTCCTCGAGAACAAGAATCTCCGGGTCTGGAGTTGCTGTTTCACCACGGAAGCTGTAGAGCTCCGACCCACGTTGGAACAGCACTGGGTTGCCGTCCACAGATGATTTTTCGGGGCAGGAAAATGGCTGCCACCGTTTGACCCTACCCCACACCAGCTGATGAGAATACGAACAGACTGGTGGAGACTCGGAAAAGTGCATCGACCCTATTAGCGTTCGCTGTTTCCACGGCCAGCGCACTTCGACTCCCTCGTGGCCTTTTCACCTCCTATTATTCCACCAGCGATCGAAGTACACCTGCCGGAGGGAAGGGAAGGGAAGAAAAAACAACCGAAAAAGCATGAAAAAGGAAAAAAAAAAAAAAAAAGGGAAAAAACAAATGAAAAACAAAAAGAACAACAGTTGGTAGGGGTTGAAGGACTCGACCGCGTTCCGTCGACTGCGATTGTACTCATGACGACGTTGTTTTCCTGGGAAATGACCGAGATGCAAGGCCAGAGGTACAGTAGGTACCCGACTCAAGGCCCTTGTCGTTGAGGTAAAAGCTCCAAGTGAGTGCTCAGGGGGCGGATATCTTGGTGTATGTATCATCATCCTTAATAAAAGTGATGGACGCGACGATGCAGCCATCGGCCACACAGACCTCGTCTTCCCATACGGACGGGAGACGACAGCTGCGAGAGCTGCTCCCTCCAGCCTAGGCTGTCACAGAGATGCAAGGTCCCCTGGTACATGCCAGAGTTTGAGTTTGAGATTGATTTGCTAGAGACAGATAACACGGACGTCAAGTCAGTCTTCCAGATCGACGACGTGTGTATGTGTAGAAGAAGAAGAAGAGGAAGAAGAAGAATAAGAGGAAGAGGAGGAGGAGGAGGAGGAGGAGGAGGAGGAGGAAGAGGAAAAACAAAAAGAGAAGAAGTGCAAGAAGAAGAAGTGCAAGAAGAAGAAGTGCAAGAAGAGGTGCAAGAAGAAGAAGAAGAAAAAAAAGAAAAAGCAAGATAGATAGAGACTCATGCTTACCTGGGCACCTGCGTATGCAGCCGTGGGAGGCTTGTCTGCTTGATGTCTTTGATGTATCCATCCTTCCTGCATACAGTAGAAGAACTATTCTCTTCTCCTTCAACTCGGAACTCGTCTATTACAGAGCGTCTGCTGCACGACACTCGACCCGCTCCGGGTTGATGCTTCACGGCCATACAAAACACATCGCCGGTTGCCGACAAAAGAACATCTCCAAACCTCCTCAAACCTCCGGCCTTCGTGCCCCCCTGTGTGTGCGATCATGCCCTCCCGTCCGTCCCACCCGGCCTATAAGTTCCCCCCCCGTCCGTCTTTTCTGATATACTTGAGTCCAAAGTCCATTTTCGTTGGCTTCGACCCGATCAGCAGCTGAAAACCGAAGACCGACGTTCGGGTCTTGGCACACGTGTGCCCCTGCCGTTCGCTCTCTTCTCGACAACTTCTTCTTCACACTTCACAACCACCACAACTCGACTGACCCCCCCCGAGACCTGGTCTGCAATCCGGCCAGCTCGAAAAGGGCAGCTCTCTTCCTCTTCCTCCTCTCTTATCGCCTCCGCCAGCATCCGCGGCACCCCCGCCAATTCCTCAAGATGTTGACGTTCAGACGAGCCCTGATAGCAGCGGCCTGCTTCCTCACCATAATCTTCTTCCTCACTCGATCCCACAGCACCTCTGCGAGCGACGCTTCGTTACTCGCCCAGACCACCAGCCCGAGCGGTGACTCGGAGCACGTCTCCTCCGATCCTACCACGACCTCGGACTTCTCGCAAAAACCATCCGGCAAGACGGTCAAGCAAGAGGAACCCGGGGCCCAGCAAGTTCTGATGGACATGTCGCACGCCCCTCTGATCGAAAAGCTGGCCTACCAATTCCCCTACGACGTCGAGAGCAAGTTCCCGGCCTACATCTGGCAGACGTGGAAATACACGCCGGCCTCGGGCGACTTTGGCGAGAACTTCAGACCGGCAGAGGCGTCGTGGAGCGAGAAGCACCCGGGCTTCATACACGAGGTGATCACGGACCAGGTCGCGGTGCACTTGATGAGACACCTGTACGCAGCGGTGCCGGAGGTGCTGGAGGCCTACAATGCGTTGCCGCTGCCGGTGCTCAAGGCCGATTTCTTCCGCTACCTGATCCTGCTGGCCAGAGGAGGAATTTACTCCGATATCGATACCCACGCCTTGAAGTCGGCTTCAGAGTGGTTGCCAGAGAGTGTACCCCGAGACGCAATTGGGCTGGTGGTGGGCATTGAGGCGGATCCGGATCGCGACGACTGGGAGGAATGGTACTCGAGACGAATTCAATTCTGCCAGTGGACGATTCAGTCGAAACCTGGGCACCCAGTCCTGCAGAAAGTTGTTGCCAACATCACCCAAGAGACGCTCAAGAGGCAGAAGGAGGGCGTGTTGAATACACTCAAGGATGACAAGGTTATTGAGTTCACTGGGCCGGGATTATGGACGGATATGATCTTTGAATTCATGAACGACAAGAAATACTTTGACATGAGCAACAGTAAGCAGAATATCACCTGGAAGGATTTCACGGGCATGGAGACGCCACGGAGAATTGGGGATGTGATTGTTCTGCCCATAACTAGCTTCAGTCCCGGTGTTCAGCAGATGGGAGCAAAGGATTATGACGATCCAATGGCCTTCGTGAAGCATGAATTTGAAGGCAAGTTTTCTCTCTCTCTCTCTCTCTCTCTCTACACTGTGTATGCCTATCTAACACGGCCTAGGTTCATGGAAACCCGAGGAACTGCGACACATAGGCCAGGTCAACGGTGAAGAGCCTAGCAAAATCGCGCCCAAGATCAAAAAGCGTTAGTCTTGCATGTTCGTTGTTTTGCCCCGGCTTTCGACCTTCTTGTACATCTTCGGAAGTCTTACCAAAAGTTTGCTACTGCGTTCTACGGCGTTCTCTCGACATTTCTGCATCAGCCGCGTACTGCTTCACATATGAACCTTGCAAGCGACAGGCTCTTCTTGTTGTTTTCCGGCGCTGTTTTCGTTTATTAAGCTAGGCTTGGAGCGCTGGTGATTATGAACATAGACTGGGTGTGTTTGTTTGCTTGTTTGCGTGCCAGCAGGACCTCCTCCTGCGCTGGATCTGGTCTCCGCCTGTGAGGAGACAGCAAGTTTACATAGAGTAAGGCGAATAAGGGTAGACAAGGCTTCTGTACAGCGACAATTGTTTGTTTGCAGAGCGAGCGGATGGATACGTCGAAAGGAATGACACGAGTCTTTCAAGAGCTGAATACTTGTGAATTGGAATGTGGGATTTAATTGTTTATGATTCGCACATTCCGTGCATCTCGGCATAGATGGATGGACTGGCTGGGAATACTTCAAGAGAAGGGAAGGTGGTTTCCATCAGCCCTTGCTGTTGTTGCATATTCAGAAGGGAACGTGCAGCAAGCCGTACGGAACACATAGAAATGTCCACTCTTCTTACGTAAAGCTATCTTTTTTTTTTTTTTTTTTTTTTTTCGGTTTCCCGTCCCAATCCTTATCATGAAAAGAAAAGGTAATGCCTTGTCTCATCTTCTGTTTGTGTGTCCGTTTGCCTTGATAAGGGATAAAATGTCTTATGGATCAAGCCCTCTATCACATTTATTGCCTTTTCCGGACTCTCTTATTGATACCTGGTTTACTTTCTAAGTAGCTTATCTTAAGTAGCTTCCTGTTATGGCAGCGTAATAACAGACAGGTGCACTAACTCGTACGCATATACTAGCTATTTACACCTAAGCGAGCTCAGGTAGAAGAAGTTCAGCCGAGGACAGCCCGGCAAGGGGAGCACGAGCGACCCCGCAGTAGCTGGAGCTTCCCGTCGTCCCTCAACTTAAACTTCATCGGAATATATTCCTGAGATCGGCAATGAGGCATACGACAAGCTCTGCTCCGGGTGATATGGAGCACTCGCAACTATGGCTTTGCGATTCGCACTTGTACACAGACCTGTGGCGACGATGGAAAAGTGCTGGGGACGTGGAAGCTCCTCGAGCTTGATCTGGGGATGGAAGGCTGGTGCGAGAGCTTTACACTGGCTATCGAGGTTCACGACCCGAGACCGAGGATCTCGAAGAGAAAAGAACGAGAGGAGAGGAGGGCAGAGAACGTGGACGAGATCCCTCTTGACAGCTTCCCATACCGTTGGCCCCTCCTTAGTGCGTCTCTCCTCCTCCCTCTTTTCGCAAAACCCAAGCTTACATCTTCTGCTCCGCAGCCTCCCCTTCTCACCTCTACCATTCCCCAGCACTTCTCCTCCATCGTCGCCCAACACGGTGACCGTCTCGCCCTCATCTCGCGCTCCCAGCGTGAGCGGCTCACGTATCGCGATCTCGATGAGCGGAGCACGGTGCTTGCGCATGCGCTGAGGGAGCGGGGAGTGAAGAAAGGTGACAGAGTTGCAGTGATGTTGGGCAATAGCTGGGAGTGTGGAGTTGTGAGCTATGCTGTTTTCAAACTGGGGGCTATCCTGGTATGTGGACTCTCTTTCCATGCACGATTGTTGACATGAGAGGGGAAGAGGAGGGAGAGCGGTTGAGGGAATCAGCCATGCGAGGCGTGAGTCGAGAGCAGGACAAGGTAGAAGCTGAGGGGGAAAACAGGTGCCCCTGAACCCAGCCTTCAACCCCCCCCAAGTGTCGTCCGCCCTCTCCCATCTCTCTGCCGCGCACCTCATCATCAGCACCGAGACCAAGCTCCCCTTCAAAGCTCCCCGCTCCAACGTGTCCCTTCTACAGCAAATCGGCCCAGACCTCTCGTCCGGCACTGTCTCTTCCCTCTCCGTCCCCTCCCTCAAGAATATCATCCTAGTCGATAACTCATCTTCACGGATCGACACCTCCGGGTACACATCTACCATCTCCTTCTCCTCACTCCTCTCGGCCCACAGGTCCAAGAAGAATGCTGCCATCGTTCCGGATGACGAGTTGCGAACCGACGATACCATCAACATCCAATTCACGTCCGGGACGACATCCTCCCCCAAAGCCGCCTGCCTGACACACACTGGCATTCTCAACAACGGCTTCTTCATAGGAACGCGCATGGGTCTCACGCCCTCCGACATTGTGTGTTGTCCGCCCCCGCTGTTCCACTGTTTCGGCTCGGTCCTAGGCTACATGGCAACCGCCACCACCGGCGCCGCGCTCCTGCTCCCCAGCGAGGCGTTCGACCCTACGGCCACGCTGCGGTCGATACAAGCGGAGAAGGCGACGGCGCTGTACGGCGTGGCGACGATGTTCGTCGCCGAGCTCGAACTCCTCGCGAACCAGGTCGTGCCGCGCACCGGCTTCGAGCACCTCCGCACGGGCATTGCGGCGGGGAGTTCGGTGCCGCGCGCGCTGATGGAGAAGCTCCACGAGACGCTGCACCTGACGGGCTTGACGATCTGCTACGGCATGACGGAGACGAGCCCCGTGTCTTGCATGACCGCTCCCGACGACCCGCTCGTCAAACGCGTCGATTCCGTGGGCCGTCTCCTGCCGCACGTCGAGGCCAAGGTCGTCTGCGCGCACGACGGGAAGACGGTCTTGCCCGTCGGGCAACGGGGCGAGCTGATGGTGAGCGGGTACGGCGTGATGAAGGGCTACTGGAACGACGCTGTGCGCACGCAGGCGGTGCGCGTGCTCGAGAGGTCGGGCGCCGGCGACGGGGAGGAAGCGCGGGAGAAGGTCTGGATGCGCAGCGGCGACGAGGCGCAGATGGATGGCGAGGGCTACGTCCAGATCACGGGCCGCATCAAGGATCTGATCATCCGCGGCGGCGAGAACATCCACCCCCTGGAGATCGAGAACGTCGTCTTCCAGCTGGATGGCGTGAGCGAGGTCTCGGTCGTGGGCGTGCCGGACGAGCGCTACGGCGAGGTCGTCGCTGCGTTCGTCGTCGCGCATCGGGATGTCGGCGTCGGCGTCGATGACAAGGGGGAGGGAGACCCGGGGATCGACGCGGAAAGGGGCGGGGGAGAGGCTCGGAAGCTGACGAGAGAGCTGGTGAGGAGCTGGGTCCGCGACAGGTTGAGCGCGCACCTGGTGCCGCGCTACGTCTTCTGGTGAGCGAGCATCCCAAGACGGCGAGCGGGAAGGTCCAGAAGTTCAAGCTGAGGGAGATGGCTCTGGAGTGGGTGAAGGAGGACTAGGACTGGGACTCGGGCTGTGGCTGTGGCCGGCTTGGTTGCTGTGTTGCGGACGGTCAGATACATGGACGGGTACTGGTGGTACATACATACAGTATTTACAGATCTATATACAGGACACCTTGAGCTACAGTATATACAAACGACCTCGCCTCGTCCCCAATTTCTTTCCTCCTCCAAAAAGCCATCATCGCCCTCCTGCCGGCCGGCACGGACTGCGTCCCAAAAGTCCGTGCCGGTCCCACAGACAAACAGACAGACAGACAAACAAACAAACAACCACGCACGCTCTTGTCGAGTTTCGCGCCGCTCTCGCTCTCGCACACGGCCCGGCCCGGGTGCGAGAAACCAGCGCTCGCTCGCTCGCGCGCTCGCTCATCGCTCCGTGGCGGGAGCGGGAGCGGGAGCGCCGTTGGTGTCGACGATGCGGTGCACCAGCTCGGCGTCGAGCGGCGAGTTGCGCTCGACGTAGCTGACGAAGACGTCGTCGGTGAAAGCGGTCTTGGAGGAGTAGGCGTGCAGCAGGAAGATGTTGTCGCCGCCTGGGAGGGAGCATCGGGGGTTAGCGTAGCACGGGACGGTACGGCATAGCATAGCATGGCATGGCATGGCATGGCATGGCATAGCATAGCGCAACGCAATGTGTGGATGTCTGGCGGATGGGGTGGGATGGGATGGGATGGATGGGATGGATGGAGCTCGCCCTGACTTGTCTGGAGGGGAGGAGGGAGAGGGGAGGAAGGGGGGAGAGAAGGAAGGAAAGAGGGGGAGAGAGAGAGGGAGAGGGAGAGAAGGAGAGAGAGAGAGAGAGAGAGAGAGAGAGAGACACACCATCGGCCAAAAGTCCAACGTCGCAACATTGTACGTCTTGTCCATGTTCAGGTCGACGCCATCGATCTTCACGCTCACGAGCTTCGAGCCGCGGGGCGCCGCGGCGTCGTACTCGATCTCCACGCCGGCCGACAGATGGATGAAGCCCTCGACGCCGCGCTGGGTGTACTGGTTCACGCCGGAGAGCACGCCCTCGAAGGTGTTCCACAGCTCGTGGCCGGCGAGCGCGATCTCCACCAGCGAGTTCCCGAGCGGGAAGGTCGTCAGCGCCTGGCCGCGCGTGATGGGGCCCACGTCGATGGTGGCGCGCACGCCGCCGCCGTTCATGACGCCGAGCGCGGCCGTGCCGCCGTGCTCGCGGTTGTAGTGCAGCAGGGCGTCGGCCATGACCTGGCCGAGGAGGCACTCGCGCACCCGGCACGTGGAGTGGCCCAGCGTCACGCGCGACGTGCCGACGACCTGCCCGGCGAACTCGTCAAAGGGCTTGCGCCACGCGAGAATCTGCTTCTGGAGCTGCGGGTCCTGATCCGTGGCGTTGGTGAGGTGGAAGGGCGCCCCGTGGTAGGCGAGAATCTTGCCCGCGTCGTCGTAGGTCACGTCGATGTAGCCTAGGTACTCGCCCCATCCTGCGGTCGGCACCGTTAGTTTGCGCGCTCTGCTGGTTGATGGCGGGAGGGGGGGGACGGACGGTAACTGTTTGTACGACGTTAGTTCGGGGCTGTGGCAATCATGGGCACGGGGAGGGAGACGTACGCGGTGACGATGAAGACCTCGTCTCCATCCTTGTTCGTCGCGATCGTGGGGTAATCCCCCACAGCTCCGGGGAGGTTGCCCAACGGCGTGTGGGAATGTCCTCCCATGATGAGATGCAAACCCGTCGTGGCTGCGGCGAGCTTCTTGTCGTTCTCACTGTGGTCTCTGGTCAGCAGCGGACCCCAACTCGCGACACGCCCCTTTTCGCTCTCGCTTAGCCCGCCCGGCCGCCCGCCCAAACAGGAAGCGTCGCGACATCGAACCCCCCCCCCCCCCCCCCCCCACGCATGCCTCGGCATCGGGAGACTCACTATCCAATGTGCGTGATGGCTGCGATCCTCGTAATGCTCGTCGTCGCCTTGATGAAGTCGATCGTGCGCTGCACCGCCTCCGTCACGTCGGTGAAGGTCGTGTCCGGGCCCGGCGAGGAGGTGTCGGACGTGGTCGGCGTCGTGACGCCGATGACCGCCAACTGTTGCGCCGGGTAGATGTGGAAGGGCTTGATCACCTGGCTCAGGACGGGGTGCGTCGATTTGACGTTGGCCGAGATGACGGGGAAGTTGAGGCTCGAGATGAACTCGCCCAGCTTGTCCGGGCCGCCGTCGAACTCGTGGTTTCCGAGGGTCATGCCGTCCAAGCCGAGCTGGTTGAGGGTCTCGGCGATCTTCTTGCCCCCGTAGTAGGTGTAGAAGAAGGTGCCCTGGGACTATGTGAGCACCGCGTGCAGGCGGGGGGACGCGGGGGTGGTGGGTGAGGAGGAGGAGGAGGTGGTAGGTGGGCGGACCTGGAACTCGTCGCCGACGCTCAAGAACAGGCTGTTGGGATGCTCCGGGCGCGACTGGTCCAGCACCGTCTTGACTCTCGCGTAGCCCCCGTAGCAGCCCAGGTCCGGATCGGAGCAGTTCGTGCCCGAGGGGCGAAACTCGTCGAGGTGGGCGTGCACATCGTTGATGTGGTAGAACGCTGGCCCCCCGTGCGCGCGTCAGCCACGGCCTCCTCGCGACGGACGCCTCTGCCCGCTCGTGGGATCCGGGGCCGGTCGCCCGCGGAGACTCACCGATGTTGTAGTCCCCCTCCTCGTTGACGCGCCGCTTCGCCAGGCCTCGCTTGCTGTACAACACGTCCTCCTGCGCCGCGCGGCCATCAGCAGCGCCGACGCCACGAGCGATCCGTTCGCAAATCTCATGCTGACCCGGCACGGCGTGGAAGAGCGCAAGACACGATCAGTGAGCCTCCCGGCCCCGGGTCCGCTGCGGACGGCGGACGCGGCTTATATACGTGTCGGCCGCGAAGGCCGTCCCTCGTCGGCGCGCCAGCGCTCTCCGTCTGCGTCGCTGGTCGTCGAGCGTGGCGCCGCGTGCGCCTGCCGCATCGGATGTGGCCGCCGTCCGTCACCCGGTCGGCGGTCTGTGGCTGCGATGGAGGATGTGCCCGGCCCGGCGGGTGTCATGCATTATCAAATGCGCTCCTCCCTGCCCCCACCCGCGCCGCGATCCACTTGCCCGTCTTCTCGAACGGCGCGCCAGGTCTGCTGGGCCGTCGATCCGCTGGGATCGCCGTCCTGACTCGACCGGATCGCGGGCGAGGCGCGCGTGCGGGACGAGACGAGACGAGAAGACGGGTGCGGGGTGGTGGTGCGCACGCGCGTGCACGCGATGGAGCGGCCCAACACGTATGTACCGACATACATACATAGGTAGGTATGTATGTATGTCTGGATGAGCGAGGTCTGCAGCGAGCGCGTGGCCCCTGGGCCTGGTTCTCACGGCGGATGCCCCGGTGGCTTCCCGTGCCCGCACCCCCGCCGCGTCTCGTGGTCTGGGTTCGCGGGCGACGCATCCGCGGCGCAGTGGTGTTGTCAAACCGATTGCGGCCTAGCGCTTCCACCCCCCCCCCCCCCCCCCAGGGACGCGGCGCGCATCCAGACATCCAGGCTCGGGGTGAGACCCTGGGCATGCATCACCAGCCACGCAACCGGGGACGGTCTCTTGGGTCAGAACAGAGCCTCGTCGGTTCCGCCGCCACGGGACAGGACGGGACAGGACGGGCGGTCGACGTCCTGCTGTACCTCTCGGCGGGGGAGCAGCCAGACCGGTGGTACAGGAACGCGGGCGTGGCGGCGTGGGCCACCCGCCGCACCGGCTGCCCCGCACGCGGCGCAGGGTACGACATACCTAGATCAGAATAGACGGCCGTGTCGTGTCGCCGTCGACTGCGTCGGCAAAGACCGGCGGGCCAGGATCGAGGGCACTCGTATCCAGATGAGCAGGCGAATGAATCCGGGGCCGTTCGGCAAAGACCGGTCGACACGGTCGCGGGGTGGTGGAGTAGGGACTGACTGTAAGGATTGACTGTAGGTACGGACTGTAAGTACGGACTGTAAGTAAATACCGACTGTAAATACTGACTGTAAGTAATGACTGTAAGTACGGACTGTAAGTACTGACTGTAAGTAAATACCGACTGTAAATACTGACTGTAAGTAATGACTGTAAGTACTGACTGTAAGTACTGACTGTAACTAATGACTGTAAGTACGGACTGTAAGTACCGACTGACTGTAAATACTGACTGTAAGTACTGACTGTAAGTACGGACTGTCCTCTATCTGCATAGCTGTGTGCCCACGGCGGTTACATCGGCTGCGGTCCCGCGAGCGACGAGCGCGCCGGCACGAACTGCTCGTTTGGACATGTCCCCATCTCGTCCCAGATGAGATGGACCGGTGCGGACAAGCAATAGTCAAGTCCCTCTGGGGCCGTCTCGCCCGCACGGCCGAGTGGAGCCGCGGGCACGAGGGGACCGACACGGACCGTCGAGATACCGTACATACACATACCTCGAGGTAGGTCGATACTGTACGATGCCCAACCCAGGCCTGGCCTCGTGACGGACCGACGGCACCGTGGCGAGCTGACCTGGAGACGGACCGCGCCCTTTTCCTCTGCAGACCACACGAACAAAGCATTACGAAAACGCTGGCTATCACACAAAGCATTACGAAAACGCTGGCTATCACCACAACCCAACCCCAACCCCAACCCCACCAAGCCGGCGGCTGGCTCAGGGGACCTACCCCGAAGGGTACGCCCACGTTGCACCCCGGCCTCGGAGACACCACCTGGAACTCTGATGGTCCTAGCAAAGACCCTGAATCCCCATCCTCGGGGTGTAACCATGAGGGCCTGGTGTTGGAGGACGGCGCGAGATGGGTTCGACTGTACAGTACAGTACCTAGTGACGACTCCGCGAAGTCAGCCAGCCGCCAGCGTGCGATTCCACATTCTGGCAACCCACCGAGGAGGAAGTCTCGTATCCTGATAGAGCACGTACGTACAGTACCGTACAGTGCAGTACAGTTACCATAGTCGGTGTCTCGCGAGGGTGCACGTCTTACAGGCTTCGGAAGGCGTGCCTGGTACTGTACAGTACAGGAGGATCCTTCTGCTCTTCCGACGGCAGATTGATTAATCTTCTTTTTCTGCGGCAAGCCAAAAAAAAAAAAAAAAAGGGAAAAAAAAAAAGAAGCAGCAGCCTTGCATGCGGAAAGCGTTCCGGAAGCCAGATTGAGGCAGACCCTGCGCAGCGGCGTCGCTGTTTCTTTCGTGTTTGTTCGGCGACTCCGAGCTTTGGCGTGTGTGTGTTTCTTTTACGTAGGTACGTATAGTACAGTACAATGTGGTTGGTACTGTACTGTGCAGTGCCGACGATTACGATGTACAGTAAGCGCTTACTAATACGGTGCGGTTGATAAGAAGGCCGAATGACATGCGATAAGAAGGGGGGGGGGGGATATAGCGCGATAAATAGAAACAAACCAGCGGTGAAGCGCTTCCCTAAATAACACCGCCAGGTGTTCCTGATCGGACGTTCCTTTTATCTCGACAAGTACTGTACTGTACTTGTACTGTACAATACTGTACACAGTAGAACGACAGAGGAAAATGCTGGTCTCTTAATGCAGCGGCAGCAAAAAGCGACATACCGGTGCATACCTACATACCTACAGTACGATGCATAACAGTATGTACAAGCAAGCAAGCAACCGAAAATTCGCGGTTCAGCTTGCTTATACGATGATGGCACCTTACCTATCTTCAACTTCCCGTCCCGTCCTTAACCAAACCCCCAAATTGCTCTACTCTACTCTGCTCTACTCTACTCTATCTACTCTGCTCTACTCTGCTCTGCTCTACTCTGCTCTGCTCTACTCTGCTCTGCTCTGCTCTGCTCTGCTCTGCTCTGCTCTGCTCTACTCTACTCTACTCTACTCTACTCTATCTACTCTGCTCTGCTCTGCTCTGCTCTGCTCTGCTCTGCTCTGCTCTGCTCTGCTCTGCTCTGCTCTGCTCTGCTCTACTCTACTCTACTCTACTCTACTCTATCTACTCTGCTCTACTCTGCTCTGCTCTACTCTGCTCTACTCTACTCTACTCTACTCTACTCTACTCCACTCCACTCCACTCTACTCTACTCTACTCCACTCCACTCCACTCTACCTCAGAAACCCATCCATCTCCCAGAAAAACCATCACCGCCTTTCTCGTTCGCAGGTCTGTACCTATATATATACTCTACGTTTTCAAACGTGAATCGATAGGTATGTACAGTACAGTATAGTGTGTACAAACCTTTTGCAAATACAGTACTGTGGTGAGTCTGTCCCTGATCGCGATTCCGGAAGTACGTGTGCCGGAAGTGCGTGTGGAAAAAGAACTTTACGGTACGGTACGGTGAAAGGGCGATCGATGGTTTGCGCTTTACGCTGGATGGTAATATGTGTATGTACTGTAGGTATATATGCTATTACTACTTTTACTACTACTACTACTACTACTACTACTACTACTACTACTACTACTACTACTACTACTACTACTACTACTACTACTACTACTACTACTACTACTACCGACAAAAAGCTGCAACTGGCTGCTGCAACTGGCCGTCCCTCCCTCTTCTGGCCGTCCCTCCCTCCCTCTCCTGGCCATCCATCCATCCATCCATCCATCCATCCATCCATCCATCCATCCATCCATCCATCCATCCATCCGTCCGTCTAAAAAACGAAACGGCGTTTCTTTCTTTCTTTCTTTCTTTCTTTCTTTCTTTTTTTCTTTCTTTCTTTTTTTCTTATCTTTCTTTCTTTTTCGTTCTTTCTTTTCTTTCTTTCTTTCTTTCTTTCTTTCTTTCTTTCTTTCTTTCTTCTTTCTTTTCCTTCCGTCAAACATAGGTACCTACCTAGGTAAAAACCGATATGCCTAGCCTCCACGGAGCCCCCCCCCTATGGTCGATACTGCGAACCGTGAAAAAAATACACACATAGCTGAAAGACGAGGGGAAAAAAAACACAGCAAAAAACACAGCAAAAAACACAGCAAAAAACACAGCAAAAAACACAGCAAAAAACACAGAAAAAAAAACCCTTGTCGATTGATGCTGTACTGTACTGTATGTAGATGCTTTCACGATGCATGACGAGGCAAGGCGATAAATAAATACACGAATACATACCTATGTAAGGTAGGTAGGTAGGTAAGCATACCAACAGAAGTTACTGTACTGTGTAAAGAAAGATCCATGGCACTGGTTCGATATATACACTGTACTGTATTGTAATGGAACTACTATGCGTGCAGTATTGGTCAAGACATGTGACAAGCAAAGGCAAGCAGGTTAATACAGTAAGTAAGATATTTCCTCCGGATGTCCAGTACTGTACATCCAGTACCTGCTCTCTCCTATTCGACCGACGATTCAACAGCCATCGCGTGACGTGCTGAGAATTTTCTCCCCCCCCAAAAAAAACCTTGAATACCCTACCTACTGTAGGTACGCATACATAGCCCATACCCACCCAACCCTTGATTCCGCCAGCTTTTACGACATCTCCGCCTTAATCCATGAGAAGAGTCTCCCCATCCCAGCTCTAGCTAAAAAAAAAAAAAAAAAAAAAAAAAAAAAAATCTGCTCCATATCCATGTGCCGCCAAAGAAACAAGAATGAACGCAAAAAGCAAGAAATGCTCTGCAGGTACATGAGCCCCGGCTGAGTGACAAAGTGTTCCTGATATAACCTTGGCGTTAGTATGACAGTGGTCGGTGATCCACTTGCACGGTAGGGAGATTCAGTATGCTGGTGAGGATGGAACCTGGGAAGTTTCGGAAAAGAAAAAGAGAACAGTCTGACCAGGCCTGTTGGCCTCCCGCATGGTTGGTACTATAAGTAAGTTTTAGGATCCCATGTGCCCAAAGAATGGAGCGGACGTTCTTCCTTGATTGCTACCGCCTGGTCTTCACCATGTTGAATGTGTGGTGCTCCTAGTCTGCGATCCATCAGGCGACGGATGGAAGCCGCGAGGTGCAGGCTGACCATCTCGGAAAATCAGGAGGGCATACATGCGGCCGAGTGTCCAAGATAATCAGGTTCATGACCAGGAAGGCCTTCTCATGTTGCCAGGTGTGACAGATAGTCCGGAGGCCTATGGGAAATCCAACATGGGCAATGATACGGCTCGCGGTGTTTCTGAGATAGGTAAGTTCCGTGGTAAGCATCTCGAAGACACGATTCCCGCAAGAGAGTGCCGTTGCGTGCAAGTCAACAAAATGATCGGAGGAATCAATCCATCCATCTGAGGTTCCCACGAAAGAAGAAAGCGGTGGATGAAACTTTCCAGTTCATAATAGCAGGCGCATATATGGAGATATATACAAACTCCTCTTGACCTGCTGCTCTGGCCTGATGCAACCGTGCGCTATCAAAATCAGAATACCCATCCAATGACAATGGTGGAAAGTCAACGTCCAGAAGGCAGATCCAGTGGCAGAAAAGCATCCAGGCAGCAGGTCGTTGTGAGGGTATCCGAGGGGAAAAAAAAAAAAAAAAAAAAAAAACACCCAAAAGCGCCCAACGGCCTGTACAATGCAATCACTGATGCAGTAGACAGTAACACCGTTTATGAATTGTAACATTCTTCGTTCTTCTCAGAATCCTGGTTCGTCAAGGCATCAAGGCATCCATGTGGCCGTTTCATCTCCTCTGGTAGTTGGATTTCGAGAACTGATCCAGGGGGCGACAAGCCAAGTGTAATTAAGGACCCGTATTGATGTAACATGCACCATCCTAGAGATGGAAATCCTGGGAAAAGTGTAAATTCGCAGGTCAACAAAACCTGCTAAACACCATGAAACGCCCTCTACAATGGTCTGGCTCCATGATCAGACACGTGTCCAAGGAAAGTCCAGGCATAATGGAAAGTTCCAGGGGAAAAGGTCATGAAAAACGCCAACAATGCAGGTGGTGGGCGGCCCTTGCATTGTGGAATGCAAGTCCAACGAAAAATCCTAACGGCGACTGCTGCGGTGATGCCTATCACGAGCATCTGGCTCTCCTCTGTCACGCTCACGTCTGGATGAGGTGTTGGATGTGGCTGGGATGTTGGAAGAAGGCGGTTGGCTAAAGCCTGCGTCCTGATATTGACGGTTGTCATACGAGTCCTGAGTATCATACGAGGCACCAGACACGGGAAGGACTAAAAAGTTAGACACGACTCTGAGAACACAACGTCATGAGATTCGCGGGTGATGGTACGCACCCTGCCCACGGCCGTAGTATGGATCGCTCGGCTGTAAGGGATACCCTTGTTGCATGGGCTGGGTCACGGCCGGATTCTGCTGGCTGGAATAGTAACCACTCCTGGGGTCTGGCGGCTGTTGATATGAGTTTGGATTTGAGGAATATTGGTTGCTCCTTGGGACATTAATTCCAGATTGGACAATGGGCACGCGCGAACGCGGCTGGTCAGCTACCAAATCTGCACCAGCGACATAGTAATTATCCTGGGCTCCATAGCTTGGCTGAGCATATCCCATGGGGGCCGGCTGGCCATACGGTTGTTGCTGGTACTGATGACCGCTATCATATACTCCCTGTGTCCCGGACATTGATGATCCCGAGTATCCTGGATTGGGTCCTGGCACTTGCTCCGTTGGTCCATAGTATTGTCTGGACTGATGTGTGGTGGAATCACGATAGCCCACTATAGGCGCGTCAGAGTTCCGATTACCGTTCGCGTCTCGCGTAGAGATACCATTAGAAGAAGGATGTCCCCTTGTCGCGGTTGCTCTCCGCTCGGCTTCCCATCGATCCGAATCTGCCTTCAAATCTGCGATCATTGCCTGTTGTTGGACGATTAGTGGTGGTCTTCAGTGTGGTTTTGAAGGAGCGGTATTACGGTCGTGAGGTTCCGGTATGCGGTGATGAAATAGCCGGCCTGGACTTGTCGTGTGGCGGGATTCTAAAAATCGTTAGTCAGGCTTCAGCCGACGAGCACGTCTCGGGTGATCAGGGCATACCTCGTAGTTGCCCGGCCGCACGAGAGCGTCGTTTCCCAGGTATCGACAAATGTCGGCCGTAATGACCTCTCTGTCGATGCCATCCTTGGGAACGAAGTACTCATTCGTGCGGACCGAGGCGGCCGCGGAACGTCGGTCGCGTTCTCTGTCTCTTCCAGACATGATCGAAATGGCTGCAAAAAGCAGAGAGTACGGCCCAAAGAAAGAAAGGAAGACGACGGACAGCCTGGGAGCAGTGCGATGGGCACTGAGATCCGGGATGGGGATGTTTGCAGAGAAGAAAAGCTGGACAGGTCCAAAAGGTTGCAAAATCTCGTCTGAGGGGGGCGGGGGGGGGGGGGGGGGGAGCCTGATCAAGTAGAAGCTGGCGGCCGCGCAACGCGGTGGATGTGTCCTCGGAATTTCTTCCTGGCTATCCAATGACGGCCGGGTACTGAGAGATCCAAGAAGTGAGCTGGCGGTGCTGCCGACTCTTTTGAGGATGGTGATGGGATTGCTTGGGGTTGAGTGGGAGTGAGGCGATGTTGAGTGGTGGGAGAGGATGCTCGAGATGCACGAGATGCGTGTGAGAGACGGCGTCGGGCGAGTTGACGAGGTTGACGAGGCAAAGACAGCCCTTGGCTGTGCACTAGTCTCGAATGGGTTGGGCCGCTGCCGCTTTTGCAGATAGCTGGGGGGGGCGCTGAAGTGGGCTGGCTGCTTTTACAGTGAGTAACAGCACGATCATCGTAGTCGTCGACGCTTCTCCCTTCTCATCCATCATTAAGCTCTGCGAAGCAAAGAGGTCGACGCCGCGAATCGATACTCCTCAACTTCAAGACAAGACCTGGATCGGTTGGGCCACGCTCAAGCTCTCCCAGCCTCAGGCTCGCCCAACCTCCAATCCAGGTCCTGGATGCCAATCCTCCGATCCCCTGCCCTGCCACCACGACTCTTGCTTGGTCGTGAGTGAGCTTCAGACCGCGATCCGCCACTGCCGTCATTGTCCATTCACGGTGCAGAGAAGTAATAGTATGTACTGTGTGGTATGGTATGGTACGGTACGGCTCTTGGCCTTGTCTCTTGGGCCTGGTCGACTCTCCGATTCATTTCGAGCTACAGTACAGTACAACAAGAAAGCTGGAAGCCTCGTCTGAAGCCGGCTACGTAGTATTTTCTCCTCGGCATTGCCTGTCTGTCTGCACGGTGTTCTAATTGTTTCGCACGGTCACCGACTACCGAGTACTCGAGCAGCCAGGGAAATCAACGTCGTGTCAGGTCGCAATCAAATCACAAACCAGCAGGCCATGTCTGGCTGGCCGTTGGGTACAGATGCGTCGGTCGCATTTCGACCCAACCCATTTGTGCCTAACCGCCGCGCACATCCACGCCCCCACCCCTCATTCGCCAAAACACAGCCCTGGAGTCCATTCGCTGGCGTTTCGACTCTCGCCTTGGAGTTCTACGGAGACGAATGGTCCTCGCCTATCTGCTAAAGTAGTCTTCCTTTCCCCACTATCCATCTGACTGAGCTGAGCGGTCTGGTGGTGTCGTGTCTGTCGACTTACAGTACAGTACTTACAGTAGCGAGTGATGACTCCGTGTTGGCGTCGACTTGACCGAATTCCAATTTTCTGCCCGAGCTCTGCAGGTCGCAACATCGAAAAGTCTCGGAATCGAATCGCCTTGCAGCTCTTGTTCGTTAAGGCATTTCGGACGAGTACACTCCGTAAGCAGGAGCACGCCTTGCACCCTGAGAAATTCCCCTTGGCTTTCTAGCTGCTGATCCGGCCTGGCTTGACTTTGTGGCACGTCGGGATAGGATGGGAAGAAGGCGAGCTTGAATTCGAGAAGCATCTCAGTCCTATCATCCAAACGCCAGTTTGCTTTGTCCTTTCTCTGATTTGCCCTGGCCACCTTTCTTTTTCGAGTTCCCTGCCGGCCTTTTGCTGGATGTTGGCGTGGGGGTTTTCGAAAGTCCACGATCTTTGTCTTGGAGGTCTTTGGCAAAATGCCAGTCCTGGTGACTCTGTAACCCATTTGCAGAATCCAAGGCTCGTTCGCAACGGGGGCATACATAGCTCATAATGGGCTGCTGTTGGGGGGCCGGCGAACCGACGGTAGAAGAGCTTCCTTCGTGTAGTATGGAGGCCTTGCAGTGAAACAAAGAGATTGCTGCCTGCTCATCTCCATCGCAACCTGCATCTCCTCCAGCTAAAGGCCTACCGGGTAAGTCTTGGGAGCCCAAATCGTCGTCGTGCTGCTCCTCAGTACTTTCTGCCTTGCCAAAACCTCTGGATGCCAGCAGGTACATCGGTTCGCCGTCTCTTCGGTGGCCTTTCAAGGCCAGTCTCTCTCGTACTTGGCTCCTTGGAGCTTGCATGCATGGCTCTGGCTTCATCGCCTTTCACCAAGAAGGATCCTATCCCCATATTTCCTGTTATACCCTCCTCAAACCCAGCTACGCTGAGGCTGATATTAGCACATGGCCAAACTTTGCCCTCGAGAATTAGTTGACCCAGAAGATTCCTAGCGAGTTCAAATAACCCCAGTTCATCAATGTTCTTCCCGAGAGGAATCGGGGCTGACCGAGATCTGGTTTGGCCGGCTGAACGATGATGCAAGTTGATTGTCTTTGGCCGCCTTTTGTTTTCCAGCACCCCTTCCTCCACCAACCTAGAATATATGTCAGCAGCAAAGATTCGGAGCCATCGATTGGCCTGCTCAGCGGTGTTGATACTAGGCCGGAACGACTTGGCGGAAAGCATGGATTTGATAGCAGTTCGACTGTTAACCTATGAAGCGAGCTAGTGTTAGCGAGACTTACAGACAAAATGTTCTTCAGTTCAAACGAGCAAGGGCCGTACCTCACTCGACTCTTTACCACGAATAATTTCGTACACCCAAGTGCCTGTATCGTCACCCAATTTATTTTTCAGTTGCTCAACAGGAACAGACAGTAGATCCTTGACCGTGTCTGTGCTAAACGCAGCTGACATGCTGTCTCCTAATTTGCCTCCAAAGCCACCTACCGGTAGATGAGTGGTCAGTTAGGAAAGAAAAAATCATGGGCGGGGTAGCGTACGTATCTTCGTGAACTTGAAATCGGATAGAAACTTTTGAATAGCCCGATTCCGTATGATGGTCTGTTGGTTGGGTTTCTTATGGGCAGAGCCCAGCTTCGCCAGCATCTTGTTCTGCCCGACACCCGCCGAACAGGTGTACCTTAATTGATTCCAGACGGCAGTCCGGACGTCTCGAACAATTTCAGACCCAATGAGGATCGCGACATCGTCCCAATCCGGATCATCTTCCTCGGTCTCATAGGCGTCGAGATCAACTAAAGCGTCGGCCTTCCAATCTAGCCTAGAACATGATAAAGGTCAGCTACAGAAATCTAGAAGAAAAATCCGAGCATGCTGAGTTCGGATGCCAAAAGCTAGGAACGAAACTTGCGAGCCTGAGAAACTGTGGACAGTGCCCCACAAAGTCTGACGGAGCCATGATCCTCGGGATAGATGTGTCTCTAGGCTTGGAGCATCAAGCCGCATTCCACTTTCATCACAATGCCATTCTGTGTTGGACTGCTTTGCGTATGCGTAGGAGACAATAGAAGACAGTAGAAAAGCATCGGTGAAATTGCCGGACAAAGCGGCACAACATGCTAGAGAGTGACATACGCAGTGGTAGGTGGCAATGGAAGCAGCTCCGTGGGATCATCATAGGGAGCGGGGCCTCTGAGCTCCTCATACCGCTCCAATAATGTAGCATGAATCTGTGCAGACAGATCCATGAACACCTCGTCGATACTAGCCTTCTCGACCTTTCTGTACTTCTCCGGCAAAGCCTCTTTGATACACTTCAGGATGCGGCGAGACTCCAAGCGGTACGGATCCAAAGAGACTTTATCCGTAGCGATGTTGCTCGCAGCATCGTCGCGATATGCCCATTTCTCGTCCCCCTCTCGCCACGTCGCGACATGCTGCAGGATGATATCCGGACAGAGCTTTTTCGCCTCGGTGGGCGTAACATGGCGAGCAAGACCAAACGCTCGAGCGGGATAGTTGATGGCTATCAGTCCCTGCCTGCGATTCGAAATCTCAGCCCGCGTTCGTCCACAGAAACCAGCAGATATTTGGGGGCGGGAACGAGAAGCCCGGAATAATCGGCACCCACCATTGCTGTACGGCCAGAGGCTTGTCCTCATCGATCCCAAGCCGAACCATCTCGCACTGCGCATAGAACGCATCAAGGTCCACATGCGCAATAACCCTTAACGGGCAAGTCGTGGACGCGGTCGCCAACTGCGTGAGCTGCCTGTATGTAAACCTTGACTTCTTCCGTCGTGACTCGCCCGCAGATATTGGAGACGATGCCTGGAACTGCTGTGAGGACGACATCGTGTATGAATCGTAGCAAGATGCTTTGGGATTGAAATCGAGATTCGTAGCGGGGGTTGGAGAGAAGAGGCCGGAATCGGCTGCGGTTGCTCCAAGAGGAATCAACAGATCGCAGTCATCAGCGCTTTCGAGGTTTGCCAATCGCTTGATCCTCCATCGTGCTGAACATGAGTGGTTGTGGTAGCTGGGCTGTTTTGGAAGTGCCGCCAGACAGTTATGTAGGTTAGAGGTGCGTTAGCATTGAACAACGCGTTTTTGGCAGTGACCCGCGTTCGCGCCCAATCGTGACTGGTGATGTCACCATAGCGATCCAGCGAGCAGTGCAAACATCGACCACCGTGACTTATAGATTGCTCACCCTCCATAAACGAGTTGACACTTTCTCATACTTTACCTGCATCAAAAACAACCTTTGCCAACTTCAACATGGGGTTTTTATCTCTCTTCCGCAATCCCAGTGTTCTTGGCGCTCTCAGCGCCTCCACCCTCATCGGCATTGGTTCAAATACCTATCTTTTACGATCGCATATGATCGAGCTCTCGGAAGATCATGAAGCGAGGATGGTGTGTGTTCCCCTTTCTCTGTTACCATTTTCAAATACCAGACTATTCTGTATCAAAACAAAACTCACAATGCAAGCGAGCTCGAACATCGTCAGCTGGATCTACGAATAGAGGCTACAGCATCGAATATCGATGGGAGTCTTCTGCAACCATTTACGTTTGCGTTTCGCACATCACCGCATCTATTACTCTTCAACCAATAGCTCGATACTGACAGCGACCTAGGATGAACTCGAAGGCACACTTCGCGGCCACATCGGCTTGATAGAAGAAGCGTTGGATAGGTTGGAAGGCAAAGCCACAGAAGCTGACCGGGGGAAGAAGATGTGAGCATTCCCCGGGTTCCATGAGATCCGCCGAGTCTTGTTGATGGCCTGCAGGAACGAGTACTATGGAAAGAGAACGAGAGACGAGAAGTCCAAGTAGGACCAGGACGAGTCGGATGCGTGCACCTCCCCAACGAAGCTGTTTCGTAAGACAAAAACGAGCTTTTGTACTACATATTTCTACCTCTCATGGGAGCCTTCCCGCTGTACATCAGTATCCTAGTCATATAGGCAACCTCTTTGGGACATGTGCTCGCCGACACCCTGTATTCAAGGCAACGGAGACCCTCGTAGCCGAACATGCGTGGAAAATGAATGCTTTTTTGACCACCATTAACTGCTGACCCTGAGTCTATGATCAGGGGCCCTATCTCTCATGGACTAATTCTAGAATTTATGACTTCAATGCCATCACTTACAACTTCACAGTCCTTAATGTCAGAAATGCCACCAACTACTAGACTCTGCAAGCAAACGTTGCAAATGTGAGCAGGGATATCTTGAAGCACTTACGGGTAGGCTGAGCTACCATATCGAGCAATCGGCGTTTCTGTCGATAGACACCCAAGCATGAGAAAACAACTCAACGATGATATGATGAGCATCCCTTGGTGATTTTCTACCTAGAAAGTAAGCCTTCGTAGGGCCATGGCATTGATCGCAAAGCCCGTTTGAATAACACTGATACTTTGCCATGCCTTGTGTAAAGGGCCATGATTTCCACAAAGTGGGCTCTAAGGGATTTGTTGACCCGACTGACGAATGTGTCAAACTGCTTTGTACTACTACTACTAATGGACGAAAAGAAATTCGCTCTGGGAAATATTATCCTAAGACCCAGTGCCGTCATCAGACCATAAGCGCACTTCTAATAATCAATAACTGACAGCAGTCATCACGTACACAGCCCACCAATGTACTCGTACAACGCCCGCTTACGTGCCCCATAAACAGCAAGGAAGAAAAATGTTATGTACAAACGCGTGCCGTGCGTAGTGGGTATAGCTATGTCCCCTCAGCTGTATCGAAGCTGTTAGCATTGCTTCTCTGTTTTCTGCCGTGCTCATCGAGTTTATCCAATGCTTGCGGAGCCAAGAGAGCGTTGTCACGTGGGGCATCAAGATCGCGTTTTCTGTGTCGACGCACTCTCTCTTTCTGGGCAATCTCGGGAACTTCTGCAGAATGCGGTGCGTTCTGTGGCAGGAGTCCTGCATTTCTTTTCACATCGTCAACATGTGGTCCAAAAGGAAACTGGCTCTTTTCGCTATCGTGATTGCAACAAGGGCTCATTCTTAATGGTAAAAACCAGTCGATGATGCTCGTCCCCATCACGGTTTTAAGATTCTCATGCCAGCTGCCCAAGTCCCATGGATTGGCGTAATCTGCCATAGACAAGATAGCAAATTGACGAGTAGCCTGAAGGTCCCTTAGGGTCCTTGGCTGGGATGGATTCTCGGATGTCTCAGCTCCTCGGATGGCATTCAACCCCGATTCTTGTAACACAGCCGTGGCCCCCTGTTCTGAGGTCGGTGGACTGGGACGAGGTTGGCCTAGCTCATTTTGGGCGAGAGCCCCATTTTCAATTGCCGTACTCCTGACGCTTGAATCGTCTCGCGGCAACGGGTAGACTATTTTTTGGTAGGGTGGATTCGAAGCTAGCGTTGGATTGATGCTTTGGAGCACTGTCAGAGAGGGCATAAACACGGCCAAAAAGATGCGTCTCCTGTTTCCCAACTGAAGGTTTTCAACTGCAGTCTCGTTTTTCATAGCCCCTTCGGTGCAGGTTCCGAACATGCTGGCAGTGAATAGACCAAAAAATACAGCACTGCGTGCTACCCATCAGCTTGTTAAATGTTAAACACAGGGGCAATTTCAACGTACAGGGCTAGAATAGCAATCAGGTGTCGATTGACACTTTCACTCTACTTAAATTTAGTGATCTCTTCGGCACAGAAGCTGGTGTGGTCGGAAAGCATACATACCTCGCTCGATTTCTGCTGGTGGATGTAGAACGCCAGTACAACCAGTAAATGAAGACAGAACATAGCTGTGTAGAAAGTAAACTGGATGAAGAATTTCATGTTATTCTCGCCGACAGGCCCACCGACCCAAGGGCAGAAATGGTCCAGCTTCCTAACGCATCTATTCGAACTGCTGTCATGATGGGTGCGATCGGGCTTCCACTAGATGCGTCCAAAATTAGCCACAGACACCAGACCAGCCCGCATCAGAAGGAGCAGGAGCCAAAGATTCCAGAGTTCATTTCCTTACGTTCTGGCAGTCAGCGCACCAAATTGGCTTGCCGTCTATCTCGCAGACAAACACATCCTTCGAGTAAAACAGCTCTAAGCCTGGGCTGTCCGGATCATCCCGCCCATGATTCCCGTCTCCGTATTTGCTACCACCAATCGAGCTCTCGTTATCTCTCTCGTCTCTGGCTTGACGGCGTGCGTTGCGAGCGCGTATGGCCCCCGGGCCCAGGGGCACGAGCGGCGGGTGGAGGAACGTAAGGTACGAGAGTCGGAAGAAGCTGGCGGCCATCAGAAGGAACAGGAGAAAGTGTACAACGAGGATAGCGATAGCAGCTCCGTTGTCGTGGTGCTTGCGGAGAAGGTACTTCACTGATAACGTCGAAGTCAGCACGAGGATGCGCCAGACGTCGGAGCGAACAAACCACAAAGTTGATAGACCAGGACATAGTTCGCATACCCCACAGTCCCCGCGAGCAACGACGGGATTGCTCGCCCGGCCCATCTGTTGACGGCGATGTTGCAGCGCTGAGCGTCAGCCGGATTGTCCAACTTGCAAGCCATTTTCCCTCCCGCCGCACCTCAATCCATAGCCTCGGACGCTCAAGCCACGACAAACAAGATGCGCATGCATGAAGTAGAGATAGTAGAGATGATGGATAATGCTAAAGGAAGCAATAGCACGTCGTCGTAAGGGATGCAGTCGATGGTTGGTTCATACTGATACCGAGTGCAGGTGATGTACAGTCGAACTTCGGTGCATCCAGGCCGAAGACCATCAGTGGCTGGGGCTGGGTGCGAACGGGTAAATAAACAAATGCCTTGCGAGGTACTGTACAGTACAGGCTATTGATTGATTGATTGATTGATTAATGGACGAACGATCTAGCCTTGCTGCAAGACCATGTAGATAGATGGATGACAAGGAGAGACGTTGCGGAAGAGGCTGGTGTCGGTGCTTCGACCTTCTCGCCGGCGGCTCTTGTCAATAGAAGGCTGGGCGTTATCGACCTGCTTCTGAAGATTACAACCATGAGTACAGTACAGTAAAAGGAGTTATGACAACCCAGTTGGTACAAGACTTAAACTGGTGAGCATCATAGAACCGTGTAACCAAATTCTATTTGAAAGTTCCAATAACTGTTACCGAGTTTGCTCACTGCCATGTTCCGTGGTGATGATGATGATATTGTTTGACGGCAGGAAGGGCAAAGCCACCTCAACCTCCCGTAGGACATAGGATGTGCTGAGCTGGGGATTTTGAGATACCAAAGTAGGCTCTCGAGAATGCAGGTATGTTAAAGAAATGTTTGGCTGATGACCCGCTGTAGGCGGGATGGTTTTCCATAGTGTTGGTGAAGTGATCTTGCATGATTCCATAGATTACAAAGTACCTACATATCTGTACGCGTGAAAAAAGTAATATCCACGATTAGGGAAAAGTCCGCAGTATCGCAGCTTATATATAACTTTTGAAAGCATTTTCAGCACTTCGAGAACTAGCGATGCCAAGTTGTATTTCGCACGTCTCGGTACAGTACTGTACAGTGGGTGGACACATGAATGTGCGCGTCAGTAAATAGTCCTGATCCCAACAAAATTCTTCTACCTTTACAACTTCATAACTCCACCATTAATTAATCGATTTTAAATACAAATAGCTTAAATTAAAGCTGAAAATCGAAATAATACTCGATTTCAATCAGTATTTAGTATACTATTCATTTGCAGCTTTAACAGCGTTTATTTTCTTTGCATGCCTTCCGCTAGCTTATTTGACAATTGATCTTCCAGGAGCTTTAACGCTTTTTACGTAGCTTTTATCAAAAATCGTTGTATGACATTATTGTTTTTTATAACTATTAGCTTTGATTTAAATTTGAAAATTTTTGTTTTGAGCATTTCTTAAAGATTTTCGATCGGGTTGAAATCCGGTAAAAAAGCACTATTTTCAGACTTATATTACGAAACCATAACTAAATAAAAAGTGCTTTATAAATTGAAGTATTATCTCATATATAAATGCTATCGTCGTAAAAAATCGTAAAAAAGAATTTGTTAAAAAAACGTCGAGAAATATGGCGGTTGTAATAAGTAACCGTCCGATTTACACGCGCACATTCATGTGTCCACGTACTGTACATACGCCGATGTAGCTGTACCAGGTTTTCGATTAACGAGTTGTCGATCCTGTTTCTTTCCGCTTTTCCTTTTCATACAGTCCTTTTGAGATTCTCAATAGGTATGCCTTCGTCAGGTAAATCGTAGTATTATGCGTTGGCGTAGAAAATAAAAGGCTCGGATCGCCGGTAAACAAATCTCTTCGAAGTCGCCATGTGTCGGTTGCTTAATTTTGGTTATTCGGACTCATTCCAATTCCTGCCGCAGAAGAAAACATAGTTGTCGTCAAAAAAGCTGAAGGTTCGTCGTCGACCTCGCACCCCGAGGGGCGGCGTCCCATGTTCCGTGGATTGTACTGATAGACAATATCACTAGAATCCTTCCATTTCTGATGCATTCGGGCAGGGAAATTTCATTGACAATTCGTTGGTGCTATCGGGCCCGATGGCGAATTTGCTGATTTGTATGTTCACGGTGTCATTTCTCTGTTCGTAGAAGTCCATGTCAAGGAGTCGACACTCTTAACATTACAATGGGCTTCACGCACTCTGTGTCTTCGATGACTGTCACGCGTCGATTTCCAACCTAACTTTCTGCTGATAGGAACGTTTTTCAGAGTAAATATAGCCAGTCGCCTTTGGCCTTGTTGCGGCACATATCTACTGAACACTGCAAGTCAATGTCAACACTCGTTACTTGATCTCGGTCGTCGGAATCTGCTATCTGCTACCCGTGGGCCGAATCCTATTGCGAGTCGGCTTTAGCCAAAGGCCAGCAGCAAATCGATAAGCCTACGGTATCTTTTGGCTTTTGGCATCATTGTCCTCCAGGTGCTTGGTGCGAGATGCCTTTGGTTTGCTGTTTCCTCAGCGGCACAACAAACGCCATATCAGCATGATTCATTCCTCGACTGGCAATCTGAACGTATTGAGATCTAAATGGGCAGCACTTGGACCTGGAGTTAAAAGGGGGCATCACAATGACGTGTCTTTTCTTATTTGCCATATGGACGGCCTCTTCAAGTCTTCCACTCTGCACGCGCTCTCTAGTTCGTCGGGTTAGGAGAAATGCAGCAATTGCTCAAGTCTCTCACATCTAGAACTCGTGCGCCCGGCGATTTCCCTCCATGGCTCCTCATTCATCTTGTCGGTTGATTCGCCATGACTCCCTCAGATTGATTCTCTCAGGAGTTTGTGGCCTGCTTTGCCGTGTTTTTGTTTGGCGCGTGAGTTTTACGGGACAACGGCACACCCGTCTCGGGCCAGTCTGCTGTCGAACAGTCACAATACTCATCTTCCAGGCGCGATGACGGGAAGCATTCAGCAAACGGGTATTGCTGCTGTGAGGCTCCCTGTTCGATGCCAGATGCACAAGATAAGGTATATATTCCTGTGCCCTTCCCACATTCATGAATTCATGTCATCATCCATCTTGTGCCTCGCTCATTCTCCGCATCAAGATTCCAAACATCAACTCGTTCTTAGAAGAAAGGATCTGTTCGTTTCTGTCCTAATCCATCACCCAACGCTATCATGTCGCGTAACGAGGGCAATGCGTCCAAGCCGAACTATACCTACGAAGTCTGGGCTTGCTGCCAATGTGGAAAACACGCCGGGATGTCCGTCGAAGTGACCCTCGCCTGCCCCGACTGTAATCATTACCGTTGCGAAAAGTGCGAAAAAGAGAGTGTCGAGAGAATGGCGCTCAGAGCAACATAGAGACGTAGGTGGCTATGATTTAACCAACATCAATCAGCAGAGCTGACGCATCTCTAGATCTTGCACGAGTATTACTTCATTGTCGCCCTCGACCGAAATGCTTATTCCTCACCATTAATATTCCTGCGGTAACCCGTAGCTCTCGAACCTGGGCTATCTCGGCTTTTTCTTTCCGTTTTGGGATGTTGGCATAGCTCTCAGAGTACTGGAAGACTTATCACACAGAAGCTCTCTACAGAGAGCAGTCAGTTTTATGTAGCTCTAGAAATATCAATCTTGGCTTCTTGTGTGATTAGCTAGTCATTGATCGAACCAGTTAGACAGTCGGCGCCTTCAATCAGAGTTGTTGATCTATCATGTAGAAACCTCAAACACTTCGCTTCCGTGATTGAACCTTGTGAGTCATTGTGTTCGCTGCTTAAATAACATCAAATTTTCCACGGGCACGTTTACCAGAGCCTGATTGAAGCCGTAAATACCTGAGGATAGCAGGTGGCCGCCTCCCCACAAGGGCATGTCGGATATCGATTTGGTTTCCGTGTAGAGGGGGTTAAAGATTGACTGCCCTGTCTACTGCATCAAAAACCGGCACTCAGCCCGCCACAAGATCCAGGATTATTGGAGTGTGGTCATCCAATCTCTCCCCCATACCTGCCCGCTCAAGATAGCTCAAGACAAGTTAACAGTCAAGGAACGAGCCGGGGCAAAGAGAGCGTACCTACTCGGCTATGCCTTGTACTCGGGTGCCTACCGTCGCTTTCTTCAGCATGGCGGAGCTATGGAGAAGTTCAACCGGTTAGCTACGGCCTCACCACTTACTTCTCGTACGGGGAGTTCTCTCAAAGCCCAGAGCCTTCTTCACTTCGCGGCGAAGAAGACGGAGTGGGGGTGGGCTGGAAGTCGTCTAGAATTGATAGCGTCTTGGCACCAACGACGGTGGTCGATTGTTGACTTCTCAACACAGCTTGATCCGGTCATCTTCTGCTCTTACAACGTCGAAAAACAGACTTCTTTCTTGTAATCTCCAGAGTGTCATCCGGCGTGTACTGTCTGCTCGGCTGTGGCAACCTTGAATTCTTCTCGCCGAGCAGCCCAAATCCGCGCGCAGCTGATATGACCCTCCCCCTATTCTCATCTCAAGCTGATACGATCTTGAACCATTATGCAATGAGGATATGGGGCGCGATGGTGAAAGCAAGTGGAGAATGCGTCCGTTCGTGTGCGTATTATCTCTACATGCTTTGGTTCGCAAGTAGAGCATGAAACTGTGTTGTTGAATGTTGCGTGCCGCCTTGTTTACTTTTTCGCAGCGATCAAAATTTTGCCTGAAGCATGGGCATCCAAGAAATCAGACACAGAAGCCAGTCAGTGGCTGGCGTAGAGCCGACATGGTCGTTTTGGCGTTGATAAGTAAAAATTCAAGAAGAGCAGAGGCTTGCAAAGCAAGTTCCAGTATACTATATGAGCGCTCGGAAATTCCTTTTCTGAATATCAGATATGACAGGCAACACTTCGTACTCTAAGCAGTAGTAGCAAGTCCAAGGACGCTCCATAACACTTAGATCCGGGAGTCTGGTGGGTAAAGTCGAGTATCGTGTAGTTCTGCCGGTAAGCGAGCCGAAAAGAAATCATGTCAACAACAGCAAAGCCAATATCGCGAATACCCACGTGCCTCGTAGAAACATCGAAGAGAAGCTCCGCTCTCTTGAGATATAAGAGAAGCCACTGTAGGAGAATAGTGAGAGGAATGAGAAGGGAAGAAAGAAAAGAAAAGTAGCACAAAAAAAATTGTCATATGGTGAAGTTTTGGAATATGGAAGTTTGTACGTACGGTTTGGCTTTGGTGTCGCGTTTGGGATTTCGCGTAGGGCTAAAATTCAAACTATCACACATTAACTATCACTGGAATCACCCAGGGGGAGTTTGGGATGGGTAGGGACGGGACGGGACAGGGAGGGATGGGATGACTGTCAAGCTGTTAGTATAAAACCAACAAGTAAACAGTGGAACCACTCCACCATATGACAGTTTGATGGTAGGTAGGTGGAAAAAGAATAGATACGAGGGCTAGTTGGGTCTTCAGGTGCTCTACCCGGGTAGAGGTCGGTGGCATTCAATATGTGCCGCTGGGTGTCCACCTTTGGCGAACGCGAATTGCTGACGAGCCTTAACCACGGATACGTACAAAGACTACTGAATTGGAGGCTGTAGAATTTCTCTAATCTTCGGTTCATGATTCTACTCGTGTAAGATCTAGTGTTTTGCTTTTTGTTTCCTGGAAGTAAACAACGCGACGACAACAAGCACCCGAGGCGCTGTCTAACCAATTATGATACGAGTTGATACTTATTCGGTGTATCAACTACTAAAGGTGAGTATCCTCTATACGGTAAGTATGGTCGTTCAATTACGGACAGCATTCCATCCGGGTCAAAGATTGCATTTGGCATCACTGACCAGTGTAAACAGACAACATAAACAGCTACATGACCTGCCAGCCAACACGTATCTGCCGGCCAGGGCACGAAGCTCAACTCAAAGTTTACACCAAGTGACGTTCGGGATGCATAGGTTTAACAGGTCTCGTCGTGATGGGTAGGAGAACCTCTAATCGATACTTCACATTCCATTGTAGGAGCAGTCACTTGCCAACTCCGACCAAAACAAAGTTTGAGATGCTAACTCAACTAGTCTTTATCAATCCTAGGATGTTTAAAAGCAGTCCTATCATAGAAAGGATGGCTTAATAGCCCCAATTATCATTGTTTCCAGCTAGGAGCTGTCGATATCATGCCCGGGCGAGTAAAGACACACCGCTGAAATGGCATCCAGTGTTATTTACACTAAACTCAAAAACCAAACCAACAATCTGAACGTACCTACCGAATCGATTTAAAGTGTCAGAGAGAAGACCCCGGTGTCTCCGAACGGATACCTTCACTGAGATAGAAGAGGCGCTGGAAAGTGCTCGCATCTTCGTACACGAAGTACACATACTACTATCGAGATTATAAGACTCTTCACGTGCATCGTGGGGTATATCCTGTGCTAACTTTCCCATGCTATAACGCCGTTCCTTTCAACATCACGAGTCACCACTGGTCCTCTTCTCCCTCCCGTCAGTGTCCATCCCATCACGATCCGGCGTTACTTCCCCAAACTCGGACCCAGGGCTTGCCCCTCTCTCGCTACCGCTCCCATCCCTAGGGTCCCCATCAAGCTCGTCACCTTGCTCCAGCAGCGCATCAATATCCTCTCCCAACGCACTAACCCGGGGCTCCAACAAGTCCAAATCCTCCAAAATCTCCCTCTTCGGCATCTTCCACAACGTCGTTCCGCACACCCTATCCTTCACCAACAGCTCATCTGCAAAGACATCCATGTACGTCAAGCTCGTTCCCGTCCGCCCTCTCCTCCTCAGTTTCCGCCAGTCCGCCAAGAACGGCTCCAGTAACCGGTAGACATCTTTCGCCGGTCTCGTCAACCGGATATAGAACATCGTCAGTGCCCGCAGGTACTTGAATTTCTCCCCTCCAAACTCCAAGTACTCCGTCAATATCTCGTCCGAGGGTCCCAGTTGCAAGAGTTTGAAGGCGAGGCAGAGGAAGGGCGACGGCCGCTGTGCGTCGCCATAGGTGCCGCCGATGAATGTAACGTGCGCGACAACGCGGTCGACGATGTCGGCTTCGTTGACGGCGAAGCATTGATCTTTCCAGAAATAGCAGTCGACGATGCGCTCGCGAACTGGCTTTTCCATGATGGTAGCGGGGTTCAGGCCATTGGGGGCGAGTGGCCCTCCGGAGCCGCGCTCATCTAGGAAGCGCTTTTCGTCCGCACGATGGTTGGCCATTGTAGGTATTCGTGATCAGATGCGACTATGTTTGGGTAATTATTCTTGCACTCTACCGTGCGGGTGTGGTTATGATCAGGAGGAGAGGTACTGTGAGGTCAACTTCGCGACAGAATCGCAAATCGTATTGCCGGAATTTCTTATCGGCGATTGTTGCTGCACCAACGAGGTTCTTGTTGACATGACCTGAATTTGGTAGTGACAGACAAAGCCTCAAAGTCAAGAAGACTCTATCTCGGAAGAAATCCATACGATATAAGTACTTACCAATTGTCTCTTTAGGACGACCAAAATGATGCTCCTGACGTCTGGGCAGGTCTCCGTGGCCATTTCTTCTACAATCGGTTTGTGTGTCACATCCGCATTCCTCTCTGCACATGCTAACCTTGATTCAGTCTTCCTCTTTACCACAGCTCTGTTCTTGAGCGGATATGTGCTACAGCAAGCAACTGTTCGAGATCTAAGAGCCGCCATAAGACCGCAACTCGATAGGCTGAAGCCAGGTCCGGATCTGTATCTACCGCCGCAGTTCACCGAGGATGGATATCTGATCGATGTGATCAAGACTGAGACTCAGACGGCGCATGATGATGCAGTAAGAGATACTACTATAATAGAGGACGCGGGAAGTACGATTGAAGAAGAGAGTAGGCAATCGATAGAAGAAAGGAGCAGTGACATGGTTGGAGCGACGCAGAAAGCCGCCAGAAGAAAGGTCGAGGAATCAGGACTGGAGATGGGGCAGGAGGCTCAAAATCCCATCGTCGACTCGAAGCCTAGAGACACCCCAAAAGAAACCCTACCGATTGCCTCAAAGCCTCGGGAAAAACCGATCAGTGCCGCCGAGAGGAGGAGGAGGATCAGAGAGCAAATTGTGGCAGAAGGCGAGGGTGAAGGGTTCAAAGGATACAGAAGACGCATGTGGTAATGATTCGGATGATGCAAATGGGAAAGATGGGCTACGAAATGCATTGGGAGTCGGCGTTCAGGATGCAGGACAGGGCAGACTTCACAGTGTTTATGAAGAATTTGTCACGTTACGAATTTTGTATCATCCCGGAACCCAACCATAGTTTACCCAATTCGATACATGTATGTTTACTCATTAGTTTGACCTGGAAAACGTTCAAAATTCGAAAATAGCATCACAATAATGTCAATTCGACAGTATTTTAGATACCCTTTCTTCATCGTACCCTCAAAGAGCAAGTCAGGCTCACTCTCTTTTTCTAGCCTTTTCCTCTTGCCTGTGTATGACATTGTTTTCGATCGAGAGCTTTTCTACAAAACAACATTCGGCCTAGTCGACATTTTTTTCGCACCAGAGGAGCAGTTGTGATCTGCCTTGACTTGGATCCGCATCTCGAGAGCTGGAAAGCACTGAAGTTTTGGTATTAAATCAAACTCCAGAACTTCGCCATAAGTGTGTGAGATGTGAGGCAACAGCTAATCGCTATGTTTTTTTTTTCTTTTCAATTTTATTCCACGCATGTGATGTCCAGCGACGAAGAAAGACGCAAATGCTGATGATGTATCTCTGGAAAACTTCACAGATACCAACTAAGGTAAAGCTGGAGTAGAAAAGTTCAGAATACAGATACCACGAATCTATGGACAAGGCAGAAAAAAGACATTTATTGAGATGTACATTGAGAGCAATGGCGACTGAACCAACTGCCAAACCGTGCATGGAACTTGTATTGTCTGCGGGCACACCTTACACAAGAGAAGACCAAAAGAGGGCTCAGATTACACGGTCTATTCGTAAGACTACAGGCACTGTACAAAAATTGCTTGCCTCTCGACCCCTTGCACCAGGAATACCATTCAAGACGCCAGCCCATCGCTTTGGTGCCCCAAAGAAGCCACGGTCACATCCCAATGCGCTCGCTTCTCCGCAGCGCTAGCCCTTTCAACACAGATTCACATCTCATCGGGCTTGAATCGATCTATCAACCATTTGTTACGGCTTCAAACCGGATGTAAAGGGCATGGACCAGCATACACACTCAAAAGTGAAATGCATCAAAAAGATTTGAGAAGTGCGATTCTGAGGAGATATGACATGCAATCCCACAAAAGTGCTCGCAAAAGGTTGATAGTATTTTTTTCCTTCTTTGATTTCAGTGCCGTGAATATGTCTGTGAGGAGGCCGGAGAGTCACGCTCTGCAGTCGATGGGATGGATGATTGCCGGTTGCCGGCTCCCCAGAAGTCGATGGCAGCCACAACGTCTTCGCCGCGCTCGTCCTCGTAAGCATAGAGTATCTGTATTCATTAGCACAGTTGATACATGGTACTGAGATCCCAGGGCTCACCTCTCTTGTGCTTGTGTGCAGCATGCGGATGTTTTTGTGTGGCACAATGTGCACTCCGTCCGTGTCTATGTTTCTGATTTCGATGAAATTCGGCTCGAATGCTAAGATCCAAGGGTACGAGAGCGCAAAACTTTGTGGCTGACCCTCCCAATCGATCCTCCAATCTGGTCTTGCACGCCAGCCGTTGCGGTTGACAAAGAACGAGAATTCCGAGTAGTTGAGTAGGAATTCGCCGTTAAGACGCTCGATATGGATAGGCCGCACACTTTCTTTCCGAGCCACAAAGTCTAGAGATGTGTCGGCTTGATCCAGGAGAGACTGTGTCTCGAGCGTCTCAAGTGATACTACCTCGAACCCTCGAGCACAGGCTACGCAGAGCTTTGATTTGAGGAAGTGTATGGATGAGGACTCGGTGGGAATGTAGAACTCCTTGAATGCTTTGAGTTCATCCTGCCCGCTGTTGAACATCTTGAAGCCCTTTTGCTTTTTGCCTTTGGACATAGCATCGTTGGGCTCGTATACTTTGATTGTGGTCGATAATGCCGAAGATTTAACACAGCAAACAAGGTGTCGGCCTAGACATATTCCAGTGCGGAAGAAATTGCAATGACTTTGAATCTTTTTCGACTTCTTATTCAGGGGCGACTCTGCCGGGTTCAGGGCAGATAGGGGATACGAAAGCAGGGACTTCTGCGACAATACTAGCAATAGCTGATATTCCTCGAGAACATCAATCTGGGTGACATTCGTGGCATCTAGCACTCGCATAGGTTTAGCGGTCGTATCCTTTGACCTACGATCGGAAACGTAGATTCCTGAATCAGTCCCGTAGATAAGTTTACGACCACCATCTGCAGTGTGTCAGCCAAGTCGTTCAAGAACACCGAGTTTGATCACGTACCATAGGGCGACACGCAATTGACTCTGTTGGTAGCCGTGAAGAAATCACTTGATAGAATGGACCGATTGTAGAAGTCCCCACGTTTCCTTAAGATTGCTTGTTGGTCACCAATGTGCTCCATCCATTTTTGCCTAGAGCCCTGTGTGCCTGCGTAGAGGGTCAATTCATAACCACCCTTACCAAGATGTCTGAAGGTGATCGGAAAACCCTCTTTTTTGGAATTGTCGGTTGCAGTTGCTTTCGCTCCAGGGATCAAACTCGAAGAGGGGCGTTTTACCACACCGAGCCTGGGATTAACCTCCTCCATCTCACGAATGGACAGTAATTCGAGCGGGATTGGCCTTCGGTAGACTTTGACCTCTTCCTTCTTTCCGACCATCTTGATTCGAACAAGCAGCATTGCGTGGTCGAAGAGATAAGCCTGTATGTCAGCTGTTGGATCCGTGGGGTTCTTCTTCAAGGCGCCCTTGTAGACCAGTTCTCTCCCAGGGTCCGTCAGCTTCAGATCAACACGCTCATTCGGTCGGAAGCGTAGCTGCTCGTGAAGTCTCTTGAGATTGAAGCGATTTTCCGCCTTCCCGGATTCCGCGTTCACCCGCGATAGCAGATCTCGAATCATCTTCATAGCCTTTGGAATATCCTCCAGATCTTGGCTACCGGCTTCCGTATATTTGTTAACGTTCTCCAGCAAAAGTGGATAACGAGCGAGCCTTGTTGTGGGCTTGGTCAAGTAGCCATTGAGTTCCAATTTCCTCGACTCCTTCCGGCGTTCGGTCTCATCTACGAACTTGGAGAAATTCGGATTCAGAGAACGCTCGTTTTCGAATTCAAATTTTGCAGCTAGTTGATTTGACCCATAAGTGATGAATGGCTCAAATTGCGGCACATATTGGAGAAATATATCGCCCACGCACTGCACCACAGGCTGCTTTTGCTGTCTTTTCGTGAGAGTTTCGGCAAATTTAGAGCTAACCGCATGGATGCTTGGAGCATCAATGATGTTGGTGAATATTGTTTTGACAATACGCTCTTTCCTCGATTCTGGGATCGGAGAAGGTGCCGCCGGATTCGACGAACGCAATGGCATGATCCAGAAGTCTCGCAAGTACTCTAAGTCCTTGACGAAATCCCTTTCGGTATACATGATCTCGGAAATCACCTCTTGTCGCTTCTTCTCTCGCTCGCTAACGCTATCGGCAACTTCTTGCGAGACAGTGTTGATCCAAAGCTTTTGTTCGTCAGGAGCGTCATTATCGTCATGCAGACTAGCCTCGTCGTCTTCCTTCCGTAGTCCAGGCTGTGGCTTTAGATTCAGCCTCGATTGCTGTTCTAATCTTCTTGGGCAAGCGATCGAGTAACACAGCTGGTCTCTCGTACATGTTGGAGAATAGCATTCCGTGAGAAGCACAAACACACCATTGACATCCGGGGCTTCATGCGGCTCGTCCATCATGGTTTCTCTGAATTGGTACATTTCAGTTGCGGAATCGCGTAACCGATGGTCATACGTAACATCGTGAAAAAACTTTTGAGCATCCAATGCGCGACCGAGAAGCAAGGCAAGATTTCTGTCAGTTGTTTTTATGATGTAAGAGATAACATCAACAGCATCTGCTCCACTGAAGGCATTTTTGTACGTGAGATCGTTCTTCGTTCTATCCCCAACAGTGATCTTGTCTCTGAAGCATTCTCCGACTCGTGACAACAAGGCAGGATAGACAAGTGGCGATTTTTTCCGCCTGTCTTTTCCACTGCTTACAGAGGTGGCCAAGGATGAACGATGGGCGAGTGTGTCGGGTCGTTCAGTCGGAGTTATTGTCGGGGCTATTGTCGAGGCCATAGACATTGTCCTACTGGGGTCTGTTGCTGTGGTCGAAGCCATGCTAGTGTTTCGAGTCTGTGTAGCAGCAGCGTTTCTCGGACCAGGAATTTGGTAGCTATTGCCTTGCATTTCTTGTCCCGATTGAGAAGTCCTCCTATTGGGAATTACTCGCCCGCTCATCGTCTGGTGCTGATCGTGGTGTGGGGGGTAGCTAGTCATTGACATAGCCCGCTCGTCATGTCTTTGAGGCACTATACGACCTTGCGCAGTCTGGCTAGATGCATGGGGTTGATATTGTGCTTGTCGAAATGCACTTGCCGGTGCTTGTTGGAAATGACTGGGAGGACTATTCATCTGTGGTCTAGACATGCTAGCCATCGATTGTGATCGATAAGGGTCTGAGTTCAATGCCGGCCCAGGTTGGTTACCAGGATAGTAACGTGGAGCTGGATTCCTCTGTGCGAATTGCGCTTGCTGTGGGGGCCCACGGGGGTCAACTCGGTTTGGTGCAGCATATGGCCGGCGATCTGGTCGTACTTGTTGAGGCAAATATTGAGGTTGTGGCTGCGACTGAACCTGGCCAGGAGGCGGCTGCCTTGGTCCATGATTGTATCCATTCTGCATAGCTCCGCCATTGGACATGTATCCGGATGATGTAGAATAGCTGCTTTGCTGCTGACGCGGAGGGGGCGGCCTTTGCATCCCGCCATAGTTTCCAGAAGCCTGCGAGCTCATCGTCTGCGTGCGACCCTGATTCATAGATACCGGCGGTGCGGTGGACGAAGTCATGGTGTGAGATCTGCCCTGGGGAGGGGCGCCAAAGATGTTGGAGAAGGCGGCCTCGCGCTCATTGTTCGAAGCATGCCCATATTGGTTTGGGCGAGGGGGGGCCTGACGGCCTGGTGGATAGTCTGCCATCCTCCTGATCGACTCTGATGGCCTCTGTGCCCAATGTTGTGTCCTTGCTGTCGCGGTCGAGATACAACGGCCAGAGAACAAGCCGAGGACATCCACCCAGGCTTCGACTTCAAATCCAGGACAGCCTCTTTACCTAGTCGCCGCCGCGGACGAGTTCCCGAAGCAGACCGACCTATTATCTGTGTTGTCGCCGAGACGCTCGGTTGATCTGGAGCCTGGACAGGACTTCGAGCAATGTTCAACAGGCCCAGCGCCTCTTGCTGCTAGTCGCGGATCGTTTTCCGGAGAAGGAGGAGAGACGCATTGAAGGCCTGCAGGACAGGACAGGGCAATGGGCGCGGGTGAGTCCTGCGGCGTTGGGTTTGTGAATCCAGGTATCAGGTATCAGGTATCCTATTCTCACGATCCCAAAAGGTCGTGCTTCGCATGCGGTTTAGCGCCGGGTGGAGGTACGAGTAAATTCCGGCGCAAGAAGGAGTCTCATCTGCGGCGTTCAGAGACACGTCAATAAGTATGCAAGAGCGAGAATTTGCGCGACGGGGAATGACTGTTGGGAGGTGGTCCGGCGACTGTATAACATTCACTTTCGCAACTCGACCTCGTCGTTTCCGAAGCATCCTGGGTCACGTGGCGTAGTGCATCTTGGCGTTTCCAAGGTTCGGGACTGCGAGTCTGCGAGTCTGCGAAGCAAAGCTACCTCCTTACCTACTCATCGTGACAACACATCCTCACTCCTAAACAGCTTCGCGCCACCGACAGGGAGCTGAGAATCACCATGGACGAGGCGGACTACTCCCCCAAATTCGCCCCGTTCTTTGGAATGGTATACAAGTCCTCCTCGATGATGCAAGAGGCGTTAACTGACAGGTTGAGTAGGCTGGCATTTGCTTCGCAATGACCTTTGGATGTAAGGCGGTTTGCATTTTACAATAAGGTCGTGCTAAGCTCATGGATAGGTATTGGAGCAGCGTACGGTACAGCGAAGTCAGGAATCGGAATCGCGGGCGTGGGAACATTCAGACCAGATCTAATCATGAAGGTGGGTTGGATGCTTGTACTGCGTGCTGGGCGTACTTTGTTTTACGTGGCATCTGCTAATATATCGCAATCTGCAGTCACTCATCCCTGTTGTCATGTCCGGTATCATCGCAGTCTATTCACTGGTCATTGCGGTTTTGATTGCTGGAGATATGGGCCCTCCTCCAGAGCAGAACTATAGCTTGTTCAAGTAGGGGCCTCTCAACTACGTTTGCATGCTATCGCAGACTGATGGCGATTATAGTGGATTCATGCATCTTGCTTGCGGGCTTTCGGTTGGCTTGACTGGGCTAGCAGCTGGGTATGCAATTGGGATCGTAGGAGATATGGGAGTACGCTCATACATGCAACAATCGAGGATCTTTGTTGGAATGGTTCTGATTCTCATTTTTGGAGAAGTGCTGGGTCTTTATGGGTCAGTCAAAATCCAGCACTTTCATTCGTTTGAGTACTTACATGATCAGACTTATCGTGGCTCTTATTCTCAACACAAAGAGTAGAGGATAAACCATCACCTACATCCAAAACCGAGCCAGGAAATTCATGTCAAGAGCTCGGCTAAAGATGATTGTTTTATTAAGGAGGTGGGATATTTAGATGCATTGCTGGGAGTTTTGGGTGTGTAAAGGCGAGAGGATCTGGCACGGACCAGAGAATCCGAATATTTCGTACAACCTATTGCTGAACACTCTTCAATACAGAGGTCCCATAAATTCTTTGGGCTCCGGAATTGAAAGAGCTGCATACACCAGTCACTAACTGTTGATTGCTACAAAAGCAAATAGCTCCAGAGATTTTGGTACCGACAAGTGTCGAAATCTTCACCCAGGCCTCCCCATACACATTTCAAATGCATCATTGTAGCAATTCGGATTTCGGTCTGAACCGAGGACCCCAGCTCTTTTGCGGTTATCCCTCGTCTTATGGGCGACTTACTTCAAATACTTCTATGCTTTACGTTATTTCTTCGGATCCTTCTCGGAGAACCTCTGTTCACTTTGCATATATTTTTTGCTATCACCAAAGACGTCTCGTGTTATTTCAAACCACACCTGACCGAACATCTCTTGCAAGGTACTTGATCGTCGACGATGGATTGCCGAGTCAAATCATCTAGGCAAGTTTAAAGCTCGGTCGAAAGGAATACGGAACATCTGTGGTTGTTGGCTCAAGTGACATCTTATCCCGAGCGTTCGTAGGTGCAGCTCTGCCGGATTGGTTGGTCTTTGATCCCTCTACAAGGCATGATATTACGCTCGTGACGAAACATCAGTATATTTCGCTCTCAGGAAGCTCGGTATTCTTGGATGAGATCCATCCTCCTATATTAAATATCTTGCGAATCCAAGGATCGCTAAATCCGGAAGCTTGATTCTGATCCTACCTACTTAATTCGAAGTATGATCCCACAAGTCGCAACAGCTCTCCGTATGTATCTCCGAATGGTTAAAAGGTTACGGTATTCCCCCCTTCTCGTATCCTCAGCCCGCTCAGTGACATTCGTTCTTTACCCCTACTTGATCTCTCGAGCTTACTCAACAGGCCATTCATATCATCTTCGTGATGCTCTACTCCACCATCACTGTTCTGGCGGTAGTCCTGACTGTCCAAGCCGCTGCAACATTCGTCCCAGCTCCTGCTGTTAAGGGGCGTGCAGCGTTTCCTAGATCTGTTTCAGCCATCCGCAACGAAAACTTCAATCTCAATGCTACCGATGCCGTGTTGAGTGTGTACGCCAAGTACAACTTGACACCCACCAAAAAATCGCCAGCTGCCTTTGTCTCGGAGCTGCGAAAGCGCCAGCAGGGATCAACGAAAGCATCTGTCATGAGTGATGGAATCCAGGTATGCTTGCTGCTCTTTTCTCGTTTGTTCTTCCGCATTTGGATGTTGTTGAACACACCCACTTGTAAGAAAATGGACATCTGCTCACCGGGATATAGTACTTGATTACCGCGTCCATTGGTGGACAAGATATGAAATTGACGATTGATTCGGGTAGCTCTGATCTGTAAGCAATCTCTTGAGTGAATTCCGCAAATCGGGCTCCTGACGTCGAATGAAGCTGGGTCTTCTCGTCACATATGGACGCCAGCTCCCAAGTCGGGCACCATGTCTACGACCCTTCCTCCAGCCCAACCTACCAGGCTATGGACGGGTATACATGGAAAGGCGATTACCTTGATGGCTCTTATGCTTCAGGGGTTGTCGGTACTGATACAGTTGTTATCGGTGGCACCACGGTGACTGGCCAGGCAATCCAGCTGGCGGAGGAAATTTCTCTAAGCTTTTCCTGCATGAGAGCCGATGGCATCCTCGGCCTCGGATTCAGCGAATTCAACAGCGCGCAGCCCCAAAAACAGAGCACATTCATCGAAAACGCCAGGAACTCGCTCGATGCCCCTGTGGTCGCCGCCTACCTGCCGTATATGCGGCATGGGGCCTTCGACTTTGGCCACATAAACCCCGATAGGTACAACGGTACTATCAAGTACGGTGCTATTGATAAATCTCAAGGCCTCTGGGTGGCCCGATCGGATTCCTACCAGATCGGCGGCAACCGTACATTTCCCAGCCACAGCAGATACAGCTTGTTTGACACCACAAATAATGTGTTGGTGTTTCCGAGAGAGCCAGTCGAGAACTATTACAGGTTTGTAGATGGCGCTTACTACGATATTACTCATGGCTTGTGGGTTATGCCCTGCCGCTCTCTGAGTGACGCGCCCTCCTTCTCGTTCCAAATCGGCGAGTCGATGGCTACCATTTCATCTCGCCACATGGTGTACTCATACGCATATGCAAATATGTGCTTTGGAAGCTTGCAGGCTCATGAGACCTCGCATTACAGTGTCAATATTATAGGAACCCCGTTTTTTAATTCATACTATAGCGTCTTCGATGCTGGGAGCGGCGAGGAGGGGCCGAGACTCGGATTTGCTCCTTTGTACGAGCAGACGGAGACGGGATCGAAATTGACGCCACAGGATTGTGTAGAGAATCACTACCATTATCATTGTCATCATGTACCAAATATAGGTAGTGACGAGGAAGATGAGGACGATGACTAAGGAGAGGGGGGGCGGGGAAGGGAAGGATGGAGAAGAGATACAGTATGATGTATGATGGTGGAGACGAGGAGGAATTGGAAGTGGATTTAGAAAGGAAGAGGAAGCATCAAACACAGACCAAGCAGAATAAGCAGAAGAATACGACTGGCTTTTAGGGAGCCTGCTAATAACAAGCCCCTGACCTTCCCGTGGGTAGAGACGTACCAAGCTCAGGTTTTTTAAGCACGAAGCCATCTTTTTTACAAAATCCGAAACCACAGGGGAGAAATTGCATACAGTACCTAGTATCTAGTCTATATAACAGCCTTCCATGATACGTCCTTTGGGAGGAGCACAACGCATTTGACTGAAACGGTCCGTCAACTGAGCCCTTTTCCTGTAGGCAGGATGCTTCACCAATTTGTTTATAATGTCTTATTTATGTCCTGTCGGTCAGAGAATCAAGTGACGTGCTCATGAACGCATATTCATTTCCGGTTCAAAGTCATTTACTCTATTGAAAATCGATTTGAAGCACACGCTTCAAACTTCCGCGACACAACTTATCTGATTTCCATCATACCGTCCTCCCGCATAATTTGACCTTCAATCTACTGAGAATGATGTCTTTGCCGACTTGAGTATACATATAAAGGTTTCTCTGATCTTCGCAATAAACCTTTTGGCTCAATTAAAACACGCAACGGGCCAGAGTCGACTACTTAGTTAGGCGCCGGCTTGATACTCACAGCAGAGTGTGCATCTATCTCTCCGGGACCGACTGCGTTCCTTCGACAAGTTTTGACGACCAATATAGGTATGGGAAGGCCTTGGCATGCATATGAAAATCCGAAAACCTCGATATACCCCTCCCTGTCTGTGGAGAATCGTCGGTGTATAGAAGACTCTTTCATATTAAAATTTTTAGTTATTCCCATTTGCAGATCGCAATTATCGATTGAACAAGCGAAGTCTTCATCCCGTACTATAGGTACTGTACTGTATGCACAGTAGGTAAGGCTAGCTCATCTTCAGGAGCAAAGGTTGATAGGAAGGACAAGAAAGCTTAATAACTTGCCGTGTTTGAAGCCAGCGGTATTTCCATCATCCACCAGAATCTAGATACAGCGTCAAGGATACATCTGAGATACTTTTTCAAACCCTCATGCTGCCATTGCGATTTGGAGTGGTCACTCCATCCCAACAGCACTATTGCAAGGTTGACCGGTTGTACAGTCTTCAATGAAAATATAGTTCCGCCGATAGTAGTGTGGGCGAGTGAGTCTCATCGTGGAAGAAAAGGAACGAAGAGGAATAGGGTGCGGGATCTATTGTTTAAGTATATCGAGAATAGGGAAGATAGCTAAACGCCAACCAAATGCCACTCTAGGATCCCGCTAAGCGCACGAATCCATCACACAAATACAATCCTTCTCATCTCGCCTAGCCAAATCGCCTAGCAGTCTTGCCCCCAATGTTTCTTGATCCACCCGGTCATCAATTCCGTCAAAGTCCCATCCATGTACCCTTTCGTGTCATCTGTCGTATACTTCTCTCCATAAAACTGCAGTGCTAGCAAGATCCATGGCTGGATGAAATCAATATATACGATATCAACTGTTTCGGGATCGCCAGAGGCGGGAAAAGAGATGGAGCTCTGTATGCAATTAGGGACTCTGTAGAAGGAGATGGGTGCGTGCACCGTATCGTCGCCATCGGAGCCACTGTCGTCTTTTGTAGTATAGCCTGGGATAAGAGCGGGCGATTCGGAGGAGAGCAAAAGAGGGGATTGAGCAGATCCCAATGTGGACGTATGTCGAGAAGAATGAGTTGAGGCAATGTGATCGGTTAGGATCGACATTTGCTCGGGCGGTGCCAGTTGCGATACATGAAGCCCTGACGTCGTAAAGATTGGGCCGCCATTGTTGAGCAATTTGAGGAGGTTCTTAGCTGATTTGTAAGGCACATCTTTGATATACCTATATTTGCTTACGAAGGGCGAAATGATATATGTCGTGTCGCGAGAGAAGCTTCCTTTGAAAATATCGAATCTCATCGCGCCGGAGTTTGTAATGGCTAACGTGGGTTTACCCTTGCGGTCTTTGTTGTTGATGACTCCTGGGATGACTTCTTTCTCGAGCCAGGTGAGAAGGCTGTCATCACTAGGATAAGGAGCTCGATTGAGCCAAAGGTCTTTCGGTGCGCAACCGAAGTTGAAGTCGAGTTCCAGAGCTTTGCGGGCTTCTTGGATCAAGGCTGATACGTTTTTTCCATGCTCGGTAGGAAAAGTGGTCTCGTTCAATCCTGTGTGGTAATGGTAACCGAAAAGATTGTTGTCGATATATCTTCGCTTAACGGTGTAGCTCGTTTGAGCGTCGGTTTGCTTTGGATCACCTGTCTTTCCCTTTGACTTGATACCTTCGATAGAAAGCCATCCAATAGTTTCCATGTAGCGGCCGCTTGCAAAGCATACGCCTTCGAGTCGTATTTTGTAAAGTCTCGGATGTGACTATGGCCGCCAAAGAACTGAATGGGTGTATCCCACTTCTGCCTTCTAATTGCTTCAAAAATCGCCTTGTATTCAGGCCCACGGGGTATGGCATGACCGACTACGACGAAAAGGTCCACATCCTCTCTGATGGCATCTTGAAACCATTTCTCCTGAATAGTCTTCTCCACTGGTTGGACAATTGTGTTGTTCGCGTTTCCAGTGAAGTCAAAGAGAAAACCAAATGCAAGAATGCTTATGCCTTGATTCTTGGTGGTAAACTTGCGAAATCGCGGCGCCATCGGTACGATCTCCCCAGTCTTCGGTTTGACATAGTCGAGGTTGGATGCTAGGTAGTGGCCCTTGAAGTTTGGCACTGTCTTCTTATATTCCCGTTCTGCCGCATCAAGCTGATATAATTCATGATTGCCTGTGGAGAGCACGTCGACATCCTGTTCTTTGAATATATCATAGGTATATTGTCCCTTGGGATTGGAAGCATCGTAGAGCCCGTTCCCTTCGATCCCTACAAGACATTAACTATTGCCGTATTTCAAGAATCTCGAAGCCTACTATCGCCAGTGTCGATAACGAGGACATCCACTCCCATACTGTCCGCCTTCTGGCGGATCCGGTCTGCAAAAGATATGTAGTCCCCCCAGTCGGCTGAATATTGGGGTCTGGGAGATATTAACGATTGCCACGTTCCACGAATATTGGAGCCTACTCTTGCAAATGACCGGCATGCCAACCATGGGTATCTGTGGTTTGCAGGAAGTTCAGTTGGCCCCAGGGTAAGTCTCTCATAGGCGCTGCAACTGGTTCTGCAGCTGAAGGCTGCTCAGCAACGACCAGCGACGCCAGGAGGCTCATCCACATCCATAATCTGGTTTTCATGTTGCTGGAATAGATGGTGGTGGTAATGTACAGTACAGTACAGTAGGTGTAGAGTGGCCTCGTGCTTTGGTGGCTCGAGATGCCGGATGAGCATCGACCATTGGACCGAGGAACCTTGATGGCATGGCAATGGCTTATCGATAACGATAGCGCAGGCCCTAAGATACTGCACAGTGCGTAGATTAGTGTCAGCGGGTATTGTGCTACGTTACCCCTGTTTGGCAGCTCGGGCCGAGACTCCTCCGTCGGTCTTCCAAGTTTCGAAGTACTTTCTTTACTTTTCACTCCTACTCTCGACATCTGGAACTCCTCTTCAACGACGATTGAGGTCCGCAACAGGGCCAAACCGCTACATGGATTCAAATGACTTCTTCTCTTAGACTGAAGGCTGCGAAGGAAACTGCCAATGATGGGCGCTGGCCAAATATCTTCATCGCGGCCTTGAGCTTCTTTGGATACACTAAGAACGGAATCCTCAAACCTGATAGCTGGACAGGTATAGACTCACGTCATCTCTGTACATGCCTTTATATCCACGGCTGACAATCAACTCAGTAAACAATGCCCCGAGATGGGAGAAGTCACAATCCCGTCGATTCGTCGCCATAAAGGACAATATAGCCACAACTAACTTCTCGACCACTTGCGCCTCTGGCATTCTCAAGAACCACAAAAGTCCTTTCAACGCCGATGTCGTCACCCAACTCAATCAGATTAGCGCTCGGCCACGAATTGTCATAGTAGGCAAAACAAATATGGACGAGTTTGGCATGGGCTCCCACTCGACGACCTCATACTTTGGGCCTGTCAGATATGTTGGCAATTTCTTCAAGCATTCTGTCGGGGGGAGCTCGGGAGGGAGTGCAGTTGCAGTGGCAACTGATCGCTGTCTTGTTGCTCTAGGCACAGATACTGGCGGTTCAATCCGATTGCCGGCAGCCTACACAGGAATAGCAGGGTTCAAACCTTCATATGGATTGGTATCGCGTTGGGGCGTTATACCCTATGCCAACTCCTTGGATACGGTGGGATTTCTGGCTACGAGGGCGTCAATGATTCGTTCAGTTTTCCGGAGTGTTTCCAAATTCGATGCCAAAGACCCAACCTCAATCTCACCAAATACCCGCGATAGAATGGATGTGCACAGGAGGAGAGACCTAGAACAGAACTTCAGAAGGAAAGCGAGAAATGGTGAGATTTCTAAGTCGAATGCACTGGCTTTCAACAATAAGACTATTGGTGTGCCACTGGAGTATAACATTGCAGAGCTCAGCCCGGGTGTACGACAGGCATGGCAAGTCGCGCTTGAACTGTTGCAAGAAAACGGGGCAACAATTGTGCCAGTATCTCTACCAAACACGAAACATGCACTCTCGGCATATTATGTTCTTGCGCCAGCTGAAGCGGCCTCGAATCTGTCTAAATACGACGGCGTGAGATACGGTACTCGGTCAGAGTCTAACGATGGAGCTGGGGATGTCCTGTACTCGGCGACACGTGGCACTGGTTTTGGCGATGAAGTCAAAAGGCGCATTCTTCTTGGTTCGTACACGTTGAGCTCAGAGGCGATCGACAATTACTTCATCAAAGCACAGAAAGTGCGAAGACTAGTCCAACAAGACTTCGATCGAGTCTTTGCTATTTCAAACCCGCTGCGTCGGCCGGAGCAATTCAATCTCAGCCAGATGGACGAGTCAATTCAGCTTGACGACAAGCTTGGTCCTCCCCAAGTTGATTTTATCGTCTGTCCTACAGCCCCATGTCCCCCGCCAACTCTGAAGGCGCTTGCGACCCAGAATCCCGTCGACACCTATATGAATGATGTCTTTACGGTCCCGGCTAGCTTGGCAGGTCTTCCCTCGATCAGCATTCCTATCTCGGTCGCTTCGGACCAGGCTCTCTCGAGTCGACCTGTTGCAGGCATACAAATCATTGGGCAATACTCTGACGATGAACACCTTTTGCGGGCTGCCGAAGACCTGAGGAAGATTATAAACTACTCTGTTCCCGAGCAGAAAGTTCGAGCGGTTCGCGTACCCAAAACCGGAAAGTAGAAAGTGGCTCTGTCGAGGCTGGGGATCTGGTTACATATCAAGCACTTGTTAGACCAACGCTTGACCACGGAGACGCAGAACAGAGAACTCGTCCACCAGGACCCGAAAAGAAGACCGAAGAACTCGACAACGTTCTGTCCGCGTGAGAGAATCCCGTGAAGCCCGCCGTCGAGGACATCAAGGTTGCTTGCTGATCCTGGCGGCAGCAACGCAAAGAAGTAGCAAGAGTTTGCATGCATCTACGTAAGACTTGGGCCGGAGAGATGCTGTGATCCGGGGGCTGTGGGCAAGCGAAAGCAACTTTATAGAAGACATCGACCACATACGATATAGGTAACAGGGCCGGCCGAGTTGCTATCAAGGTTTGCAAAAGCCATGACGCAAACCTCGATTGCCGCAAGTGCCGTTGTGTATCATTTTGGAAATGATATACTTACCCTCTCCCTATCTACCGACCTTATGTAAGTGTGTACTTACTTTACTGTGTGATGTAAGTACTTCTCCATCTCCAGTAGCGGCGGGGGGCACTGAGTGGCTGGTGCTCGCACCCCAGAGTTCAAACGCAACTTTGAAGTGCCTTTCAAACGCAATACTATCTCCCGGCGCAAGCAAGCTCGCCGCCTACGCAGGAGTATTACAGTACAGTACGTCCATTGCACATTTGCATACACGCAGATTCATACAAGACCCCCTATATCCGTACAGCGATCCCTGCCGCTATCCCGCGGCCGGCCTGCGTTGGATTCTTCGGGCACTTTAATGGTTCGACGCCAGCGCGAACAAACCACTACTGGAAATATTTCTCACCCGCACTCCCACATCACCGACCAGCGGAAATCTACTGCGCATTTATCCCGAGACTCTTGTCTTCCCTCGCAACAATACCATGCCAGCCAGCGGCAAGTCCTCGGGGCGATTCGAGCTTCCTCAGCTCACCCCCTTGAACTTCTCCCTCACAGACGGCACCTCGATCCCTCCTCCTCCCGATTCGCCCATCGAAGAGCCCGTCCCTGCGTCCAAAGACACCACGAAAACGACAGAAGATGCAGCAATCGCCGCGTCTGCACTCGCAACTCACAACGGCAATGGCAATGTCAATGGCCACGGGGTGTATGGACGAGCAGACGACACACCACCCATGAGCCCCACGTCAACGAAACAGGGCAGCATCCGTCGCTTTATATCGCGCAAGTCGCTCAACACCAACTACGTGAACGGCACGAATGACAATGCGTCGCAGGAGGATCTGGTGAGCGTGTACCGCCCCGAGAGCGCCATGAGCTTCGAGCGGGCGACCGGGTCTGATGAAGAAGAATAGCAGCGGGAGCTGGTTCAAACGGCTGGGGAGCTCCAGCGGAAGGAAGAGGTCAGACGTGATACTAGAAGAGAAGAATCTCCCGGTGCAGCATGTGCCTGCGCCGGCAGTGACCCGAGGACCCCCACCCCCGAAGCTGCCGGAGCTGAATCAATTGAAGGCAAGAATTGCCGATGATGACGGGGGCAGCCTGGGGAAGGATTTGTTCAAAAATATCAAGTAGGGGGGGGGGCGGCAAGTGTGGAGTTGGGAGACGCGAATTCAGCTGCCGACGAGGGCTGTGGTTTGTCACGAGATGCTGGAATGGCTCACGACCGACGACGACGACGACGACGATGCTGAGGGAGGGGGAGACAAGCTGGCGACGAGACAGAGAATTTGATACCCGGCTCGTAGTGAGCAGCACTGTCGCTCATATTCATAGCTTCTTTTGATTGGACATTTGTCCCGGTACTCATGTCTCGATTTCGTATCGTGCTCGAACCATTTCTTTGGAGGCATTAGACATGTCCCTGTAATTATTTCTGGGTGGCTCGTTCTGGGGATTTTTACAACTCTCATTTGTTGTCTTTGGCACGAAAAGTTGATCTCGAGGCTCACATACCCATCCTCGGTAGTTTGAAATGCATATTCCAATCTAATACGTCTGTCTATCTACTGGAATCTGTGACAGTAGTCTCGGGTCCGTATTGTTTAAAGTCCTACCACTCGTGGTACAATAAGTACTACACTGTATCGACATCTTCAACATGCATGTAGCATCTGTCGTGCAGGCACCTTGCATTGACCCCCTATCCCCTCCCCTTTCTACACCTGCCGGGTCTCGCTCGCTAGTCGGGACGTCATCGCCGGGACCTCGAAAAGTTCCAATCAAGCTCGGAATATCTTCACTTCCTCAACTCCCTCCTCCACCAACACCCATACTGCGAATGATGTCGACTGCGCGGACTCTCCGGGCAACCTGCAGCTCTGCTCCAGCTCTGCGGGGTGCCTTGACGCCCAAATCGGCACCGCTGACGTGCAGGAGGTGGAAGTCTGGTCCGTACGGGTACACACAAGCCAAAGCCCTGGTGTACTCGAAATATGGCGAGCCTTCAGACGTTCTCACGTAACTGGCCCTCTTCCACCCCTCTATGTACCTAGTGATCAACAGCTAACGACATCCTCTATGAAGTCTCCATACGCACTCCATCTCGCCCTCTCTTCCGCCCACCTCCCTCCTCCTCCGCACCCTCGCCTCTCCTATCAACCCCGCAGACATAAACCAAATCCAAGGCGTGTACCCCTCCAAGCCGGCCCTGACGTCCCTCCTCGGGACCGCCGCCCCCTCTGCCGTCGCCGGTAACGAAGGCTGCTTCCAGGTTGTCGGCCTCGGCTCGTCCATCAAGAGCGTGGCCAAGGGCGACTGGGTGATCATGAAGAACACCAACTTCGGGACCTGGCGCACGCACGCGCTCGCCTCGGAGGATGACGTCCTGCGTATCGAGAACAAGGACGGCCTGACGCCCATCCAAGTCGGCACCGTGAGCGTGAACCCGTGCACGGCGTATCGCATGCTGCGAGACTTCGAGCCTCTCGCCGCGGGCGACTGGTTCGTGCAGAACGGGGCGAACAGCGGCGTCGGGCGCGCGGCGATCCAGCTGGGCCGGCTCTGGGGGCTCAAGAGCATCAACGTCATCCGCGACCGGGCGGACGAGGCGGCGACACGGGCGATGAGGGACGAGCTGCTGGAGCTGGGCGCGACGCACGTCGTCACGGAGGCGGAGCTCATGTCCCGGGCCTTCCCGGAACAGGTCCAGGAGTGGACGGCGGGCGGGCGGGAGAAGATCAAGCTTGGGCTCAACTGCGTGGGCGGGAAGCCGGCGGGCGCGCTCGTCAAGTGCCTGAGCAGCGGCGGCCACCTGGTGTCGTACGGCGCCATGTCGAAGCAGCCGCTGCTGCTGCCGACGGGCGCGCTGATCTTCAAGGACCTCAGGTTCAGCGGGTACTGGGTGAGCCGGTGGAGCCAGGCGCACCCGGAAGCGAAGCGGAAGACGGTCGAGGAGGTGCTGGACTTGACGAGGGAGGGCAAGTTCCGGGACACGCCCGTGCAAGAGCTGCGGTGGGAGTGGGGGACCGACGAGGGCGTGTTGAAGGAGGCCGTGCAGGGCACCTTGAGCGGCTTCCGGCCGGGCAAGGGCGTGTTTGTTTACGGTGACACGTAGTAGCCAGCGAGACGGAATTCGAATGGGTACTTGATCTGTCCGTCCGTCCGCTCCCTGATCCCCGAGAAGGCACGCGAAAGGCCGACGTCGGTTTCTTACTTGCACACCCTCCCTCCATTCCATCCTGCCTACTTCCTCCTCCCTCCCTCCCTCCCTCCCTGTCTCGCAGCTTGCAACGGCATGCAAACAACATGTCGAACCGAGGAGAGTTCACAATGTGTGTCCTTGGTCGAGTCATTCGGTGCAGTCTCGGTTTCCCGGAACCAGGACCCCGAACGAAGCATGACGAGCGTAGTAGATCCGAAGCAGCGAGTTACCTACCTAGGTAGCGAACTACATCCGTCACTCGGGTCCATCCCGTCACAGTCACAGTCACAGTCACATTCACACACGCCCTCACACGAGGCAAGACTGGAGAGCCGAGGACGGGTCGCGATCGGAGGAGAACGGGTAGGAAGGAAAAAGCGCATCGCATCGCATTAGTGGACTGGTCTAGGTAGCTCTTTACTGTCTGACGAGAACGACAACAACATGACTCGGACTTTTTTCTCCGCCGCGCAAACGGACCAAGGAAACAAACACCAGTCCCAACGCCAATCTAAAGCCGAGCTCCTCCAAACACAGAAGGAAGGGAAAAGAAAGAAGAGGGCCGAGGCGAATGGAGAGCGGAGGTGAGACAGCACGTGGAATGTCTATCCGTGTCGCTGAGCAGCGTCCTTGAAAGCGGCCTCTTGCATAGCGAGGAGTTGTTCCGTGGAGAGACCGCTCTGCTCGAGCTTGTTGGCTTTCTTCTCGCGACCCTAGAGAGAGTCGTCAGTATTTGCGTTACGAGTTACGTAGAAGGGGGGAGGGGATGAGAGAGAGAGAGAGAGAGAGAGGGAAACAAACCTTCAATTGTTCCTTGTGCTCATTGGCCACTTCCATGATATCATGTACATAATCGCCAAAACCCAATTTCTCCAGGGCCTTGGTGATGTGCTCGCAGGCAATCGTCTTCTTGCTCTCTTGCTCGCTAATTTCGTTGGCCTCGGAGGAGATGAGAGTGATGAATTCGACGCAGCATTCGATGAGGAGATCACGGGCGTCTTTAGTTAGACCCATTCCTGGAGAGCCGGAAAGAATCTCGCCGACAATTTTTTGTACAGTAGCTAGTGCAAGTCAGTACACAAAAGTCAAGGGGGAGAATGTGGATGTGGGTTTATGGTGCCACAGCATGCAGTTGCCAGCAGTTGTGACTGGGGATGAATCGAGCACGTACCTTTTGGGAGAGAGAGGTCATCATTGCCTAGTAAAACAAACATTAGTATATCCCCACGCACGATTGGCAGGCCACCGTAATCAAACGACAGTAAGAAAGTACATCGGAGCAGGCTCGCACGTGACAGAGGTACACAATCTCCAGAGCGCGAGCTGGTAGCTGAACTGCTGTCCTGACATGATGAACTCTTCAGAGGACGTACGGAGATTAAAGTTCGTGGGGGGCCTCCGGGCGTAATCCACCAGAGAATCCATCCGGGGGGAAGAAGACGTCTATCGAAGAGCAAGGTTGACTGACCATTGCAAAGTCGGAGAATTTGTGTCGTTGCGGGGGACAATGGAAAAGACTGGAGCCGACAAGAGCGCGTCAGATCCACCACCTCGGATTTTAAAGCATTGGCCATTGCCAACTCGCCGCTACAGAACACGCAACAAGGCCTCGACGCATCCTCAGTACTCATCAAAGTAGCCGTATTCGATCCGAGGATCGATCTTGATGCCGTGGCCAAAGGTCCAGACCTTGATGAAAGGCTTTTCCTCCTCCCCGGTGTGGAGAACTTTATCAAGCTTGACAAAGGTTTCGTAATTGCCTTCTCGTGCGAAAGCATCGATGTTGCCATCAGAGACCTTGTGGCGGCATCGAGGGCAAGAGGTTGCATGGATTGGGATGTGATGGAGCTGCTTGTTGCAGTAGCGTCGGCCCTCTGACAACGGAGGAAGTGAGTTAAACCTCTCGGCGAATTTGCAGCGGGAGCAGGTCATGCGGTAATCGCCGCTGGGAATGTGGATCAGGTTTTGCTTGCAGATCAGGCAGCGATGACCGATCACGGCTTGGGATCTGGGAATCATTTTGGCAATGGCCTCCTCCTCCTCATCCTCCGACTTGGAAATTCGCAGCTGGTGAAAGAGAGACGGAGGGAAGAGTGCCTCGACGGCCTCGACCGGAGGAGGCGCCATGCGTAGCTTGGTCTCTGGTGCGGCGGGGGCAGTGATGCTCTTGGGGGGAGGAGGAGGAGGAGGAGGAGGAGGAGGAGGAAGAGGAAGTGTGCTCTTGGCCGAGATTTTCGTGATGGGCGTGCGAGGCTGCCGAGTGGGTTGGGGTTGCGGCTTAAGTTGGGGTGGGGCTTGCAACTGAGTCGCGTTGAAACGCGTGATGAAAGTCGGGATGAAGGGCGCGACTGAGCTTGCGGCTGTTGTGTCTGAGGTGGCGGCTTGGGCTTGGTGCCGGTGGAATTGGAGTCCTTGACATCGGCGTTGATATCCCACACCGACAGCTCCGGATCCGGACATTTGACCTGCAGCGAGGTTGCGATCAGGGCCTGCAAGAGTTTGGGGTTCTTGGGCTGGTTCCTGAGCCATCGCATCTCTGACGTCGCCGAGTCGAACAGACCCATGCCGGGATAGACGATGCCTCCCAAGTCATCTTCGCCGTATGACTTGGCCTTGGCAGGGAGACGATTCTTTTTGGATCTGGGCGGTGCTTTGGTCTTGAAGACATCCATGCCGGGGTAGAGGGTGTCGGGACGTGCACGCAGCGACATGCCGAGTTTGGGTTTCTCGTCGTCTGGGGCGAGTGGCGTTCCTGAGGGTGCAGCGTGTGAATGATGTACTTCTGAGTCCGGCCAAAGGCTGAGTGAATGCAGAAGACAAAGCAGAGGCTGGTGCGGGTGCGTGTGCGGGTGCGGGTGCGGGTGAGAGAGCGGGTGCGGGTGCGAGTGAGTGCGTGAGAGGAGGCGGGGGGGAGAAGAGAAAGGAGTGGAGGGAGTGAAAGTGTAGATGTGTAGAAGTGAATTTGTAGAAGTGAATGTGCAGAAGTGTAAGGTTGTGGAGTGGTGGAGTGGTAGAGTGGTGGAGTGGTGGGGTGGTGGAGGTGCGGAAGAGAAAGAGAAGAGAAGAAAAGGAAAAAGCAAAAGAGAAGAGATGGTTGACGTTGGTGCGGGCGTAAACAGGCAAGGCAGCTGAAAAGAGAAGGTGCCGGCACTAACGCGGTTGTGCTGCAAGTCACGTTGTGCCCGTTCCCGTGACCCGGGGCCCGTCGACGGTGCGAGATCGCGACGGCACAAGGTCGACCGCCGCTTGCCGCTCGCCGCTCGACGCTCGACGCAACATCCAAAACAGCAGCTGCGCGGCCACGTGCACACGGGAAGAAGCCACAGCAAAAGCAGAAGACGACGAAAAGGAAAAGAAAAGAACAGAAAAGAAAAACAAGCAAACGGAGCCACGCAGCAAAGAACACGCGACGACTTACCCCCGAATTCCTTGTCGGACATGCTGCTGGCGGTGCGGGCGTGGGTGGTGGTGGTGGTGGTGATGGTGGGAGTGGTGGTGGTGATGCGGGCGGTGATGCAGAGGGTTGGCGTCACGGCGGAGATGAGGAGATGGAGGTGTCGAAAAGACCGCTCCTGCCATTTGGGGGATGCGAGGTATTTGTAGCCTTGGTAGAGGCAGGAACGGAGAATCCGCTAGGCCCCAGCGGGCTAGTCCCGGGCCCGGGTAGGGGCTCGCGTCTTGGCAGCATCTTCTGGTACTGGGACGGGAGATGAGGAGACGGGGAGACGGAGAGACGGCGAGACGGCGAGACGGCAAGACGAGGCCACCAGAATTCTCGAGAGCACATCGGCCAACAACGGGTCGAGGTGTTTCTCCGCTCGGTTCGGACGGGACGGTGCTCACGGGATTGGGCCCCGTCGCGTCGCGTCAATGATTGGAATTGCATGATTCACTCGCTCGCCGCGTCGCGCGCTCGCGGCTCAAGCAAGTCAATCATGGCGGATGTACAGTACAGCACAGCACCGTACATTCAGCCGCCGCTGCGGCGTGGAACGCGCAGCGTCATTCATCATCATCATCGTCACCCTCCATGCCCGAGGAATGCGGGAGCTCGAGTCTCCTCTCCTCGTCGTGATAAGACGCCCGTGGCGAGCGTATGACAACAATACACAGCTACACATACATATATACATACACGTATACAACACCCACCCGGGCCCGGACGCCGATGTTCCATGCGCCAATCCCAGCAAATCTCCCGTCCACACAACTCCGACACTCGACCGTCATCATTGCACACTGGTGGGTATCTTGATCTGTCCGCGGCTCCGGTCCATCAACGGCGCCCCATATCTCCAGCCCACGGCCTGGGGGCCTCGCCCCGTCTTGCCGGCAGCCTCGACATTGACCTCGGTGAAGTGGAATTCCCATCGGCCAGTGTCGACCTTCCTCACAGCCGCGGCCTTCTTGGCCGCGCGCGCCGCAGAAGCCAGCATCTTCTTCATCGCGGCCTCGTTGCGGGCCACAGCATTCGCCTCTTGCTGCTCACGCGGGACACCGTCGAGGTATTCTCGATACATGATTGCGAGCTCGGGATGCGGGACTCGATCATCGGCCGGCAACAGCTTCTCATCGAAGACCTTGGCCGCATCGGCCCGTGTAAAGCGCCGCGACTCGGACGTCGGGTGAAAGATCTGCTGTCCAGTCGCTCGGTGCACAGGCAGATCGTTAATGGATTCGTGCTTGTTGGTCTTCTCTTCCGGCAGAGCCAGCGGGGTGACCGGGAGCATTTTTTCCACGGCGCGATCGTAGGCTTTGGCGAGAGGCTTGCCCTAGAACACCCAGAACAATTAGCAGCTATCTGCAGAGGCCATTGGTGTTCTCGATAGGGGGCAACACTGCAATCAGAGAGGCTCGCATGCGTAAATTTTGTAACCATGTAGTTGTCTTGAAGACTAATCGAATTTTGATACATCATCATATGAAGTGTGGGAAGAGGGGCGAGGGAATCGGGAGGTGACTTACGATCCTCTCCCACTCCTTCTCGATCTCCTTCAAGCGAACGACGGCACCCACACGACTCATCTCAACGCCAAACTCCGCGCTGACCTCGCGGACAGTCTTGCCCTCGTGCATGATCCGAAACCAAATCACCTCTCTCACCATCCCGCTCAGCACAGGCTGGCTGACGAAACTCCGGTTCAGAGGGAAGGGGATCAAGTCTCGGGGGCTCTGCGGTGGTAGCTCCTCCTTGGACTCTTTGTCCGCGGCATCGCTGACCTCAGGTGTGAGTTCCCTACCTTCTCTGATAGCTTTGGCTTCCGCTGCCTCTCTCCGTCTTTGCAATTCGGCCTTCGCATCAACGACACGTTTCAGCTGACCCTGCGCGTTGTATGCCCCCAGATAGTTCGTCGAGTCTTTCAGGGGGTTCAGAAAGTTCGCACCTTGCGCTCCCAGCCAGCGGAAGAGGCCTCGGCGAGCTCGTGTCGTTCGTTGCTCATGTCGTGGTGAAGAGGAGAAGGATCGGGACGATGCTCCTGCGCGACACAGCTGTTTCGCACAAGAGACTGACGTGAAAGAAGCTGTGGATCGAACGGCGGGTGGCATGGTGATGTGACCTGGTTGAGGTCAGGTCACAGTTGGCACACCAGGAAGTTGTTGAACACAAGGTGGGTGGGTCAAGGATGAAAAATGAGCTCTGTTCTCCAACGGGAAAACGCAAAATTTCGCAGAACCCAATCACCGGTCCCACACCGTCAATTAGCGCCGAGTCACGTGGCTCCAGGTGAGATCCATTCGATCTCCTTCTACTTCGTATGATCTGTAGCTAGTCGTCCTCTCGAACCACTACTGATAACAACGAGGGAAGTTGGGGGAAATTTCTTCAACTGCAGTCTTGAATTCGGGTCGCCCGGACATCTAGTGTCGATTCTCGCCCTCCCATCCGTCTGTGACCATCAAGTCTAGGTATCTACCTACCTTCACATCCAACATGACTTAAGCTAGCATCACCCGGCTACGCACCGAACGCAAGGCTACGTTCCAAAGGGATTGGTGGCAAAGAAGATAGTCTTCACTTTTACGTGATGGAGGAGCTTCCTTAAAGTACCTACAGAACGAGGTCTCGAAATAGACAAATGCCCCTCCCTACGCGACAAACCCGCCGCCAGCTTTGCTTGTTGTTAATGCCAACATTTGCATGTGAGATGTTAGAGCGTCGGTAATTCTGGTGAGCTTCTATCTAATGTACAGTACGTTAGAATGTCCGTAAACGCCCATCTTTCCAGCCGGATGTGTGGGACATTTCGCAAACGCTCTACAGTACGTATCTTCATTGCCACAACTCAGGTACTGTACTGTGTAGAACTGGCTAGCCTCGCATCTCTATCTACGCGCGAACCACGTGTATTGATTTAAATCTCGTTGAATGAAACGAGGCCGGAATCAGTAGCGACGTGGGCCCTACTGTCTACGTTTGGACGGGCAAGCCCTGGATGTGGATGCTCGGTCTGGCTACATAAGGAGGAAAGGATCACACACATCTTCAGATATGTGTACTTGTAAACCATTTTTAAGCGAAGCCGATAATCTCATGACACTTTCCTGCGAATGGTTTCCTCGATATCATCTCGATACCGCTTGATTGTCCTTAAGATGCAGGTAGACATTTAGAGATTTGGAATGGGACGTAACTCCAAATAAGATGTCAGGTGTCGATCTAATAAATAGATTTGGCAACGTCATGTTTTCTGACGTACTGTAAATCAGAAAACATCACCCACGATTGGTAACACTCGCCTATAAAGCGTGCCTTACATGCACTGCCGGCTCCTTCACAACGAGATTCTTCCTAATGTGAATGAGCTCTTCCTGGGTTAAACCACACTTCTCAATCATGTAGCCTTCAGCACTTCCGTATTTCTCTCTCATCATCTTGAGAGTAGACATCATGTTCTCGGCTCTGTGTGCAACACATTTAGTCCAATTCATCCCCAGCACCCATGCATCCACGCCAACAGAGAGCACAACTTACTTCGAAGAAATCAAGTTCTTTGCTCCCTCGATGTTGTTTCCCAGCACGGGATTCTGCATCAGATGGGCTACGACTGCATCCTTCCATTCTCTCGTGAGTCCCACATCCGTCAGAGCATATTCCTGGGCCACGACCTCATCATCCACACCACAGAGTGAGAGAATCAGAGCACAGATGACTCCGGTTCTGTCCTTGCCAACCGTGCAGTGGACAAGGAGAGGTTTCTCGGGAGCATGCGCAAGGTGGAGCAGAATGGTCCTGTACGACTTTGGAGCCTCGTTCAGGATCTCACCATAGGCACGCGTGAAGCCCTACTTGCAAGACCATCGATGCATCAGCCCCGAGATTTCTTACCCCCCCCCCCCCAGCGTGAAAACCTACCTCAGCACTCCCACTCGCATAATCCATGAATCTCCCAGCCAGCGCCTCAGGACTATAATCCTCGTCTGCGAATACCGGCACGAACACCCTCTCACAGCCCTCCCACTCCACGACGCCGCCTCTCCCCGCGGCCTGATTTCGCTCAATCTCGGGGTTCGATCTCAGATCGTAGATGTGCGTGATCCCCAAACCTTGCATAGCAGAGATGCCATCTGGGAGGACCCTCGAGGGCTCGGCGCAACGGTAGATGGCTCCTCTGCGAACCGAGTGGTTCGCGGACGACGCAATCGCGTACCCACCGATGTCTCTGAAGTTGGGAATGCCCGCGACGACGACGAAGGGGGGCTTTGTGTGGGCGTCTACATCTGCAGTTGGGGGGGAGGGGTTGCGAGAGCTCATGGTGATTTGGTGACGATTCATGCGCTGGTGTGCGAGAGACAGATTGGAGGACAACGAAAGAGCGCTTGCCGAGTCGGAAGCCGAGGAGGGTCCAAATGTTGTCTTGGAAGTTATTCCCACGGCCTCTGAATCCCGAGATATCTCAAGTCCACGAGACTTACGAATCACATCAACTGGAAGAGGAGCTCGCTTGCTGCCAAGGCGAAACATTCAGCACCACTCTCTCTCCTCTTACAGTAACTCACCTCCTCGAGGCAACGAAGACGTTCACAAAACAAACGAGCCTCAAAAGCCCGCTCTCTACCCATCTGACAGTTTCCGATTGCCATAGCCGTCATCTTTTCGTGTGTGATTCTTCTGGTAGCCATTCCACATGATCCCGCACGATACCCCGCCACAAGAGGCATCATCTCCTCCCACATCACATCCAACCCACCGAATGCCACACTCCGAGTTGCCCCAACCCGCCACTCGGCCGCCCACTCGTCCAACTCCAGAGCCACGTGAGAGCGTAGCTCGACCGCGTTCGCGATCCGAAGAAAGCCTTCAAAGGATCCGGATTAAGAACCGGCGAAAACTCTACCTCGATCGCCACCCGTCGTATTTCACGTCGCCAGACTTGGAGCTAGCCGGTACGTTCCATTCGGCTTCCTCCCCCCCCGGCGGCCGGTCATGTTGGACCAGGCGCCGGTCATTGACACGGCGACACAGATCCCCTTCTCTACGAGCGCTGCATCCGCCGCTTCCAGACGGCTGCCGAGCGCGAGGCAGACGGAAAGGCCAAAGGCTACGCCGGGGTCTTGGAAGCCGATCTCTATCGTACCGAAGCCACGATCCTCGCTCGACGGCCCCCGTCGGCGTCGTCATCTTCCCCGCAGTCGGGATCGATGGTCCCCCGTCCGGCCTCCGAGCAAAGGCCCGTCCCATTCGTGTCCTGCCCGAGGGGTGGAGAGGGGCACGTGCTGCCGGAGGATGATGACGAGGAGCCGACGACGAGGGAGGAGGGGTGGGAGCGCTGGAAGTTCGGCATGACGGTCAGGTTTCTGAGGGGCGAGGACGCGGACTTTGAGTATGGGGGTGTTGATGCGAGGGACGAGGAGGACGAGGTCGAGAGGAGGGAGAGGGAGGAGGAGTGGTTCGAAGGAGAGAGTCCGGGCTGGGTGGACGACGAGGTGAAAGGGGATGGGGAAACGGGTGTCCAAGATTATTAGCCGGAACGATGGAGATGATCTCAGAAGTCCCGTCCGCCCATCAGGTACAGTACAGAAGATGTGCGAGATGTGCGAGATGCGCAACAGATCCAGTGAGGATGATGATGCCGCTCCTTGCCCGATTGCTGGTTGCGTCGTCGCATCACCATTATCAAACCGTGCCTAGAACAGCCTGGAAATTCGCCAACACACGGCCGCTGCGTCGATGATTCCGTGTTTCTAAGCGCCTACACAAAGAAAACCTAGTGTCGACACCTAGACGCCACTTGACGCAAGCTAGGTCTTGGACATCCCAAGCTGATAGGTACAGTACAGTACAGCACATGTAGAACTCGATAGTTATTACTACTTTTAGCTGTCTTGGTGTGTTACTGTACGAGGAGGGCGCTAGTTGAGGTCTTGATTGTTTTCCCCAAATCCATATTCTGCATCACAACTAAGGCATGAACCTGAGGAGACAGCTCCGGTTTTTGGCTAGGTCTTGATTGAGATGCATACGTCGATAGTGCGGGTCGTGGACGAGGGAATGAGCACAGGTTTTGAGGCCAATTATCTCAGTCCGGGTTTCTAAATATGGAATGCACAAAGAATAACGACAGTCTATTTGCATCAAGCAAGATATGTACACAAGGGAGGCATGATTCTCCCTTGCAGACCACACATCCAAACGTCATTCCACCCAAGGAAGAGATTTCATCCATCTAGTTAGTAGGCCACACGGGACTATTCCAGCTCTTGCCACTTTGAATCAACGCCGTGTCCAGGCCAGCGGCTCCTTGACTAATCTGCAGGAATTTGGTATACGCTACCTCGCTGTAGTACTTGTACCCCGTGTTTCCCGGAATAAACACGACGTCACCCTGCAACAACTGTAGCGTCTCTCCACACATGACGACCGTGAGTTGGCCCTCGATGACCTCGAATGCCGCATGGCCAGGATAAGACGACGTCGACACGTTCGCAGCCTTGACACCAGCCACGGTGATGGTAGACAGCGTGAAGTTACCGCCTGACTGAATGGGAGTGACGAACGGCTGGATGACCTGGTAACCATTGATGTTGTTCAGGTACTTACTTCCGTAGTCTTTAGCGACATAGAACGGTGTGAGCGAGTCCGGGGCCAGAGTGTTGGGTCCTGAGCGCCAGGTTGCGTTTGGTGGTGCGGCACCATTACTCCCTAGATCTGCGCGAGGAGTGTAGTTCTGACCGAAGACGTCGAAGCCTTCTAGAAGCTTGATGAGTCCGGGGTCAGCTGTTTGCTGGGAAGCCGAGGCGTTGATTGACGGATCGTAAGGGGAGAATGTCGACGATGAGTAGTTGGCGCTTGCGAGAGCGTAGAAGAGATTCCTGACTTGTTAGATCCTGATCCTGATGTCTTTTCGAGTCGGGGACTACGTACTCGAAACCACCAGGACAAACCACACCGAGAACTGGTCCAGTCAGCACTCATTGAGGCGAATTTTGGGCAGACGTTTCGAGGCGCGCCTGGGTGATGTGTAGGAGGAGGGCTTCGGGGTAGACTTACTCTCAGTGTCTGGGTCCAAAATCTGGAAGGTGTGAGTCGTGTTGATCGGAACTGCACCATAGTCTCCAGGAATGAAGACCCTGCTTTCGTCTTCGCCATACTTCTCCGTCCAGAGCTGAAAACGACCTCGGAGGTTGAAGAAGTTCTCATAATGAGTTTGGTGCTGATGAGGAGCGACGCCCAAGACTTTGGACTCAGGAGCATTGGTGCTAATGAGAGTGAAGGCATAGTCCGATGATGGGCCGGTCACTGGGAAGCGATATATCTGTTGACCGACGACATATCCTTGTGCCGAGTAGTGCTTGATGGCATACGGACGCACACTGGTTGGAACTTCAGTCACCCAGATTGACGATGATAGCGGTGCGATGGGAGTTGACGAGACCAGTCCTGCGAGAGTCGCCAGAGCTAGTTGGCGGAGCATGTTGCAAGTCATCGCTGCCACGGCGGGAATGTCAAGGCGGAATTTGATGGGCAAAAGATGGAACTTGAGTGGTTACCCGCAGTATCCTAATGCTGTACTATATCACCGAGTGATATTGCAAGAGTGCTCGAGAAATGGTGCATCCTACCTGGATTCCTTCCTCTTCAGTGTTTATTTATATCCGCCATTCAGGCTCGCACGGACAGGAATCAGTCCACTCCGAGGTGGACTGGTGAACAAGAGAAATACTAGTCAAGTACTGTACTGTACTGTAAGTAAGTATCCAAGCTGGTAACTTCGTAGACCGACACTAAAGAAGGCCATGAGGAGCAACGCTTGGTGTCACCCCTCACGGCGCTGGTGGACGGAGGTGGACTTGAAGTGATGCTCAAGACACCGTCGATAGGTTGGATGGCCCGAGATACCCGTTGGATGTCGGCCAGGCGTGGGACGTGCTGGCCGTGACGCTCAAGAACAGCACAGTCATTGCATTGCAACTTGGGACCAGAGTGAGTCGATCAAGTGATGTGAGTCTGATCACGTGGGTGGTGTGTATGTACTGGCTGGATACAGTCAGTCCTCTACAGCCAAGGCGGGCGGGCGGCGGGGGGGCGGCAAGGCTGGAGTCAGCCCCACGCCTTTATCCACACACATCAACCTTGAATCCACCTACGATATCATTTCCTACCTCGACCTCGACCTCGACTTCGACTTCCACTTCGACTTCCACTTCGACTTCCACTTCGACTTCCACTTCGACTTCCACTTCGACTTCCACTTCGACTTCCACTTAGACCCCAACCTCGACCTCGAGAACTAGACTCGACGTCAGATCCACACAACGGAAACCAACAAGACAGCCTTCGACGGTTCCCCGCCTCCATCATGAACTTCATCCACAGCACCCTCGACCGAGTCCGCGAGTGGGCGCCGGTCTCCCACACCTCTACCTTCCGACAAAACGGCCAGATCACCCCCGAAGAGTTCGTTGCGGCAGGCGACTACCTGGTCTACAAGTTCCCAACCTGGTCGTGGGCCGATGCGTCGCCGGTTTCCAAGCGCTCGTCGTATCTGCCTGCGGGCAAGCAGTTCCTGGTCACGCGCGGCGTGCCATGCAATCGCCGACTCGACGATAACTTTGCGGGGGACGCCGGCCAGGATGAGACGATGGTCGGCGATGGGGAGGACTTCAAGAAACCCGGAGGACACTCGGCCGGTGATGATGAGGATGGATGGCTGAGAACGGGCGGACTTGCGGCGAGTCAGGAGGCAAGAGCGCGGGACGTGAGGACGGTGGATGAGAGTGGCAATATGGGGGAGAGGGAAGATGACGAAGATGAGATCCCAGACATGGAGGACGAGGAAGATGACGAGGAGGCTATCATTCGAGATCCTAAGGCCGATGGAGCCGACTCGTGAGTACCCTCTCTGCTCCTTACGTGATGGGCACAGTGGACTGACCAGCACCACAGGTCGAGACGAACGTACACCCTCTACATTGCATACACACCCTACTACCGTACCCCACGCCTCTACCTCTCCGGCTACCTCGCCAACTCGCAACCTCTCCCACCCCAGCTCATGATGGAAGACATAGTCGGTGATTACAAGGACAAAACCGTCACCCTAGAAGACTTCCCTTATTTTAGCAACAACATCAAGATGGCCTCCGTGCATCCCTGCAAACACGCCAGCGTCATGAAAACGTTGCTCGACCGCGCCGACGCTGCCCTCAAGATCCGCCGCGAGAAGCTCAAGCAAGGCAAGATCCTGCCTGGGGCGAAGGATGCCGGTATGGAAGGCCTCGTGGATGATCTCACCAAGACGAGTCTGGGGGCCGATGACAAGAAGGCAATCCTGGAGGGTGCGAAGGCTGGCGGCAATGGGAACGACGAGTGGGAGGTCTTGCAGCACGATGCGGAGGCGCCCGATGACGAGGTCGCTATTCGCGTGGACCAGTACCTGGTTGTGTTTCTGAAGGTATGCTCTCCTTCCATGTCGCGCTTCCCTTGCTGTGTGCTGACTTGGATGCATAGTTCATGGCAAGCGTCACCCCGGGTATCGAGCACGATTTCACGATGGGGGTCTAGATTCTGTACGGAACAAGGAGCGATTGAGGTCTGGGGCGGCGATCTGGTTCACTGTGGCTGTTTGGGCGGCGTTGGGGCGGGCTTGGATGATGGAGACACGAAGGCACGAGTACATACCATAGACACGATGATTCCGGAAATTGACGACTGAAATACACTTCTGACGCACCCCCATCATTGTGCATGAAATAGATGATCTGTTCGTGACGCAAACTCGTCGCTATTGATCGAATAGCTGTGTCACCGGAAGAGAAATTTCGGGAAATCCTCTAATGGCCCAGATGGTATGGATGCTGAGCTTCCCGCGACGATTGGTGCCATGGAGATGTGAAGAAGTGGAAAAGGTAGGTATAGGTAGGTAGGAGTCTGTAGCTCCTCGAGGGGGCACCAGGAGACTCGATTCGAGACAACGTCGCCGACTTTTCCCGCGAGCAGACCAACGCTGTCTAACAAGGAGTTCTAATTTGGAGTCTCTAGTGCGGTGGAGTCGAGGAAGAAATCTAGAACGAGATGGGCATGCACGCGCCAAATTCAAAGCCAAGTACAATTCAGAGTGCTCGCAAGTGTCAAGAGGTATCCTTCGACCATGGAACACGCGGACCGCCTACAAATACACGTCAATCTGGATGCCTTCCCATCCTACCCGGCACTCCCCCGTCTGTGGATTCTCTCCCCAGTCCTCACTCGGCATCTCATCTACAGGTTCAGCATCTTGGCGATGTAGGCCTCGATCAGCGGCTCGTTGGGGAACGACATATCCTCCAGCTTCTGCGCGTACGGCGTAGGGACCTCAGCACCAGTGATACGTTGAGCCGGGGCATCTAAGTAATCGAAAGCGTACTCCATGGTCAAGGCGAGGATTTCCGAGCCAACACCATAGGCCGGGAAGCCGGACTCGACGCAGAGCAGGCGGTGGGTTTTCTTGACGGAGTTGACGATCGACTCGACGTCCAGGGGCTTGATGGAGCGCAGGTTGATGACCTCGCACTCGACGCCGTACTTTTTCTTGATGTTCTCGGCAGCGACAAGAGATTGGCCGACGCAGCGGGACAGCGAGACGATCGTGAGGTCCTTTCCAGCGCGCTCAATCTTGGCCTTGCCGAATGGGATGACGAAATCGTCTTTTTGGACGGCCTCGCTCACGGGGAAGGATTGCCCGTACAGCAGCTCGTTCTCGAGGACACAGACTGGGTTAGGGTCGCGGATGGCTGCTTTTAACAGTCCCTTTGCGTCCTCTGCACTCCAGGGCGACACGACCTTGAGACCAGGTATGCTTCCGTACCAGGCCGAGTAATCCTGCGAATGTTGTGCTGCGACGCCGGACGCGAAACCGTTGGGGCCGCGGAAAGTGATGTTGCAGGGTTGGATACCGCCGGACATGTAGTGGGTTTTCGCGGCGGAGTTGACAATCTGGTCGATGGCTTGCATGGCGAAGTTGAAGGTCATGAACTCGCACTGTATCCAATCTTTAGAACACATTCCCAGCATAGGACCTCGAAGCTGGATATACTGACCACGGGGGTTAAACCGGCCAATGCGGCGCCAATCGTCAGACCAGCAAATCCAGACTCGGTGATGGGACTGTCAATGACTCTCTTCTCTCCGAATCGATCTAATAATCCCTTAGTGACTTTGTATGCGCCGTTGTACTGAGCGACCTCCTCGCCGACAATGAAGACCTTAGGATTCAGCTCCAACTCCTCTGCCAAAGCCTCATTCAGCGCTTCTCTGACAGTCATCTCCTTGACGCCGCTCTCCTTCGCATAGCCTCTGTTTGGCACTATCGCGGGCACCCGGGAGAAGGATTGGAAGGCATTTCGGACAGCGACTGGCCTCGCCGCCGATGAGACAAGTCGTGAAGCTGGGCGCAAGAGGCGGGACATCTTTGTGTATGGCCGCAGCGAGAAAACGTAACGAGAGACGATTGCGAACGTGGATAACTAGGTAGTTGAGGATGATGAGGTTTGGGCGTCACTCAAAATTGTTGGAGAGAGCTCAATCGGCTGGATTGGTGTTGGGCTTAGCGTCGGGATGGCCGGTCCCTTGTTTCGCCGAAGATAAACGGGCCTAGAAAATAGGTAGGTAACTGTATAAATCCCTCTTCAGACCTCAAGTCAAAAGGAATCAATCAATGATTTCAATCGTATTGCCCAGCTTCTACACGAGGCCACACGGAGAACGTGGGAGGCATACTCAATTTCTTATGTTACCATCAAAAGTCATCAGTCGGCAACTGCAGGAGTATTACATACTGTAGGTACCTAGGTACATACTGTAGAGGACCCCTACGGCCTAGTCTAGAGAAACCATCGAGTAGCCCTCCGAAGTACGCGCTACCCCTAGCATGTAGATCTTTTCATGATGGCCTCAAGGCCCAAAGGGCTGTCCATAACAGTCCGAAGTACGCATTTCGAGCCTGTGATGGTGCTTATGCGAGATACGAAATGATCAACTGGTTCCTCAAGCATTCGCACACATTTAGAAATCATTCTCTCCACATGGAGAGAGCACTTGCATTGGTATCTTTCTTCTCCCTGCACTGATGGCAGTGTTGACGCCAGACCCATAGCAAACCACAGTCATAAGTCATATACAGTACCACGTCCGTGTTCGCCTGCGTCAAATGCCCTCCCTAGGTATGCGACTTTGTATGTCGAGAAGAAGCAGCCACCCCGCATTGCTGCGTCCCTTGTGTATATCCCCAACGCCAATGCAGTTGTATTATAAGATGTAAGGGGTTTGAAGAAGTAAAAAGATCATCATCTCAGCCCTCCTAGGTTCTCTAGATGTACCGCCTAGGCATACCACCCTTTGGCGCCAACGTTGGAATACGACTCTTCTTCTCTATGACGGATCATCGGCTCCTGGATGTCAAAGGTCTTGATCAGATTATCCCACGTCGCCATGTCCATTGACATAACAGCTTGGTGTTTGGGATGGTCGCCCTTCACTGCTTCAGCGCGATCTGCATCGCTATAGGATACTGCATTGGGGTTAAAACATGATGATTCCTCAAAACGAGGCCAGGAACTTACCGAGATATGGTAGACCTCTGTCATCCAGATCGATTCCAGCGGCTCCATCACGGATCAAGAAGCTGACGTAGAACATGTTCTCCACCGTCTGACCGAATGACCAAGGGTTGATGACAAATTTGAAGTAAGCCAAACCAGTGTTCTGCGCCGTATCGAAGCGGTCGTAGAGTTCGTACATTTGCTCTTCCGACATATTTGCTCGGTGCAGCCTCCCAATCTCGTCTTGGGCGTTTGCGCAACGCTGTTCTAACACCTCCCGGATTTCCCGACACAAGGAACTAAGGTTTTGATTTTTGTCTTTCTTGACATCGGTAACCTGAAGGACTTCTGGGCGTGTCTCTTGTAGAGTACTGTGCTTGAGAACAGCCCTCCGTACGACGACCCGCTTAGAACGTTTCTCTACCGAGAGCGGTCCGAGCAAGAAGCCAGGTACTGACGGGCGAGAAATGTGCCTGATACACGCATTTCGTCCAATGTAGGCCCAGTTCAACATGTCATCGTCATCCTCGCCGTCATCTCTCCGGGCCCTTTGTGTGCTGCTGGGTGCTGCTGCTGCATCATCTCCGCTTCTTGAGAATGACTTGATCTTCGTGATCAGATCGTCAACATCGATACCTTGCGATGAGTCCCCTGAAAGCAAAGCGACAGTTTTCTTATAAGAGTAGTCTGCAGCGGTCGAAAGAAGTTTGGCATCGATAGTGGCATCCGAAGTCTGTTTGACTTGCTTGGACAGCGAATTGGCGGCAACCAGCGTGTCTCTGAGCCCAGTTGAATTGGGAAGAAGGAACTCGGAACGGTTTTCGTGAAGCTTTCTGTCCAAGGCCCTCATTTCCTTGCGGATTTTGCGTCGTTCATGAATATCCTGGTCGGGATCGTAGTTGCAGGAGTCCTCCGACGTGTCGTCTTCTGCTTCCACCGTCTGTCTCCTTCGGCTGCCTCTACGCTCCGCGGGCGCTTCCTCCTCCTCCTCCTCCTCCTCCTCCTCCTCCTCATCCTCGTCTTCCTCTTCTTCCTCGATTTCCACCTCTGCCGTTTGTCTTCGACGACTACTCAAGCGGGTAGCGCCCTCTGCAGGCCACCTTCCACTGTTGCTTCGATCCCTTGCAGGCTCTTCTAAGCCCCTCTTTCTTTTGGTGCGATGGCTGGGAGAAGCTCTGAGCGGTGGCTCCAGGCCCATGGGCGTGCGACCTTTTCCCTTGTCAACGGCTGGTCGAGCGGAACGATTCTCCTTATCCGACGACACGGAGGTCGCGGGCGAAGGCGATCCAGGGCCATTGTTACCTCTTCGGTCTCTCGGGGGAGGGGATGATTCGTAAAGGTCAGGGTGGGAATGCGGAGGCGATTCCGAACTCTTTGTTAGGCGCACCATTGCGTCCTGTAATCGGGGAAGTTGTAGATCCCGGGATGTCGACGCGGTCGCAAATTGCTCGTGTGGGGGAACCAGGGCGGGGGCCGCGAAGAAAAACGGGCAGGCGTAGATCTGATGGCCGCGCGTGTGGGCAAACGAAAGAGAGAAGAGAAGCTGGAGGTCGCGCCTCGAAGCGTCGTTGTTATAAGTCGTCGGGTTGAACTGGAGCGTAGGGATTCGCGTTCTTTGGTGTTTTTTCGCGACGATTGGAACTCGCTGGGGCCCATGGGCCACTTTACGAAGTCACGCTTTCTTGACCTTATCGCCGATCCTTATCGCCGATCCGGGCTTCGCGGCCCGTGTTCTGGAGTGGGTGAGTCTCGGCCGGCTAAAGTGGTCCTTCGTTGGCCTTCCGGTCAACCTTCTCTTGGCCATCTCCAATCTACAGTCCATACCTCGAGACCAGCAGAGAAAATGGATCATGGATCCGTTTTCATTTGCCAGCTCCGAATCCATCGAGATCCCCGTCAGCATCAGAATGGAAGTCTACTACCAGGGAAATCTGCTATGCCGAGCTTTGCGCTAACAAGCTTCCAGTGTCAGCCTTGAGGGAGAGCAGACTCCAGTTCCCTTCTCGACTCTGATCAAGCGGCCAGACTTGAGGCACATTGGATCAAACCTGAAGTGAGGCCTACGAGCCAGCTTACAACGAAGCTACGAGCTGACCAGCTTAGTTCCCACTCCGACCTCTATGTCACCGTGCAGCTATGGGCAGATTCAAAGCCTCTGACGGTTCCTGTCCAGACGGCCTATAAGTCTTTCCGAAACGAAAGAAAGTGAGTCGCACAAGACTCAGAAATAGTTCGGGGGAGAAACTCCCAAGACTGACGCTCGTAAAGATGGAACGAGTGGCTCACGCTTCCTATTGACTATTCGACATTGCCATTAAGCTCACAACTTGCTATTACGTTGTGGGACCTCTCCCCGGCCGGAGGGGATGGGGCACATGGGCACGCAATACCATTTGGTGGGACTACTCTTCGCTTGTTTGACAAGGAAAACCAACTTCAGAAGGGACGGCAAAAATGCTACCTGCATCGTCGCCAAGCTGCGGATGGCTTAGACTCGACGACCACTCCCGCGAGTCTTCCGAAAGTTCGTCGAGATGGATCCAAAGAAAAGGAGACCACAGAGACCGTGGACAAAGAAAGTGAGGAGTTGGAGCGGCTGGAAAAGCTGTTCAAGAAGCATGAAATGGGCGAGATCCCTCGAGTGGAATGGCTGGACCAGCTGGTATTTCGTGGGGTTGAGAAGAAGGGGCTGCAGGCGTCTAGTACATCTCTGAAAGCGCTGCAGAGGAGACGATCTCGCGAGCGACGTACTGTGATGACGCTGGACGGCACGGGAGAAAAGCCGACGAATGGTGGTGACGCGAAGGATCTCAATGAGGCTTCAATCGAAGACGAACGATTTACCTTGTATGTCGAATTTCCACGGTTCGACTTCCCCATCGTTTTTGCAGATCACGAATACCCACTGCCTCCGATATCCTCGCTGCAGCATCTGTCGTCTTCGCAATCCATTCATCTTAGACCGCCCCCAGAGGTCCACTACGGCCCCGGAATCAATCGACTCGGTGACAATGACGATCATGGATTTGGAGGTCGTCTTGTTCGTGTTTACGACCCCGAAGTCGGAGCGAGAGATAACCCTGCAGAGAGTAAACATCGACGTCTTGTACGAAGTCATCGGACTGGTGCTCTGGACAGGGACTTGAAGCCTAATGCAAAGGTTAGAGATGAGTTGAACAACATCATGGCATATTCGCCTACGCACATTCTGTCTCCTGAAGAGAAGGATCTCGTGTGGAAATTCCGGCATCACTTGACCCGAGACAAGCGAGCTTTGACTAAGTTCGTCAAGTCTGTCAACTGGCATGATCAAAGCGAATCACGGCAAGCAGTTCAAATACTGGCAAAATGGACCGAGGTCGATGTCGATGATGCTCTCGAATTACTTGGACCTACATTTGACAACCCAGCCGTGAGAGCCTATGCTGTGGACCGTCTTCGAAAAGCGGATGATGATGAGCTTCTGCTTTATCTTCTGCAGTTGGTGCAGGCCCTGAAATTCGAAAAGATTTCGCCAGATTCCAACGTGGATGCAACATCAGATTCATCACTTGCCAACTTCCTCATCTCTCGCGCTACCAAAAATTTCCTACTTGGAAATTATTTCCATTGGTATCTGATGGTAGAATGCGATGACAAGAGCGAAGATCAAGCCGCGTCTTATCGAAAGCTCTTCGCTAAAGTAGAGTATGACTTTATGATGGAGCTAGTAAAACAAGCAGGGGGGAAAGAGACGCGTAAAAACACTGCTACGTCAAGCTGAGCTTATCACAGTCCTGTCCAAAATATCCATGGATATCAAAACCTCCCGAGAAGCCATTCCCAAGAAGGTGGAGCGTGTCAAAGCGTTTCTTTGCGGATCCAAAGAACGAGATCGTTACGATTGATCCACCTCTGCCTTTACCTCTCGACCCCTCCATCATGATTACAGGCATAGAACCCGCCAACACCCTTGTTTTCAAGTCGTCCCTGTTTCCGGTCATGGTTACGTTCAAGACACTGTCGAAACAGAAGTATCAAATCATTTTCAAAACTGGAGACGACCTCCGACAGGATCAGTTGGTCATTCAAATCATCACACTCATGGACCAATTGTTACAGAAAGAAAATCTCGATTTGAAACTGTCACCATATAAGATCCTCGCAACCGGTGCAACAGCAGGAGCAGCTCAGTTCGTGCCTTCCCTGAGTTTACAGAGCATCGTCAGCAAATACAAAGGCAACACCGTTCTCGCCTACCTGAAATCTAACAACCCAGACGACAAAGCACCCCTAGGTGTCCGCAAAGAAGCTCTCGACATATTTATCAAGTCTTGCGCTGGCTACTGCGTAATAACTTACCTCCTCGGCGTCGGCGACCGTCACCTTGACAACCTCCTTCTTGCTCCCGATGGCCATTTCTTCCATGCCGACTTCGGCTTCATCCTCGGCCGCGACCCCAAACCGTTCGCACCCGCCATGAAACTCTGCAAAGAGATGGTCGACGGCATGGGTGGCTCCTCTTCTGAGCACTACCGCCAATTCAAACAGTATTGCTTCACTGCCTATAATACGCTGCGCAAGTCCTCGAACTTGATACTCAATCTGTTCAGCTTAATGGTTGATGCGAACATCCCGGATATCAAGATTGAGCCCGACAAGGTTGTCCTAAAGGTCAAGGAGAGGTTCCACCTGGAGTACAGTGAGGAGGAGGCGATTAGGCATTTTGACACGCTGATTGAGGATAGCTCTAATGCGATCTTCCCGGTGGTTATTGATCGTTTGCATGGCTTTGTGCAGCACTTCAGGGCGTAAGGGAAAGGGAAAGGGAAAGGGATCGGCGTTCGAGAGCATCTGGGTAAAGATAAGTAGAGAATAGCCGCATGGTAGACTGAATGGGCATGGCGGGTTCATCGCCTGGGAATTTTTAATTTCAGATCCCCAAATTCCGCGACGATCGATTTGTTGCAGGATCGATTTTGCTTCTTGTCATGCAGCTCCCTCTGCTATTGAGCGATTGTTCTCCACAGACTTCACTTGTTCGGTTCTGGGTTTGTTTTTTTATCGTTCTCTGTACACCTACTAGTCATACTTTTCCAGAGCGATTTGGACCCAAGGCTGGAATTTGTATTGCATTCATCATAAAGTTCTTCGTAGGTCCGGTATTGCACGCAAGCTCAACCCAATCACCGTTAAAATGCTAAAAGTAGGGGCGAGTGGTGGAGAGACACACATCAAACGGCTCGTTTTATGCTCTGCTGTCAAGAAACCGCTTTTCCAGGATAGCTTTCAGACGGGGCATCACTTCTCAGTACTTAAGGTATGCAAAGACGCAAGTGCCAGTTATTTTAAAGATTCAACGGACCCTGAAAGTATTCTTCTCAATATCCCTTCTTAGACAATATCTTCTATCCGTTACAGCTGAGCTTCGGGGGGGAGGGGGGCGGCAGGTACCAATGACTGCTAGTCTACTAGATGTTTACTTGTTTCGAAAGAACTGAGATAAGAAAACGGATGAGAACATGTGCTGCTCAAACGACATGGTTGTAGAGCGAAAACAGAGCCGTCGCGGGTCGCGGGAGAGGCATGCGGGGTAAATTGATTCTCGATTTCGTTGAGAGTGGATCTCCGCCTACATATCTATTTACGCGGATGTGGTATTTGATGTTGTTGAGAGGGGAACGTTGCTTTACTTTAGAATCGAAGTGGATGGTATAATGCGGGTCGGCACGATTGCTTGCCTGGACGAGACGTTCGCGGATTTCGCGACTCTAGCCAATCCACCGGAAAGAACAAGCAGGCAGTTTTCCAAGCATATTTGTGCATTTCGGACTCCCGCGCTTGCTCTCGACTACTCATTCAACACTTAGGTACACTGACTCGGGTCTCAAAAGTGAGCATTCTTGGTCGTAGCATTGCCTGGAACTGGCACGAACACACATGTATATGACCATTCTCAAAGCTCGTAATTTGCTTCTCGTTTTGAAATGCTGTCCATGATAGCTAGCTCGCTCCGAAGGCCTGGTAGGTAATTTTTGATTGATAAGTAGCTTCAGGCGTTCGATACGAACAAGACAATGATTGAGGACCCAATCGTGCTGAACTGTTGTCAGAGCGTGTTTGATCTAGTAATAGTGATCTTTCATCAAAACCATCATGTTCGCAAGTGCTTCCACCCTTGATGGCGAACATCAGAACATCGGCATACCGAACTGCCACTCTCTGCCGCTATCTCCATCAGCCTTTTAGCATCAATAGGCTGGATCTGCAATGAAGCTCTCCCGGCAAGCTACATTTCATTCTCATGAGTCGGAACTTGTGTTAACCATGCTCCACAGTCGAAGCGAGTTAAGAGACGGATGGTTCGTGGGAGCGATTACAGAAAGAAGACATCTGTAGAAGGTCCAGTCGCAGATGCCTCTCGCTCAATCCGTGGGATGCCTCGGATCATACATCTCATAGCCCTCGTCTTCCGTATCGCTTTCGCCCTCATCCACAATCCTCAAGCCCCCTGGCGTGATACTGTCCTGTTTGGCCTCGATCTGTTCTTCTTCCTTCGTAGCCTCCCCGTCCACTGGGGCAAACGCACTCTTGAACCCAGATTTTTTGAAACCAGACTTCTTGAAGCCACCACCTCCACTCGTTCCCCCACTTTCGCCCAGCTTGATCGATATGAGGCCGGACTGCGAGTTGGCTTTTGCTTCGGCCTTGCGGGCTTTCGAGGACGCAAGTGGATCTCGAGTGAGCTGGCGCATGTCCTTCAGACGCTGCTTGTGCGAGTGATCATAGGAGGAGAGATGGGCATCGTATTCGTTCATCCGCGCGTAGCCTTTGCTGCACAGTTCGCCTGGAAGTGTGAGCTTGGGAACGAGGGGTGGGATGGGAGGTCGAGGGGCACACTGACAGTAGAAGGACCGCACCGCTTCGCGGGCGCTTTCGGTTTTGGGAGCTGGATTGGTGAAACCGCGCTGAACAGTTAGCAAATCACCCCTATAAATTGGAAGACAGTCGTACAGGAGGCATTTTGTTGTGGTATTACAGTATGGAGAGAAGACAAATAAGATCTTGAACAATGACGATGACCAAATAAGGTTTGGGCAAAGCTCCCTGAATTTAAGCTTAAAGCTCAAATGCGACTTACTCATCCAGACATCTTCGCGTTGATGATCTTCCTGGTACCATCGCAACAATAATCTAACCATGGACCGACGAGCATCAACTGCATCGATAGACACATTTGTAACTTTGCAGCAACTAGATCCTTCGCCCATCGATTCGCCACCCGAACACGATGCGATAGCTGTTGAGGATGCCCCTTCAATCTCGAAGAAGTCCACAGCTTTAGGACTCAGCGGTAGTAGGCATGGTTCGGCGTACTATTGTATGATATCAATTGGTTCCTTTCTTTGTGAAATCTAACATGTGTGCAGTGACACGTTTGCAAAAGTATTCCTCCTATGCCTTTACAATCTTTGCTTCTTTCCACATCACGAATACCTCCATCATCCCGCTCATCACACGCTCCGTCCCAGCAGCAGATTCCTACCTCCTGCTCACTCGGCCCTACTACCAATCGTTTCCGCTTGAGCCATTGCTTGTGACTCTGCCCTTGGCCACGCATATACTGTCGGGGCTCGCGCTGCGCATTCAGAGGCGCAATGCAAATCTAGCAAGATACGGAGCCTCCCAAATGACCACATCCGAACGCTTCCAACTTGGCCTGAAAGTCTGGCCAACGGTCTCTTGGGGCAGTCTCTCTGGCTACGTGCTAACTCCTTTGGTGCTGGGACATGCATTCGTGAACAGACTGTTACCATGGATATACGAGGGCGGATCTTCGAGCGTTGGACTGGGCTTTGTCAGCCATGGTTTTGCAAAACACCCATTCGTGGCCTGGAGTGGTTATTCTGCCCTTGTTGGAGTTGGGACGAGTCATATAGTTTGGGGCCTTGCTCGATGGAATGGCTGGGTTCCCATTGGGAACGACAAGAAGGCGAGGCGGAGACGGTGGACGATCAATGGGATAGCTGCCGCGGTCATCGCGTTGTGGATTGCTGGCGGATTGGGTGTGGTTGGGAGAGGAGGGTTCACGCAAGGTTGGATTGGGAAGGGATACGATGAGATCTACGGGAAGATACCTTTCGTGAATTTGTAATTGCGGGAACCGACGAGTGGTCGAGGAGTTCAAGAGGGCCGGATGAGAATGGGATGCATTTTCAAAGTTGATCACAAATAACTGATGGAATGAGCACCCTCCGCGCAAGCACTTACCATTTTCCGAAGTTGCAGCCTCATTTCTTGCATCGTCAACAGGAGCCCGGCATAGAAATACTCGCTGGTAGGTACAGCACTGTACAGTAACTCGCCCATACTCGTTCAGTAACTAGCCCAAACCCGTTATATAAAATCTCAAGGCCAACGCTGCCCATAAACTCACGCTAATTTAGTATCTACTAGTGACGTAAAGGGGGTGAAAGGAGAACGCCCCACATGTATACAACTCGAAACTCGCTTGAGCGCCGACGAATTCCATCACAATAGGAACAGAGCAAAAAGACGTATCTTTGTTGTTGTCGTCCTCTTTGTTATTGTTGTCGCCTGTGTCAATAGCAAGGCCTTAAGCGAACGTGAGGTAGGTCATCATTTCTTTCTTCCCTCCCAGCTTTCGTGCTTCCCTTTTCTTGGTCATACAACACACACAATTCTCGTACACACATTCCGCAATCATCGCCCAGATGGCTGCATCCAACCCCTTCCAAACTCCCGCAAACGGTTTCGGGTTCTCGTTTGCTGCACCCGGACCTGCGAACAATCCATTCCAAGCACCCCCCCTTCCAAGCGCCCGGCAACAGATTGAGGATCTTCAGCAACAGCTTCGGGTCCTGACTGCGAAGCTGGATGTAGCTGAGGCGTCTTGTTCTGTTGCGAAAGCGACTAACAATGAACACGAAGAAGAAATCCAAGGCGTGATAGGCGATCTCGAAGGCGCGAATCGGCGAATCCACCTGCTTGAAGCCGAGCTTGAGAAAAACAGAGGCGATTTCAACGATCTTCTGACCCTCCATCTTAAGGACCATGAATGGATTGAATTTGCGCACGAGAAGGTGAGTGGTCAAACCGTCCCAGGAGACGTTCGCGGCGATCTTGCGAAAGCATGTCTTAGATCACATCTCCGAATCCGGTCTCTGAGCTTGTACTAATGCGTCGAACAGATAGCCTCCCTTGAACAAAAAGCTGCTGCTGCCATTCCCGCTCCCCACGACGGCGATCTAATTGATCCCCGACTTTTGGCTCCGCCCATTGACGCTGGCTCTCAATCCTCTGCTGCTGCCTACTCAGACGCTGTCACCGAGACACCAAACTATCAGAACGCCGGCTCTCAGTCTCCTCCCACATGCTACGAAGGCGCCGATGCCCAAACGTCTACTGCAAGCTATCAAAACGCTGCAACCAGTACCCTTCCCTCATCCTACGTAGGCGCTGATGCCCAAACCTCTACTGCAATCTATCAAAACGCTGCAACTGATAACCCTTTCTCATCCTACGAAGGCGTGGATGCCCATACCTCTACCGCAGCCTATAAAAACGCCGGTACCGAGACCTTCACTGCGAGTTCTCAGAACGCTAGCATCGGAACTCCGTCTCCAGACTACCAAGACGCTGGGACCGACATGGCTGATTCGCCGGTTCACACCTCGGAGATTCTTCCCGAACAGATTCCCAGCGACCGTGAGATGTTGCAAGAAAAGTGCAAGTCGCTTGAAGATGAGAACAGTGCGCTTAAACATCAAGTCACGAAAAATGAGCACTACATCACCCATCTCGAGAAACAGCTCAAGACAGCCGAGAAAGATATCAAGGCTGAGACGATGAAAGCTTCCCTTTTCAAGAATGAAATCGTGGCTTGCAAGGTTCAAGAGGCGAAGCATACACAGTACATCGAACATTTAGAAAACCAGCTTTCTAAGGAGCAAAAATTGGTCAAGAACCTTGAGGTCATTTCCAACCAACATAACGACTTGAGAGTCAAATATGATCAGGCTGTGAAGGATGCCGACTACTACAAGAACAAGGAGGCAAGCAACTCTGCGGATGCCAAGATTGTCTACGCTGCCAAGGAGAAACTTGAGAAAGAGCTCGCGATCGCAGTCAAACAGGTGACCCAAACGTCGCGGGATCTCGCAGATGCCGTCAATTTGCGAGCCGAGCTTGACGAAACTCGGGAATTTCTGCAGGCTGCCTATGCTCAGATGGAACAGATGATGACTGAGAGTCCAACATTCAATCCGATTCCTGGAGCGAACCCCGCCCCTGAAATCACGGAGGAGCTAAACAACACCCTGAATGCGGCCCTCAGCAACCTCGACGATAGCTGCCACGAAGACGAGGAGAGCGAATATTCAGGAATCTCACCGTCAGGAACCAGCAAACCAAAGACTGACAGATTAGAAGACATGACTTGCGCGGTTAGTTCTGACTCGAGCGTTGAGATGGAAGAGACCGTGTCTGTTGCAAATCCTCATGATGGCGATGCTGTCTTCGACGAGCAAGGTCGCAAGATCGTCCGCGTCGATGGCCCTGCCGGAGAGACGAGAATTGTTGAGCTGCCCATTGACCGCCCAGTTCCTGGCCCTGCTGGTGCTCCTCCTCCACCCCAGGTCATAATCGAATACGTCGATCGTCCTGGAACTCCTCCCCCACCTGAGATCCAAATCGAATACATCGATCGTCCTGGAACTCCTCCCCCACCTGAGATCCAAATCGAATACATCGATCGTCCTGGAACTCCTCCCGACCCGATCGTCATTCGTATTCCTGGCAGAAATGTCATTCACCATAAAAATTGGTTCACCACCGACCGTGACTTCTTCTCCTTCGTTTTCCTCTGTCTTGATACTATGTACGGCTCGATTAGGTTCTTCATCAAGATGCTTCGTGGAACTGCTTATGTCGATTCGGAGGTATCTGCGTTCCAAGATCCAGCTGAGAGCGAGTCTTCTGACGATGCCACTGAAGAGCTAGCCGAGTCTGTCATGCCCATGAAAGAACTTCCGCAAGACACCGCTGCTCCTCTAGATGGTGCTGGTGGCGCCCCCGCCCCGCTCGCCCTCGAGACGGAGTCTTTCTGGACTCTCAGAAAGCCACAATCAATCAAGTGGACTTTGTTCTGGTTCGCCCTGCACTGTCTCTTCTACTACCTCTGCTGGGTCTTAATCGATACCTACTTCGAGCGCAAGATGTGGCGTGCTGCCAATGAGTCTACCCGCGCCATGTTGACCGACTGGCTCAGAAACAGCTCCCCATCTCAAGGCATCTTTCACGGTCTCTTGTCGCCTCGTTGGGCCACCTGGGTCGATCGCAGCTTGCTGTATCTCTTCCAGGACCTCTTCAACGTCCAGTATCAAACTTACCCCATGCCAGGTTAGCGCGTCGACCTTCACGAGCCCACCTCCATTCTCGATCATTGTTTTTCCTGTTTCTCTTTCCGCAATCTGAAGAGTTTTCGATGCCAGGATACAAGGCGCTGTTGGCTGGGAATATCCTCTCCCATCAAGCCTGTTTCCGAGATCGATCGCAGCTTGCTGTGGACTTTCCAGAACTTCTTCGACGTCGAGTATCAATTTTCCCTCTCACAGGTTAGCGTGCCGTCGACCTTGACACCCCATTCTCGATCTCGACATTTGCAATTCCTGTTTCTCCTCCCGGATAATGGGGGTCTTTCTATGCAAAAGGATACGAGGCGTTGTTGGTTGGCGATACCCTTCTTCATAGAACATGTTTTCGAGGTCGATGGATGATCCTGAACCTTGCTTGCTTGTTTGTTTGTGCTTACATGGCCGACGAAGCTTGTCTGTAAGAGTAGATCAGATCAGATCAGCACGAATGGAAAAGATACTTGTGATGTGTTCCAGTGCCTGTGATTGTGATTAATGCTGTAAAACATGATGCTGCATGCTAAATGAAAGCCTTTCTAGACCTTCAGCCGACGATCAGAAAGGCCCAAGCGCTGAGAAGGGAATAAAGCGATTCCAGTAGAGCTCCTACTGTACAGTAAATACAGCAACATGGCATTTGCTGTCTCTCCTAACAAGATCCGCATCGGCATTTGCGGCTCGGAACAAAACAAATCAAATCCAAATAATCCAAATGATCCAACCAAAGCAAAACCAAACAAAACCAAATAATTCAAATCAAGCTTTCTCCCGGCCAAAGTCAAAGATTCCCCGCCCCCACTTCGTCACGTCATTCTGGCCGACGGCCCGTTAGGGAACTTTCGAAATCTCGCGACTTCCTACAAACTTCCCGGACATAAGTACTTCGACGTCGCACTTCTTTCTTTCTTTTTTTCTTTCTTTCATACACACACATACATAAACTCTCACAGAGAGAACACGGAAAGATGTCTTTCGCACCCCGGGAAGTCCAGACGACGCGACCGTCATCCGGGAGGTCGTGGCTGGAGTCACGACCATTTCGGTGCCGTTTCTGCGCTTCAATCGCATCAAGTTTGGCGGCCGAGCGACTGTTGGTACGTAGATCAGCTTCTCTTCTTCTGTGTGTGCCCTGTTCGTGTTTCAACCACAATAACATCATCATCATCGTCATCACCATCATCACCATCAACACAAGCACAACCCAAGGGAACCTAGCTAATCACATCTCCCCAGTCCGCCTCCAATCGGGTACGCTCGCCGTCTTCTCTCCGACGCCGCTCACGCCGCTGGTGAAATCCACCATCAGCTCCCTCTCGCCGGGCGCCAACCCAGTCTCGTACCTCGTCGCGCCGGACCTGGAGCACCACATGAACCTCTCGGCCTGGCACGCGGCCTTCCCCAGCGCGCACATCATCGGGCCCGAGGGCCTGGCCGAGAAGCGCGCCGCGCAGAACGGCAGCGACAAGAGCGTGACGCTGGTCCCCTTCGGCACCATCTTCACGGCCAAGGACAAGCTCGCGACGACGGTGACGGCCGAGTTCGACGCCGAGTTCGCGTGCGAGTTCGTCGACGCCCACCCCAACAAGGAGCTGGTCTTCGTGCACAAGCCCTCGCGCACCCTCATCGAGGCCGACCTGCTGTTCAACCTGCCGGCCTCGGAGCAGTACAGCAAGGCCGGCGTGGACCCGACGACGGGCTGGCCGTCCAAGCTGGCCTGCAGCCTGCAGGGCACGCGCGGCACCGCGCTCTGGCAGAAGCGCGTGCTGTGGTATCTCCTGAGCAAGAACGACCGCCCGGGTTTCGGGGAGAGCGTGAAGCGCATCAATGCCTGGGACTTTGTGAACCTGGTGCCGTGTCACGGCGACACGTTCGTGGGGGATGGGAAGACGGTGTTTGAGAAGCTGTTCGAGTGGCATTTGCATGCGAAGAAGTAAAACAGCCAACCTTCGCCTTTGGAGTTGGGGCCGCGGGGTAGGAAGGCGTGTTGTGTGCGTTGGCTGGCGTAGGAGAAGTCCATCATCTATCTAGATATCTGCGTGACGGACGGAGCGGTGCATGTCTGTCTGGGAGGCGTTTTGGGAGGGACGCCGTCGGGGGTGCTTTTGCTGGCTGAACTCATTCGGATCTCTCTGTGCACGCTACCTACCTACCGTCGCGGCTTCGCTCGCCTCCAGTACTGTAATACCAACCAGTTCGTGGTGTGCAAGACCCATACCACGATCCCTCTCCACCCCTTTCCCACTACACACCCAGCGAGAGGAATGGCGAAGAGAAAAGCAGACCTTTCGCCAGCCTCCCACAAGCGGGTAGGGAAGTCGTGCTACTCCAGCCCCCGAGCGGTTGCTCAACCCCCCGAAGAAGCGCACCTACCTACCTATCTACTGTAGGTATGAGGGATTGGAGCAACGGACGACAAGTTCTCATTGCTAGGTTGGTAGTACGGTAGTAGGTAGTACCTCCATTGATTCACCTGGCCGGCGGCCCACCTCCAGCATGCAGAGGAGACTGTCTATCCAACGAGGACTGGTCTTTCTCCACGCTTGTGCGCTATTCACAGGAATGCATGTCTCCTGCCACAACCGCTGGCACATTAGGGACATGTGCAGGTGGTCCCAATCACCCACCATTCCGCTCCATCCGAGATCCTGATGCCCAACACCGATACCCAAGAACGCCTTGCGATGCCGGAGCGGGCCTGTCCTTCTAAACGAGACCGTGCCGCCAGATCTGTACTATCCTTATCATCGATATCCACTCCAGGTTTTTAAATGGGTGCATGGTTCAAAAGTCCTTGAAATGGCTCTCCCACTTCTTCCTCAAATCGTCCGTGTACCGCTCTCTCCCTTCCTTCTCATCCGGATAGATATCGAAGCACTGCGCGTCTCCCGGATACCTAATCGGCGGTATTATCGGACCCTGGTATTTTCTGTAGTAAACATCCTCCCAGTTCACGCCGTGGAAGAAAGGGTGGTCTTTGACGCGCTGTGCGCCGCCGGAGATATTGCCAAGACGTTTCGAGCGGTCGACGGTGCAGAATTGGCGGATGATGTCTTTGCACTCGGCCGAGATGGCGGGTTCGGAGGGGAAGTGAACGGGTCTCGACACGATTCTGTGGGGCACTGTTTAGCAAGACCGCAAACGAGGTAGTGTAGAGGAGAAGGAAGAGAGCATCTACTTTTTGTATATCTCGATCGGATTGTGGTCCCAGAACGGGGGATATCCTGTCATGAACTCATAGATTAGAATACCCAACGCCCACCAGTCTACCGCGGTCGTGTGGCCCTTAGACTGAATGACTTCGGGCGCGAGGTACTCTGGCGTACCGCAAAGAGTGTAGGTTTCTCCTTTACAGTCGTCAACACCGTCACTACTGCCTCTCGGTGCAGAACGTCGCGCGTGCCAAGGCTTCTTACTGTTTCTGAGTCTCTTCGCGAAACCAAAGTCTACCAGCTTGATGTGTCCGTCTGCGTCCAGCAGCAGGTTCTCGGGCTTGAGGTCGCGGTACGCGACGCCTTCTCGTTCGTGCAGGAATTCGAGAATGAGCACTATCTCAGCGGCGTAGAAGCGGGAGGTGTTCTCGTCGAAGCGTTTTTGCTTGCGGAGGTAGGAAAACACTTCGCCGCCGGGGCAGTAATCCAAGAGCATGTACAGGGAATCGTGGTCGGAGAAGGATGTGATCAGGGTGGTGATGAAGGGGTGGCCTGCAACATCTGCGAGAACCGAACGTTCGTGCTTGACGTGATCAACTTGCTTGAGCTTGATAACTAGTCCGTTGTTAGTAGAGCTCTAATCGCCGGCCGTGAGCTGGACTTGCCTTCTGCTTTCCGCAACACCTTCAGCGCATACACCTTGTCGGCGTCTTCGGGCGCCGGGTTCGCAAGACGGACGAGCCATACCCGCGCGAAAGTGCCTAGAGCTCCCCATTAGCTCAGTGCCCCGTCCGATCGCTCATTGACCACCCATGTGTCGGGTAGAGGGGAGAGGAGCACGAACCCGTTCCCAAAGTCCGCACCAGCTCGAAATCCTTCACCGTCAGCCCCCTCGAGCTACGGCCTAGGTCTTTGTTTCGGGGATCCTGTTGTACCTCCTCCGGCGCCAGAGGATGCTGCTGGCCACCGATGAACTGTGCCACAAACGCCTTCTCCTGGTCGTGCGTCTGCGCCGAAACCTGTATCTTATCTTCCGTCGTCGACCTGTGGTGATGCAGAAGCCCACTCGCGATATCGTGTATCGAGTGGGTCGCCGAGCGAGCGAAAGCCATTGTCGCGGTATCCTTCGACGGATCTGAGGGCTGGGAGGCTCGGGAAGGAACTGGCGAGCCGGCGAGCTGGACGGGCGAACTTGGAGACAGGAAGACCAGGCGGTTCAGGTCGAGAGCGGGCTGGATGGGGGCGGAACGCAGCGTTCTCTGTCAGTCACTCTGCGCAGGAGATAGGCGGACGTGCTGATCAGATGGGCGCCGGATGCATTGGTGCGACAGGGACTCGAGACGGTGGTAGCGGGGTCTTTCCAGATGAAAGTCAAAAGTCGCAACGGCCAGGGAGTGATACTGTAGATTGCGAGAGCGGCCAGAAGAGGGAGAGCGGGGCGATGGCGACTCGGAATTCTAGTTCGACATTTGTGTGTGAGTGTGAGTGTGAATGTGAGTGTGTGTGTGTGAATGTGTGTGTGTGTGTGTGAGTGTGTGTTGAAGTGAGAGAGTGAGAAAGCGAGCCGAAGTCACGTCGTCAGGTACTCGGCTCTGTCAGCTCGACCGTAGTCGACTACCGGTATGGTGGGGTAGATGGAGTAAAGTGGTTGTTGTCTAGCCCGCTTCTGACCTCGGCTTCGATGACGTCGATCCTCGTTCCGGCGATGTGATGTTTTGTTTCGCTTCCCCTGGCTCCGTGGCGGCTGGCACGGCGCTGTCATTGCAATTGCATCTGCCACTCGTCGCGCGTACCTACAGTGCGATGGGATTTCTGTTCTACCGTATTCTGCTCGACGGTCGCAAACCCCAACCGGCACGGCCTGATCGACCCGAAAGTGCAAAACACACTTTCTTCATCCGCGTAGGCTTGCATGAGGGGCCCCGGCCGACACGCCCCCAGAGACCCAATCTTCGCATCGCAAGAACTCCTTTCTCGGGCCATCGGTGGAGGAGAGCCGAGTCTGGTGTCTGGACCTATGTGTTTGCCTACCTCACCTGCCTCACCCGTCCGTCGTCGTCATGGGAGGACCTTTCTGAAGTGATGGGACAGGCCATGGAAATCCAAGCATCGTGGTACAGTAGCGAGGCTTGTGATGCACAGGACAGGATGTGAATCGCGTTTGGCTTCCAATGAAGCGATTCTCTCGTTGCAAGAAACGTTGATGCTAGGGCCGTGTGCAAAAAGGAACGGAGTACGCGGAACGTGAGTGGATTGGGGTATCTGTGCAATGACCAGTGGCAAATGACTGACGAAGGTCCACAGTAGGACCAGAGACAGCGAGCGCGTCATGCTCACCAGCAAGATCTCTCTCTAATGCTCGGTGCTCAAGGCAGCTTCTTCTGCTCCTGGGCCTCTGTCAGCCTACCGCTGCTCTCATTGCTAAGTGCCCCTTCCATACTCCGAGCAAACTTGACCTGGAACTCCTTGTGCTCCTTCTTCTGCAAGCGCACAATAAACGGCATCAGAAACCTGTACCCAGTAAGGGTCGCCTCCTCTCTCAACAGCAAGACCCCCTTGCCCTCCACCTCGCCCTTCGCCACGCGCCACCGACTCCATCCCGTCAATCCCAGAGGCGCCTGAAAGATGACATACATTCCATCTTCCGTGTCAACGAAAGCTGTCTGGGAGATGACCTCGCTCGTCCAAGGGCCCATCGGCACGGCGACTGTCACGGACCGGTATTCGGGCTCTGCGGTACCTGCCGAGCGGAACGACAAAGCTTTGGTGACGACGAATGAGGCAGCTGGTGGTGTGGGCGTGACCTCGTGATGGGCTGCCATGGATTGCTGGCTCTGGAAGGCGGCGTGGTCGTGAAGCGTGGAGACGACTGAGTCGAGGGTTGCCGATGCGGGCAACGCTGTCTCTGTCATGATGTTGCAGGTGGATGTGAATATCCCTAGGGCAGTTCAGCGAACGGAAGTCCTATGCGAGTGATGCACGCGACGTGAAGCTCACACGACATTATGCGATTTGAAGTATAGAAGAGGTGCTTGCCGGGGTTACGAGTGGGCGCAGAAGGACCGAGGCTTGGATAGAACAGTTCAAGTAGTAGGAAGCTGCCGATACCTAGATCGAGTGCTGCGATTGTTGCATTCTGCAAAAGGAGGAACAGGTCGTCGTGAAGAGAGGTTGCCTGTCCTGGCCACATGACACCAACTACATGTGCTTATTCAGCAATGTGAGTAAGATACTACGAAGCAGCACAGCTCCGATAGCACACGTTGGCAAGCCATCAGATGAATTAAGATGGGCAAGAATTGGAAAGCATTAAGAGTAGCTTACCAATTCTTAGATTTGTGCACCTTCCTTCCAAGGTTGGTCGATGCCGTGCAAATTAAGCGATGCCAGAATCCAGTCATTCATCCAACAGACCATGATCGACCCAAACTCGACGAAATAGAATCCTGTCTCCCACGCACGAATAATCTACACTGCAAAGATGGTAAATATCTTAGCACAACTCGTTCTTGGGTTCCACTTACCTGCCTCGCTTAGGATACAGGGGTCGGTCTGTCAGATGTCAACAAAAAGAGCTAGGTCAATTCAAAACCTTGCAAGTGAACATGTGAGAGGAATCGAGTTGTGAACCCTTGATTAGAAAGGAAGATGGAGATAAACAGACAGCGATTGATTACTCATTAGACTTTAAGATCTAAGCGAAAGCCCCAGTGAAAGGCATCTCAGGCAGAGCTTGAGAGGAATTTCCTTGGTTGAAGATCATTCCGTGGGTGACATTTGGAAAAGAAAGTTGTGGATCTTGTTTGAAGGGAGGAATGTTGATGGATAGCTTGTACAGCCTCAAATGAAAGAATCGAGGTAGAAAGGAATGAAAGGGACGGGTCATGTCGAGCCTCAGAGTTGTCCATCTCGAGTCAGCTTTCGGACATCCCCAAAAGCGATACCATCTGCACTGTAGCCGCACTGGGGATCCGACACCCTTGAGGAGACAGGAAATCCAGACTACTCGTTTCAACGATCGGAAAGAAAATTGCGATGTGGCTGGCAACACCTATCACAAGCTGCTTGCGTCGAAGTGTGTTTCTACCGGGACAATCTAAGTTTCGTTCCTAGGTACGCTTCCACAAATATGTTATACAGATATGTCCTGCGAGTAATACATGAAATGAATACCTTTAAATGTGCATAAATAGCCGAGTAGGAAAATTTGATCTATCTGTAGTAATATGAAGTGATACTGTCCGGCGACCACGGTCGTTTTGCGTCTGCAACTTGCTTTGCATATCTTTCGTCTGGCGTCCATATTCCAGAGAACACGATGACTTTGTCCCCATGCTTCTGTCGCTCTTGCGCGCTGCCTCCTAAGACGTGGCAGAGCTTTATCCCTACCAGCAGATACCCGTTGCCGAGGAACGTAACTTCTAGATCGATTCCTTCATACGACGTCTTGAGGATCACTGGAGTGAGGGAGGCGTGGGTAGGGACATCGAACGGAATTATGTCATGATACCCTTCAGGACGAGCATGGAACTCCCCAGCAAGCTGGCCTGGGCGACAAGAATCTTCTGGTCGGACGCAGAAGGTGGTGAAACTGAGGACCTGGGGCCGGTGTGCAAAGTGATAGTAATATGAGTACAGCTCGGCGGAATGGAGCTCCCATCGGCCATCGCGTCCGCGCAGCGGGAGATCGCCATGCAGTATTCCAATCGGCACCGACTTGCCCTCTGCCAGATCTTTCTCGAGAGAGAGATACGCCTCGTGGACTTCCCTCTCCTTTATGCGGTCAAAATCCTCGGCCATTTTCTTTTCCTTTGCGATCGTTCGCGCTTCGCGATCCAAAAGCTTTTGCTCCAACACCTGCCTTTCCGCTTCGGTACCCTCGAAATTGAATAAATCGGAATAGGTACAGGAGGGCGCACTCTCTTCCGAGCTAGATTCGTATTCTGAATTGTCCCAGCTATTGTAGTCCTCCTCTTCATTCTCATCCAGCCGTGGCCCTTCGGTCTCTTTCGATGTCGACAGCACGCCCTGTGGGCTGTCGATGGAGGCATCGCATTCAGCGTCCAACGGAGCAGCATCCTGTAGTTCACCGGGAGACACGCCCTCTAGCCAAATGGCAGTCATGTGCTCGACAGAGACATTCGATGCATGGCCAACCAGCGGTTTCGGCTCTGGATGCCAAATCGATCCCGCCACAACTTTCTCTTCGTGAGAACCCTTCTCTTCTCGTCCGACATCATTGGTATCCTCTCCAGTGTTATGGTCTGCACTGGTCATCAAAGCGCCTGATTGCTCTACCTCCTGCATCTGTCCCTGTTCCTGTCTCTGTCGCTCATCCGGCCGCTTGGATCGTATCTTCCCTTCCGCAATGCTCTCATTGACGTCTTCGATAGCACCTTTCTCGTCTCGCACCGTCTTCCTCCTTTTATTGCCACCAACCATCTCATCACCTTTTTGCCTCACGAGCCCCTCCTCCGTTTCCTTCTGGGCCTTGTCGCTCACCGGCTGCTTAGCGGCACTGTTCTCCGGCCTTCGAGGCTCCGGTTCCTGCTCTGGGCGTTCTCGTTTCGTTTCCTTGCGCGTCGTCCTCGCCATGTTGAAGGATTGGGAACAATCAGGGTAAGCAGATGTGTAACGCAGATTGCGCGGGTTTACAGAAAATTCAAATCGGCTCAGATGCTTTCTTCGTGCAGAAAATCATAGTGCCAGGGAAAGATAGTTCGAGCTAGAAACGCGACGTATTCTGATGCCGCTTTAGCGCCGAGTCTATTTCTACTTTTCCGTGTCTCTGGAACAGCGCCCCTTCATGCCCGACTATATTATCATCGCAATCGGGATCTCTGGGGTCGTTTCCCTGCTTCATGAAAGTTTGAGAAGATTTCTTGTTCACTTCGTGCCAGCTGCTTGCTTAGTTGCTCGTTGACCTCTGGCAAGTGTGTTCATGTGGTTCTCTGGTGACAGCGTATGGGCGTGTCTGATTCTTTCAGATCGGAACGGAATCAAACTTAATATTAGGCTTATCGGATTCACAAGCCTGGGATTCAGAAGCGTATTGCTCCAAGAACAGGCAAAAATCCGCCAACGCGATATCATCGTACTGCGTCTTCCCTGGCATTTTAATATCATCGCTTCCCGTGCCCGGAATGCGAGCACAAGCTTGAGAATGACCAGAGAACCGTGGGCGCGTATAACGTCCTGAGTGAATCCACCGAACCAAAAGTGAACATGTCCTCTGACGAGGGCGGTGGCAATTCATTTATTCATTTATCTATTTAAAGTACCGTACCTACGATGATGATGAATATGATGATGATTTTATTATTTAACGTCTGGAGGGGGCAGTGAAACTGCGAGTGATGCCGTCTGAACAGGTATCGAATAATAGTGCGATTAAGGGCCATATAACACCAAACAGTCAGTGTATTTACTGCATGTATACTTAGTCGTGTTATTGTATATACAAGTACCGTTGAAAGAAGAGTGACCACGATATGAAATGCCTCGGAGCGACAAACGCAGCCCGGGCAGATGCCGAGCGTGTGCGGAAACCGATGTTCTTCGTAAGGTAGGTACTGTACGACACACCGCTCGGGGACTTCGTCCATCCCGCCTGGGTGCTTAGCGACAGTACAGTGCCATCTGGTCTCGCACGGGGTCTCTGCGAGGAAAGGTGAGGAGAGGTGAGGATGAGACAGGTGCGTCAGGTGGTCGTGTTCGGAAAGATCAAGCCGGTGTGCGGCTGTTGCGATATGCATGTGGCCGGAGTGGAAAGAGGGAGAGGGGGAGGGGGAGAGAGAAGAAAAAGAAAAGGATTCTTCGTTGCCAGCCGCGGTCCTTTACATGTTGTAGGAGCCAAGCTAGAATGACTCGGGAATGTGGTGCGGGCAGGTACTGTGCCGTGCTGTATTTGTAAAAACTGTACAGTACCGTACAGACAGTACTGTGTAAACATGTCAATATCCATATTAAGGCTCCCGGGCCTTTGCAACGAAGCGAACGACCAGGCCAGCGCAGGCCAGCCCCAGTCCCAGTCCCAGTCCCAGCCGCAGCCACAGCCGCAGCCAGCGCGGGCCAGCCTTCGGTTATTGATAATTTCCGGTAAAGTATATATAAACTTTGTATATACTGTGTATTTACCATGTACATACTATTTTTATATTACATACATTTTACATACACAGACACACAGCATACGTACAGAACAGCATACACCTTACAGTATGTATATACCGTACTGTACACACCATGCAATACGCGAAAAACATGAAAGCGTTTATCTTGAGATAATGCAAATACATGCTGTACAACACCTAAACTTCCTACTTATCGCATCGCATCCATCATCCGCACCCCGCGTCATAAGAGCCCCCAGCCCAGCCTCGACTCGACTCGACTCGACTCGACATTTCTCTCTCCTGTTCGGGTTTTTGGGGGGGCGGGTTTCTTTCTTTGGATCTTCTCTTCTCCTCTTTCTCTCCTTTCCTCTCCTCTCCTCCTCTTCACCTCTTCTCCTCTTCTCCTCTTCTCCTCTCTACCTCTTCACCTCTTCACCTCTTCTCACGGCTCCCAGCAATCCACTCCACGCCACGTCCCTCTCCTCCCCTCCCCTCCCCCCCCCCGCCACCCCGCCCAACTAAGTCGCACCGACTCGTCCGCCACAGCGCTCGCTCACCCCGCCATACCTACAGTACCTACAGCACTGTACTGTGTGTGTGCAGTACAGTACAGTAGAGTACAGTACAGTACTGATTGTATCTATCTATCGATCTATCTCATCTTCAACCCCCCCCCCCCCCCCCCCCCCACCCCCCCCCAATCTCCCCAAGTCAACCATGAACGGCTCGCAGGCCGCCCAAATCCTCTCCAAGGCAAAGCAAGCCGCTGCCTCTGCCGCGGCCAATGGAACCAGCAGCAAGAAGCGCAAGAAGGACTTGAAGCCCATCATCACCACGGGCGGCGCCGAGGGCGAGGCCCCGAATCCTTCAGCAGCAGGGTATGTCCGTTCTTCTCTCTTCCGGTCCTGTGCGGTGCTGTAGCTACATGACATACCTGCCCGGCTGCGACACCAACATCGCCAACGTCGCCAACGTCGCCATCGTCGCCATCGTCTCTCGCGCGACTACGACAACTCGACGACCCCCGCCCGCCCCCCTATCGATCAATCGATCAATCACGCAACAACCACCACCTCGTCATCCCCCCGACCTGCCGCGCGCACAAGACCCCACCGTCGTCGCCATCCTCCCTCTCGCTGTCGCCGCATTCAGATGGATCCCTCCCATACACGCTCGTGCCTGCTGTCTCCAAGATGACCTCCTTGCTCAAGTCGATGCTGACCACCCATAATCACGGCCACAGATCTAGCGGCGCTGCCACCTCGACCTCCAAGACCATGAATCGATCCCCCTCCTCCGCCTCGTCGCGGGACGAGGCCGCCGAGGCCACGGCCGACGAGGAGGACTCGGAGGACTACTGCAAGGGCGGCTACCATCCCGTCCAGGTCGGCGAGCAGTTCAAGGACGGCAAGTACACGGTGGTGCGCAAGCTGGGCTGGGGCCATTTCTCGACCGTCTGGCTCTCGCGAGACAACGTGACGGGCAAGCATGTGGCACTGAAGGTCGTCCGCTCCGCCGCTCACTACACCGAGACGGCCATAGACGAGATCAAGCTGCTCAACAAGATCGTCGCGGCCAAGCCAGACCACCCCGGGCGGAAGCACGTCGTCAGCCTGCTGGACTCGTTCGAGCACAAGGGCCCCAATGGCACACATGTCTGCATGGTCTTCGAGGTGCTGGGCGAGAATCTGCTGGGCCTGATCAAGCGCTGGAACCACCGTGGCATCCCGATACCGCTGGTGAAGCAGATTGCGAAGCAGGTGCTCCTCGGCCTGGACTACCTGCATCGCGAGTGCGGCATCATCCACACCGATCTGAAGCCGGAAAACGTCTTGATCGAGATCGGCGATGTCGAGCAGATTGTCAAGACGTTCGTGAAGGACGAGTCTAAGAAGGAAAATAAAGAAGATAATCCTAATGGGCGAAGGCGACGTCGGACCCTCATCACCGGCAGCCAACCTTTACCCAGCCCTCTCAACGCCTCCTTCAACCATGCCGATTTGCTCCGGTTCCCGGGGGCCTCAACCAGCTCCCACAACAGTCTCAATCAGATGATGCAAGAAGGTACATGGTCTCCCCTCCGCGCTGCGCGCCTTGCCCGTCTCCCCGCACCCGTCGTACTAAATCCGTAACCTAGGAGGCTCGAAAAATGGATCCCCCCACGGCGAGAAGGAGGATGAGGAGAAGCACAAGCAACGGGAAAAGACTGCGTGAGTACATCCTCCGAACGCGCGGGACCGGGAGCTGACGCCGGGGAGGGACATTCTCACCCGCGAGGTATCCGGGATCTCCCTTGACAAGCCCACATCGCCAGAGAAGAAGAGAGAGGAGCAGCCGACGGGGTACGAGAAGATCTCGGTGAAGATTGCAGATCTGGGCAATGCATGTTGGACCAGCCACCACTTCACCAACGACATCCAAACTAGACAATACAGATCTCCGGAAGTCATCTTGGGCGCGAAATGGGGCGCGAGTACGGATGTCTGGAGCATGGCTGCCATGGTGCGTTCCCCCCCCCCCCCCCCCCCCCCCCCCCCAAGTCCGACGCGTGTGCTGTGGACAGGCAACGGCTAACGCCCGGCTCGATAGGTTTTCGAGCTCATTACCGGCGACTACCTCTTCGACCCCCAATCGGGCACCAAGTACGGCAAAGATGATGACCACATCGCACAGATCATCGAGCTCCTCGGCCCCTTCCCCAAATCGCTCTGCATGTCCGGCAAGTGGTCGCAGGAGATCTTCAACCGCAAGGGCGAGCTGCGCAACATCCACCGCCTGCGCCACTGGGCGCTGCCGGACGTGCTCAAGGAGAAGTATCACTTCAAGGAGGAAGAGGCGCGCAAGGTGGGCGAGTTTCTGACGCCGATGCTGGAGCTCGTGCCGGAGAAGCGGGCGAACGCGGGCGGCATGGCGGGCGCCGAGTGGTTGGAGGACACGGTGGGCATGAAGGGGGTGAGGATTCCGGGGCTGGAGGTGGGGAGTAGGGGCGAGGGTATCGAAGGGTGGGCGAGCGAGGTCAAGAAGCGGTAAAGGGAGGGAGGATGATGGATGATGGGGAGAGAAAGAGAGAGAGAGAGAGAGAGAGAGGGAGAGAGGGAGAGGCCGGCGGGATGGATGGATGAATGCTAGACCGAGACGGGTGGGAAGATGGATGTGGGAGATGGAGTGGAGATGACTACGTTCGTTTGCGTCGTTCACTCGTTTGAGCCTGCGCCGTTGACTGCTCTGCTCTCCTGTGCGCGTGCGGGTGTGTGTGTGTCTAAATAAGAGTAGGTAGGTAAGTAAGTAAGTAGGTACGTACGTAGCAGCTGAGGGCGGAAACCTTTGGCATATATGCAAGCACCCAGCGTCAAGCGCCAAGCATCAATTCTTCCCGAAACGGGCGAGGGGGGTGAGAGAGAGGGTTTGAGAGGTTTGGAAGGCTCAGGGTTTGAGAGGTTTTTTTTTTTTTTTTTTCCCTTCATATTTCGTTTCTTTCCTTTTTTTTCTTTCTTCATTTTTATGATTTTAGCTTTTGTTGCTTTCTTTTTCTCTATGTTTACTTTTTTTTTTCTTCTTTTTTTTTTCTTCTTCTTGTGTTTCTTCTCTTTTCTTCGGAGTGGTTGGAGTTAGTTGGATGGATAGGTAGGTGGCTGGATGAGTGGCTGGATGAATGGGTGAGTGGGAGTGGGTTTACTGGAGATGTTGATAGTGCTATGGATGAATAAGTGAATGATGAGTGAATGAATGGTGATGGTGATGGTGATGCTGATGCTGATGGTGTATACGTAGGTACGTACAGATACACGGATACACATACAGATATATATACAGATATAAATACAGATATAGATACAGATATATACACAGATATACATACGCAGAAATACATACATACACACACATTTACACACACACACACATTTACATACCTATCTACATATTGTATAACCTGAGCTAATCCGATCCGATTGACTGACTGGCTGGCTGCCGGGCAAGAGGGAACGCACTAGCTTTGACCGACCCTCTTTGCCTTTTCCTCCTCCTCCTCCTCCTCCTTCTTCTTCTCCCCTTAAGAAAAACAGGACTTCATTTACTTGGATTTGTGTTGTGTGGTCTCGAGGGCTAATAGTCTTTTAGCGCACCACAAACATGCCGAGGTGTGCGAGCAGTGAGTGTGCTTGTCTAGATTCGTGGTTGCAAAGCTTGCGGATGCAAACGCAAACGCAAATGCAATCGCAAATGCAAATGACATCGGTGTGTGTGTGCTGCATTGCTAATTCCTACTATTGGTACTCGTAACTATTGGTACTAGTACGTAGAAATAAACGAACCAACGTACCAACGAGCGAACACTCCTACCTTCCTCGCCAACGAACGCCGATTGGTGATCTGGTATCGTGTATCCCCAGTTTGTGCCTAAACTCCAATGCCCTTCCCTGAAACCCAAGCGAAAAAGAATAGCGAAGATGGGGGAAAAAAATAGAAAAAAATAAAGCCTGATCAACTCTACCACCGTTCCCCAAACGCAGCCTCTCAGTCCCTGAGATAGTACGGCATCTCCTTACTTGGGCTCCGGTTTCCCTTGCTTGGGCTTCTCTGCCCCTTGCTTGGGGATCGCTGTCCCTGGCCTGGTGTCTGACTCGGCATGATCTGCTGGTACGTCTGGTCGCTATACGCATCGTAGCCCAAGCTCTTGTGCTGCGGTGTTTGCGGTGGTGCGCCCCAGTGGAATGGCTGCTGGTTCTGTGGAGGCGGGAAGTAGGGGTTTTGCTGTGTCATGGGGTGCTGGGTTTTGGCGCGGAAGAGACTGAACGCAAAATTGTTGATGAGGATGCAGGCGATCACGATGAGGACGACGAAGCCCTTGCGAGGAACATTAGCTTTGTTCACCAGAGTGGGAGTTCAATGGGGCCCGGGGGAGGAGGACCTACCATGGCTTTGTAGCTGATAGGCTCAACGAAGCTGTTGAAGATCTGAGCGAACGTATGCGCGCTGACCCGCGCCCGCCCGATGCTGTTCGGGTCCTGATTCATACAGTGCTCCCAGCTCTCACACAACCTACCCAGCGCCGGCAACCGCTGGTCGGCACCACACTTGTTCTGCACGTAATCGTGGGCGCATCTGGCCATCTCGGCTAGCAGAAGCGCTTGTTCTTTCTCAGAGGCTTTGTCAACGTCGGCACGCACTGTCATCCAGAAGCTCCAGATCCCGAAGATGGTGAGAAATGCGATGAACATGTTAACTCCGAGCTGGGCGTAATAGGAGAGAATGTTGGGGAGGTTGGGGTGTGTGTCGATGTAGGTCATCGTGGAGGCGAAGAAGCCTGGTGATGGTGTTTTGGATCTTGATTTGGTGGTCTTGTTGTCTTTGTTTCTGGGCCGATTCTCGCTGTCCTCTGACTCGGAATCGGAATCTTGTAGATGCATTTTGACCATCATGTCCTGGTCCCGGTCTATCCGCTTTCTCTTTCGCATTTTTTGCGCAATCGCGGTTCCGATCTTCCCTCCCCGTCGATCTGCTCTCCCTGGGCTGTTGCCGGCAAACCCAGCGCCGTATCTCCCGAAGATGGGTTGCTGACGTACGGAGCCTATCCCATTTATAGATGCTGGCATTGTTCTGGTCCTTTGTTGGAAGTCGGGTGTCTTCGTCGGCGTTGTCTGCGGGCGAGGAATCTACGCCAGACATTTCCGAGAACTGGTCCTCGTTGAAGGGTTTCCGAGGTGTTGTGAACGCAGGATTGCGAAACGCAGGGGCAGGAGTTGACGAGGCGCCGCCAAAGGATTTACCAAATCCGAATCCACCTGTGGCCGTGTTAGCAGTTGTATTCACCGGTTGGGACTGCTGCTGCTGCTGCTGCTGCTCACTTTGTTGTTGTTGTTGTTGTGGCGTCATCTTCATAAATGGAGAGTTGGGATCTGTCGGTGCTTGACCAGACCATTCAAAGTCCATGGGAGTCTCGTGTGACCGCTTTGTTTGTTTGTTGCTGAACATGTTTGGGTATGGATTTGCAATGGCAAGAGAGGAAGTTTTGTTGGAACGCAAGTTGATTGTTTACTATCTCTCCAGAGGAACGAGGCTGCGGCTGCAAGACGGCTAGTGCCAAACCTTAAATACTTGGCAGACCTCAACTTCACTTCTTGACGAGACGAAACCGGCCTTTTCCACCAACAACCTTTTCAACCTTTACCAACCTCGAATTCCTGGTTTCACCAACGCCACGATGTCTGACGAGGAGCGAGACACGCCGACTGCTCCTGCGGCAAATCCTGATCTGGATATGGACAACGAAGAGAACGAGGTTGATGATGTCTCCGACAATGAATCCGAGCTGTCTGAAGTCGACGAGGCGGAGTTCGCCGAATTCGATCCTAAGACTGTCGCGCTCGAGGACAGACCCTTGGTTGGTATTGACGAGGAGACTGCAAGAACGCTGAAGGCCGGAAAGCGCAAGCGCACAGATAAGGAGGGCGAAGGCAAGAAAGCAAAGGAAGCAAAGCGTGAGAAGAAGAAGCGCGCCCGCCGCGACAACGACGACGATCCAGATGGCCAAGTCATCGATGGAAAGAGAACTAAGAAGCCGAAAAGTGTCCGGTCAGACAGAGAGAAGGCCGACAAACCGAGAGAGAAGAGACAGCCAAGCCCGGAGAATGAGGCAAGTATGACACCGGAGGAGAGACGGCGGAGGGCGTTGGACAAGGTTATGGATGCTGCCCTGAAGAATCCCAACAAGAGAAGACGCAAGAAGGATGAAGTTGTAAGTTCGGTCAGATGGATGGTTTAGGATCAAATTCTGAATTGTGTAGGACCTTGAAGAGGCTTTTGATGATGAGATCGCTGCTCTGAAGATTCGCATGGAGCAAGCCTGTGAGGCCGATAACACAGCTCGCGAGAAGGGTCATCCTGCATTGAACAAGCTCAAGATGCTACCTGAAGTCGTGGCTCTGCTCAATCGGAACACTGTCCAACATTCGATCGTCGACCCTGATACGAACTTCCTCCAGTCCGTCAAATTCTTCCTCGAACCTTTGAACGATGGCAGTCTTCCCGCATACAACATCCAGCGAGACCTGTTCGCAGCTCTTACGAAGCTCCCGATTGAAAAAGAGGCCCTGCTAAGCAGTGGTATTGGCAAGGTTGTTCTATACTACACCAAAAGCAAGAAGCCAGAGATCGGGATCAAGAGGACGGCAGAGAGACTGTTGGGCGAGTGGTCAAGACCGATTCTGAAGCGAAGTGACGACTATAAGAAGCGCAAGGTTGCCACACGAGAGTTTGATCATCAGTACGTGGTTACGCTTTTGAGAACTTGGATCTTTACTAATTCTATACAGGGCTGCTGCCCTCGCACATCGCCCAGGTGCCACACCGTCCTCGCAACTCCCAGCCTCGCAGCGAATTGCCATGTCGCAGAAAGAGCTCGACCGTGCACGTCTCCTTGCCCAGCCTAGTATTCAAAGTACGAGAGCTCGAGTTCAGAGCGGGAACACGAGTTACACTATTGCTCCAAGGAGTACCTTCGATGCCTCCAAAGGTCCGGATCCTTCTTCGAGGCCTATCGGTGCTGGTGGCATGGAAGCCTTCAGAAAAATGACCGCCAAGAAGCGTTCTTGATTGAGGCGGGGTTTATCAGTGGGACACTTCTCGTACTTAATTATCAGAGGATTCATCGCGAACCGGCGAAGGATCATGTCTGCTTTGATTTCATCGTCGGAGGGATTTGCATTTCAGCGTGGTGTTCACAGGTAAAAGCTATGACGGTAGTCAGCCGAATACAACACATAATCTTCGCAAGTGGTTTCATCGGTGCTATGCTCTTGATGTACGGCTGCTGGTCAGAGGTTTCCGATTGGCCTATATGGTGGCAGATCAGGAGCAGCTGGGCAGGTCTAATTAGTTGCAAGTGTGATTACTGAGCAGTGATGGCCACCCTCCAGTCAGTTGTTCATAGAGTGAAAACATATGTAATCTTGCTTACGACGGCCCGTTTTCATGGCCCTTGTTGTTACAGGCAGGCGGAGCTGCAACGACAGCGGCGAAGACTAGCTCTGAAGTGTTTTATTACTCTTTTATTTTCGTACATGTTTTTTTCAGGAATGCCGATCTGGTAGGCGCAGTTGCTCAACATTGCACGTCTATCCGTTCGGGACTCCGAGGAGCCCCTTCAAGTGTTCTTCTGGCGCCTGTTTAAACTGCGGCACAGTCCAATGCTTGTTGCCTGCTGATTGCCAGGCTGCGCTTTAAGCCTTGAAGATGATGCCAACGGATGCTTTCTATACGTTTATTCACTCGCCATCATGTTCTCTTACTGCTGAGCCACGTCCTTCATTTCCGGGAGGCTCGTTCTTGATAGCCGGACCACAAAAGCAGTCCCAACGTGACTGGCCTAAAAAGCACCTACGGGCACCGGTAATCAGGCAACGATTTGTTGTCAGCCCCCATTCACTGTATCTTACTCTAACTGACCATTGCTGACGGCGCACATATAGGAAGGATTCTTTGGCCCGCTATCGATACACGATACCTGAAAAGGCCATTTCTTGATGTCTTGCGGCTTCTGTATGTGTTTGCAATAAACATTAAATTACACTTGAGATACAAAAATCGAACTCCACATCAGCAAAATCACCAAGATGGCAGCAAATACCCGCTACCGTTGTCTTCCAGGAGACGCCAGACGTCCATCAGTTGACTCCATCAATGATGGCTCCGATCTCCTAAGCCCTACCTCACACCACGACAACGATACCAAGTCCCCAAACAGGAAAGAATGGAAGTACTTCTTCCACCCAACCCTCTACTTCCGCTTCATGGCCGCGGTCTTCTTCCTCACTACGGCCTTACAATTTATCCTCTCCCACCGCCGCAATAGCGTTGCCGCCGCATTATTCAACTTCGTCGCACTCGGCCGCGAGCTCTGGGTTCTTCTCAACCACCTCCTCACCCGCTTCATTCGTGTCCAGGTCAGGATTGAATTCCGAAAGTCTGGGTCCTCTATCTTAGAGGCGCCCAAGAGGAAAGTGCCGGGCTGGGTACTGTTGGGTGCAGTGCAGATCGCGGTGGACTTGATACTCGTCCCATTCATCATTGGGCTGACCGCTGCCGTGCCGCACCATTACTCTTCATGGTACGGAGAAACACTTTCTGCGAAGATACTGACATTCATCGCTCTGTAAGCCATCTGCCCCCCTTGAATTTTCAAAAGAGTGTGCATGGGCAGTTGGCTGATAAGTATATGAAATAGGGGTCTACATATTCTGTCCATCGTGGACTTGGGTCAACCAACCAAACTTACCTGCTCCGGCAAATTCTCTTTCGACAAGGGCGAGGATGGCAAGATCGCTGGGCCACCTTTGCCTCAATATCATGATGTGGAGGCGACTGGATCTGCCGAGGCTGGAGGAAAGGGTACTGAGACTGGTCATGATTCCCCGGAGATCATCTAGGAACATCATGTGAAGGCTGTATGGTGCTTGTGGTTATGAGGAGATCGGGTACGGAGGGTTGACAGTAAGTATTTGAATCTGCACTGTATCGATCTTGACGTTTCCGTGTTTTAGATTTCTTCAACAGAAGTTTGCTGTTCCGTCCTTTTTCCTGTGTCTTGATGTACAACAGTTGATTTTTCCAGCGCAAGGTCTTGCCAATGTACCATGCGCAAGCATTCTCAAAACAAGCCCGGCATGAACCTCTTCGTCTTACCGTGCCACTCCTCCCATTCCCTCCCAAACGACTCCTTCAACATCTTCTCCTCGTCTACAACCCTGACAGCCACCATCCAGCCGAACAGGGCGACCGCAACACAGCCTACAACAGACCACCACGTGCTCTGCACAACACCACGGTTCAGCCAGCAGCCGAAGACCCCATCCGGCCTCTCAAACATCCACATGTTCAGCAAGCTCGCGACGACGCTGACCGTATACGACGGGTGCTGAGCATAGCGGTACAGCCCATCCGTCACCAAGCCGCGCGGCATCGCAAGCGCGAAAGTGAAGCTCTCCCCGAGCTGCTTGAACGCGAGAAGACGAACGGGCGTCGCGAGGAGGAGAAAGCCCAGGCAGGCCACCGAGTGAGGCGTCCAGGTGAAGAGCGAGAGGTTGAGGTGTGAGGGGTTGAGACAGAGCCGAGCTGGTGGCGTGGTGGGATTCAACATGATCAGGGCGTGGTAGAGACCGAGGAAGCCGACGAAGAGGCGGCGGCTGAGCATCAGGTTGGCGCTCGCGAATGGAACGGCGCGATCTGTAGCCTTGGAGATCGGCGCTGGATTGGGAGGCGTGAGGCAGCGGAGAGTGAGAAATGTCGTGAGCAGCGAGGTGAGGGCGAGGAGCACACGAGAGATGTCTGGTCGATCCATTGTGTCACGAAGTTGGTTGACCTGACTCGAAATCTGGTGTGAGAGAGGATGGCGAGAGTTACCGGCGAGGCCTTTTTGCTCATCTTTGCATCTGCGCAGGAGTTTGTTTCGCTAGCATAGCGTCTTGTTCCGCTTTCGCTCTAGTCTTTCGCTCGGTTGTTTACATTGTGAAGCGAAGATGTCAGAGCCTCCGTTTTCTCAAATGCAGAGGATGGCTAATAGTGGGCTGCCTTCCGAGTGACCGCAGAATAACTGTGGGAAGGCAGCCCACTATTATATGAATGATACATCTGGATCAAAGGAAATTATAAAAGTATAAATTTAGCACAACACACCCTCTTGCTGATAGCGGGTTCCAGTGGTTAGCTTTAGTTGATTTTTAAAGCTGTCGTGACGCGTTGTTGTTGCATTCGTAGTGGTGTGCTCACAGTTCTTGTTGCTGAGCGTGGAATGCGCGCTAGTACGCTTAAATTGACGCTCCGTCTTCTCTGGAAACCCCCAACTTTTCTTTTATCCAACAACCTTTTTTTCCATACCATACTCCACAACTTGTTGTGCTATACTTACATTCCTTTCATTTCCTTTTTTCCAGTTGCATTATTCATGTACGCTTTCAGTAGTAGATAAATGTTCCTGGAGCTCGGAAAGGTTCGTCGTCACGTGATAATGAGCCTCATCGGAGACTCGTCTTTCCGACCGACTGACAAGCGAGCCCGGACCTTCCGTGTTAAACGGAGGGCTCGCCAGTCAGACTTACAACAATACAAGTAACATACTACTGCATACAATTTATCCGTTCAAAACTCCGGTGAAAGTTTCTACCGATTAATTAGCTATTCACGACAGTGATAAGCCCCGGAGCCAATCCATAAGCTTCTTTTTGCAATGCATACGCTAAAAAAATTCGGTAATAGCCTTCACCGGTTATTCTTTTCGATATTGTTAAGAAAAATTCGTGGGAGCTTATACTTTTCAGAGTGTTCACTTTTGGCGAAAGGCCACGAATCTTTAAAAGGGCCATTAAAAGCATTGGAAGGTTCATTTTCGATCTTCTCAACTTGCCAACTTCATCCTACTTTTTCAAAGCAATCAGTTCGACACTCCGCAGCAATGTCAACCGCCACGAAGAAAGAAGTGTTCCTTCACGACCCCAAATCATGGATTTCTTGGTTGGGAGCCTACAAGTTTCACCGAGCGAGTGTTCTTCCCATCGAATGCACCGATCCTGACCTCCCATTGCGATCTCTCATTAATGAACGACCAGAAGAACAATCGCCCTACGGCTTCAATAACGAAAGCCACTTTTTGAGTGCGATGGTGGTTAACGAAAGTATTTATCATAGCGCCAATTCTCTCACTTTTCCTTCTGCCTTGGGTACTTGTACAATCTTGGGATGGGTAATGTATACCGTAGCAGATGTAATCATTGCAAGCCTCTTGAACGCAGTCCCCCCACGGAAGGCCATCTTTCTAGATAATCGTCTCAAGACGATAGCCATTTTGATGATCCATCCGAAAGCAACTATACACGCTTGGATCTATCATATACAATGTTTCAATGGTCTTGCTCCTCGATCGATGTTGACTATCTTCCTGGACTGGCGAGTGCTCTCCGAATCATGGATACTTGACTGGCGAGTGCTTTCCCAATCCAGGGCATGTCTGACAGACCTACATTCAAGAACGTCTTGGGCTTTTGGTCTGGCCAAAGGCAACTATTTCAAGGCCGAATTAGTACAATGTATCTTGAAATGAAAAGAATTGGGAAATAGAAGGCCGTCCCGCTACCTACTACTTAATGACTAGCACTGGGCCTTTCCAGGTTGGGAGGTAAGCCGCAGACCGTTTACCCACTGCCCCTGATAGAAGTTGGAATGCAAGTAAATTGGGAGGATTCATTGGAACTCGCGGATCCAGCTGATCCTCCGTATAGATCAGTAATCTAACGAGCCCGTCTGGGAAGTCATTGGTATCGATTATCAATTTCTGTGGCCTTGAGCAGAAGTTCATTCCGAGCTTTGCTGCTTCCCGACGAAACAGTTTTTGATCCACCAGGAAGTCAAAGTTAGCTTTAACTGTTGGACTTTCGATGTGAAATTGCGGAAACCTAGGAGATATCAAAAACGGGTTTCTTTCCAGACTTTCTGAGTCATGAGAACCTTGAGGTCTACATACCACCAGGTATTAACGAACGATGCACCTGGCGCAAATTGGAAAGACAGCCCCTGGTGTCTCTCCGAACATCTTTCGCCGTCTATGTTGCAAGGGTCATTTGTTCTGATAAAGTCTTCGATCTGTTGGCAATTCACAATATGAGGACACGGTATTGGTTGTGCGCATTTCCATTGCCCTCTAGCATAGCCTGGTTAGCAAAAGGACTTGATGAATTATTTCCTAAGAGACTCTGGGACCGTTGAGCAGGATAGCAGATTACTTACAAAGCGCATTCTGCCGTACCACAATTTAGGCAACCGAGATTAAAGCATTGCTTTCTGCAGTGAGGGCATATCGGTAACAAGGCCGCCATCGTGTGATGGAAGGGTATTCTAGATACCAGAAGTATATCTCGGATGGACGGATGAATAGCACTGACTTGGTAAGATGGCGTTCTCAATCGTTGAATGGCAAGCTGGTAGTCCAGAGAAGGAAGAAAAATACCGACGTTACTTAGTATTTTGACGATTTGGTAGCCTTTATCGAAGGAAAGTGCAACGGGAGTACGCTGGCGAAACCCACCGCCCTTGAAGGTAAGCGCGCTCCTGTTCTGTAGAGAGCTGGTGTGGAAGTCTGACTCAGTACCATAATGGGAGAATTTGTTAGAACGTTCATGTATCTCGATGAATAAAGGCATTCAGGTAAACAGATCATGCGGAGGCATTGGCATCTCTATATGTGAGCCGGAAACCACCTGATTGCGTTGTGACGTTTTATCCTCTCTTAATTTACAAGTCGCGAGTATTAAGACCGATCCGTGACTCGAAGGCTGAACCGTCTATGTTATCTGCAAGCGAAAGCAAAGAACAACCTTTCCAGACGAGAGCTATTCCATCTGTGGTTTAAAACTCAGAATCTCATGATGGATGCCATTGTTGCTAGTTGAATTCTCGGTTTCTTCTTGACATATACGACTGGCTGGCTGCCAGAGGTACAAGAGCATACAGCATTGCGTAGATATGCCAACAATCAGATTTTAGATCTCCGCGCATCTTTATATGGGTGCTCATGCTTCTGAGTGAGTTTGGTTCTTCCAACTGTACATCTCGTTTGCGGAGCTTTATTTCCAATTAAGTCCTAGTGCCAATTGATATAGACCATATAAGCTCAGCTTGGGACACTGGTATTGTAAGCACATCTAGAAGGAAGGCAATTCGACTTTGCATCATGCCATCTTGGTAACGAGAAGAGAGTCAGCCTCCCGCTTCTAGATGTACTGGAGGCTGCGGGTTTCACTTCAGCATCTTTACTCTCACAATACGACAACTATACTGATGAACAACTCTTGACTAAGCAACAAGCCTCGCTGCAGCTGTCAAACTTCAGAATCACTGTTATTACTCTTTGCAAGTACATCGATTGCCATGCAGAAAAAGTGACGTCCGGTCAAGGAAGAAGGCCTTGGTTCACAATCAAAAAGCTTGCGTGCTGACGGTGAGACCGTTATCTATCTCACATATAAAAACAAATCTAGAAGGCTGGAACACTGGTCTCACGTACTATAACGTGGTTATGAATTCCCACATTGTTGATGCGTACTTGTAACTACTAATCTACTGTAGTGAGTGTTACTTTGTTACTCGATTCCCAAGTACTGTACGCGCCGCTAGTTCATTTCCCAAGCGAGTTGCAAAGCTACAAAGAACAACCACTTTTGCTCTCAAGCCCCAAGAATTCCCAAGGCCATCTTCGTGACAATAAGCTAAGGAAACCAGACGAATAGCTAGGGCGCATATTAATACTCTGTGAATCTTTTCATTTTTAAGATTATCTGATACATAGGGTCTGCATTATCCAACTCGCACATGCTTCCTGTAACGGAAAGAGGAGAAGTCAAAGATGGTTCATTCTTTGTGCCGTAAGGGCTGTTTATGTTGTATGGATGTTCTAATGCTATGGAAGGTGCGAGCCTTATGATTATGGATGATGACGTTAATGACTTGTGGTCGTGTCGTCATCATAGTTATTCCTGTATGTATTAAGTAGCACTTCCAAGCCGGGCCCTGGATATCTCGCCTACCTGTTATAGAACAAAATATTTGCCTATTTTCCTATCTCCTGCCTAGTAGCCCAATGGTGAAGGTATCTACTAGGTAGTCGAGAAAAACCTACTCAACTAGGTTTGTAGACTGGAAACTTACAGCATCCCTATGCTATAGGTTTTCAGTTGAGTTTTGCCATTTCCGACTTTTTTTCTTTTCTTTTCAATTTTTTTTTTTTTAATTTTTTTTTTTATTTTTTATTTTTTTTTTTCATTTTTTTTTTCTTCCTTTGTCGGGAATGGAAACATATCTCTTTTGAGAAGGTAGAAATAAATGCCTATTCTCATCGTACTTTTCCCACCCTTCTTCCCTCCCCTTCTTCCCTCCCTGTGACTTGTGAATTCACATGAATATGGACTGGCCATCCGCTCAAGAAGTAGGAGTAAAGCAGGCGAAGAGAAACCAGGCAGCTAGAAACAAAACGAAAAATTGACATTCAAAACAAAGTCCTGGCTGGATATTCCCCAACCTCTCATGAGACATGTCCAGGCTGTAACAGAATCCCTTGGCTTAATGTGTGAGCAGAACACATTCGTTCGCGAGACTCCCTAGCAGTGAAGTCAAAGATTATAGTCGTTATTACAGACTGATGCGAATCTTAAAAAGAGCATGATAGATATTAAAATCTTTCGTATCCATTGCACACTCCGCCTAATATACAAACGAGTCTCTACTTATCGTCCCAGCATCGTAGAAGCGTCGCTCAGGAACAAACAAAAAGCGATGGCCTTGATTAAAAAACCTAAACGTCCTTGCCAAGCAGCGATGCAATTACTTCGCAATGGCTGCGATCCACTTCTCCTGATCCTTTCTAGGGTGGTCATTAGCATGCTGTCCCATCAACACAGCCAGATGAAGGTAGACTCACTTATCGAAACGCAGCAACTGCCCCAACACAGTCTTTACCAGATCCGCCTGCCGCTTCTTATCCTTCTGCTCCAAGAACTGCAGCAAGATTGTCTTCAGGTACACATAATCTATTTTCCCAATACTCGCGCCCCCCCCATTGATCTCCCTCCCGCTCTCCACCGAACTCCTAGAGCTCGCCTCACTCATCTTCATCTGCTTCGCTTGCAACACCCTGAACTCCTTCTGTAGCTTCTCATATCGCTGGTTCGCCTCATCCAGCAGCTTCCGCAGATCAGCACGCTGCTTCTCGGCGTCACGAGCTTGCTTTTCACTGCCGTCTAGTGCGTCGCGGAGTTGAGTCATTGCGGACCGGATTTCGTTTGCGTCCCTTGAGGCGTTTTCGGCAACGGCCTCGAGTTCATTGCGTTTACGCTTCCACTCTTTCTCAGCGTGTTCGAGGTCGCCTTTCTCGTCGCTGGCACGCTTGAGATCTCGCTCGAAATCGCGGATACGACCTTTAAGCTCATCCACCTCCCTTGCTCTGCGACGACTGTTCGTACTGGCTTCTTCTTCAGCACGGTCACGCTCCTCAATGGCAGCTTCCATCCGCTCTCGCATATCGCGGATCTTGGCATCAGCGCGGTCATCGACGTCAGCAAGGAGTCTACGCATTGTTTCGCCTTCGCGTGTGCGCTCGCTTAGCAGTCTCTGAACTTCAGCAAGCTCTTCGTCGAGAGACTCAGTCTGCTCTTTTGCTTCTTTGAGCTGCATGGCCATCTCGCCTGCTTGGTCACGCATGCTTCCCAGCAATCCTTGAGCATTAATGTACTGCGAGCCGCGCAGCTCAACTTCTTCTCTAAGACCCTTGGTCTCAATCGTAAGCTTTGACACTTGATCTTCCAGGTCCCGGACTCTGGCACGAAGTTTTCCGGCTTCTTCTTGGACCCTAGCCAACTCATTCGAAGCTTTCTCGCCAGAAGCTGCGAGTTGAAGTTTTTCGGCTTCGGCTCTCTTCAAATCCCTTTGAGCAACGCGATTTTGGTCTTCGGCTCGGAGTCGGCTGTTTGTCTCCTGTGTGACTTTCTCGTTCAGGGTGCGGATTTCACTTTGGCTGTCTGAAATCTGCTTCTTAAAGCTGTTGATGTCTGACTTCAAGTCTCTTTCTCGGGCCTCGAGGCGTCGCAAATCGGATGTTCGCGCGGTCAGCTCATCCTTAGTGGCTTTCAGAGTCACGTTCTCGGCCCGGAGAGACTTCAGCTCTGGCTGGGCTTTTTGCAACACATCCCGGAGATCAGTTAGATCTCTGTATCTAGAAGTTGCTAGTTGTTGAGCAGCCCCAAGATCGGTTTGAAGCACGACAGACTTCAACTTTAGATCTTCATATTCGGCTTTTAACAACTCAAGATCAGATGCAGTTTTCTCCGAGTTCTTGCTTTGACCTTTGTGGGTCTCAATCTCTTTCTCCAAGCTAACGATTTTGTCTTCAAGATCTTTCTTTTCCTGGCGTAGGGTTTTGATCAGTTCCTTCGCTTCTACATGCTCTTGACCTACGCTAAGGAAATTTTCCTGCATGTTTTCGAGCTCTTCGCGGAGTTCTGCCTCGGTCTTTCGCTTGCTTTGCAATTTCTCAATTTGAGCATCGCGGTCTGCTACTTCGCTCTTCAGCCTGTCAATCTCGGTTTGCAATTGACTACTGCCATTCGGGGCCGATGATACTGAGCAAGCAGCCTTCTCAGATGAAGTTTCATTTGGTACACCTGTTGCTGCTGCTGCTGCACCACTCTTCTTCTTCTTTTTGTTGTTCTTCTTTTTGGCCCCTCCGGTAGCCGCTGAAGGCGTGGAGACCTCAGGTGTTGATGACGGTGCGGCTTTGGCAATAATCTCCTCTCCTTCGTGGCTTGCCGCATCTTCAAGCTGTTGGCTTAAGGACCTGACTTCATCCGAGAGCTCCTGAATTTTCTTGACATTGCTCGCCTTTGTGTCCTCTAGCTCGGAAATTTGGGATTTTAAAGTCTCACGAAGACTTTCAGCGATTTTCCGAGCATCCGCTGCTGATTTGAGCTCTTTGGAAGAAGCTTCTTTCTGGCTGTTATTTTCCTTTTCTAATGCCTCCAGCTTTGCTTTAGCTTCCTTCTTTTGTTTTAAGAGTTCGAATTCAAGGGCTGCAAGTTGTGTCTCGGTCGTCTGCAGCTTGTCCTTCAGAACTCGGATCTCTGCTGTCTGGGACTCGATTTTCTCCTTGCGAGTCTCAGCCTCGGAAACAGCTTCCTTGGATTCGTTGAGCTCTCTCGTCGCCTTCTCCAAATCTCCGACCAAGGTAGAACTTGACTCTTGTGCTGTAGCCAAGTTCTTTTCTAGAGTAGTGACCTTCGATTTGAGGTCCTCAATTTCTGCGGTCTTTGCTTTGACCTCCTTCTGTAGCTTTGGGAGTTCTTCGTCGTACGAAAAGAAGTCCTCGCTAATATCCTTGTTGTCCGTAGCCTGAGGTTCCTGTTTAGGGGAGAATAGGCCCATGACGGCCGATATCGGCGACTTCACTGAAGCACTAGGTGTATCGATGCTCGCAGTGTCTGTCTTTTCAGCAGTGCTGTTACCATTTGTGGCAACGGTGCTTTTGAAAGTTGCTAGCTCCTCCTTCGCCGTAGACGCTTCCTTCTCTGCTTCCTCAAATTTTTTCTTGTATTCGTCCCGGTCGGCCGATACCCGCTTGAATTCGTCCATAACCATGTCCCCCTTCAAGTTGAGCTGATTCAGGTACTCGATCAAGGCCCCCGGGTCTTGGATTGTCGCGAGCGGAGTGTGTTCCTTCAGAGCCTTTTCAAACGGCTCTATGGAAACCGCTCGAGCATGCGCGATCCGGTATGACCGTAGCAGCTCTGTGTGATCGATTAGCGGGCCTGGCTCGTACTCGCGACTCAATAAAGCTTGCCTGCATATCTAGTCTCCATCTTCTCGAGTTTCCGCAGCTGTTTCCGCACTTCCACCGGCAATTCGACCTGCGTCGGGGTTGCTGGCGCATCTGCAGTCGAGTCTCCTCCCTTCTCTCCCCCATCCCCTGAGATACTGGTCCGGGGCGTACTCTCAGCCATTGTAGATGCCGTCTCCTCTGAGATGGACAGCGTCCCGACCCTTGATGCCTCCTCGGAATCGTCGTCTATCACAAAAGCGTTCTCGAACTCGGCAGGATCTGGTCCACGCACAGTTGACACTTCATTGTCCTTCGGCCGTGGCCGTTTCGATTTCAAGCCTGGGCTCTCTGGTAGTGTATTGGATCTTCTCGCTCTAGAGGCGGTTTTAGTTACTGGAGGGCCAGCTGCCTTTGCTGCATTGGCTACTCGGGCTTGTTCTTCAGCGATGCGGGAATCAATGGCCCCCTTAAGTCGCTGGGGGAGGTCAGCAAGGGAGGCAGGCCATGGGGAATGTGGGAGGAGATGAGTGAATGGTACCTGGAACATGACTTGTTATTCTATGTAAACAGAAACATGATAGCATGCGACAAGACCGCAGTGAAAGACAGTGAATAAGTACGGTCAGCAAATAATGTTGATGTGTCGCGACCCTTCCGCCTCGTGCCTGATCCGTGCATACGCTTCAAAGCTGCGGCTGCGTTTGTTACCTGTCACCGAATCTATTCAGAATTCCCACGCCCACTCGCTCTTGTGAATGTCACAATATGAAAGGGTCGTATCGGCAGCAAAGCCAACGACGTCTTCAGAATGCTGTCTTTGTGGCCGTTCAGGGTACGAGGGTTCCCACTCGCACAACGAGGTTGGCAAGGCTGACGGTTTCCCAGGGCGAGAGCAACTCCCCAGCTTCCTTTGAGAAGTCCTTGATATCACTCTCCGAGAAGATCTCCAAGTCGCAGTCACTCTTGGACACCCTGAGGCAAAGAGGGCGCAGGTTCAAGGCGCTCTGGACACTCTACACCAGCTTTGCTTATCTTCTATGCTTCGTCGTCCTCTTCCTGGTTGTAGGGTGGAAGAACTGGAGCGCGTTAGAGTATACAACTGTTGCCGGAGCTCCCTTGCTGTTAGTAACACTGGCGGGCATCTCGGTGCACACAGGCTAATCTGCGCAGAATTTACCTGGTCCGCAGCGGAATCACAGCCTATTACACCTTTCGCATTGATACCGTAACGCAGCGCCTAGACGACCAACAGACAGAGAGGAAAAAGACGATAGAGAAGCTGAAGGCAGCTACGAAATACGATTCCACACAGGAACTCCTAGAGAAATATGGTGGCGTCACACCAAAGGCGAAAAAAGCAGTCGCGCCCAAAACCCCAAAGGTTCCGAAACAACCGAGTAGAACTTCTACTGGACCACCACCAGCGACGGCGAACATCCCAAGACCCGATCAAAACCCTCCAAGTCAGCCTTCTACCCCGCAGCCTATGCCCCAAAGAAGTCCCCCACCGCAGCACTTGTTCCCTTCGCCATATAGCGCTCCTCGTTCGCCATATAGCGCTCCTCGGCCACAACCTCAGAATGCGCTGCCTATACCGGGCAGGCAAGCCCCAGAAGCCGAGTTCGCTCCGAATGCCTACTCGGCTCCTCCACAGTATGTGCAGTCGACAGAGCAGGGCATAGGCGGAAACTGGTACGATCGGGTGCTGGATCTGCTTTTGGGAGAAGACGAGACATCGCCAAAGAACCGCGTGGCCTTGATATGCCAGAATTGTCGGCTTGTGAATGGTCAAGCGCCGCCTGGAACAAAGGCTTTGTCTGACCTTGGAAAATGGAGATGTTTCGGATGTGGATCTATGAATGGGGAAGAGGACGAGGCGGTGAAAATGGTGCAGGAAATGAAAGAGCGCATCGAGACAGAAGGGCCGACCAGCCCTGCCTCGGTCGTCGAGGAAAGTGTAAAAGCCGAGGACTCCGGATCTTCTGGCGAGGTTGTCGAAGCCGAGGAGGACGAGAGCGCAGACATTGGCGATTCGGTGGAGAAGACTGACAACGTCAAGCCTAAGCGTGGCCGACCAAGTAAGAAAAAAGCTTGATATCAGGTAGCAAACGAATTGGAAGACAATATCCACTCAGGGTTTGGCGGGTCTTGGCGCAAAAGGCATCTCATCAGAGCTGTTTCCCGAGTTTCCCAAGGTCGGTCTGCGTGTAACCGCTATTCTTCTAAGCAATGTCTCTTCACTACTGCTGTCGTCATCTCGCTTGTCCTCGGACTCTCGGTGCTTAGTATTCATTGTTTTGCTTTTCGTGTTCCGACTTCGCGGTCCTGCGTTGCGTTTTGTTCTCGCTTTGCTGTTGTGTTTAGTCCTGGAAGCCAGCCTAGTGGTCTTTCTGCTTTTGTCGGATGCCTCATAATGATCAAGCCCTGCATCTCTGGCTTCCTGATATTTCTTGAGGTCCACCTCTGCTCTATCTCACATGAGTTAGCACTGTTTGATCATTTGTGGTTCGACTAGCATTTAAAACTAATCTCGACAAGATCAAAGCAAATCTAACAAGAAATGCCGAGACTCATTTCGATAATATCGAAAGAAATCCAACAAGCAAGTGAAAAGCGACTGTACCTACAAAGTTGGTCCGAACATCTCATGATCCATCAGGTATTCGGCCTCCGTCACATCCTCATATCCCCCCTCAACTCTTCTCCGTCCCTCAATACTCCTTTCTTTCTTGTTATCCCACATTTCTTTGATGTCCTGTCGTCTCCCTCCCCCAGCAACCCTAAACTCCGGGCTCTCATTCTTCTCGCTCTCCTCCCTCTTTTCGGCCTTCGTTGTATTCTCTCGGAACTGGGCCACACTTTGAAAGTGTTGCCCTCCATCGCCTCGTCCAGTCTCCTCGCCACAACCTCCTTCTCGCCCTCCTCCAGCTTCGTCTTGGACGGGACCACCAGCAAGCTCCCTGTCAGCACGTACTCCTCCCCCAGTCCTCTCTTTCGCCTACTACCACCGTTCTCATGTTGGGAGCCAGCGGGAGGCATGAACAGCGAAGACTGGCCCATCTCGAGCATCTTCTTCACCTGCCGCACCCGCTGCCGGTCCTTGCGATACTGTCTCCCAGTATCCTCGTCCCTCTGCTTCTCGCTCTTCTCATCCAAGCTCTTCCCCTTGCCACTCTGCAGTCTTGCTAGTGGTGATGGTGGTGCTGCTGATGGTGATGGTCGTGCTGTCTTCGAGGAGGATGGCGATGGCGCAAGACCCATGATACTCGCTCCCATCCCACCATCCGCCAACACAGGCACACCCATCCTCTCCATCTCTCCTCGCTTAGCGTCGTCATCAGAGAGCGCACTCACATATCCTTCTGGGTCCTCACCAGCCAGCTCGCTCTGAGGGTGGTGGTCGAAGAGGTGGTCGGAGTTCTCGAGGCGGTGCATGGGATGCAACGTGTCGCGGAGCCAGGTCAGACTGTTGCGGATGATGGTCGGGGTGGCGGCGGGGAGGGCGTTGAGGGCGTTATTGAGGGTCGTGAGGGAGATCGTTGGGAGAGGGACTCGGGGGTCGGACTGGCGCTGGTTGGTGTTCATTTTGAGGGAGTGGTGGGTGGTTCTGGATGGTGGGGGGAGGTGTGTGAGAGAAGGCCTTTGTTGGAGGAGGGAAAAGGTGTTTGAGTGTCTGGGTTACGTTGATGCTCGAGGTTTGAGTTGTGCTGTATCTGGCAGACTAGATGAAGTTGAGTTGCGTTGTATGTTACTGTGAGTCCTTTCTCTGGTTGTCGAGTGTCTTCGTGTCGTCTCTTGTGGCTCACCTTGCAAGAAAGACGCTCGTTGATATGTTCAAGACGACGACAATGTTCAGGCAAAAGTTGTTTTCAAATTTAGTAAAGTATTATTCGGGTAAGTAGTTCCGTTCACGGCTAGCGTGTGTTTGTTGATCACGTCGCTAAGTAAGCTCGAAAGGGGCTGTTATGACAACACTGACTGTCGGTAGATGGGCAGTTTGGGGTTACTGATTCACTATTTGGATACGGTAGCGCTCCGAGAATCCGTGTAAGCGCAGGTAAGATTTGTATTAATATGCAACCTTGGAAGTAAAGTCATGAGAGACGGGCTCGGTCAGCTCACTGTCTGTTCTTACAAAGTAAAATCACAGTTGCATTTCTCAAAAGCCCTTACTTGTTCTGTTCCCTTGTGCTGTCCAAGTCCCAATCCTTCCTTAACGTGTATCTTTTACAACTACTTCAGTCTTTCCTACTTGACTTTCCATCACTAGGAGACCATCCCTCACGCTCCCTTGAATTGTACAGTTCCGTCACCCCAATCCAGCTTGATTGTGTGCAACAAACAAGAGTAAAGAAAGAGCAGCAGGCCAGCGTGCTCAGTCCTACTTCGACTTCCTGTGAACGGCACTCTGTCTTTTCGACGATATTCCTACACCAAAAAGAAAGACTCTCACGGGTGGTTTCGGCGCCGCAAAGGCAAAAGTGGGAGTACTAGGGTGCAGAGCGCCATGGAAGTGTCGACAGTCAGGCCTCTCATAGTGTAGCCTACACGTCGACATGACTAGAAGGCCCGAGACTAGCGCCGAATATGGAATAAAACAATAGGGAATCACAGCCACCTGCCGACGGAAAGAGCGTCGCCAGCTTGGGGGTGGACGGCTGCTTTGCATTCAAATCCAATGCGAAAATATAGGTAGGGATTGTACTCCAGATCCTTTTTCCCTCCAAAACAAAGACCAAGAAAGAAACGAATAGAAGATGGGACAAAGAAGAGACAAACGCCTACGCTTCTTCCAACCTTCTCCCTGTTACGTAGATCCGCGTAGAGATTGCTACGATACATACAGAGTTTATCTGGCCGGACTAGGTATTCTATCTCATCTCCATCGATAGACCTTTTGGGGCAGACTCTCCAGCAACTCTCCAGGCAAACTCGGATTGTCTCTCCTTTCCTAACCTATCCCGTCCTGTCTATCTTACACATTTGTGCTCTTCTCGGAGGATTCGGTCTAGAGGATTTCGGTTGGTTCAAGGATGTAAGTAGCATTAGTACCTCACGACTTCATACACTCACTGAAGTCAGGAAAGCAGAAAAATTACATCATTCGCCTTGTTTTCACTGATGTCATTGATGTGAATCCCGACAGTTATGTCTTCCAAGCCGAGTAGAATATCTATCCAGGCTTCACTTGAAAGATGGAAGGAATAGTGCCGTAGTCACGCCGCCCATGTCACGTGCTGTCGAGGCTCCTGCCCAATACACATGGCATTTGACGAGGAAAACCGAAACTGGAATAATTAGAAGGGAGGGGAAAATGCAAATTGTGTATCAGGCTAAAGAGCAAACGACCCGCTGATGCTTTCCTGGCACGCATAACAACCATTTCCAAAAATGCACTCAAAAATCCAGAAAAAGATCCCGACCGAGCATTACAATAAATCAGCTCCATCGTTTCGATGACCGCCTTCTCCGGCTCCACCACCACCGCGCAACGCATGGAGAATCCAGCCGTTCTCCTACATCAGACAGTTCCCTCGAGCATGCTTAGCGGCTTCCTGGCCGTGACTTCGATCTCGATCCGCATCTCCTCGTTCATTAGCCCGGCCTGGATCATGGTTGCAGCGGGCCTGATGTTCCCGAAGACACCACGGAGCGTCGGCCAGATCTGGGCAAACTCCCTCCGGTCCGGCATAATGTAGCGCACGCGAATGACGTCCCTCAGCGACAAGCCCGCCTGCTCGAGGGCCGACGCGATATTGACCAGGGCCTGTTCGGTCTGCTCGACCACCGAGCCCGAGATGAAGCCCGTGTCGTAGTGCACGCTGGAAGAGTTAGCCTTGCAAATGAAGAGATCTGGAGACGGAAGATAGTGCATACCCTGTGGTTCCGGCTACCTCGACCCAGGATCCTGTGACTACGGCGCGGCTGTGACAGTTGTCAGCACGTCTTGTTCCTTTTTGCAGTAGCAGGACAGCGTGTCCCATCCATCTGGCACTCTCGTCGCCACTCCACATGACCGACAGACGGGCAGAAATCAGCCACTGACCTGTACCCAATCACCTGTTCAAACTCGGAATGTGAGGAGATCAGCTTCCTTCCGTTGTCCGCCACCAGCTCACCGATGGCTGGACGTTGCGTGTTATGCGACTCGTGCCGCTTCGTCATGAAGGACTTGAATCTGCCGTGCTTCGGCCGCTCAATCGGCAGGTCTTCTTTCCGGAACTCATCTTTCGGGGAGGGCAACTTGGTAGACATAGGTGGCAATGGGATGGCGCGGGGTGGTGGAGGTGACGGCGAGGTTAGGATGCGGATTTCGGTTTGTGGTCAGCGAAGTATATCTGGGTTTAAAGTAAGACAAGGAAAGTCAAAGGTTAAGAAGTAAGGTTGGAGAAGAGCGACGACGGGGGGGGGGGTCGATTCCCACTGCCCAAGAGCGAAACAGCTCCCAAGATAGGTAGGCACCCGGCCAACCAATGAAGGATTTTACGTGTATGATGTACCTCTACGCGAGGTTTGACGATGGCAGCTGGCGGGCTTAGTTGAGGATGTTACTGGCTTGGAGAGCTGAGAGTTGATGCGTGCACAGACCGATTAAGTATGTTACGGAGAGCTTCTGAGGGAGAATTAGCCGCTGGGCCCGTCAGAGTTAGTCACATGACAGGCGCTGTGGAAGGCTGATGACAACAAATTAGACGAGGTACTGTATGTACTGTACAGACAAGTGCTTAACGAAATAGCGAAAAGGAGCGGGACGTCTTGGAGAAACAAGCTAGAGCAGGTCAGTATCGTCACTTAGGCAGGCATTCGATTTTCGTTGATTTTACTGTCAAGGTCTTACTGTACAGTACATACTGCACTGTGCCTCTCTCAGTACATACAGGCTGATGAAACAGCGTCAAGCGAAGAACCCCTGACGAAGGATCTTGAAGCCGGGACCAGCTGATGAGATAGGACATGAAACCTACTTGATGCGATTGACTTGCAGTATCTGTACATACTGTACTGTACTGTACATCTGGCCTGGACTTGGAGCACTCGAATAACGGCAGAGGAATCTTCAGACTCGTGTCTTGCTCGGCTTGGGCCAGATCTCCTACACGTGTGTTTGTGCAGAATCGTTGCTTGCTCGTAAATGATAAATGTGGCTGATGGAATGAGTCCCCTGGATCGACGAGCTTTCGGTTCTTCTGGTGCCCTGGTGTCGAGCCAATATGAGTGTAGAAGAAGTACTGTCCTACTGTCTGTATGTACATACAGCATGTACCATAGATCGTCCTGCGCATCTCCGCTCCGTATCAAAACACAACACCTGCGCCAAGAGGTCTTGAAGTCATGTGACGTGCTCCATCGACCGGACGCGCGCTTCGGTGCTTTTCCCTAGCATCAAAAGCAAGATAGGAGCAGCAGCAGTCTTCCACGACTCAACACATCAAGGTCTCCGTTCGAAGGATACACCACTCCTTTCTCATATGACACCTTCGTCCCGACCTTGTATCCCACAATGTTCCGCTCCTCAGCGACGGCTCGTATCTCAAGTCACCTCCCTCGAGCTCGAGCCCGACCTCTTCCCCGGCCTCGGTCGACTCAGTTCAGGAATCACACCACACAAGTGTACCCTTCGCATGAGAGTCCAGTGCGAATCCTCGGGCCGACGCTATGGGTTTTCGCAGTATCGGGAACCATCTTTCTGGGGTGCGCCGCCTCTGAGGTCTATCAAGATGTGCAGCAGCTCAGAAGACCCGTCGGCACCGTCACGTACGACAGTATCGAAGTCGCAAGGAAATTGAGAGGACTACGCGAATCCGCTACAATTTCCCAGTTCTCTCTGTTGGACGTCTTCACTACTCCGTGGACACGACTCAACAGCGCCGAGCAAATGCTCGTGACAACCGGGGGCCTGAATCTCGCTACTTTTGGACTCCAGCGTCTGCATCTCGAGATTTTCGGCTTGTTTTTACATTTTCCCCTCGATACCCGGAATTTTACTCTCTTCAGCTCCATGTTCGCTCACTCCTCGCTCCTACACTTAGGCGTCAACACGTTCGGCCTCTTTGCCGTTGGCCCCTCGGTCGCCGCGCAGCCCACTTTCGAGTCCAGTGGCGCTCATCTCGCGGCCTTTTATCTCTCAGGCGGGCTGTTTGCAAGTCTGGCGCAACACGTGGCCTCCTCCATTTCCAAGTACCGGTTTACCCCTTCGCTGGGTGCAAGTGGTGCGTTGTATGCGATTTTGGGAGCGTGGGCCCTCAGTGACCCACAGCAAGAATTCGGCTTTTTTCTTACACCGATAAAACTTTCAGCACATCAATTTCTTTGCGCAATCGTGGCTTTTGAGACCTGGGGGACGTTGATTGGCTGGGGTTTGCCACTTGGCCATGCAGCGCATCTTGGGGGGGTGCTTGTTGGCGTAGGATACGTTTATCTAGACGGGAAAAAAAAGGTCTGGCAGCCGACTCGAAGATTTGCATTCAACCAGATGCGGAGGCTAAACATGGTTTGAATGGGATTGAGCTTTGGTTAGAAGATTAGAGACGTGATACATCAAGTGTCCGGTGACCTGACCGGTACGAATCTGTAGAAAAAACTGGAAACGTAGTATGTATAACAATCATCGAATGCTGCTATCCGCTAGCGTGGTTGGCGTTGATATCAGACATGCAGTTCCTCTCAAAGGCGTCTCTTCAACGTTTCCTGGCAGCGGGATCATCATAGCACTTCGACCCTACTGATCCTAGTGTTAGGGTGAAGATGACATGCGTCGAAACGACTACGCTAATCATGGCACTCGCTCGCGGATCTGCTCGAGAGCTACAAAATAACATGAAGTTATGCAAGGGATCTCTCAGAGGGTTGAATGATCTGCCCCCACTCGGTTTGCCGCAATGAACTATTCGCAGCATATTCAAGTTCAAGCTAACTTTAGGTATGGCACGATAGGGCTGGGTGGATTCTTCTAGCGCCGACTGTTGCCTGTCTATGATGCCGTGACACTTCAATATCACCCAGCAATCCTATAACGAGAGGACTCGTAGAATCAACAGGAGACTAAAATAATAAGAGGCAAGTTTTTCTTTTTCTTTTGGATAAGCATAGCATTACCGTTGCGGGGTGGACACAACGATTGAGGTTTAACTGTTTCCCCAACTAGCTTTGTACACACTCGGCAAAACCAACTAACGTCTATCGTTTGGCAGGATGTAGAAAAAAAAACTTCTCGGAATACCCTCGAGGATCTATCGTTCAAAGACACTAGGTTGAAAGGGTTTTGCTGAGCAGACCACGATCGGAGTAGGATGGTCTTGCACTCAAGCATAGCGGAAGCAAAGTCCACTCCACTCCATCATCGTGCTCCACAACCATTAAGAGAGGAAGCCTTGTGGGCCCAGTGATGATGAATAGATTAACCAGCTCAGAGATGGATCAAGACGGCTCGTGGATACACTCTTGTCTTAGTCTACCATCACACGATCATCGTCAGCCATTACAATGGACCCATTCTGGAACTACAATCAAGGCCATTTTCGCGCACTATGTAGGAGGCTGGGTATAAGTAGCTATGCTCCCACCTCTTCCTTCTTCTTTCAAATTCTCTAATACTCTCTTTCTAGACTCTCCCAGACAAAACCAAAGAAAGATCACCAATCCGTCAACATGAAGCTCATCCTCACTATCTCTGGCCTCCTGGCCGCTGCCTCCGCTGCCGTTATGAAGCGTGACTGTGCGCAGCAACCTGCTGGCACAGGTCTATCCGTCCACTTGTATGCTCCCCCTTCATACCCACTCCACCATCCACAGCCTTTCTCCCATCTAACACCCCTCTCCTCTCAGCCCGGACACGCCCCAGGCCTTTTGGGACCACCCCGTCTTCTTCGTGTCCTCCATCACGGCCTTCACGCCAACCAACTTCACGTCCGTCTTCATCAACTTGCGCAATAGCACGATGACGACGCGCTACCTGGGCCTGAAGCTGCTCAACGAGTACAGCACCTCCGAGTGCGCCCAATTCTGCACCCAGAACCCCAACTGCGCCAGCTTCAACATCTACTTCGAGCGGGACCCCAGCCAGGACCCCAACTCCAAGAACTGCCCCAACCCGTCATCTGTCACGAATATCAAATGCGCGATTTGGGGCACACCCGTGACGCTTGCTACTGTTACCAACAGTGGCCAGAAGCGGGGCGACTTCCAGACTGCCATTACTGGTAAGTTTTTTTTTTCTGATCTGTTCTTGTCTCCTCCGCTGCGGTGTTTTTTCTTTCCGCTCCTTTCTTTCTCGCTTTCAGATCTTCGCACTCTTGCTCTTCTTACCTTTGACTTCTCGTTCCTGGTTTCGATGATGAGGGTGGGATGGCGTGGCGTGGCGTGGGATTGAGGGAAGAAAGGAAAGGAAGAGAAAAAGGAAAGAAAAAGACTGACGGGGAATACGTGTAGGGTCCAACGGCTACAACTTCACCCCCAACAACAACAACTTTTTTGGCATCCACTTCTAATCAGACGAAGGGAATGGATGGGGGTTGTAGATGGCATTCTCTTTCCGGGGAGATGGCCTTTGATCCATGGTAGTGATTTCAGGTTTATTGAGTCTGAGTCTTTCTGAAGGAGGAGAAAGATGACCTGGGACTGAACTACACCTCGTGCGTGGCTCTTTGTACGGGGAGAAAATCAGAAAATACAATTTCATGGTGACGTTCATTTTGGCGCCTGGTATGTGTGTGCGTGTGTGCGTGTGTGCGTGTGCCGATGAGACCGAACCTCGGGACCTGCAAGCGTCAACCATGCCAACACGGTTCCCGCTTTAGTTTGCGCCGAAGCCGAAGTTGGTCTCGATCGTGGTTTCGAGCAAGATTTTGTGAGGTTGCCTCCTGGTTAGGTCCATTTCACTTTTTACATACATGCAAACACACGTGTATGTAGGTACTCTGTACACGCACCTGCAAGTGTATCTGGGTATCCAAGTTCCTGGATACATGTAGACGAATACAATATGTACACACGAAGACAACATATACACACGAATACAACACATACACACACGAAAACAATGTATCCACACGGATACAACGTACTCACACGAATTTATCCATCTCGCTACCTCGATGCGTCCGTCACTCACGACCTTTTGAAGGCCAGCTCATCTCAACTTCTCTCAACTTGGCTCAGCTGCCTTTCTATCTACTTTTTCCTGCCGCACGTTCTAGAGAGTTCTTCTACAGGCATAGGTAGATCGACACCCCGAGGGACACGGCACGTGAAGCTACCTACATCACATACCAAGGCAAGGACGAGGTTGTAAATCCAGTGATCTGGTTCTGGAATGAGAACTGAATTGGAACCGGAACCGGAACCGGGCTTGACTTTGATCGGGCTTGAACTTGGCTGGGAGGTTGACATGTCAGTCTCTGCGAACAGTCTAGACCGGCCCCGTTTTGACAGGAAGCCCTACCTGCCCGTACAGATGGAAAAAAGAGCATGGATAATGAGCGGCTGATCGAAGAATGTGATATGCACCCAACGGCCCAAACGCTAGCCATGCCAAACCTCGCAATGCGCCCCCTCCAGTCATAGTAGTATTGTAGTATACACATCCATCATCGTCCCCCTTCTCCCGCCCACTCACGGCCCCTTCCTGTACTTCTCATTCTCCAGCTCCCTCCAATCCCTCGGCTCCTCCCCATCCCCGTCGGTGCCCTTCACCGCGCCCGCGAAGGCCGGCTTGCCGGCGTACAGCTGTCCCCCTCGGGCGCCCGCGCTGCTCTCGCCGCCCTCCAGCTCCTTGCTCACGGCGATCGGCTGGTTGCCGCGGAAGCGCTTGCGCATGTCGACCATGCCGCGCTTGCACTCGCCGAGCCCCTTCTTGAGCTGCTGGCACTTGGTCGGCATCGTGTCGATGAGCGGCGGCCGCAGGCAGTCGCCGGGCTTGTTGCGCTGGACCATCACGCAGTCGGATTCTTGCAGGCATTGGAAGAGCGCGGCTCCTGTTCCCCCCCTCTGAGTGTCAGCAGAGAAGCGGCTTGTGTTTCCTAGGGGAAGATGGAGAGGAGGGGGGGTAGAGTCGCTCACGGATGTCTTTACACGAACTCGGCATGTTGGGGGGGGAGTGGAGGGGGGTTTGTTCTTTCTTTCTTTCTTCTTCCTTCCTTTCTTTCGTTTTTCTTTTCTCTCCTTCTTCCTTTCTTTCTTTTCTTATTTTCTTCTTTCTCTCTTTCTCCTTTTCTCCCTTGCGGGCTTCCTTCCTTCGTCTTCGTGTATGTACAGTACAGGTTATATGAATTGCGCGCAGGGATTCTACAAGCTGATTACTGATTTGGGCTTTGCCCGGGAAATGGTTGTTCCGCTGCGCATGGCGGAGGCGGCCCAGTCCTGGGCATTTGATAGAGTTTTATTCGGTATAACGTAAATAAAGTAAATAAGTCATTCGTTAAAGGGTCCTTTGGAATAAAGTTAATAAAGCGGCCGAGCCCTGGGCATTGGTTGAAGGGTTCATGGGTATAACGTAAACAAAGTGTAAAAGAAATTTGTTAAAGGGTCCTACGTTAGATAAAGTAAGTAAGGCATTCGTTACAGTAATCTTTGCTATAATGTAATTAACGTAAAAAAGCATTCGTCAAAGGATTCTTTGGTATAACGTAGATAAAGTAATAAGGCATTCGTTAAAAGGACCTTTGGTATAAGTACAGAAGTAAGAAAGCGGCCGAGTCCTGCGCATTCGTTAAAGGATTCTTTGGCATAACGTAAATAAAGTCAATAAAGTCTTCTACAGTAGATACTTATCGCCCCGATAAAACAAGCTTTCGTTTCGTAGATGATGTTTTTCCACTTCCCCTAGTTGTTCCGTGGTACCTGAACCCCTAAGTACCTCTCTCATCGATTCCTTTCCTTGTTCGATTTGTGTACTACAGTACCCCGCGTGGGACGTTGCGAATCAGAGAATGTTTCGTGATGGCTGCAGCTCTCCAGATCTAGTCTTGGTCGCGGCCTCTCCCGCTCGACGTGGTGTGCCGCCCACGGGCAGCAGCAAGTCAACCCACAACCCCAAGCGCGACTGTACGGCTCGAAGACCATGGCTCCCATTCCCTTCCTTGGTCGCTTGGGCGCCGCCGAGTATATCGCCCTTGTGGGATCCTTCGTTCTGGTCGGCCTGGAAGCTGTCATCCGCGTCCTGACACTCGCGCTCCGTACGTACAGCACCCACGCTCCCATCCCGCGCGGCGCGAACGGTGCTGATCCTTTGCAGCTTCTACCATCACCAACCTCTGCTACCGAGCTTCGAGACGGCTGTTCAATCGTTTCGCCTCACCTGCCGCGAAGAAATCCGAGTCGAGGCGGAGCGGTACGTGGGATCGCAGTAGATGGTTTGGCCGTGGCTGATTGGAAGTGGAATAGATGTCTCGACGAAACTCCAGAATGCCCCTGACTTCGTGGATTTGTGCGCCATCTTCGGATACACCGCCGAGGAGCACATCGTGCAGACAGGGGATGGGTATCTGCTAGGACTGCACCGGTTGGCGTATCGCAAGGGAGAGGAGGGTCAGAAGGTCAACCATGGACAGAACAGTGTGCGGAAGCCGGTGGTGTATCTGCACCATGGCTTGATGATGAATAGTGAGGTCTGGGTTTGCTTGACTGAGGAAGAAAGGTGTCTCGCTTTCCAGTTGGTAGAAAAGGGGTATGATGTGTGGGTAAGTCATCAGATTCTGATCGCGACTTCTCAGACCATGCTGACAGCCTGGAGTTTGGCAATAACCGGGGCAACAAGTATTCCAAAAAGTCCATTCATCATTCGCCTACGGATATCGCGTTCTGGGACTTTTCCATGGACGAATTCGCGTTTTATGACATTCCAAACAGTATCGCGTATATCCTCGAAACGACCTCAACCCCATCCTTGTCTTATGTCGGATTCTCTCAGGGGACAGCTCAAGCTTTCGCGACTCTGGCAGTCCATCCTCGCCTCAATGACAAAGTCAATGTTTTCATCGCTCTCGCACCGGCAATGTCGCCCGCTGGTCTATCGAACGGCATCGTCGACGCCCTCGTCAAAGCCTCTCCCCAAGTGCTTTTCCTTATGTTCGGCCGCTACTCCATCTTCAGCTCCACAACCATGTGGCAGTCCATTCTCTACCCGCCTATTTTCGTCCGCCTCATCGACATGGGACTTTCCTTTCTCTTCGGCTGGCACGCTCAAAACATGTCTGCATCCCAGAAACTCGCCGCCTACCCGCATCTTTTTTCATTTTCCAGTGTCAAAAGCGTCGTTCACTGGTTCCAAATAATTCGCACCAAGAGCTTCCAGATGTACGACGACGACGTCCTGCCAGCTCTGTCTCTGAGCAGCGTCAGCAAACACACCAAAGTGGCCAAATTTCCGACCCGCAATATCAAGAGTCCAATCGTTCTGGTGTATGGTGGCTGTGACTCGCTCGTCGATATCAATGTCATGCTCCGCGAACTGCCCTCCCACACACTAGCAATCGAAGTTCTACACTATGAGCACCTCGATTTCCTGTGGGGCCGCGAAGTCAACACCCTCGTATTTCCGCACGTCTTCGACGCACTAGAAAGTTTCTGCGATGCAGAACACTCGAAAGCAGAATACGAGCGCTACAAAAGCGCACGACGGGCCAGCATGGCGTTGGCAAGACGCCCTATGCAGCACATGCGGCACCTAAGCGAAGAAGGTGACTCGCCGTTAACATACGCCAACATCGCTGCGGCAATGACGAACAGCGAATCCGACGTCCCCGCCGCACATCAGAATGGCAACGGTGTTGGCCATGAAGCAGGTTTAGATGTAGCGCTACCTATAGCTAATATGCGGAAGCGTGCTTACATTCAACACGACATGGCAGATGATTCCTCTGAGGGCGGGGGGTCGCCTAGCCGGAACCCTCCGCTTAGATCTATCCCCGGCGACGAGGAACCCGGAGATGCGCAGGGTAAGGGAAGGGGAATGAGAAGCAGCAGCATTGGGAGTAATCTTAGTTTTTCAGGGCGCGCAGGGGACAAACAGAGGGGTATCAGTCTTGGGGTAGCCAGGGCAGTCAGTGCTGTCAGTAAAGGGGATGTGGAGGTGAGCAAGAGCAGTGATGAGGGAGTCCGGGGGCCAAGAGGAAAGCAAAAAGTCGTCGGTGATGGGGCATGTGTAAAAAGGAAGGGCCAGAAAGAAGAGGGATGGGACCATACAATTTGAGCTACTAATACCCATAATTGACTAATTTGACCCCAGGCCTTGTGCCAATCCGCCTTTTGCTCTAACAGATCCATACCCTTTCTCTCCTTTTCTCGTTACAACTCAGGACGCTATATGTCGTCCCCTTTTCCTGAATGCATGTTCCATTCCATTCCACTCCTTGAGTTTTCCTTTCTTTGGCGTGTCTTCGCTGTCAAAGCGAGAAATTGGACTATTATATTGCGGGCTTCGGCGGGCTTCGCATAGACGAATTATCTGACCTTCGGCTTGCGCTGATGGTGGGTAGGTTCCTATAACCTGGGCCTCCAAGAACCCGCTTTCCTTAGTTACCCGATTTTTGTTTGCCTCTTGCGTTTTACATTTGCTTTTGGGAAAAAGATGCGCTAACCTTTATTTCCTCTCGCAAGCGCTTTCTGTTAAACATGTCTATCGTTCTTTCAAGGCGATAGCATGGTAAGAGACATCCATTCTATCTTTATCTCCTCCTCGTAGGGTTTGGATATGTTCTAGCGGTCTAGAAACGATGCTTCTCGCGCTCCGTGTCTCCTGGGTAAGGAAATGCAAACAACCAAGCAGGTTGGCTTCGTCTAGAAGAAAGCTACTTCAATTGGCAGATAACAGTCAAGCTTCTCTTACGCAACATCTTTAGCAACTGCGTGCATGTGCCCGCCGCTGATCGCACGATTTCCACATTGCCATGCTGTCCCGAACCCCGCGGTATGCAACGGAGCGCACGAAGGCGTTCTGATGTCACACCTGTTGTTTGCATTCCGAAAAACCAAAATCTCCGGCCTCTAACCTGTGCTCCCAACACCCAGGCACCAATTGAGGATCGTCGTTCTCTGAGCTTCTGGAGGAGCTGTCAAGCGAGCCGGAAAACGTGGAGAGGAAAGACGGCGACTTGTAGTAGGTAGGAAACAAATTGGCGCGATGTCTGGGGGAAGCACAGGGGTACGCATACGACATGTCCTATCAAGCCTTTGGCTTCATGTCGGCGATGTTTTCTCGGTGGGTATACTGCGTCGGGGAAGGAAGACAATGCGGGTTGGGTGATTGGTCGAGGAGAAGGCAATTTGAAGCCATGCTGCATGCTTACCCGTTATCTTCACCAGTCTCTGTTCATTCTATTGTACGGTACGAGCCATCTCTGGGTCACCGGGCGTTTCTTCCTGTCTTTGCTGTTCTGGGCATTGAATGCTGGTACACACTTGAGTCAAGCGGTGGTGTTTGTGCTTGAAATTCAATAGTCGGGCTTGTGTTCACACACACCCATTTCCCCTTTGACGATCCACCCTCTCATCTTTTCTCAGGTCATTCCATCTCATCTCTGCTTGTTTCTTCCAACACTCTGACACTTCCCATACCTCAAGCGGCGCCGCGGACTGCCTCTGCCGCTGACCGGAAAAAGCAACCATGCTCCAGCCAGCCGATCTCTGCAATCACTGGGTCCTCCTGACCACACTGGTGGGACTCGTGTTATACAGCGTCGCCGGCATCGTGTACCGGCTCTATCTCAGCCCGCTATCCAAATTCCCGGGTCCGAAGCTTGCAGCTGCCACGTTGCTGTATGAGGCCTATGTACGTTGTGCGGATCCGTTCTGCTGGGACGCCTGGTACCAACCATCTAATGAGGCTCTCGATTCACGAAAGCGAGTAATGACTGATGAGGATATAGTACGATGTGGTCAGGGGAGGCCAAATGACTTTCAAGATCAGAGAATGGCACAAGCAATACGGTACGTCGGTCTCCTCCTCCCGTGTCTGGGATCTCGCCTAATGTGTGTACATCAACAAGGTCCCATCATCCGCATCAGCCCTCACGAGCTCCACGTCGACGACCCAGACTTCTACGAGACGCTCTACTCCTGGTCGTCCCCACGCAACAAATACGCCTACTACACCGGACAGTTTGGTACCCCGGAGTCCAACTTCAGCACCGTCGACCACCAGCACCACCGGCTGCGGCGGCAGCCCCAGAATCCCTTCTTCTCCAAAGCCAGCATCCTCCGCCTGGAGCCCACCATCACCTCCATGATCGCGAAGCTCTGCACGCGTATCGAGCAGTTCCGCGCCTCGGGCGACCCGATCCCGCTGGATCTTGCCTACCGCTGCCTGGCCACCGACGTCGTCACCAAGTACGCGCTGAACAAGAGCTGGGACTATCTGGACAGCGCGGACTTCTCGCCCCAGTGGTTCCAGACGATCAAAGCCACCGCGGGTATGGGACATCTGATGAAGCAGGCGCCGTGGCTCTTCCCGGTCGTGCGAGCGCTGCCGGAATGGGTGATGCGGGTGCTGAGTCCGGATATGATGCTGTTGCTCGACTGGCAAAAGGTCCTCTTCCCTCTTCCCTCTGCCCTCTGCCCTCTACCCTCTCCTCGCCCAACGCGAGACTTGAAGATGCTTGAAGAGACTGATGCCTCACCAGGACCTAGGATACCACATCCAGAAAGTCATAGACGACAAAGCATCGGGAACGGATCAACACGACCCCTCACTCCCGCGCACCGTCTTCCACTCCCTCCTCGACAGCGACCTCCCACCCGCGGAGCTCCGCAAAGCCCGTCTCGCGCAGGAGGCACAGGTCATCATCGGCGCGGGAGCCGACACGACGGCGCACGCGCTCGCCACGACGACGTTCCACCTGCTCGACAACCCGCCCAGGCTGCGCCAGCTGCAGCGGGAGCTCGCGACGGCGTTTCCGGACCCAGAGGCCGAGATGGGCATCGCGGCCGTGGAGCGGCTGCCGTACCTATCGGCAGTCGTGATGGAGGGGCTGCGATTGTCGTATGGGCTGTCGACGCGCTTGGCGAGGATCGCGCCGACTGAGGTCTTGCGATGCGGCGAGTGGGAGATCCCCGCGGGCACGCCGGTGGGCATGACGAGCGTGTTGATGCATCACAACGAGACCATCTTTCCGGACTCGCGCTCCTTCGTTCCGGAGCGGTGGATGGGGGAGGGGGCGGCGAAGCGGTTGGAGCGCTACATGGTTTCCTTCTCGAGGGGCAGTCGGCAGTGCATTGGCATGAAGTAAATCCTTCTCCCTTCTCCTAACCCTCGTCTCCATCTGGCCCAGAGGTCGGCGGAAATAGTCGATGCTGATGTGTTGGTGTGCATAGTCTGGCCAAAGCCGAGCTGCACCTCACGCTCGCGACGGTCTTCCGGCGATACAAGCTCCAGCTCTTCGACACGCTCCAGGAGAGAGACGTTGATCTCGCCTACGATGGCTTCCTGCCGCAAGCGAGTCCAGAAGGGAAGGGCCTGCGTGTTCTTGTCCACTGAAGGGGGAGGGGGGCGACGCATTGTGCGCCTTCCGAAGACATGTAACGCAGGTGGGGAGCTGTTCTGAAAGGCAGTTGTCGATCTCGAGAGACTTGAGGTTTGGGCGAGCGTGCTAGATTCCGTTTGTCAGTGGATGGAACATGGGAATGAGCTGTTAGGTGGCGAAGATGGGCTACACTGGGTACCTATCTTTTTCTTGATAGAAGGAAGAGATCGGCAAGATCTTCCGTTGGCAGCGTCAGAATGCATCATAATTCCCTCCCTGTAGACTGCTTCCTATCCGCATTGGTCCTGTACGCGTACTCTAAATCAACTACAAGATGGAGAATCTCTCCCCGCCGTGAGATCCTCCGAAATGCCATTCTCAGAGCAAACAGATCCCGTCACGGTGCCTGTCTGAAGTCCATCGTTCCAAACTCGGCGGCCTCTTGCAAAAACCACCGACAAAAAATAAACAAGCCATCATTGATTGTGTTCACAAAAACATACGCAAAAAGGTAGACAGGAAGAGAGAGAGAGAGAAAAAAACAAAATGGCAAAACTCAACTAGAACCCCAGGTTCTAGTCTACAAACGTAATCGAATACGTTATTGTTTCCCGTCCAGATCGTCCTGAAGACAGCCTGCCTACCAGGCCATCCCGCCACTGGATAGATGTCGGTTTTGGTATTCGCATATCTAACAGAGCCACGAATTTTGATTTTCCCCGTTGTGGGGGGGTGTGGCTGGCTCGGCTACGTTCGGTTTGTTTACAGACGGCAAAACATTGAACTGCTCTTGGTTTTCTCTTCTCTCTCTCGCTCTCGCTCTCTCTTTCCCGGAGGGAATAGACGGAGGGGTTAAGAGGGGCAGGTTAAGGACATAGCTAGGAATCAATCGCCCTGCACGCATTTCGAGACTCCTCCGCCCATCGACGTAGCGAACGCAAGTCGAAAAAAGAAGCAGAAAAGAAGACACACACAAAGAACACCACAGATCGCATAGCTAAGGACGAAACCACGATGGCCCTGACATCCGAAACCCAGACCCGAACCCGAACCGCGCAAACACCATGCAAAAACCAAGCAAGCAAGCAAGCAGCGAATGCCGGCGTCCCTCCCTTCCCTCCATCCTTTCACACGTCTCTCTCACTCATATCCAACCCGATCGACCACAACCCTAGATCCGAATTGAAGCCTGCGTTATTACCTACCCATTCCTACGTCAGGAAGAACCAGCAGCTGGTGGGTGGTGAGTGATCCGCAGCGGCCCTTCTCCCCCTCTCTCGCTCTGACCGATCTCCCATGTTCACCTTGCAGTACCTATGTACACCTTACCTTACCTATTTCCACGCTCCTGCTTGTCCGATCGCCACTTGCACAAGCAAGGCCATTCAGTCATTCATCCATTCAGCCATTAAACCACTCACTTATTCATTTACCCATCCATACATCTACCCACTCGCTCACTCACTCATCAAAAAGGCAATCATCAACCAACCAGACAAATGCCTCTCCGCAGCCACACATGCCCACCGCACCTCGCCTTCAAAAGGGCCGAACGATAAAAGAAAACCGCCCCCCCCCCCCCCCCCCCCCCCCCCCCACCGGGGCTCGCAAGGTGCCAGTGTGTATGTAGCATACGCGCCGCAACGAGCCTCCACGCGCCGCTCGGGGCTGCGGTGGCAGGGGAACCTATCGAGGTAGGTAGGTATCTCCTAGCCTCGAGAGGGGTGCTGCCTGCCAGGACGAAGGAAGTCGCCTGGGAGTTGTACTTACCCAGGTGAACCTGTGTGCACGTAGAGATTCACCAGAAAAAGCAGGGCGTGTAGAGGTAGGTATGTACCTAGGTGTCCTACGAGGAAATGGAAACCAGGCTGGATTGTCATCTATCTTAGGCACTGTCCGTGCCGCAGCAGTTCAAAATTGTCATATGTAGCTGGGTGGGTGGGTAGGTAGGTGAGATTTCCAAGCGAAGGTGCCTCAAAGTAAGGTAAGGTAAGGTAAGGTAAGCAACGCGAGGCATACCCCCAGAAGAAAATCAGCTGTCTGCCTGCCCGCCTGCCTACCTACCTGTCTACCAGAATCAGATCGGATGATACCTACCTACCTACGCATATGCCAGAAATCGCGCGGGGGAAAAATGGATGGATGGATGGACTCACGAGCGGGGGTTATGTTGCTGAATCGATCTGATCTGATCTGCTCTGATCAGGTGAGTGCTCCACTGCCGTCCACGAGAAACCATCAATTATTACTCGGCGAACACGTAGAAATACACCGAGAGCAAACAAACACCACGCTTATGAAGCGAGCTCAGAAAATGATTTTCCGCCATGGGACCCTATCCCTAGGAGCGCTATGTTGTTCTCTCCAACGTGCCTTCGTGATTGTCTCCTCCAAGCAACGTATGTTCATGACTGCCTCTGGGCTTCGAGTGGACTGTGGATAGCCGAGTCTCTTTTTTGTTCGCGGAGAGAGAGAGTGAGTGAGCAACCCCCCATGAACTCGGAAGAGAGAAAAAGAGGCTCTGCGTATGCTAGACACGGTTGTATGGTAAGAATTTGGGTTTCAAGAGCACAAACACGAGAGAAAACTTACTTGACACGGCATTGTTCCGGGGATCATAGCGGTGCCTTAGCTTGAGAAAGAGTCCGTAATGAATTCACGAGACCCTTGTCATTCCCTAGAAACACCCTAATAAGAAAGGTTAAAAATACACCTCACAGTTCAAGCTTGAGATGACGTTGAGAACTGCTTTGCACTGCTGTCATATAAGATAGAGCCGCCCGAAGATGCCAACCGACATGCGAGATAAAGAATCCGCTCCTTGCGGTCATCTGTCATCGAAGCAACCTCGAGGTATTTTTCGGCATCATCAATCTTGTTGTTAGCAAACCACTTCTCCGGAAAGTAATGGTCTGCCCAGAGAAGTCCACGCATAGCAAAATCCTCAGGGAACGGGCGGACATCATCCTTGACAGGCAATGGAAAGTCGGTGCTTTCAAAGCGAGACTCGCTGGGGCAAGACGCCAATGTTGCATTCAACATGGCCACTAAAGATTGCCAGGGGAATGATAGTGCGACCAACTCCATCGCACGAGGATGGTGTCTCAGATGATGCATGAACACAAGTGTGACATGTATGAATGGTAAGACGTTGGGATCGCCAATTCTGCTAAGAACGATCTTCAAGGTCTGGTTACTCAATTGCTGAGCTCGCTTGAACGACGTCAGTGCAAGACTGTCCTCGCCAACCATTTTGACATCTGAGGCAGAACTTTCATCCATAGCCAGCATCAGCGGATTCTCCTTAGAAGCGAATCCTAGCATTGCAACAATATTAGCAACAGCGATGTAGTAACCCTGCTCCGTGAATTTGCGCGTCACTCTTTCAATCTGGGTGTCGAGTAGTCCCAAGAACTCGTCAACCGTGGGCTGGAACTTCTCGATGTCCTTGTTGGTGAACAAGAGTCCGTGGGCTTTCACAAATGCCATGTCGAGAGGTGGCAAGCGGTACTGGCCATGAGCGTTGTCCGCATGGAGTACCGGCTCGAAGAGTGTCAAAATCGATTCCCGAGCTGAGGTGAAGGGGATGACGACACAGAGCGATTTCGAGTAGTAGAACAGTTGCTGCAAAGCATTAGGCCTGGCAAGAATAGCCAGATGATGGTACAATCTCCCGGTTGTAGGAGCTTTGTCAGAAGCCTTGGAATACCAATGTCTCGCGACACCTGTCCACACTTCTCTATCGCGAATGTCATCATCTTCAATCGCCATCCGATACCGCCCCAGATCTCCCAAACACTCTATCCAGGTGTCCTCGAATGCTGGCACCGTCTCGTACAAGAGAGCCATCATCGAGTATGCCAGGTAGATGAATGCCAGCATGTGATCAAGCGATGCTGGCAGTCTGTGTCTGAGAAGCTCGAGAAACGAGTGGATGCCGTGCCTCCACATGCGCGCGGGCATCGCATATTTCGAGGCGAGCCGCCTCAGAGCAGGAGATGCCGAAGGGTGTTGACTCGCGAGAAAGAAGTCGTGATGCTCATGCAGCAGGGTCCGATGAAGTGCGATGAGCGCCTGCCACTGCTCGTTGTTGAGTTTCGGCTGGGATGTAGGATCGGCTTGAAAGAGCGTTGCTTGCTTGTTGTCCACCTCGATACACTTGGCTTCCACCATCACGAGACCAGCGTAGATACCCTTGACCTCCGCGACGAGCTGTTCCTGGCTGATGGGCCTCGTCTCTGGCTGCATGATGATATCGTAGCTGTCATCTCGTGTTGGTGCGTGTTGGTTCCTGCCGAGGATAGATGTGTTGGCGGCGACGGGACTTTGAGGATTCGCCCTCGAGCCCTGTTGATTCGCCGGGAAAGATTTTCGATGCCGAGGCTGGAGCGCCTGAGCCCTGGATTTCTGCGCCTGGAAACTCGCAATGTTCGATGGGTCCACGAGGGACTTTTGCTGAGGTGCCGAGTCTTCCGTCCAGAGCGTCTTCCTCCCCACATTGGGTCGATCAAATAACTCTCTCTCCTTCAAGCCCTCACTCTCCGAGACGTTCGCGACCCGCGTCGGCCTTGCTTTCGAACGTCGGGGAGGAGGCGAGGCTGAGGAGTCCCGGTACGGGCTGGCGCTGCCTACGGAAATGCCGTCACCAATCGCCGCTCGCTTTCTGGGTTGCTCTCTGGAAGTCTCCTGGTCTGCGCCGGTCACGTCGTGCATGCCCACGTCCTCACTGCGCCGGGGCGTGCTGATGTTCAAGGCCTCGAGCGCCGACAGCGCAGGCGGCGCCGGCGACGACAAGGGGCGTTTGCTTTGTGATCTCGGGGGCGGCTCCTTGTTCGCCTCATTCGCATCGTTAGTTTGGCTTGCGCGGCTGCGAGTCGTCTTTCGTTGGCCTAGTGTGGCCCTCGTCAGCTTTCATCCGCAGAAGGGCAACATATGATGGTCTGCCTACTTCTTCTGTGCACATTCCTCCACGAAGGACTTCTTGTACGTCTCCCACGTCTCGGTATCGTCGTCGGCGGACGGAAGCCGGTCCCGGTGCTCTCCCAAGGCATGCGCCCACAAGGACGCGTCGGTTGCGAAGATGCTGCGGTCAGGACACAGCGTGCAACTCCATGTCAGCGTCGTCCTGTTGTTGCGGCGCTGGTGTTGGATCCACCGTTGGCTCACGTCCGGCGGCGGCGGCGGCGGCGGCTGCTGCTGCTGCTGTTTCGGCTGCTGCATCGTATCTATCGGACATGGCGCATCAGTGTCTGTTTACTTGGCGATGTTGGCCGTCGACATAGTCTATGTTGCTGTTGTATGTGTATGCGTATGTGTATGTGTATGCGTATGTGTACGTGAATGTGAATGTGAATGTGAATGACGGGAGGTTGTCTGAGATGCGTCGGTTGGTGGGGGAAGAAGTGGGTCGGACTTACGAAGTGACGATGAGGAGCCTCAGGATGACTTTGATATGCTGGCCGCGAATGCTCGGAGCACCAGAAAAAGAACTCTCATACTCACAGCCATGATGACGGCCCCTTGATCAGACTTTATATGTAGATACAATACACATTGGACCTCATTGGCGAGAGAGGAAGATGAGGCTCCTGACTCCGGACGTGTGCGAACCGGTTCGCGTTTGCCTCATGGCTCTCATCAGCACGTCGACAGTCCCCCCGGAGCTTCTAGTTCTTCTCACCGACTGACCGAGACCTCAGCTGCGTAGTTTTAGTGTTCGTGTTCGTGTCACCGGCAAACCTCTGCTGCCTGCGAGGCGAGGCGATTCGATTCCTGGGTTGGCGAGGCCGTATCATGTTCCTTGACCATTCTCGTCTCGTCTCGTCTCGGAGATCCTCGATGGGTGGCTGAATAGCCTCACCGAAGGCCAATGACCCCAGTGTCTGGGCTTCAGAGCCTGTCGGTCTTCAGCTGCTGGGTCTTAAATATTGCTGGCTAGCCTACCATGGGACAAATATACTGTACTGTACATACATCATACATCATTCCTCTACATAGCAAGCAAGGCTTTCGAAGCTCGCCTCGTGCAGGTCCTGTGCTGTAGGTATGTAGGTAAGGTATGTACTGTACAAGATGTAAGTTTACAGGACACAGAGACTCACGCCTTTCACATCTCATATCAAAGCGCAAAGGCGCCATTGACCCTACCAGTTGCACCAGCACAGTAAGGCATCTGGGTTGCTTTTCGTAGGAAGAATCGAATACGAGGGATGAGCCCGAGACAGCATCGAGCCGGAGTCACAACACCATCTACTTCTTCAGCCCGTCAGCTGGAAGTTCGCCGCGTTCGACACCACATCGTCTGTAAGCCCTTCCGAGTCTACAGACCACAGCACATTACAAGGCTTGTACAACTTTCCTAAAAGGCAGCTTTCTTATTTCCATTCGACTTAAGCGAGAAACAAGGGAATCCGAAGCGAGAACAGCCAACATGAATCTCGGACAGGAAAAAACCATTCGAGAATTCTTGCTTTTAATTGAAACCCATTGTTATCAAGGCTTACCACTACCCAGAAACCATACCATGATTCATCAGTGTAGTTTTTAACGCCCTGTTGACCTCGAAAAGCGAGAACCTCACGAGAATAGCCGCCGAGTCCACAACACACAGTATGTACCTGACCGCTCTTTGTGAGAACACTAAGCCGGGCTGTTTAGACCCTAGCTACTAACTATCACTACTCTTGTAGAACCCTATCTCGAAACCTGGTCCATCAAAGCCCGCAACCTTGCAACTCTATTCGACATCAGTCCTGCTCATAAGAAGGCAATCACTCCGCATACAGTTGCTCGTTGACTTCTACCTTGGCCAATATGCGGTTTCGCCAGAAGAGCGATCAAAACACGAAAATATTTGCCAGAGTGCTTGCTATTCGGCGGGATGGGGGGCATCTAACTATAGTTACAGTACGTACATCCTACAGTCGGGTTGCAATCTCGGGGCCGAATAAATCCCCCGTGACCCAAAACAACGGATATAAGCCCAAATGGCAAGACCTAGCCAGTTCGCTTTCCAGATTTCGAACCAGCCTCATTGCCATCTTCGATATCTCATGATGAGCCAATACTCAGAGTGTTGGATAGTGTCCGCCGAGTCAGACACTGGTCTCCTCGCCAAAGTGGTCTCTACTTTACCCAACTACCCGCGGAGTTGGGCGAGATTGTGGGCCAAGACCCCATTTTACCATGAGAGCAAAGCCTAGCAAGCCCGGGAATTCCTTTGGGCGACGGCGAACCAGCCCGACAAAAAGGATTCTGTTTTCCTGGGCTATGACGTGGCGCTATGCGTGCCGATCCAAAAGCTTCGAATTGGGTGTTTGAATCGCTGGACTGAAGTTTCGTGGCTATGCTATACGGATCCCTCGTAAGGCGATCAGTTGAAAGTTCTGCGACCAGCGAACACGCGTCGTCAGGCTTCCATTTAGCAAGCAAGTGATGTTTGTTTTCGCTGTTTCTATCAGCCTTTTCGGGCCATTGCGTCTGAAGGCTCAAGATGGCACGGGAGAAGATCAGATTACGGCAATGATGCGGGTGTGCCACCTCCCTGGTTGTTGTTCTCTGGGACATCGAGCAAATTGCTGTTCTCCCTCGTGGGCTGATCTTGGGCCAATTCTACTTCGAGCGCTATTGATCTTCGGATAAGATGTCCGAATGCTTTTGATTTGTGGCATTTGAAGCGAGTGTCGAAGCTTGTTGATGTTCAGGAACAATCGGCAGGACGTCACAACAGTGGCTCTCGTACTCGGATGCAAACCGCCACCCAGTTGGCTATCTGCCTCTCCCCCGTCGATGGGAAGTTGTCAGGCCCTCTGACTCGCAACTCTCTATTTCTTCATGCGAATATGGATGGACCGACGGACTCCCAGCAGAAGCTGGCTTACCCCAATCCGAGCGCACCTCAGCCCATCTTCCACGACATCGCATCTCAGACAAGGACTCGTATCGCTTTGGTTGAGGATCTCTCTTCCATTCTCATGTGTTTACATCTACTGGGCGCAGACAAAGTGTCTGCTTGATCAGGAGATTCATCAGTCACGGGAAGGGACATGCCGAGCTGTCTCTTTCCAGAAATACCTGCGTCTCAAGCTGCCGGCAGCCATTCTCATCCGGTGTCCTCCCACGTTCGAACAGAAGCGCATATCAGATATCGGGACCGGGAAAGGTCGATGCCTCGTGGCCCGTAGCCTTCCCAGTATCCTGACGAGAAATGCAATGTTCAAGAACCTTTCCGGCAGAAAGGGGATGCTCGAAGCCGGCTCAGTGGAGCTTTGTATTGAACACAGATTCTCATCAAGTGAGCATCTTGCGTCTCAGCGCGGTTTTCTCGTTTGTCACTCCATCTTGTATGGTGGACTTTGCTGCTGATTGATGAATAGCTATTCTTAGCGAGCCAATAACAACGGTCTCTGCTCAGATGCGAGTAGAATATCGGTGCCACATTGTCTAAAAGCCGATAAGAATCAGCCAGCTACTATATAGGTATCAAAAGCTTCCCAAACACTGCTTTTGCATTGTGCTTGGTGTAGTAGATTTCCTACTAGCATGGTACGATGAGATTCGGGATACCCTTTTCGGAATCAGGCCACACAATGCGACGTGGAGTGTCAACCGAGCACAGCCTCCTGAGCGTTAAGAATCACGAGTTGCTCAACATCTCAAGCTTCTTCGACATTCTTTCGCCTCACCAAACAATCGTCCTCTCTGGTGTGTTTCCTTGTACTCGTCAGCTGTTGAATCCAATGCGCACAATCAGTAATCATCTGCTAATCGATCAAGGCATTGTTGTCGCTCCCCTTGCCACCGCCTCCGATTCCATCTAGCTTCAACGGCCTAGCGTCGCCGCTCAAGAGCAGTCATCACTGACTCCATCAATCATAAGCCATAAGCGACTCGTAGCATCTCCGATGATCTGGGACCGTCACTCCCAACATGACACATCAAGGACCTTCTATCCCGGTACCCAGTTCCTAGCAGCCCACTGCCACGCGCGAACACAGGGGAAAAAACTACCGGTCCAGGTCCAGCGTCTAGGCTCTGACATTTCGTCGTAATCCACGGAGCCACCTTGAGCCGTTCTCATTACGGATATCTCCCCTCTGGCAGACTCAATCGGGATCACGCCCAAGCCACTCTCCCGGTCCGAAGGAGCATATCCTCCGTTCAGAATCATTCTATCGCAGCAATAGCGTGTCTGCCTCATTGCGCGGACGCTGAAGTCACATTCCATGAGAATTGACCACGTCAACGTCGGCGTTGCTGCCTGTCTTTCGAACGGTCCGCCAGCCTCCAGAGCATGGGACATCGCCTGTCGAGACGAGCGGACTCGCTTGGTGGCATGTCAGCGACCAAGACACATTCCCGGAAGCGATGTGGGTCTTCTGGCTGCCTAGCTACCGTGCTATTGGGACGCTTGAGCTTCCCACGCCGAGCCGAGACAGAGTTAGGGTCAGAGATTGGATTTGTTGGCGGCGAGGATGCAGCAGCACGCTTCTCTCTCTGGGCCCTACCTTAAGAGGGCTTGTATGCGTTATTCACGAGGGTCTGTCATGGTACCATGCCTGACCTGACCTTCCCGAGTGAATTTGAAGCTAGGGACAAGACCAGGGACTTCTTAGGATAGGTTTGTGTAGACAGTAAACTAGTGTAAAGGCTTCCTCGACCCGAGATCCTTGCCGACGTTCTACTCCCCGGCGTCACTTTTGGCTTCATGGCTACACAATCTTTCAGCACGCGCAGAGTGCTCCGGTTTCCTCGGCTAGTGTCCAGGGAGTCGAGCAGACTCTCGGTTCTCGCTCGGGAGTCAACAACAGCCGTCGTGAGAACCTCGATCGTGCTCCGGAAGGTCGTGTTGTGTTGTTCTCGCTTACCGAATCCGAGGCTGGATCGCCGGTCCTCGATATTGGGGCCGGTTTGCAGTCTCGGACTGGGAAGTGCGGCTGCGCCTCCGAAAAGGGACTTTCTGTTCTGTGTTGTACTGTGCATGGATTTTTCACAATGCCTTTTCTTTCCGTTCTTTCGTTCACTCCCTTCAGATGCACGTGTGCACAACGCTGAAGCGACGAACCACATGGGGCCCCAAATCTACTCAACGCCTCTTCATAAATGCAACTCAAGACACAGCACCACAGATCCAGCATCCCCGCAGCCTCGTCTCGAAGACAGAAGGTGTACGCATCCATCCCCTGGCAACGGAGCACAGCACGTAATTTGCAAGGTCGCCAATCAACCGAGCCAGCCACATGACGCCAGCACGCTCTGTTAGCCTGGTCGCCTTGTACCTGGTCCGACGTCTGGCGTTCGGCAAATCCCAATCCAAAACAGAACATTTTCGAGGTTTCACTTCTTCCCTCCCCTGCGTTGATCTGCACCCTCTTTTGCACACACAAGTCAGGCAGAGAAAAAGGCAGAGAGAACAGGCAGCCGCGACAGTAATCATCGAGTTGGTTATTGGATGTGCTGGGCTACAGAATCTTCTGGACCCGATTCCTAGCACGAGCGGGAGAACTCGACGGTGGGAGGGCAGGGGTCACCGCAGACCATACACACATCGGGTTCTAGGTCTTCTAGATGCGATATACATATATTCGACCCTTTAGATGAGATATAGAGATAGCTCATCTGCTGAGCAGAAACCGGGGGTTGGTTTAAAGTGCGGAGGTAGTAGGCAGGGAGCATCAACAACGCGGGCGTTCCTTTCGTGTTGTGATGCTGTTGCTTTTTCACAGCTCGGCATATCAGAATCTATCTCACATACAGACATGTACATACATACAGTATGCAGGCTTCCAACACGGTGGTATCACTATCACAATAATCTACCACACCCCATGCTGATTTACTCTCAGAGCAAGGAGGTCCTCGGCCGGTTGGATCTCGAGGCGCCCGCTCCCCATGCCATGATCCCACGTCGTCGCTTGCTCTCCGCCGCAGGAACCGCTCAGCCCGGGCAAATGAACAGGACACCAGAGGAGGACCCTCGACACTACTGCACCTGCCGGCCTATCCAAAGCGCGTCCGGGTGCGCGTGAATCGAGTCGTGACCCGAGCTCCCGGGTTGGGTAACCCTCGGTGTTCGGCCATGTACATAGGTACGTGTACCACCCACTTCCGTTGGTATCTCACAAGCGCCGCAGAGATCGAGGTGTGCGATGTGGAAAGCCGTAGGCCGCCCGCTACAGACGGCCTCTCGTGCTGCCCGCCACCATCTGCGCCAGGTACAGGACAGACGGCTCTGCATAGGCAGACGAGGTGTCGAACCCGCCGCGAGTGAGTGCTCGGGCTGCGCGGAATGCTGGAGAGGGGAAGTGATCTTTTTCCGTGTTTTGTTGATTCTAGTTAGGATTGGGATCTGGACCTGCGTTGCATGGCACTGCATTGCTGTTCTGTCTGCTGTTGTTGTTGTTGTTGTTCATTTGCGTCGTGCCGTGTATTGATAGTCAGTCGTCACGAAATCCTCTAGAAGGGGCGGGCACGGCGGTAGCGGAACGCATGACAACGGGAGATGGCAGGAAGTCAATAGCCTCGCGATCCCAATGAATGGCAGAGATCCAATACAACCCTGTCTCCCACCACATCCGCCTAACGACCTCACGCCCAAGAATCATCCTGTGAAAAGCCATGCACTGTACAAACCCACACCACGGAACCACAGCTTTCCAACTCTCACGCAGGCATCTCGCAGGCTAAGCGAGGGAATACACAAGCAACCGATTGAACACCACGTCCCGTTTCCGTATCCGTCCCAGTACTCACTTATACAGGAGATTTGCTCCCGACGGAATTCGATTGGCGGCGTTCTGCTCCGGGCCCCCAGTGACGGCCGTAGCACGTCGGGGTAATGGTTGGTTCTCGGTTTCGAGGGGAGCGTACGGCAGCGAGGCGAACGCGTTTGGCATAGGGATTCAGGTGCTGTGGCGCGCGGGAAGCGAGGCCTGGACCCGCGAGATGGTTGCGGTTGGTGTTTGTTGTGTATTCCATGTTGTGGCACGGCGTGCTTGTGCGGCAACCTGGGGTCGTATGAGGCCAGGCTGTTGTTGCAAGCTGCCTCGGATTCCCGAAGTAGATTGGAAAACGCGGCGCGGGGGGCTTGAGGGGGATGTTGATGCTTGCATGAAGAATTGTGCGTTGTTTCGGAGGGGAGGAGGAATCCTGTAAGGTTACTTGGGAAGAATGGAGCGTGAATACCTGCGTCGGGCTGGGACATAACAGGAGGCGGATGCAAGTATCATAAAGCCACAATCGTCGATCGGAAATGAATCTTTCCGAAGCGAGATTCCGATCCTTTAAACTGATTTTGGGTGTAGCTTTGAAATGTCAGATTGATATATACGATGGTACGTGACTTTTGGTGAGCGAACCTGCCGTTTTGATTTTGCTTCACGTGAATGTCAGAGCTTAATATGTGAAATCTCTGGAGATCAGAGTGGCTCGAGGATAGGACCGTGTTGATTCAGAAGATTTGAAGACTCGTTTCTGTTGGCTTGGGAAAGGCTTTTACAAAAACAAACAGGGTCTTGGGAGAGAAAACGGTTCCCAGGTTCGCGTAAGCTGTAAACATTGTTGATTCTGGAGGAATTGCGAGTCTGAGAACAGTTGGACAAGGCTTGGAAATATGGTCGCGAGTGACTAGGAAAAATGATTGGATTTTCTCAAACCGGGCCAAGTTAAATGATTGGGTTTTTTCGAACAGCGAAGCTTGAGTGGAAATGTGATTGTCAAGTCCTCCTCAATCGGTCGCTCAGTCACATGATCAGCGCTTTCAAAATGTCGCGAGCTGGACAGGACGAAAATGATCTGCGTTATGATTACCTTCTCAATATTACCAGTCTCTCTCGATTGTATGACCTAGCGTAGTGTATCTAGTCACGAAGCTCCTCAGCTCCAAACCTAAAGTCCTGCTCTTTAATCTATGCAGATGGGCAGGTCCAAAACGGCGGACCGGTGACTGCACAAGATGAGCCCAGAGAGCGCAATTGAGTTCAATCCAGCTCAGTCTCCTCGCTCCGCGGACCTCTTCGATGATAGATTTGAGGGGCTTACTTTCTGTCCAGAAAAGTGGACTTAGACGAGAATGGGTTTGGCTTCTGACGAGGGCGACATCTCTCTCATTTCTAATCACAGGCTTGCACACATCGAATCGAGAAGCCAAAGGGCTTCTTGATATGATAAGCAGGAGGAACTCAGATGTTCTGCATATCGTAGCAAGTCTGTATGCCAAGAGGGCAAGTAGAACTATCAGAGATCTACAGTACGTCCCGGGAGTTCCGACGCTCCTCAAAGACAACATTGTTACCACGGCCAAACCGAGCAACAAGTCCTGCAATTGCTTCCTAACCAGGACCGAGACTTCCCAAGACGCAACTGTGACTGCCAACTTGCGCGCCGCGGAGACCAAGCTCCAAAGCCTCCTCAGATGTATAAGTACGAGTCCCCCCCCTCTCCCTTCCCACGACCCCGTTTCCTCCCATCCACTTGTGAAATTCGCTCTTTGCTGATCTACACTAACTCCAGGCACCCGCGACCCGCGATATTATAAACACCTCCGCTCGACCACCTAGATCTCGCTCCCCATTCACCAAATTCTCGCATCCCACGCCCCCAGCATCTTAACTCCGCTCCCAAAACCGGGCGCTCGAAGGCAGCCCTGAATTGAGATATGGAGAAACCGCCCGGTCTGGCTTGAATGGCTGGTGGAGCAAAGCAGGGACAGCTTCGTGAGAAAGCTCTCGAGAAAAACAAGATATCTCGTGCGAAGATGAATGAAAAGCTTCGACAGCAGTGGAGACAGTTGGTACAGTTGAAGCGGCAGATCCCAAGGAAGCAACCATGTACAGCGCAAGAAAGCTATCCAAGCTATTGTTTGGAAGCTGTTGAAAGCTAGAAGCGCGTGCTGGTTTTTTGCACTGGTCCCAACTTGTAGGAAAGGGAAAAGAATATCTGAACATTTTCCAAAATGCAAATTACATAAACACTACCGCAAGGTTTGATAATGTTGAGAAAATCGGTTCAGATCCCATTTTTTATCAAAATAATCGTTTTAGAAAATATCAAGTATACTAAAAGTATTTTCAAATGCAATTTTAATAAACCTAAAAAAGCTATATGTTTTACAAATGGCGAAACACAAGCTACATCAATCTCCGTTTTCAAATTGATAAACATAGTTTCGACCAGCAGTTCTCAAATTGATATTTGCAATTCCAATTTTCTCAACAGCATATCGATTATTTCTTATCCATAACGGATCTAAAACAAAAAAAACGTAGCAAAACGTAGACAAAACAAAAAAATACTCTTCTTCTATCTTTTTTTTTTCTAAAAAAAAACCCCCCCATTTTGACCGTGCGTCACGTTCCTGCTCTTTTTCTGTTGCCCCCCCCCCCCCCCCCCCCCCCCCCCCCCCCCCAAAAGAAAAACCGGTCTCCGATCCATGAACAATACAAAACAGCACGAGTCACTCAACAGATAGGAGATAAACCAAACCGCAGGTCTTAAAAACGTATCAAATCGCTTCTACTGGCCAAAGTACTAGATCATACACAATTTGTAGACCAAACAAATCCATCGTTTTAAGCCTCTGGCAAAAGCTTCTACCTTCCCTCCGGCTATGCATAACAACGGAAAGGGAAGGTGCTGTAAAGAAGAAGGTAGATAGCCTCGCCAGACGGCTATTGTAGATGGGTATAGCATTGCTAATTAATGAACGCAAGTTGAAGATCCAGATCCGTAACTCCTGCAATGCATACGAGAACCAGCAAACCCTACGCAATAGGCGCCTCAAAAACCAACGCGACCCCATCATCACCGGCCGTGACGATCCTCGTGCCATCCCCCTGCACAAAGCCGAGCACGCCGCCTCCCTCTCCCTCCCCTCTATGGCCCTTCCACTCCGCTAGGAAGCCCGAGTTTGCGACTCCCGTGCCGCCGCGGGTATCCCACCGCCGCACCACGCCGTCCATGCCGCAACTCGTCAGGAGCCAGCCGCCGGTCCTGGAGTTCTTGATAAAGTCCACTTTCACAACGCTGTACTCCTCGTGTGCTTCTTTGATGTGCCTCCGCACGGCGAAGCGGTGCGCAGTGTCGAAGAGAGCTATGCTGCCGTCCACGCTCCCGGCAGCGAGTAGTGTGAGCGGTGGCGGCGCAAACGACAGTGTCTCGATCCCGTCCCCTTGCGCTTTCAGATCCGCGAGGATCTGTCCACTCTGGCCCACACTCGCCTTTACGCTGCCAGCAGCCTTGTTCCCCTTCGTCTTAGGCGCCATTGGGGTATCGGAGCTCAGGCGCGGCAAACCAATGACTTTGATATTCCCACCTGCGCCGCCTACCACCACGAAGTTTCCCGCTGGCGAGATAGCGACGCTAAAGAGACCACCTTCGACTGCGAAGCGCTGGTCTTGGGAGGTGAGACCAACGACGTACGCAGATCCTTCGCCTTGTGTAAGGCCAGCGGAGGCGCCTTCGCCGAAGACATCCCAGACGTAGAGAGACTCGTCTTCGGAGACTGTGGCCAGCAATTTGCCGTCTGCGGACCAGCTTCCCGCTGTGCAGGAGCCTGTGTGTAGGAAGTAGCTCTGCACAATCTGCAGAGGGGCGTCCTTGTTTTTGGGATTGATGGTGTATACCCACACGCTCCCATCGTTGGCGCCAATGGCAATGGTATTGGGAGAAGAGGGGTTAGGACACACGGCCATCCAGTTTATCTCCTCCACCTCTTGCACCTCGCCGATGAACTTCCATTTCGTGGCCGTGGCATTACTGAAGTATGCGCGTAATTTTCCGTCGAGACCGCCGCTGAAGAGAAACTCGCCCTTGGGTAGAGTAAATGCGAGGGCATTGATCGAGTCTGTGTGGCCATCCAGCTTAAACACCTGCTCTAAGCTCTTCCGCTCAACAGGCTCGTTCGGCGCGCTCTGGTAACTCGCAGGCAGCACAGGTGGAGGGGAGGGCGTCGAGTCGAAGATAAACCTACGCCACCCAGGTCATCGCCTTCGCTGCCGCCGGTGGCTATGATGGAGGGGATGGTGGGATGTTGGGCGATGGCGAAGATGGAGTCGGGATGTGCATCGAAGTGGGCGGAAGAGTCATTCTGCAGCTGTATCTCCTCTTGCATATCCTCGTCGTCGTCTTCATTGTCGTCGTCATTGTCAGAGCCAGAGTCCATGGCGGCGTCTCCTTCGTCCAATATCTCCTCGGCGGCTTCGTTGACGTCGAGCATGGCTGCTTCCTCGCTTTCGCCGCTGTGCGGGTCGGCGAAGTCGTTATTGGAGGACGACATTGCGGAGTGTATCGCAGGACTTCGAGGATGTGTGTCTGTTCGAGGTGAGGTGCGAGGAGGAGAGTTGGTACAGTAGAGTTATGGTGTTGTCGGACAATCAGTCTTGCTTGATAATCGAGGACGGCAAAAATAAATTTCCCCCGCGACGACAAAATCGGACCCACGTTCACCTCAGCCCTGTTTACCCCGCTACCATCCAAGCGAGTAGCTGACATGGACAATTTCACGTAAGCAACACAACGAATTCTCGAGATCGTGTCCAGGCATGTATATTCTGATCTAGAAATCATCTGATATCTTCCCAGTCTCTCTCTCTCTATCTATCTATCCTCATCTGTTAACTCACCTTACAACTTGGCACCCGCCGCTCGCCTCGCTTCCTTCTCCTTGTCCCTCAGCAACCTTCTCAAAATCTTCCCACTCGGACTCTTGGGGATAACATCGATAAACTCCACCCCGCCCTTCAGCCACTTGTGTCTCGCCTTGTGATCCGAAACGTGTTTCGCGATCTCTCTAGCAACCATCTTGTCGTTGTCTTCAAGACCGACCGACGAGGATTTCACGATGAAGGCCTTGGGGACTTCGCCTGCTGCGTCGTCGGGGACAGGGATGACGGCACAGTCTGCTACCGAAGGGTGCGTGAGGAGGTGGGCTTCGAGTTCGGCCGGGGCGACTTGGAGACCCTGCTCCTTTGTTAGTGGTGATGAAGTCAGGAGGCGAAGAGAGAACTTGCCTTGACTTTGATGAGCTCCTTGATGCGGTCTACGATGACGACGTGCTCGTTTCCAGCAGGCGACTTGCGGACCACGGCCTCGTCTCCAGTTCGCATCCATCTTCCAAATCCATCCGTGTCATCTAGGAACGTCTCCTTGTTCGCCTTGTCGTTGTTCAAGTATCCGAGGACGACCGACGGAGATTGCACGACGAGCTCACCGGGCTGGTCATACCCGGTAATCTCGTTGCCCTCAATGGAAAGAATCTTGGCCCTGAAGCCGGGGATGAGACATCCTGAAGTGCCGAAAAAGATATCGCGTTCCGAAGTGGAGCAGACGACTGTGCAAGTTTCCGTGAGGCCTGAGGCGCTGTTAGTGAAGTCTTTGCAGGGACTGGGCGAGGAACACTGGCCGTAACCTTGTCTAATATGCCACGTCGGATAAATCTTTTGCAAGTCCTCAGCGGTTTCGGCTCCGAGCGGTGCTGCTCCGGTGAAGATTGAGCGCACGCTGCTCATGTCATACTTCGAGGTAGCCTGCTGGTTCTTGGATATTTGGATAATGATGGGAGGCACCTGTACCTGGTCAACCGATTTCCCCGACTGTTGTTCGGGAGATGAAAGCACACACCAAGTACAGAGTCTGAATCTTGTGGGTCTGAATCGCGCTCAAGAACGACTGAAGCTCGAATTTGGGGAGGATGATGACTTCATCTCCCCGATACGTACTGGCTTGCGCAATGACGACTAGTCCGTAGATGTGACTGAGAGGCAGGAGGCCGAGTGCTACTTCGGTCTGCTCATTCTCGGGCCTAGCATCCCGAACTGGCTTCTCATAAGTTCCGATTTGAATGACATTGGCAATCACATTCTTGTGGCTGATCATCACCCCTTTCTTTAGCAGACATTAGCAACTGCGCTCCCTGTGCACAAAAATGACAACTCACAGGTAGGCCCGAAGTCCCACTAGAGTAGCAAAGATACGCGGTTTGCCTCTCACCCTGTCCCTTCTCCCATTTCAGCTCCTCCAGCATGGGTAGTTTGCCACCGGCTTCAATCAGCTGCGACGCTGTCTTGAACGGAACGGGTTTGGGTCCCGACAACTCTTTTGGAAGCTCGAGGACGTAGACGCGGTTGTTGGGGATGCCAGCTGCTTTTGCTGCTTGCAAGGACGTTTCCAGGAGGGGTACGCACTGTTTGGCGAGATTCAGTCGCTTGCTCCCTTTCGTGGGAGCGTCACTTACTGTGAAAAGAGCTTTGGCCCCAGACGACTTCAACTGAAACTCCAGCTCCGAGGCCGAGTATGCTGCGTTGGCTGGCGTCGCAATGCCATTGAGTCGATGGACTGCATAGGCCAATGTCATGGAATCAACCTGGGCCACTCATAAGTCCTGTACTGTTGTATCTTCTCTTCTGTTGATAGGGGCGCGAGGGGGCGCGTACGGTATTCAGCGCAAAGATGCCAACCACTTTCTCCCACTCAGTCCCGGCATTTGGCTGCCATCCAAGCTCTTTGGACAGAGCTCTTGCTAGAAGGTCCACCCGCTGCGTCATCTGCGCCACGGTGAACGTCCTTCCGGAGATACCACATGTGAAGGGATTCCGGGATTTGGCCAGAGCGCGACGTCCGTAGGACTCGTCAAGCATGAACTGCGAGATGGGCACTGTGTCCGGGACTGAGGAGAATCAGCCTCTCTCCTTGGCTTCTGGGAACACGAGCAAGTGCAAGATGGGCGCGTTCTGACTATGGACTTCAGGTGCTTACTGGGAGGAAGCTTGGGAACCCATTCCGGGGGATAGAACACCATGATGAAGGAAAGGGTATTCGACAGTCGAGCTCTGGTCAGTTAGTGTTTGTATCGAGATTGGCGGAAGCCGAAATTTGATGTTTTGGAGTGGGCGGGATCGAAATTCTTTGGATATATCGGTCTTCTTAGGTGCTCAGTAGCACGCGTTATCTGATATCTCTCTCTTTCTCTCTTTCTCTCTCTCTATCTCGCTCTCGCTCCCTCTCTCTTTGTTTCGTATGGGAAAAACACACAGCAGAATTCGAACTGTGACTGGGTAGAGAGGATGGGGAGCTTGTTGATCGGGGAAGCTTGCTCCCTTACTGCGTTGGGACTAGCTACAGTGTACACCGACCGGCTTTGCGGGGGTGACGGGGATTGTTCTTGGTGGCCGAGGGTGATCCATGGACCGGACCGAGGTGGTACTGTACTGTACTGTACCATGTAAGAACAGTGCTGTATGGACTGTACAAAGTACAGTATGTACAGTACAGTACTGTACAGCACACAGAATTGCTTGGCTTGGGATCTCTGCGCTACCATTAACACCACTCAGGTATGTATCTTACTGTTGTTACGACAACTTGGTATGGAAAGACACGCAACTCGGGCTCATGCACAGGGAATTTCAGAACGCGCGGCTGAAGTCAGAATGTGGGCATCTGCAAGATATCTCCCACTTGGATAAAAGGAGGAAGCTGTGATTGCAGCTCCGGGAGACGGGAATCAAGATCAATACTTAATGCCGATTCTTGGGACCGTCTCTGTAACGTATCACCCGGCGCCTGTGCTACGATACGGCATCTTTACCCTCGAGGAAGTCCTAATTCCAGATCCAAAGTTGATTTTCGGCTATCCGTGATACAGTACATTGCGTTATCGAATATCGCTTCTCCCGAACTCCTAGGTTGCCGACGGCATTCTTCGGTACCGATGGTTCACATCTCTCTTCCCATGGCCAACATCGAGCCTCAATTGCCAGTTTGGGAGACAAGGCATTGACGCTCTCCAGACGTAGTGTTTTCAAACGCCGATATTGTTCTTTGTTTGTTGACTCGATCATTCTCCGGAATACTTACACATAGTACAGTTTGTATGTACAGTACAGATACAGTACCATCCACCATCCATGCATGTAGCCGCTTGGTGTCATCGAGCTCGGATCTTTTGCTGCGCCCAGCACCAGACTGGCAGAGCCACGTCCAACGACGACATTGCAAGGAATCCAGAGTCCTCTTTCTGGATTCGAAGCCTGTCGACATGGCTCAACAACCCAAGAAGCATTGTCTTCCCAAGATCCGTGTGCCGGAAACCGTAAAGTCCGAGATGAGTGTTCTCTGTTCCCTTGTGTGTAAACATACACAACTCAGTCCTGGAGAAACGTTGAGGCTCGCTCTGGCTTCTCCGAGCGCGGAATCCTTGTTTGTTCTTGCTTTGCCTCGAAGATGGTCGGGGCTGGAAAAGCTCCATTAAGAAGCTTCTTTGCAGGCTCGTACCGGTTGTGGGATGCGAAAGAGTTGCTCGGCGTGGTGTAACAGCAGCCACCTCTGTACGCAATGGTTAGAGATGCTTCTATGCACTTGGCTGATGTTTTCCTAGCCTGGAACGGCATGGGCAACTGGACTGTGGATACCATCCACAAGGCCCAAAGCCGTAGATCAAAGGCCTGCGCATCTCTCCTGTTGTATCCAAGTGCTCTTTGCGTTTTTCTTTTTCATCTTTGGATCCTATATTGCCTCCTGATGTTTCTTGCCTTCCAAAGTTGTATCGCGTCCTTCTTTAACTTGCTGTGGGATTCGAACATCTTCACTCAGAAGCTCCTCGTGGCTGTTCTGCACTCTGTCTGGTATCATCAGCTTCCCTTCGCATATTCAGAAGAAGCTCTGGGAACTCCTTACCAGGCCGAACATTGTGATGCGCAATTAGTCTCGATCCGATGCTAACTCAGAGGGTGTCTGTAAACTCGTGGCTCACTCTAATAAGCAGAAGCAGAAGTTGGAAGTGTCCTACCGAGTTTCTTATTTGCATTCTCTCTACTAGGCAAAGAGCCACTGGGTCTTCATCTTTTAGCCTTGCAGACAGATGTATCTGTTCGTGTTACTTCTTGTAGCTTTAACAATGCTATTGATGTAGTTTACTGCCAAAAACTCGTAAGCTGCACTGCGCTTTCGGGTTAACTGCTGCATGTATACTTGCCCGATACTCACGTTGCAGAACACATACCCTCGAGGTCATTCCCATGGCCATCCAACTGCGCTCTCGAAGCCATCCTGCGAAGAACACGCCCGTGGCTCTAGTAATCCTGTAATACAGCCACGGAAACGCGTGACCCAGGCAGCCTCGAGCTTTGATTGGCTCGACGTGTCGTTTAGCGCTGAAATGCATGGGTCTCGATCCGTTCCTGCCTTTTAAACGCGACTCCGCTGCTGCACCCTCTCTTCCTTCTTCTCACCCACACCTCCACAACACTCTTCCTCCCTCTTCGAACACTCCCTCTTTCTTCAAACACTTCCTCTTTCTTCAAACACTTCCTCTTTCTTCAAACACTTCCTCTTTCTTCAAACACACTCCCTCTTTCTTCGAACTCTCTTCCTCTTTCGAACTCTCTTCCTCTTTCGAACTCTCTTCATCGTTAAAACCATCGAGACATCTTATTCTCAGTAGTCTTACTTCAGTGAATTCGTCACGTCCTTCTCTCAAAGGACGCGTCGTCTTCGACCCGCGCGTAAGATATCGATCCTGAAACCGGTTTCGACGCGTCTACGCGTTTGATTCTTACAGATCCTCTGCAAGTAGGTACGTGTTCCTGGAATCTTATTTTCATACTCATTTCACGCGTCTTTTCGAGTGTGAACATATGCTAACAATCTCGTAAGGATTTAAGGTACCTCTCCGCTCTCCCCTTGATCCCTTCCCACGATTCCTGTGCTTTTCTAAGTATAGCAATTATCTAAGACAAGATTCTTTTTTCCTTGTCTATCTTCACCTGGAACTATTACACACAACGCGTTCTTACACTTATAGCAGATCTTGTTGTTTCCCGCAGTGATTTCCAGCCTGCGACTTCGACTTCGACAGCAAGAACAGGCCAAACAATAGTCTGATTCAATTCCCCGGATCGTACTAGAGAGGTAAGTAGATTACAACTTCGACTCTGATAACTGTTTCGAGCCGTACTCGCTACACAATTGCTGTTCTTACTTTGAATTTTGCTAACTTTTCACCAGTCGACTTTACCTAGACCTCAAGTACAAGTCAAAGTACCTACATTACAACATCTTCCCTCTCAACACTGGGCGTCTTATCTCCACCATGGAGGCTGAGCCAGTTCAGGGACCTACGGTCCATCATGCGGCCGTCACTAAGACAACTGTTCTGAAGTCTATTGATGGGAATTCCAGGAAGGTACGGCATTTCGTGTCCCTTTCCACATCCTCCGCTACTTTGTTTCCATTTTCGTTTCCATGCTTGCATTAGCATTTCCTCTTCTTCAACATCTAGCTAATCTTCTGACTTAGATCGTAAGCACGCCTCCAAAGTCACCCACCAAGCAGGTTACTTCAAAGATCGGTGTAAAGCGTCCAGCTGGCCATGATCTCACAGACTTTGGCTTCACGGCTCCAATGCGCAAGGGGCAGAAGACCACTCATGGCACAGTTGGGTCTGTCCAAAAAGGTTCCCAAGTTGAGGCTACTACCACACTTGAGGATGTCCTGCCAGCCATCATGCCTACGGTCCCAACCAAGGCCAATAAGGGTAAGAAGGAACCAAACGTAACGCTGGGTCATGCAGAAGCTTTTGGCCAGCCACATATCTGGTCCGATAACCGTCAGCAAATCTGCGAGGTTCTTCCGTGGTACCGTGCCCATGAAGCAAGTGCGTACACCAACGACAAGAGAGCCTACGGTGTTCTCATCGATACCGGCAATTCTCCGCGCGCATATTTCTCTGAGCGAGTCATTATCTGCACTTTGTAAGTATGAATTTGAGACACATTGGGATCAACTAACCGCATTGCAGGGGCGGTGGTCGTAAGGCAGATCCCGAGACCGGCAGAATGGAGCGAGTTGGCGACCACAGAGCTGATTCGTCCGACTCCATCTCCTTCAAGAACTCCATGGAGAACAAGAGAGCCGTCGGTGTGATCATGGGTTAGTGTTCTCGTGTCTAATGTTGATCAGGCTCCCCGTCGATGCAGTGTCTGACAATACTTAGGTGCTGGTTACAAGGCATCCCCAGTCAAGCTGAACCATTATTACAACGTCTTGGGTTTCTACCATGTCATCGCTGTCTGGTATGACTTTTTCGACGGCCTCAAGACCTGGATGATCAAGTTGGAACGAATTGACCCCCATATTCGGCCATGGTTCTCCGTCAAGACCGATGCCTGGACTCCACCTGTCCTGGGTCTTCCAGCTGCCAGTCAGACTTGCGGTGAATGCATGCAATCGAGCAAGCAAGTCTATAGACAAGGTTGGTTCTGTCTCAATAGTTCCTGCGAGCAGAACTGGGCCGGTATAACCGCCAAGGATGCAAACGAGCTCACCTACAACTCCGCTTTCCTCCAGGAGCATGTTCCTTTCACAGGAACCGTTCCAAACTCTCTCGCCCCTATCTATCCAGAGACACCTGCTGCCCAAGCTCTGATTCCTACAGACATCCCATACAAGCAAGGATATGTCTGTCCCCAGTGCTGTTGCTGCATGCGCCGCGTTCATTGGACCTATTGGGTCTGTGAGAACGAGCAATGCGATTTCGAGGCCTACCCACCTCTGCCCCCACTCACACTCCACCAGGCTCAACAACCGGTTGACAACTGGACTCGGAAACCAGAATTCTACAAAGGTGGTATCGAGAGAACCGAGATGGACATTGCAGGTTTTGAGGTGAACAGATACTGGATTCCTGCCGATACTGCGGATCTACAAGAAGAGGCTGGTTACATCTACCACTTCAAGTCCACAAATGCTATCAACCAGAAGCCTCAAGGACCAGATGAACTTCTCCATCTCTTGCAGACCGCTGAATTCGATCTCAAGAGAGGAATCGCTAGGGGAGGCTTATGTGAGTTCTCATTAATTTGAGTTTGGAGTTCTCTCAGCTGACATTCCACAGCCAAGACACAGAAGCTGACATCCCACTTTGGCCGCAACTTCGTGAGTAATTTCCCCATCTACCCAGAGACCGGCAGCTAATCTATACAGGGTGCCGACTACAAGTTTGGTGTCAAGCAAGACGTTTCAAGCTTCGCCGACGCCCCGGATGTTATCTTGCAGGCTTTGAAGCGAGTCACCTACGTTTCCAGCAAGGCTCTTGAAGACTGCGGTGCAGGTGAATTCGAGAATCCAAATGAGCTGCTCTGCTTGGGATACCACATGCACTGCGATATTGGAGTAACCCTTCCTCTCAAATCTCAACCTTGCCTTTTGCTAATCTCTTCCAGTGGCACGATGATGGCGAAGACACCCTTGGTCCGACCATCGCCTGTGCTTGCTACGGTGCTGGCGCTACCATGTTCTTCCGACCCAAGGGGGGCCATGGCAAGAAGGCCACCAAGTTCCTGGGCACCAAGTCGAAGAATGCGAAGCTCGAGAAGGCTGCCATGCTCTGCCTGGATCTCGAGCACGGCGACATGGTTATCATGCATGGCGAGAAGATCCAAAAGTTTTACGACGTACGTATCCCATGATCCGCGTTCGAGCTCTAATGTGCACACGCTGACCGGGGAAACAGCACTGCGTCAAGCCATACGGCACCTTGCGGTTCGCCCTCACCGCCCGCAACATCCTGTTCGAGAAGATCAAGGGCAAGGCCGAGAAGGAGAAAGCCATGCAGAACGCCATCCTGCCCGCCCGTGCCAAGCAGTTCGTCTACCACGGCGAGGATGCAGGGTCCCAACTGCCAGTGCAGTCCCAGGGCGATTCCGATGACGAGGACGAGGACCTTTCTGGTGAGGAGGATGAGGATCATTCAGATGACGATCATTCAGATGACGGTCATGACCTCGATGAGGACAATTAGCCGACGATCCAAAGACCGAATCACATACTCGCAGACCACCACGGGGGATTATATACCATTTGCACGCGTGCGCATAAGTTAAGGGTGTTTTAGCAAGAGAAGCGGCACGCATTATATGGTTGCACATACACGTACACTGGAGGTAAAGATTTGTTTGCAATCGAGCTAGATAATTACATTGGCATACTGGTGGCATGGTATAGATAGATAGATAGCTCCGACCTTACTCTCGCACTTCATCACGGAATAAAACGCTTACTTTGCTGGCTACCTATCTTACTCTACCTGCCTTACACACGTTTATCTTACCCATTTCCTTGTTTGAGGATACAATGCTTCACGCGAGATGAGATGAGATAAGATGACGTGAACATGGGCGTGCTTTTCGCGACGCGCATTTTGCAAATCCAAAACCTCGGTCCGAAAGCACGAGAGAACGAAAGTCCCGACCCCTCCAGCAATAACGCCCAACAACGCCCGATCTCCGGCCGAACAGACAGCAGATGCAGATGCAGCAGCGTGAGCAAGCCATCCATCTATGCATCCATCCATCCTCCCCCTTTTCCTCTCCGCGAAGTGGCTCACTCGACAACAGTACTCGTTCCCAGAGGAGATGCGAGAGGGGGTGTTGGGTTTGTTTGATTGATTGATTGTGTGTTTGTATGCGTGTTTGTATGCGTGTTTGTTTGCTTGCGTGTTTTTATGCTTGCTTGTCTGCTTGCTTGTCTGCTTGCTTGTCTGCTTGCTTGAACGTATATATAAGGTATGCATATATAGCTACCTAGATAGGTAGGTAGGTACCTACCCTACTTAGCAATCACGGGATACGTACAGCACTGCATACACATACACACACACACAAACAAACATCACTTAACAGATAATCGCTAACAGCAAAGGGTAACGGAGCAGGTAGTACTGTAATAATAATAGTAGTAATAATAATAGTAGTAATAATAATAGTAGTAATTATAATAGTAGTAATAATAATAGTAGTAATAATAATAGTAGTAATAATAATAGTAGTAATAATAATAGTAGTAATAATAATAATAGTAGTAATAATAATGGTATTCACAAACCTCCGTCAAGCGGTCTGCAGTTCGCAGTCTGCAGTCTGCAGTCGACAAACAAACAGACAGCCGTCCTAGGACCTCCCAGGGGGTCCGCAGACGTGTGTCTAGCGAGGAGCGAGGAAACTACATGTCTGTGGCCGCGGAGACAGTTAAATATGTTAAGTTTGGCGTGGCAACAGCCATTGTTGATCACGGCCTTCCGGGTGCTGGTGGTAGTGGTGGTGGGTGGGAGGAGGGTGGATGGGGCTTGGGCGGGTTTGGCGATGGGGGATGATGGTGGTGGATGGAGGGTGATTGGGCTGGATTCGGGGAAGGGAGGGGGGGTGAGGTTTGGAGGTCTTGGTTTGGGATGGGGATGGGATGGAAAGGGAGAGGTAATGGAATCTTCTTTCCTCGTTTCATAATTTTAAAACTGGGTTTGCAGAGGAACTCTGTCTGTCTGTCTGTCTGTATCTGTGTAGGTACCTATGTATGCCCACCCATCTTAAATCAAATCATATCTCGATCTTTTCAACCCATCTGACGAGCTGTATCAACAATACGTAGTGCGTACAACGAATGACATGAACATGCTGACTGCGAACACCAATCATCGCCAGCTTAGCTTATGCAAAACCCCCCTCCTCCTTTTCCCCTTTGACTCTCCTCTCCCTTCCCAAACGCCATGCGCTAAATCCAGAATCCCATCTTAAACCCTCGCCCAAGTTAATTTTCATCCACACAGAAGAAGAACAGTAACAAATCTTTACAACGGCGCCGACTCCCTTGCCGTCTCAATCCAGGTCAATGGTCATCCGGCGCCGGATCTGCTCCCCGTACCGCCAGAACACCCACGGTATGGGCACCATGGCCAGGCTCAGGAAGCCAAGTATCGAGTTGCCCCAACCGAGGCCGATGTTGTGGTACATGGGCCGGCCGGCGAGCGGGAGCAGGGCGCCGACGATGGCGCGCAGGAGGGTGGACGCCGCGATCGCGGATGCGGCGTAGCGCGTGTAAGCATCCACGAGGTAGGATTGGACGGGGATCTAGGGGAAGAAGGGTTTAGCTGGGTGCCTGCTGACAGGTGGGTTGGGAAAGAAAGAGAGGGAAGGAGGAGAAAAGGGTGGTGTGGGGGGGGGGGGGGGGGGGGGGAGGAAATGTAAAAAAGTAGAGATGAAGGAGACTGACCATCACGCTCAGCATGCCGAAAGCAATTAACGCCGTGCCCAGAATCGGCACTATATAGTGCACCTTGGCCTCGGCGGCCCAGCCGAACCAGAACAAGCCGGCCGGCAAGAACAGACTACACCACATCAAGACCGGGAGCCGGAACTCCGGCTTGCCTTCTCCCCCGTTCTTCACCGTGTAGTACCTGTAGATCAAGTCGGAAGTACCGCCGATGACCAGAACCCCAAGGATGGAGCCGGCGCCCAGTCCCAAGAACGTCAGACTCGCGGTTCCTGTGCTGAATCCATACTCAGCCATGAACACGGGCGTCAGAATCGTGAAGAGCAGGTACAGCAGCCCGTACACGAACGCGGCATGCAGACTCAGCAAGCTCACGATGGGGGACAAGAAGAGCAACTTCAGAGGCCGTCTGAGTGCGTTCTTGAAGATAACGCTGGGAGGGAGGGTGGAGGCAAACTTGGAGCGGTAGGCCTCATCCGAGTGCTCTTTCCGAAGCGCGGCGGCGCGCTTCTCGAGAAGGGTCGGGGTGTAAGTCTCATCTAGAAAGATGGAGCCGACGACCATGACGAAAGAACCGATGGCGAGGATGCGAAAGACCCAACGCCAACCAATCGAGTTGGCGATGTAGCCACCTGCGATTGGGCCTGTGTCACATGTTCGTTAGCATTCGCTCTCTCCAACTCTTTGGTGGTCTTGTCGCATCCGCGAAGGTGGTGAGGGAAAGGGGCCACCTACCAACCACAGGTCCCAGTAACGGACCGGCAGAGAATATGGCCATCGCGCCAGCCCTTTTATCGGGCGTCATCAAGTCGCCGATGGTGCCGCCCCCGATAGTCAGAGGCGCGACACCTGCGCAGCCGGCCAGGACGCGGAAGGCGAGCAACATGCCGACGCACGTCGATTCTCCGCAGAGGACGGTAAAGGCGAGGAAGAGGAGGTTGCAGACCTGATAGAGTCTCCGTCGGCCATACAGCTCGGACATGGGTGCGATGATGCTGGGGGGGGGAGGTTAGTTTGGCCGAGGTTCATCTGAAGAAAGAGACAGGAGAGAGACGAACATGGGCCCGATGGCAAAGCCCAGGATATAGACGGAGACGACGAAGGAGGCGATCAGTTCGTTCGAGGTCTTGAAGTGGTCCATCAGTTGGGGCACGCCAGGCGCGAACATGGACGATGCCAAGGGTCTGTCAAGCTGTCCGTCAGTTCATGTGTGGCGTTTTTTTGGTTCTGGAAGACGGATGGGACCCACGTGATAAAGGTCATACCGCTGACGATCCACAGATTCTTCCATTTCCTGGCCGTCGACCATCTCGTTGGGTGCTCGGGATCATTTTCGGCCCAGTCGACCACGTATTTCTGCGCCGGGTCGACGGCCTGCTGGCCGCCTGGCTGGCCGTGTGGAGCTCCCCTCCTCGATCCCCTCCTGGACCGCGTTCTTGATCGGGTCCTGGGTCCCGCCCTGGATCCCGTCCTGGCTCGGGGCGTGGAAGCGTTGTTATCTGAAGCGTGTCTCGTTGCGTCGTCGCGCTTCTCGCTTCTGGCTCCCTTGCGCGCGGATTTGACTGGCGGCGGCCTCCTCGGAATTATTAACTTCTTTCTCCATCTTGCCAGGCCTCAGCTAAGTAGGGAGCGCAGCCCGAGGCTCTCTTTATGTTGCGCGATGCGGGCCGGTCGGTGGAGGAGGAGGAGGAGGAGGAGAGGCGGAGGAGGAGGCGGCGACGGGAACAGCTCGCTCGAGGCCCAAGTCAACAGCTGCACTTGGCTCTTGGTCCCCGAGGGGGGGTCGGGAAGTCGAGGTAGGTAGACAGCTCCCTCTGAAGACGCGGTGCGAAACAGTGTCGAGTCATCTCAGGGACTGGATGGGATGGGGATGTAGGATGAACGAAGGATGAAGTTCGCGGGCAAAAGACGTCGCTTGGGATAGCGTTTCTCCCGGAGCTCGGCCCCCGCCTTCTCCGGGCCAATGACAGCGGGTCCCCATGGGGTTGGCTTGTGAGGGAGCAGCCGTGACTCGTAATCGTGCTCGCACACCGTTCAGCCATTGGTCAGCGTGAAGCTGTCAAAGCCGTCAAGGCTGTCTCACAGCTGTCACAGCTGCCAGAGCCGTCAAAGCCGTCAAGAAGGAAAATCGAATGCTTCGCTTTCCCTTGCGCATGGCAAAACACCACGCTCAACCTCTCGGCTCGCATCTCGGAACACGCCCAATCCTCGGGCAGTCCGACAGCCAGCTCTTCCCTCTTGTCAGTTCAGCTAAGTTCGAGACTAGAATGCCCGACGAAACCTTAGAGACGCGAGGTCCGGACTATACTCGGGCGGGAGTCATGTACTTACTGTACAGGCAGTCCAGACAGTTCAGACAGTCCTGTACATACTCTACTGTACCGCCGTGGATGGGCAGTCAGGACTGAAGATGAAGAGTGCGAAGGCGCGGATTAAGATTGCCAAAAATCGTGCTATCAGACCCTGGAGGCTAGATGTGCTCTGTCAAGGTGTATCGTCAACAGCGCGACAGACGTTGCTCCGTCAAGCAAACGGGAGGAGAAAAGCCCATCATGGCCGTGTCGGGTGGCATCTCATTAAGCTTTCTCTCACTAAGACCTCCCCTTCGCATCGTCTGTCTCTCTGATCTCGAAGCCCAACATCTCGTTGCTCACCACCGAGTTCGCATCGACCATCTTCGCCGCCGTCTCGACACCGGCAGCCGGAACCCGATACTCGAATCGCTTGCCCGCCCCGGGCGTCTGGCCGTCAGGCAAGGCATACGGGAAGGGCAGGTTTTCAGGGAGGAGGCCTAGCTGGCGAAGGACGGAAGCTTGGTCCCAGGCGATGTGCTCGTGGTAGAGGCCGTCGCCGCGAATGTTGACGACGGAAGCGAAGGGCACCCGCACCCGGCGACCCGTTGGGGGGATGCCGGGGATGCCGTTTAGGTTTGTTAGGCGATGCGGTGATGGGGGAAGTCGGATCGTGGCGGTGAAACAAAACCAACGGGGCGGGGAACGAACAGCCAGTCAACGACTCGATTGTGAGTGAAGCGGTAAAGGAATCCATCAATCACACGATCGACGCCTGTTGTGCGACTGAGAAGCTCGAGCTTCGTATCTGCCGGATTGGCAAAGATGAAGTGGTTGCGGTAAAAGACTGTGAGCGCTGCCCGCCCGACGCCGCCCGTCATCGTGGGAACATGATTGAATAAGGCTCTTCGACCATAGTACAGTAGCCATCGTCTTCCCGACATCCCTCTCGCCAAACTCGAAAAGGCAGTGCTCGTCCCAGATGGCCTCAAGATCGAAAAATGGGCCCCCCGAGGCGGCTTCTCAGAAAACCCACGGTGCGCGAGTGAGCTACACCTGCTGGTCCAGCTCGGTAGTCGATGTGGCCTGGCAAGACAAATTTGGCGGAAGGTACGGAGTCGTAGGTGTACAGGCTGTCTGATGCTCGGATGGAGGAGACGATGTTGGCACCCGCGACGGTGCTGTGGACCACGTGAGGTGCCTCGGGGACGAGCCTGGAGGCGCGGAGTTGACGAAGATGATGATCCCCGATACCGCAGGAGATGTGTTGAGATGATCCCAGAGCCTCAGAAAGGATGTTTCGTGGCTGAAGCCGTAGACTGGTGGGTGTCAGCCATCACCCCTCACGTGATCGAGGCTTTCTGGCCCCGGACAAGACACATTTCGAGATTCCGAGGTATGCAAATCCTGGGAAGGGCAGACTGGTACCTACTCATGACTCCAACCTTCTCCCGGGTCGTGGTCTGCGGCAGCTCCAGAAGTGCCTTGATAACAACGTCGGTGATCGTGCTTGTATGACCACCAACATCTATCTATCTTGACCTCAGCCACTGCAAATCCCTCTTCGGCCCATTTCTACAGCGGCTCCGGATCCAGCGTCTCGTTGACATCGTCGGTGTTCCGTCCCTGGTAGTCTTTCGGGACAACAAGCAAGAGTCCTGGCCCTGTCCCTCTCTGGAGAGTGGGGGCTGAATGGTGGTGAAGGCATTCAAGGCGATTGGTTTGGCGGAAGGTCGAAGAGGTCTTGACTCTTGGGCGGTGGGATCCATTGTGGAGTGTGTGAAGAGACTGTCGTCGTGATATCGCCTCGGACTTTGGTGTCCCGGGAGAGGACGAGATCAGTGGAGGTGCCGTATGTACCGCTTGTAAGTACTGTAGCTTATCGAGGAGTCGAAGGCTGAGGAGCAAGCACTTACAGTAGCTGTAGTAAGTGCAATCTTTGTCGCCCCTCTGCTCTACCGTGAGGAAGAGGGTACCTGCAGTAGGTAGGGTCTCACCCCATTCTTCACCACGAAGTAGAAATCACTCCTCGCTCCTTTCCGTGGTTGTCCTTTACGTGGTTGTCCATCGATTTAAGCGAGCATGCTATCGTGGGGAGGATTGGTTTGTTGACATCGGGGCCGAGTGACGAGAGGAAGTGAAGGCAGATGCAAGTTCTACCTTCACGCCAGGTCCCAGGTCCCAGCTTTCAAAGGCGTACGTATCAGTGCTCATCACCCCGGGGTCTTGTATTCCTCTATCTCTTCCTCCTCGCCGTGAGATACCGTGCTGTGCAGTATGTACAGTACTGTACCTAGAGAGGCTCGGTACCAAGGCCAACGTCCTAATTGATCCTCGCCCACGGTGCGTGTCGAACAGCTCGACCCGCCGCGACTCGACGACAATGCCGAACACCAACGATAGAGATGTTCCGTTCGTGATGGTCTTTTGATCCCATCCAATTCTTGTCGAGCCCAACGGCACTCCCCAGGCCCCGCGGATCATCCGGTCTGCTCGAGCCAGTGCCGCTACGTCACCGGCACGCCGACAAGCAAAACACACACCTCGACCACCCACCGCCCCGCCCCCCCCCCAAAAAAATATTCGACACATCCCCGATTTATATTCCAGCCCGCGCAACAAGAGAGAAAGAACCCATAACTGCGAGAGAAAGAAAGAAAGAAGGAAAGAAAGAAAGAAAGAAGGAAAAAGGGAAGAACGCGAACAAGAGGAAAATCGTTTTTCCATGAGACTCGGATCAACCATTGACTGCCTCCTCCACTCCATTTCCACACGTGCAGAGCTCGACATCGATGATTGACACATCCACATCCAGACGGCGCCGCGCCCTCCCCCTCAACCACATTCACGATGGATCACGCGAGTAGCAATTCCAAACGGCGCCGTGGACTCGGAATCGTCACGGCAAATGCGTGCACGGAATGCCGCAAAAAGCGAGCAAAGGTAGGTCGACGACCGCTTTTCGGCGCTGTGGGCGGCGCTGACGCCTGGTCTGCAGTGCGATGGCCTGACACCGTGTGGGAGATGCCAGTCGCAAAGCGTCGAATGCCACTACGAGCTCCCCGTCCGCCAGTCGAAAGAGCAGATGCGATCCGAATTGGAGTCCTTGCGAACCCAGCAGCGCCAGAGCGAGCAAGTCCTGGCCGCTTTGGTGTCAAGTGAATGCTCGGATCGAGTGCTGGATCAACTGCGCGGCGGGGAGACCCTCGAGCACATCGTGGACAAGCTGGAATCGCGCTCGCAATCTTCGACCCCGGGCAACCATGCGACCACCTTTGCGCGACCCAGCGATCATCAAGCCGTGGGGAGTGCGTTAAGGCAGGCCAGGAGCATTGTCAATTCGCCGCTCTCACTGATGACTTCTAGTGAGGAGTCGTCTCAAGGCCAGGGCCAGAACCAGGCCGAAGACAGCGCGCGCCCAACATGGAGCTCGGGAACGTATATGAACACGGATGCCTCAACCCAGAACCAGGACGACGAGATGGCGTGGGAGGTCGACGCTCTACCATTTTCCGGCCATGATCTGCCGACTCCCCTGATTGGAACATGGTATCGCGGATCCGACTCGGATCCCAACTCGATGGGCGTGCTCCAACACGCCAGAGGCCAGGGACAAAGGGCAATCCTCGGACCGGACTTTGGCATGGAAGAACTTCCTCATGTGGCTCATACGAATTTCAATGAAAGTTGGACGAGGATCACCAACGACGGAGCATTCGTGGAGCACCTGATGGCTCTGTATTTCTGCTGGGAGTACCCGACTTTTGCTTCTCTCAACAAGGAGCATTTCTTGGAAGATATGAAAACGGGGAATTCGAGATACTGCTCTCCCTTGCTTGTCAATGCTCTCTTAGCTGTTGGCTGCCGATTTTCAAGCCAACCCCAAGCTCGCACAGATCCAAATGATAGCAACACAGCCGGGGACGCTTTTTTTGCCGAAGCGGAACGTCTCTTGGAAGAGGAATCAGACCACCATTCGTTGACTACTATCCAAGCTCTGGGGCTGATGTCCATTCGTGAAGCCAGCCGTGGACGCTCTAGTCGAGGCGTTTTTCTCTCGGGGCAGTCTATCCGCCTTGCTATTGAGATGGGACTCCATTTTGATGTCCAAGATGGACCTAGTGACCATGCTAAAGTAGACCATGCAGTCCGCTCGGCCACATTCTGGGGCGCCTTCTCTTTGGATCAGTGAGTTGCGATTTCCCATGCTGTAGAGTCACGTCTTCTGACAGCCCACAGAGTATGGTCGATGAGCATCGGTCGGCTACCTCATTTTTCTCGAAACGCCAGACTAGTACTCAAACCTCCTATTGTGGATCACATTGAAGCCTCCATCTGGGTGCCGTATATCGATGATGGTATGTCTCCTCCAGTATCAGACACACGTTGCTGACTCGGGCTTAGGTGCGCCCCTAGAGACCGCATGCACGCAACCTTCCAATGTCCGAAGTGTGTATAAGACATTCTGCGAACTGTCCGAAATCGTCCATCGGTCATTATACACGTTATACACACCCGGTCGGCCTGTTACGGCCCAAAGCCTCACTAAGGTATACACAGAGTACATTCAGTGGTACTCCAACGTCCCTTCCACATTACGTCTTGGCCAGAATTTTACCCCATCGGTGCTCTTCGCCCAGTGAGTAGCCAGCAGTCTTTCGACCTCACAAACTCTGACACACGCCAGCATGTATTACCACACCGCGATTCTCCTGCTATTCCGCCCCTTCATCAAGCTCTCCATCATCGGCTCTGGTCTCTCCCCTCGCGATCTCTGCATTCAAGCCGCCACCACGATCTCCGTGCTCACCAAATCCTACGCGGAGCTCTACACGCTGCGTCGCACCCCCTCTTTCGTTCCCTACTTCGTTCTCGCCTCGAGCATCACGCACGTCGTGTCTTTGGGTATCCCTCCGCCGAATCCCACCGGTGACGCGCTCTTACACCAGGCCATCGTCGATCTTCGCGAGATGTCGCATTGTCACGTTTTCGCTGGTCGAGCTATTCAGATTGTACGATTCCTCATTAAGCATTGGAATGTCGATTATCAAATGGAAAAAGAAGATGACAAGGGCGACCCGAATACGAGATGTACGAGTAACACGAGCAGCAACAATTACTTTTGCCCAAACATGACGGATGGGGATATTTCGCATTTGATGGGGCCTGTGGGGGAGGATGAAAGCCCCCTGTTTTGGCCGTTCCCATTACAAGGACGCCCACTGTTAGCGTCAGGGATGGAGTTGGAGAGTTCTGGATTCGAGGTCTTGACGAGTTGAGAGGTATGATTTGGGAGCCGTACGTCTGTGTACGTTGGAGGGGGTGGGAGAGACCATGAAGGGGAGAGACCAAGAAGAGGTCGTCGCCTCCGCAACGGAAGGCCACGTGGTGAGGCTCGATCATGGAGGGCATGTACGGAACTCCTCACCAGACCCGACCCGACCCGGCCGCGGAGGTTTGGTGGAGTACGACGTCCGAAAGTACAGATACATTGCCTCATGCATAAGGCCGAAGATCCGGGAGCCTGAAGTGGCGGCTTCAGGTCTAGCAGGCATCTCTTGCTGTTTGAGACGTGTCTTACGACCCAGCTCAGGGATTGCAAGACCGCTGGGCAGGCCCGATCACATCCTCCGCATTTACATCGGCACCTGCACCACCTCGAGATTTCCCCTCTCTTCCGAAGTCGCCAGGCTACGCATCCTGCGTGTGGGCCGTACTGTACAGAAGAGAACACGATGTTTTGCGCCGGCTGGGTTTCGGTCCTTGTTTGTAGAGATGTCGTGCAGTGCAAGCTGCATACGGCAGGCGTCATGAAACCGTGCCCTGCGAAGTCAGACACTGATGCGGGCAGGGCAGGGCAGGGCAAAGGGTGGTGTTCGCGAGCAAGTACCGAAAGGATGGAGTATGTATGTATGTATGTATGTATGCCAATGCCGAATCTAGGGTGCCAGGTGGGCAAGTGCCGATGGAATGATACATGAGCTACAGTACAGTATGTACAGCTATGTACCTATACAGTAGCATGCGAGCGAGCGAGGATGTGGAGATACCTACCTATCCACTGGAAAATGCAATGCCACAAGTGCTTGTGCACGCCCCATCTGCCCCATGCCCCCTTTCTCTCCATTTTGCATCATCACGACCATCCATCTCCCAAGTGAGTAAATCACCCACACAAAGCCCGACCCCGGTTCTTGCACGGTCGCAGTCGCAGTCGCAGTCGAGTAGGCGTAACGCGCACCCGGAAAACCTATCCAGAGATTGATTGATTGGCGTGTGTGTGGAATGGGCTGGTTTGGTTACATACTGTACAGTACTAGCAACCCTATGTATGCATAGTCTCATCTCTCGCTTCAACTGCTTAACCCTTTTTTTTTTTTTTTTTTTCGAGGGCCGCCGGCGGGGGGGGGTCGGGGGGGGGGGGTTAAAAGGCAAGATCTTGAAATGCAATTTACACATACATATGTACATATGCACAGATGTACAGATGTACAGTACAGTACAGTACATACCACCCTTTGTAAACCCCCTTTTTACGTAATTCCTCGAGGGAGGGGGGGGGGGACAAGTCTTCCCCAGGGTGGGTTTATTCTCTCCGAGCTTGGCGCCCGCGGCTCGTGCCGGGATTTTATAAACATCCCGACTATGCTGTACTGTGTACTGGGTGGGTAATTTCGCGGGGGGTGGGGAGGGGAGAGGGGGGGGGGGGGGGGGGGGGGGAGAGGGGAGAGGGAGGGAGGAGGGGGGCGTTTGATGAGAGAGAAAGAAAGAAGGAAAGAAAGAAGAGGGGGTGAATGCTAGCTAGCTTTGGTTGGTTGGTTTTTTTCATAGATAGCAGTTAGGGGGTGATGGGGGGGGGAGATTAGATCCAGCTCGTGCTGTTGTTGTACTGTAGCATAGGATAGGATAGCATAGTATAGCATAGGTAGCAGAGCATAGGATGTGGTTTCACGTCGTTACCTAGTTAGCTTTCTTTGCGTTGAGCATTACACATACAGTATATACTGCGTGGGAAAATCTCTCCATATACTTTTCTGTCTGTATGTAGGTAAGGTATGTACAGTACTGTACCTGTGTATGTATGTACATACAGCACAGCACAGCACAGCACCGTCAGTCCATCCATCCGAGAAACAATCACACTCCTACAGTACATACATACATACATACGTGCCAGATCTGCGAGGTAGGCGCAGACACGAGACGGTGCGGCCGTGACGGTAGCGGTAGCGGTAGCACTGCTGCTGTTCTATCATTAGAGGACATGTATGTACATATGTACCGTACAGTACAGTGCAGTACTTTCGAGGCTGGCTTCACCATACAGTGCGGCAACAGACTGGTTGTGCTGTGTAGGTGTGTATGGCGTCGTGGTGTCCTCGGGAAGGCACGCCCTCGGCGCGTCGTCACGTGAGAGAGGGCAGCGTGACACGTCCGTCCGTTCCTGGGTGACTCCCAGGGTTGAACGAGGTGGGAGGTAGTAGTTACGTACGTATACAGTACACACAGCAAAGCACACACAACACAGCAATCACCCCGGGCGTGGGAGCAAATGTCACTTGTCACTCACTCATTCCCTTACTTGGTTCACGTACGGTACGGTACGTACAGTATGTATGTACACATAAGTGGCTTCCACTCAACCACCCTCCATCCGACTCCGAGCGTTTTCTGATACGTACTGTACTGTACTGTACTGTACTGTGCAGGATAGCTAGCTACTTGCACCGTATGCATTCTGCCACGAAGATATGCCTACACATAGCCCGCTCTAGCGTGGTACCGTAGGATAATACCGTACTGTACTGTACTGTACTACATATATGTATGTAGCGTGAAGTCGAGCGCGACACCTTTCTTCTGCCGAGAAGGGTGGACTCTACTGGCGGTTTGGCTTACAGAGTATTCTCGTACGGAGTTGTCTGTTTGTAGTATGTACATATCTGTACCATAGTATATTTACTAGGTATGTGATGTATGTACGTATGTATGTATGTATGTATGTACTTACTGTACAGTACACAGAAATGTGCCATGTACTACTTAGAGTTGGCCACTGCGGAGAGGCAGGGGAGGGCACGTCAAGGGTCCTGCGCGTTGGCGGCTCGCTGCATCGCATCGCATTGCATTGCATTACACCGCATTACATGGCATTGCAGCCGTATCAGCGTTAAGCAATGTGCATGCTGTGTGAGAGCGGGAGATGAGGGGGGGAGGGGGCCGATCGTGCTCCGTGCTATGTGCTATGTACAGTCCTACCCAGTATGTATGTATGTATGTGCAGAGCATATCGGAATGTACAGACAGACAGCGAGCGGAGCGGAGATCGGAGCCTGGGCGAGGAGGCTTGCATATGCGTGCGGTCTTGTCTGGGGGTGGGGTGGATCTGTTGTGATGGTCGACGGTATGTAGTACTGACGGGACTTTATGTACTGTAGGTTGATGGGTAGATGGGTATCGACCGGTAGGTACCTAGGTAGGTAGGTAGGTAGGTAAAGTAGTAGGCACTCACTCTACCTGTGTTCTGAGAGCTACTCGGCCCTTTCATACGGAACAGTGGCCATGGCTTGATATACATCGTTGACGCCGACCAAAGTCGAGGGTGCTACTGTACTGTACAACCAAGCCAATACCATACTGTTAGCATGGTTGGAGTACGCCGGCAAAACGTACACATAGATAGATGGTGACTCGATCCGATGCAATCGAAGGCGACGGAGCATTGGCTCTCTCTAATCGGACGACAGACAGACCTCTTGTCGTTTGCCCACCGCGTAGCCAAGTCGCGTCGGACAGTTTTGCCTGTCCGAACCTGGATCGAGAAGTTCCATTTTCCGATAGATTTCACCGCCCGCCTTCGCTCGCTTCCCGAGGCCAACTCGCCGCACAATTCGCACGCGCCCGACGCCCCAAAACTGCCAGACCATTCATGTAGCCAAATATCGCGTGCCCGTTCAGTCCGTTATGACGCGGCCTAACGGTACACGTTGGTATTATGGGATTCCCCTACTCTTGTCTTCTCTGTGAAAAAAACCCCCTCTCAAACACTCTCAAACAAACAAACAAAACAAACAAACTCCTCTCTCTCTCGCTACGGAAAAACCTACTCAACTAGGTTTTGTACGCTGGAACCTCGCAACTTTGGTTGTGGAGCTTCCAGCCGAGTTTTTGCATTATTGAATATGCATTTTGCGAATTTGCGAATTTGCAATTTTTTTTTCCCTTTTTGGTAAGGACGTGTCCGAGCGGTTGGGATGGGGATGTTTTGTTTGGCTATACCTACTACCTACTACCTACCACCTACCTGTCGATCCCTCTACTTTTTCTCTCTCTCTCTCTCTCTCTCTCTCTCTCTCTCTCTCTCTCTCTCTCTCTCCCCTCCTCCCCCTTTCCCTCTCGCCTCGTGATGTGCATGTAGAATGCCAGGCAATCTATCTACACAGCACAGCACATACCTATCTCACCACCGACCACAAACGAACCCAGGGTCCCTCAGGGTCCTGCTTGTTCCCGCCCGCCAGCGCCGCCTCCTCGCACCCAGGCGGGTGTTCCGCGTCACCGCTCGTTCTTGTCACGGGATCCCTTCTTCGTACCACGGCGACTTGCGGTCCCTGTCATTCGCGTCGCGTCGCTTCCATCGATCGGCAGCGGGCGAGGTGGAGGGGGGTTCGGGACGGCGCAGCAAGCAGCAAGCAGCTACCTACCGGCAGTCCCCTGGATTCTCTCTCTCGGGCCCAAGTGAGCCTGGTCGTGGGCCTGGGAAGGCGCATCGCCGCTGTCGGGGGGGGGGGGGGGGTGGATCGAGCGCGTTGTGGTCCGGGTTCGTCGGGCTGGAGCGAGAAGAGCAGGCAGCCGCAGGCAGCAGCCATCTCGTGCTTTCGTGTCGTGCGCATCGAGGGAAGTCTGGCCTGCTCGGGGAGATGCCTAGCTAGCCTACGTACGGTACTGTACTGTACTGTACAGCACAGTACTGAGGTGGAGGTGGGTGTTAGAGGAGGCTGGGCTGGCCTGGTTGGGTGCTTCCAGGGGAGTTTGAGGGTGCAATTTGAGGTGGGATGGGCGTGGAGTTCTTTTCTCGTCTTTGGCTTTTGGCGTGCGTGCGGATAGGTAGATGGCCGGTGCGGTGCAGCGAGCTGTACCGCGGTCGAAATCATTGAACACCTACTTGGGCTCGAGGGCCTAGGTCTGAGTGTCTGAGACGAGGAGTTCGCGAACTAGGTAGGTAGGTAGGTAGTAGCTATCTTGCTTGCCAACCAGGCCTCGGGTGAGAGTGTTGTGTTTGTTTGCTTGCTTGCCCTTCCGTTTGATCGTCTTGCCTGAGGTGAGTCTTTGTCGGGAAGCTGCATGTCTGAAGAGTCCTCCGCCCTCCTCCTCCTCCTCCTCCTCCTCCTCCTCCTCCTCCTCCTCTCCTACTCCCCCTTTTCTTTCTGTCTCCCGATCGAGATACCGGGAACGGCCCCTCCCCCTCTCCCACGTGGGTAGCCAGGGGCCACAGCCGTGTAATCGATCGCGCAAACTCCCCTACCGGCCTCCCCAGGCATCAACTCAGCCTTCTAGAAAGCTCGCACGGGGGAAGCGGCCTGGATCCGTGTGCGACGCACGGGAAGATCGATGCCTAAGGTCGCCCAGACATCCTGGCGTAGGGTCCGCAAGTTTCTGAAGCCGATCGATCAGTTTCGGTGCTATGTCGTACCTTGGTATCTCTTACCTGTACTGTGTACGCACAGTGCCGTGCACGGCATGAAGTCTCCTGGGTTGGTTCGCACAGGCGGTCGTGCGACGGCGCTCTGCATCGCGACGGAGGTGCCACTGCGACGTGCCAGCCGCGCAGCATTCGGCATCGTCAATCGGGACAGCGACGGCGGCCTCGAGATGACGAATTAGGGAGTGTCGTCTTGGTGGGCGTTGGATCCGCTGCGTGCTTTGGGATCGAGGGGTTGCGGAAGGACGTCTCTGTCGTGGGTGTTAGTCGGATGCTCTAGGTGGGTAGGAAGAGTAGATCAACGCACAGGATGTATCTGGATGTATCTGGTCTGATGCAGTAAGTACCATGGCCGTGGTACTTGGGTTGAATTGATCGTGCCATTTTGGGTAAGCTCTGATCTCCATGATGGGTAGTGGGAATTTGCTTGGGCGTAGAGCATTCATGATAGTCATGGTCACTAGGTCAATCGCAACCGATCATACCGTACTGTGTTGTGTATACATCCAGTGTTGATTACTGCAACACGAATTAAGCGAGCCGGTGGCCGAGGTCAGGACACCGGACTCGCGTACGGTGCTGCTGGCCCGCGCTGAAAGCACTCGCCAGCGCGACGTTTGTTCATCGTTGGATTTCCCCATACAGCATAGGCCCAGGTCCAGTCGAAGATGTTATCGCTTTGATACGAGCCGTAATTTCCAAGTCAACCACTGTTCCGATCGACTCCAGGATGCTCGGTTAAGTCGGCATCCTCGCGCTCGTCTCACACGGCCAATCCAAACACACCTTCCCCCTTGCGTCCTCGCTTCTCGCTTCGTCGCCAGATTCATCAACAACGGCCGTCGCTCCAGTGGCCGACACATCTACCTTCCCCCCGTGGACGGCCGTCGTCTGGCGGCCATCCTTTCCGCCGCGGCCACAGAAAAGCCCTCGAATGGTGCGCGTTGGGGGACCTCCGCCGCGGTCTGGAGAGTGTGTGGATGCCGCCCGTTGCAGGATCAGCCCACTTCACGAGATGTCGAAGAGGCTCGCCAAGACGCAGGTAATGCGCCTCGCGTTGAGCACGAAAGTTTCCAGCAGTTGGCCCACGGCGAGCCAATGGCCAGCAGGTCTGGTGTCCGGCCAGCAGCCAACGCCTTTCGCGGGCTCGAGACGCACACCCAGCCCGCGCCTGCAAGAGGCAAGAGAGCAAGCATGTCTGGCCCCGTGGGACGGACGGCACAGGTGCCGGCCGTCTGATATCAGCGAGGAGCCCTGCTCGCTGCCATCTCCGCTCGGTGCTGCTCCCGCTCTCCAGAAGTGCTATTTACAGTACAGGACATACGTATGATGGCCGTGGCAGGATCCGCCTCTCCCTCCTGCTGGCTCCCAGCTGAGCGCTGCTGCGTTTTCACGCTGGGTTGCGTCTGCCCACGCCGGTCCGCAAAGCCACCAGTTCACTTCACTTCACCTCACTTCACGTCACTTCATGATCTCGTGCTATTAGTAGAAGAGAGGTCCTGCGTCTGAGGCCGGCCTGCCCTCTCCCAGCCCTTCTGACGGTAGCGTCGCCTCGGAGGCTCGCGCATTTCCATGTTCCGCTCTTGAGCCCGCTGTGTCGTGCCCGGGGAACTGATATTTGACGTGCTTCACCTCCCCCCTCCCCCTCCCCCTCCCCCCCCCCCCTCCCCCCGGAGGACCCCATCGACTGCGTACAGCAACCGAGAACTGGTTCGGGCCTCATCGACGTGGATAAGATCAAAGCTTCCCCCTCGCCCTCGCCATCGCCATCGTCGATACCATCTCGCCTCTCTTCCCGCCGCGGCACGCAACGCGCACATCGCACGCTTCCGCAACCGCCGTGTCGTTCGGCGAAAGCATCGCATCCCCGCGCGGACTGTGTGTGGGCGCCCTCGCCGGCGGAAATGGCGAGCACGGCGACCCGACAAGCTTTGCGTGACGACTACTTTTCCTTCGAGAAGAGGAAGCCTCCAGTAGGTCCAATGTCTCCCGTCTCCGTCAGAAGTCGTGCCGGTTCGTGCCGGCGTGCCATCGGCCAGGGGGGGGAGAATCCTGACGGCACCCGCACCCACTCGTCACCTGGACTGACCATCCCCTTCCTCGACACAGAACTCAATCGCCGCATATAGCTGGGGGGCGCACGCTGGCCACCGTTCTGGATGTTCGTCCGACTCGCGCTGCTCGCATCTGCCCTCGCCCATCTCACCACAACCTCGAACGCTGCCAGCCGCGACGTGCCAGGCCCCGAGCGCGGCGTGCTTTGCCGGTGTCAAGTCGGAAGCCACTGGGGGTGACTTGGGCCCCTTCGCAGACTGGATGTCGTGGGACGAGCCGACCGTCGCCGCCCTGTCACCCACGTCGTCCCTCTGCCCGCCGTGCCCGGCCGAGCCGGCGTCTCCCAACATGGCCGGTCTCGCGTTTCCGGGGCCCGGCTACGGGCCCGGGAGCGCCGAGTTCATGATGGACGACGGCCCGGCCGTCTTGCTCGAGGGCTCCATGAGCAGCGACGCGTCGCTCTTCCACCCGCCGCTGGCTCCCCACGACACGCTCCGTCACGCCGATCTTCACTCGCCCGCGCTCTCGTGGGTCCGCCCGTCGCCCGCCCGCCCGAGACTCGCCGGGTGCCACGGCCGACGGGGGCGTGGAGACGCGCGCCGTTTCCCAGCATGGGCATGGGCTTGCCGTCGGCCCCAGACCCGTGTCCCACATCTCCACACTCGTCTCCTTCTCCCCCCGACCACGGCGCAAAGCTTAAGAGGAAAAGCAGCGTGGAGGAGGAGGAGGAGGACGACGCGGCCAGTCCCGAGCCCGCGACCCAGGGCGCCCACCCGCCCATGAAGAAGACGGCGCACAACATGATCGAGAAACGCTACCGCACCAACCTGAACGACAAGATCGCCGCGTTGCGGGACGCGGTGCCTTCGCTGCGCATGGTGAGCAAGAAGACGTCGCGCGGCGAAGTCACGCCCGAAGATCTACAGGGTTTGACGCCGGCTCACAAACTGAACAAGGTATGCACAGTACACCCGCAGCCATGGCGGCATGTCTGTCTGTCTGCGACGCGGGACTGACGGAAGCATAGGCAACGGTCCTCTCCAAAGCCACCGAGTACATCTCGCACCTCGAGAAGCGCAACAGCTACCTCGCCAAGGAGAACGCCGCGCTCACGTCGCGCGTGGATGCCTTTGAGATCCTCGTCATGTCGCGGCCGCCGTCGCATGCCAGCCTCGGCATGCCGCCGCCGCCGCCGCAGCCACCGAAGAGCGCGCTCCCGACCCGGTCGCAGATGAGCATGAGTCGGCAGCAGTACATCATGGGCGGCTTCAACACCCCCATGTGAGCGAGCCCGCCATCGCAGCACCGGCGCTCGGGATCGCGGGGCGAGTTCGGTTCGGTCTTCGTCCTGCGATCTGGGCAGCGAGGGGGCGACGAGAGCACCCTGACCGGACTGGGCACGAGCCGGGGGTATGGCCTCTCCGGCGTTGGGGCACGGGATGTGTGGGCGGGACCAAAGGCTGGAGGACACCAGGTGCCTTTGCTCCTTGTCTTTTTCTTTGCTGGGGCGAACAGGACTCTTCCTCGCCCGGGTTTTGCGGGAGACGGGATAGGGAGAGGAGAGGAGAGGGAGAGGAGAGGGAGAGGAGAGGGATAGGGAGAGGAGAGAGAGAGGGAGGAGAGGGAGAGGAGAGGAGGTCTCGAGGAGAGGAGAGAAGAGGGAGAGGGAGGAGAGAAGAAGAGGGAGAGAAAATGGAGAGGCAGAGAAGAGTCCGTTGCACGATGCCACACGCGTGTCTTACTCGCTCCCCTCGTGCGTCGTCGTCGTCGTCGTCGTCGACTCCTCCTCCTCCATCTTCCTCGGAAGAGGAAAATGAGGGCGAGGGCGAGGGACAAGGCACGCCGAACAAGCCGGCCTTCTCGTTGTACATACACACATACATACCTAGGTACATAGGTAGTGGAAGATTCACGCCGGCCACATCCCCCTCTCACGCCTTTCCCCCATCATCATTCACTCACCCGATCCCGCGCGATGCGCCGCCATCCGTCCCCCCCCCCCCCCCCCCCCCCCCCCCCCCCCCCCCCCCCCCTTGACAACGAGCTGGCTGGCTGGCTGCTTCCGAGGTGAGAAGCCAATGAATGAATGAATGAATGAATGTGACGAGCAACACGAGAGAGAGAGAGAGAGAGAGAGAGAGAGAGAGAGAGAACGCGGTCTCCTGTGCCTTAGGCGCCTCCGTGTCTCCGTGTCTCCGTCGTCGTGGAACACACACACGCCCGCCCTCCTTTCACAGCCGAGCAGAACAGAACAGAACAGGGCCTGTCGCAGACTGGCTTGGACAGGAACCACACCCCCCCCCCCCCCCCCCCCGACGAGCACAGTCGCGTCGCGCTCGATCGAAATTAAGCATGGTCGTCGTCGTCGCCGTGTGTGTGCGTGTGCGTGTATGTGTGTGCGTGTATGTGTATGTGTGTGCGTGTGTGTGTGTATGTGTGTGTGTGTGTGTGAGTGTGTGTACCACTTCTCATTCGCGCCCTACCTACCTAATAGGTACCTACCTACCTACCTACCTACCTACCTCCTAGGTACGCAACTGACGTGAACGCCCCCTCGCCTCGCCTCGCCTCGCCTCGCTTCGGCGTAGGCACAGGCTCGGGACTCTCGCTCGTTCGTTCGTTCGTTCGCTTCTCGTGCTTGGTTAAGAGAGGGGCGTGTTGCTCCAGTGTGTTGCTCCAGTGTGTTGCTCCAATGTGTTGCTCCAGTGTGTCGCTCGGTCGGTCGGTTGATGCCATCTTGTATACATATCGTCGTGCTCACCGCGAGTCTCGACGATCAGCTCGCTGGCTCCGGTGCGGCGCGGTGCGGTGCGGCGCGGGACTGGGGGCAGTGGCTGTGGTTTTGAGATGAAGATGGCAGTCGACGACGACGACGACGACGAGGCTTTCTACGGAACTTACTCCTACGGAGACGTGGTGTTCGATCGCGGATATACCGGCTCGCCCACGATACCAGCAGCGCCGCTGACACGTACGCCGACGACGACGACGACGAGCCGGATACGATCCCTATCGCTGGTGATTGACTGACTGACTGACTGACTGACTGACTGACTGACTGACTGACTGACTGACTTGACACTAACAGAATCAAAGGTGTCTAGATTTCCACAGGAGGGGCAGAGACCCATAGACTGAACGGGGGAGGAGCGACATGGCTCCCTCCAGTGTAGTATAGTATAGTATGGTGTATGTACAAAGACCGTTTATCCACAAACCCGAGCTGAGCTCACGCTTCTTCTCCAGTATTCAAACACCATCATCATCCAGCGCACTGTAACGCCGTCCCATGCACACCAAACCCAATATCAAGAAGCAAAACGCCCACCACCCCGACGAGAAAGGGCACGCGGAGAGAACAGAGCGGCCGGCCGCTGTTGTAGATGTCGAAGCAGAAGATATAAAGTGCAAAAGGGACAAAGCCCAGGACGAGCACCAAGATGTACGACAACGCGAAAGGACTCGATGGAGATGGGGAGGACAGGAGGCACTTGCGTGAGTTTCGTTGGCCGTCACTAGACGTTTCCACCCTCAGCCGCGTGGAGGCCAAACTCGAGAGAGGGCGCCGACGCCGGACCAGGGCGCCGACCCGGTTGACACGCTGGCGTGCCAACCGGCGTTAGGTTGTCTGCCTCGTCGGCACGGGGACGCTGCTGAGGACGTCGCCTTGGGAATGGAGCTTGGGTTTGTGGTGCTGGTTTCTGGGTGAGTCGGAAGAGGGCTTTTGATGCTTGCCCGAGGTTTGGGGGTGTTGTGATGCTCGTGGCTTTATTGGGTGCTGACTTCATCGAGATGGCGACTTCAGCGAGATGGCGTTTGCTGTTCGTGCAGTGTGGTCGACTTGGACGTTGATTCAACCGTACACGTCTTGAGGAGATGGATGCTGGACGGTGAGGATGTCGCTCGGGGAGCGCACATGGTGGCTGGTGATGGCGGCCTCCGTGATCACCGCAATAGGTTGCTTGTCGGTGGGGTTTTTGGTGCTCGAGGTGGCTTGTGCCGTATGGTACTGAGGATGATGGTACTGTACGGTGTGGCGCTTGACTTCTCCGTACAGCAAACGAGGGGCCTCAGCTGTGGTGGAGAAAACGTATCCGTCGTCGATGGAGTGCTCGTCGGAGTAGTCGCTTTCGTCGTCCTCGGCCCATGAGCCTGGGATTGGGCTCGACGTTTCCGCGCCCACGTGGTGATTCTCGGTTGTCTGATGGGGTGGGATTGACGCAGGTTGGTGTGGAACAGTCGTCGATGGCGATTGCGTGGGGGATGAAGCTGATTGAGATGGGCTTCGGTGTGGGCTTTTGGCGTGTCCAAAATCTCTGGAGGAGGCGCTGCTGTAGCGGTAGGTGCGTGCTTGGTAGACGGGTTTCTTGTCCTTCTTGAGTCCACAGACGACGAGGAGTCGACGAAGAGAAGGCATGATGAAGGTGGTGAGATGTTTCGACTCGGTGGAATGAATGAGTGGAACAACGATTGGAGATTTTCCCACAGGCAATTATCGATGGCTGTTTGTACTCTTGCGAGAAGATGGATGGAGAGAATTGAAATGCGAGCAACAGTAGGAGAGCTGTGCTTTTATATCTTCTGGGAGTCTGGAGACTACTATAGCGTAGAGTCGCTTAGCAAAGACTACCTAAGTTATCAATTACGCACATATCATTTTGGACTGGGCGAATACCTCAAGGTCACTATCTCCACCATATTAGCGCTATGGAGAACTTTCAACTAAGTTTGATGATCTCATCGTCAGGAGCAAAGGCTCCTGAGAAGAAGGACATCGTCGAATTTTCTAACACGATGAGAAGTTTGCATAGTTCGGTTGCTAAGAAAAACGGAGCTGAGACGTATTGATGTATGAATAAAATAGGAAGAATTCGGTTCTCCTACTATAAAACGTAGATACTAGAGATAGACTTACTTGAAAAAGATACATCTGCTGTGTGAAGCTCCTTTTGTCACAGTACATGTCAATGGAACTTGGTGCAAAAACATGTGTCTTGGTGATCGAGGGATAGAGTCTCCTAGACAAGGCCTAAGTTTTGACATGCAAAGCCATGAAAACCCTATCCAATTCTAATTGAATTCAAATGTATATCTCTAGGACCTTGGGCGGTAAAGTGAAACCGTTGAAGCACAAACCCACCTTCGAGAACGATTCACGCACATATGAATATGCCTCACGGTATTCTTTCCGCCCGACACCCGGAAGACAGCCCCAACCCCAATAAACCGGAGCCAAAACTAATGTAACTTGAAAAACTAATGTAACTTGATGAAATAAGGTATACGTGAGAAGTCTTGTGTCACGTACACCCACTTGATGTACGCAATGAAGAAAGTCCTGGCTTGGCAAAAGGTAGCACGCGAAAGAAATGTAAGTAAGTGTACAATCGCGAGTACCTAAGCAAAAAGACCAAGGGAGAATGTCAGTGAGAAGTGATGAAGACCGCACATGCAACGTGCATGATACGATCCAACAGGAGCTCACAAATCTCGACTTAAAGCTGACGATAGCCACGGTTCGGGAGAAATGTGCTCCAGGCCGCGGGAATGACGAGACTGGCAAATGTCGAATCTAAACCTGCAATGACGAGGAGAATTCTCCATTCTTGCTAAGCTTGAGAGCTCGACACATGTGTGGGGAATATCAATTCTAGGCATGACATCGGATCTGTGCCCTTGCTGAGTCATCATGACTTTGTTGCCTCTCAATTTTTCCAAAGCCGAAAAGCGTCAGGGGCGAATAATCATGATGCCTTCTTTCAAGCGGGAAAAATGAAATCCACCCTTGTTACAGTCTTGCAGACAGTCTCGAATGGAGACGCAGCGATGCTACGACCATTGACGCCAACGAGCTCAAGACAACCTCATGGAGCGAAATACGAATTTGACATCGTGGCCAACAATGCTTTCGCGCTTGAGAGCCGTTCAAAATCTTGAGATATATACAATAGTTCGGGATTCTTCGACCTCTGCGACAGAGGCTCGAGTGTGGGAAAAGACAGATGCGGAGTCATGCATGTATTTAGCCCTGGTGGGTACCAGGAGGCGAAATGAGCTTTTCGAGAAGAAAAATCGATTCAGACGCCCTCGAATATTAGGGTACCTAGGTAGGTAGCTTCGTCTTCTTCCTCGCATGCTATTCCAAATTGGAAGA